>CM077784.1:31777965-32377965 GCA_039737535.1 Lagodon rhomboides
AAAATCTAACCATCGCATTCTTTTCACTTGTACAGAACAAAAAGCGTGTCCTCTCAAAATTCTCTCTGAGGATACAGACACTGTTTGATAACCGATGTGACGTGAGGGAGCTCGGTTTTAAACTAAAGGCTAAGAAAGGCATTGGCACGACAAGCTCACTTTTCAATAATGCATTCATGAAACGATGTTCAATTTTACCTGATGTATGTTTTATAAAATGGGAAAATTGTTTTGAGGGGATACATTGATAAAATAATCTATAATAAAGCTAAACCAAACTACAAATCCTCACCATCCAACCTGACATATTGAGAAAAATGAATACTTACTAAAGACAATATCAATATCTTAAAACATAAGATATGCAATGATGCGTCCATGTTAAGAATGTAGCTTTACAAAACATGTTTGCTCACCTGGTGAAGCTGAGTCTTTGCCACAGTCTCTCTCTCTGTACCTCTTCTTATCCTGTTATACTTCTACAACCAAAGTCATCTCTGAAAAACAAGGAAAAAAAGGCATGAAATGTTGGAAATATTACTTCAAATAAGCAAAATCATATGCGAGCAGAACAAGAAAAGAGATTTCACTTGCAAGGAAAAATATCTAGTGTCAAAGAAACCAGAAATATCTTAGCCAGACTCAAAGGTACTCTTGTCTGAAAGGATTTAATTATTATTTTTAGAAAATTGTCCAGAAACGTAGTAAATGCGAGTGAAATAAGGCTTTCTTTATGAATTCTATATTAAATACACTTAAACCAAGGTACTGCACACTAGTCTATGCGTGCATCCATTATCAGGAACCACTTATTCTTTGAGAGTTGCTGACAAGAGGCCCGTGTCACCCTGAACTCCCCATGCAAACTCAACACATAACAGAACCAATAATAATAATAATAATAATAATAATTTAAGTATGTCTCATTAACGTCAATATAGTTTGAAACAATTATGAGAAACACTATTTTTTTGGGTCCCCTGTCAGTCAGGGGCCCTTGGAATTGTCCTAACTTTTGCCCCCTGTACAGCGCCCCTGCCTCCAGGATAATAGTGACGGGCATGGCAGTTCTTTTAGAAGTACTGAATCACTAGAATCAGTTCACTAAAAAGATTCGTCCAAAAGATTCGTTCACCGAATCGTTCAGTTCTTGGCGGGAGGAGCCTGCGACTCCGACTTCCTGAACTGATACACGGCTGAACGGTTCATGTTTCAGTTCAGTTCACGGCTTCCGGGACCGGGAGACGAGAGTGTTGTGGCTGTGTCGCTTTGACAAACATGTTTGTAAAAATAAACTTGTTTATAAATCATGATGTTTTGAGTGATCCTGTCCTATGGTAGGCTATTTAACTGGGCTACTCGGCAAATTGGGCTCAGTGAGTGATTCGTTCACTGAACGTACCACGGTACCTCACAGTGCATTCAGTGAAGGATTCACACTGAACATGCGCCGTTCCCTCGCAAATTGTCGCAATAAGAGGATCAGACAGTCACGCATCTTCTCAAACTGTGGGTTTTATACACTACTTGTTACATGCTGTGTCCTACTGTACGTGAATTGTTGCGGTGGCAATTTAGCAAAGTAAAAAAAAAAAAGTATTCTCCGGGGTACACGTGAACACACCTGTAGTCTCCCTCCATCGCTGCTGCCTGCTACTACAGCTGCACTGGTGAGTCTCACTCTCTCATTACTCCCGGCCTAACGATTTAAGTTTGTTTATCTGGAAACTAAATCTGTTAAAACAACGGGGAGGTGTGTGTTTGTGTTTATGTGACTTCACTCCTGGAGAAAACGGTTGCCATGAAAGTGTATCCCTCTCAGAGGACAATGATTCAGGAGAGTGAGTGATTCAGGAGAGTGAGTGATTCAGGCGGTAGGCGACTCGGCGCCGTCGGCGGTCTCTCCCTCCCTGCAGCGGCTCGCCGGCTTTGCTTCGCGCACACACGCTGCTGACAGCTCAACTGAACTGGTAAACGAACGAATCACTTGTTGAAGTGATTCGGTTCAGTACGTTCACTTAAAAGATTCGTTCAAAAGAACGAATCGTTAGCGAACGACACAACAGATAACGGTCCGGACCCGTCGGCTGTGTTGCTGTACGACCGAGTGTGGAGTGGACTAACAGACAAACAGACATACAAACAGACAGCAACAGTAAGTAGAACCGCTCCGTGTTAACGCTGTTGGACCTGTATGTAGCAGGATTTCACTTAGGAAGTTCAGAGCAGCTAAATCTCGCTGCGCTGTGTCGAAAACAAAAGTAGTCCGACGGCTTCATAAATGAGCTTTAGATGCGAGTCCAGAACACAGGGCGGGTTCCGAGACAATCAGAACCGCTGTGATCGGCAACAGATGTCTGAAAGGTGCGTTTAAACTTTCAGTTAGAAGTAGTGCAGAGCTGCACAATGTGCGAACAAACGGACCAACACAAAGCGATTATTCATGGTACAGAGTTCGGGTCATGAGCCCCACTGCCACCACCCACCCCTTTTTTTCACACTAAAACAAAAAATATGTGTCTAATATATGTCTTTTTTTGGAGACCTTTCCAGAACACCAGCTTTATTGTGACAGTTCACAAAGACAGCCCCCTGTAACAAACACAAAAGCTTCTTCACTCAGCTGGTTTTCCTGACAGTTATAACTCCATGTGTCTCCTTTTGTATCGACAGTCATTAGATTAGATTAGATTTAACTTTATTGTCATTGAACAAAGTAACAGGTACTTGTCATCTTCTGTAAAATATTTACAGATGGTCATCTCTAACCTACTTGGTTGCACACCTGTCTGAACTTTCATAAACCAATATAAGTCATAAATAAGTAATGATAAAACAAGCTTCACGTCATGAGCAAAAAAAAAAAGAAGACAGAGGTCATTATGGACTGTCCCTAGTCTCTCACCTGAATCTGTCTTTTTTCTTTTAGAGAACTGTCTATGTCCATTGGTCACTGGCAGGCCATACACACACACACACACACACACACACACACACACACACACAGAAAGAGAGAGTAACTCTAAGAGTTATCTTTCAACCATCTCATACCTGTGTGTTATAAATAGCCTATATATAGACCTGCTGTGTGTGTGTGTGTGTGTGTGTGTGTGGTATATACTTCTACGCCTGCATGAGTATGATGTGATTAGTATTGTCGCAAAGCCTGCACTCTCAGAAAATAAGGTACAGAATTGTACCTTTAGGGGTACAATGGCTTGTCACTGGGGCAGTACCCTCTGAAGGTACAATTTTGTACCCTTGACACTGGGTACTTGTTTGTACCCTTGTGGTTTGTACCTTATAAAGACCAATCTTGTACCTCTGGTGGCAATTTTGTACCCTTGTACCCAGAATGTATTTTTTATTTTCACATTTCAATTTCATTTAACTTTAAACAATGTAAAGTTGTCCATTGCAGGCAAGTCCATTCTCCACCAACCTTAAAACTGCATACATGAAAATAACACTCGTGACAGAAGATCTTCACATGTCAGTTTTGTACATCTTTAAATACTATGTCGAAGTGTGACACACAAATTGTTATCCACAGAATAAGTGTCAAATACTTGGAACTTGGTATAGACGAGGCATGGTGGAGTCAATAGTGGTTTACTTGCCTAGTGACAGTTATTGGCAGAGGCGTATCACGTATCACCAAGGATCTAAATAGGTACTTTCTCGCATAAAAAATATTAAAACTTAAGAAAGTGATGTATTAACAGCGCTAAAGCGAGAATTAAAACAGCTTTTAGCAGCTCTACCGCTGCCGGTTGCTGTGAAATGCATTCTGGGAAACTTGCATACTGTATACTGCGGTGTGGACGGGCTCTTTGTCTGCCAGGCTGTAGGTAGCTGATTTTACTGTGCATCCATGGTTGGCCGTTTGTGAATATCATAACATACAATATTGACTGGATGATTAGTAATTTTTCATACCTGCAAATCTGCTAAAAAAAATATATATATATATTTGAAGGCTACTCAAAAATGGCTTAGAAGTTAAAATCTTCATTAAATACTACCTTCACATTTAAAAAGTATAACTACTACTGAAGAAAGACTAAATAATTATTTAAACATATTAATATTTAGGCTACTGCCATTTGTAGAGCCTAATACAATTGTACCCCAGCATGTAGAAGAAAAGGTACATATATGTACCTTTTACCACTGGGGTACATATATGTACCTTTTGGGCCCTCAAAAGGGTACAAATAGCTACCTTAAGGTCCAATAATGAGCCCTAGGGGGTACATGAGTGTAGATTGTACCTAGGGGTACAAAAAAGGACTTGTACTGTACCCCTATTTCTGAGAGTGTGGTTCAGGTTAAGTCCTCTGTAAAACATGAATGAATACAGCAACAGAAAGACATTTAACGTTCTTTTATTGTCTAGTTTGATAGTCAGACGCAACTGAAAAATAACAGATATAAATCTAGGAATAAATAACAATCATTTAAAAAGCCAAAGTGAGTGTTTTCACTCATATATTTCCGCTTGATCGTGCAGCCTCAAAAAGAAGTGACTCCCACTGAAACAGCATGAAATTAAAAACTTGTTTTAAACCTTAAGCTTATTTAAAGCAACATCATGTTATTTAAAAAACAGCGTCAAAAATCATTTTTGATGCTGCAGTGTCATGTAACATAGTGAATGACGTCTCTGTCACTTGTTTCTGCACTACGTGACTTCAGTGAGAGGGTGGGATCACAGCGTCACATACATGTTCATCTCATATGTATTACGTTATGGGTTTAGTTTGTAGTAAGCACCGACAAATTGTTACAGACGTGGGATGTGAAGAACAGGCGAAGGTATACATTAAGAAAGAAATCTGTGAAGTGAGAAAAAAACTATAGTCCTATAAAAGGTGCTGTATGTAAGTTAATTCCCCAAGAGCTGTCTCCAGCAGTGGAAATGCCAATGTTAGGTTTTGCGTCTACATCTGTCACTTCTTTCTTTGCTGCCGGTGGTGTGCCATTTTCTTACCCACTCATGTTGGACTGAGGACAGACTAGATGCTACAGTGACTCGCAACCATAATATACGACGTTACGAGGCAGGATGGGCAGAGGCTAGCTGGTTGGCCTGCCGTTTAAACTCTGATGAGAATTAAAGTTCATTTGTAATCGTTTTAACTTAAGTTCTGACACGTAGCTCCTTTAAGAGTTCCTACAGTATATACACAGCTCGTGTTGACTGGGTCACAGAACATTTCCAAAGTACTGGGATTATTTTCACTTTGCTAAATGGATTCTAAATGGTTTCATTTCAGATGAGGCTGATCTGCTGCTGCAGTGCTCTGCTGCTGCTCGTCCTCGTCCCCAGAGCCTGTCAAGCTGACAACATCTTGGTGTTTCCTACTGAAGGCAGTCACTGGATAAACATGGATATCCTACTTCAAGCTTTGCACGCGAGAGGACACCATATAACTATTGTGCGTTCCAGCAAAAGCTGGTACATTAAGGAAGAGGCCTCGTATTATGATGTCTATACCATTCAAGTGGAGAGGAGCCTAGATCAGAAGTTAATTACAGAAATGGTAACTGAGAGCATTCAATTTGAAAGGGGTGCTCTTCCCTTGATGAGTTTTCTCCGCATGGCTGGAGGAATGTTTGGCGTATTTGTCGAGGCACATGAAACTGTGAGTGAATTTGTGACAGCGATGCTCGATGACCAAGACTTGATGAGAAAATTGAACGATAGCAAGTTCGACCTGGTGCTCACCGACCCCTGCTGGGGTGGTGGAGTCTTTCTGGCCAAATATCTAAATCTTCCTTTGGTCTATAATGTTCGCTGGCTAATTGCTGTAGAGGCTCATCTCGCAATTGCCCCTTCACCCATTTCATTTATTCCTATAACAGGATCCGGCAACACTGATAAGATGTCCTTTTTCCAGAGAGTTAAAAATGTGTTGTTGTATACTGCAACCCAAACACAAACTTACATGGTAGGTAAGCTAGTGTACCAGAAAATATGTGACAAATACCTTGGGCCTGGTATTGACTTTAACCAGTTAATGCTCGAAGCAGATCTGTGGCTCATGAGAGTGGACTTTGTGTTTGAGTTCCCTCGTCCCACCATGCCTAATGTTGTGTACATGGGAGGGTTCCACTGTAAACCGGCTCTACCTTTACCTGAACACCTGGAGGAGTTTGTGCAGAGTTCTGGAGAGCATGGAGTCATCCTCATGTCCATGGGGACTTTTGTGAGTGAACTTCCTGCTGACATGACAAATGAGATCGCTGCAGCTTTTGCCAAATTACCTCAGAAAGTTATCTGGAGGCATAAAGGTGACAGACCAGCGGCTCTGGGCAACAACACTTTAATAGTCGACTGGATGCCACAGAATGATCTTTTAGGACATCCCAAGATGAAACTGTTTGTGGCCCATGGAGGAACAAATGGACTTCAAGAGGCTATTTATCACGGAGTCCCAGTTGTAGGTCTGCCTATTTTTTTCGACCAATACGACAACCTGCTGCGTCTGAAAGAGAGAGGAGGAGCTAAGATTCTATCCATCACAACAGTGGACAAAGATGAAAACTTCCTGAAGGCCATACAGGAAGTCCTGAATGACCCCTCCTACAGGATGAACATGCAGAGACTGTCCAGACTGCACAGAGACACACCAATGACGCCGCTGGATACCGCCCTCTTCTGGATAGAGTTCGTCATGAGACACAAAGGTGCAGCTCACCTGAGATCAGAGTCCTACAGACTGCCCTGGTACACCTACCACTCTGTGGATGTAATTCTTTTCCTGGCTGGAGCTGTGCTGCTCATGCTTTGTACCATTTTTCTTTTGATCAGGTGTTTATGCACTACAATGTGTAAACGTAAAGCCAAACGTGACTAATCATTCAAGGGATGTACAACCTTTGCATTAAATGTATAAAAATTAAAAATCAATATGAAGATGAATTTTGACGAACTTGAGAATTATACAACATTTGTGTTAACTGTTCATTTATGCAGAATTTCCACAATTTCTTACTATAATGATAATAATAATAATAATAATAATAATAATAATACATTTAATTTATATAGTGCCTTTCAGGGTACCCAAGGACACTTAACAATAACAAGAGACTTAACAATAACTAAACAAAAAAGAAATGGATAAACACAATGAACACAATCAGATAAAGAAATAGGAAAGTTGATTGATGGGGCTAGACCTCGAGTGTCACGACGGCTGGTAGCGGACTTGGAATTAGGACCCAGATGCACAGACGGGAGCGAGATCAAGGTTTACGGTGTTCAACAAAAAGGATTTAATGTTCCGAAAAAACATGAACATAGCATGAACGGACATGAAGACAATTAATGACAAGACACAGACTGAAAAAAACCCAGGACTTAAATACATGACAAATGAGGGAACGAGAAACAGGTGAGACACGAGAGGGCAGGTGCACGTAATTAGAACAGAACCGGGCAAGACGAGACATGAGACAAGACTACAAAATAAAACAGGAAGTGACCAGAACTAAAAACATGAAACTTGACAAACACAAACACAGGACGTGACATCGAGCTGATAGGCCTTATTAAAAAGATGGGTTTTTAGGTCTTTTTTGAAAGTCTCCAAAGAAGTCTGTTTGCGGATTTCAGCTGGGAAAGTGTTCCAGAGAGTGGGGGCTGTCACACAGAAGGCTCTGTTGCCGAGGGTTTGAAGTTTAGTGTGAGGGACGGAGAGCTGGTGTGTGCCTGATGAGCGTAGGGTCCGAGATTGGGTATAGGAGTGGAGGAGGTCAGACAGATATTGGGGGGCAAGGGAATGGACGGATTTATAGGTCAGGAGGAGAATTTTGTAAGTGATGCGTGATTTGACTGGGAGCCAGTGAAGGCGGATGAGAGTGGGGGTGATGTGTTGCCAGGGCTTGGTGCGGGTGAGGACCCTGGCAGCAGAGTACTGGAGGCTGTCCAGGGTTTTGGAAGGGAGCCCAGACAGGACTCCATTACAGTAGTCCAGGCGGGAGGTGATGAAGGCATGGATGAGGGTCTCAGCCACAGGTTTGGAGAGGGAGGGCCGGAGTCTGGAGATGTTTTTTAGATGATAAAAAGCTGATTTTGTGATGGATTGTATGTGTGATTGAAAGGATAGTGTGGAATCGAGGATGACACCCAGGTTGCGGACCTCCGTGGATGGGGAGATAGAGCAGCCATCCACATCCAGGAGAAGATCTCCAATCTTCTGGAGCAGCGCCTTGGATGCCACAACCATGAGCTCTGTTTTATTGATGTTCAGTTTGAGTAGATTTGATGTCATCCAGAGTTTTATATCATGTAGGCAGTTGACGAGTGACTGTTGGGGTAGCTGGGTGGATGGTTTGGTGCAGAGATATAATTGAGTGTCATCAGCCTAGGAGTGAAAGTTGAGACCATATTTGCGAATGATCTGACCAAGGGGGAGCATGTAGATGGTGAAGAGGAGGGGTCCAAGCACAGAGCCTTGAGGCACACCTTGGTTGACTGGAGCTGGGGTGGAACTGGAGTCTCCAATGGTGACAAACTGTTTTCTGTTTGCTCACCTGGTAAGTCTTTGCCACAGTCTCTCTCTCTGTATCACTTCTTAGACTGTCCTTGTTCTACAATCAAAGTCAGCTCTGAAAAACAAGAAAAAAAAAGCCATGACATGTCGGAAATATTACTTCAAATAAGCAAAATCATATGCGAGCAGAACAAGAGGAGGAATTTCACTTGCTGGGAAAAATATCTAGTGTCAAAGAAACCAGAAATATCTTAGCCAGACTCGAAAGTACTGTTGTCTAGATACACAGAAAGGATTTAATTATTATTTTTAGAAAATTGTTCAGAAATGTAGCAAATGCAAGTGAAATAAGGCTTTCTTTATGAATTCTATATTAAATACACTTAAACCAAGGTACTGCATACTAGTCTATGCGTGCATCCATTATCAGGAACCACTTATTCTTTGAGAGTAGCTGACAAGAGGCCTGGTGCACCCTGAACCGGTCCCCATGCAAACTCAACACATAACAGAACCAATAATAATAATGATAATAATAATCTAAGTATGTCTTATTAACGTCAATATAGTTTGAAACAAGCTCAACGCTTCTGCATAAAGAATGATGTCACCTGCAGCTGATCCCGTAACACCCTCTGACACAATTCTTCAGCGAAGGCGATAACAAGATGCGTTCGCCGGTGATGGCTTGTTACATTTCATTGTAATCGCTCAATGAAACACTCGGCCTACACACAGCAGGAGGTGACTGAAGGCAAGGAGAATTAGCATGCAAATGCTCCTAATGCTAAGTCCATTTCATATGTAGCCTGTTATGTCATTTCCTTTATTCATGCCAAATAACACAGTAATGAATGAGTGGATGGATGAATGATGAAAACACTACAGTCAGAAAAGACATGGAGGACCTATAAAGCACTCAGTGGGTTATATTCAACCTACACTTCCTGTAGGGTACTGATACTTCCTTATTGCTGCTGTATCCACCTCCAGCTGTTTGTCATCATGGACAGCTCCACCATTAATGATCTTGACCTACACTGATCCAGTTCCCTCCAGGCAGGGGCGCCGCCAGGAATTCTGGGCCCCATGACAAAAAAATCAAATTGGGCTCCCTCTGCGCAGCTGTTGCCACCACATCTCTCTGACGTAACTGTCCCATCAAAAGCTTTACATAACTAATCAAAGGCTTCAGTCAATACTAGTACTAGTACAATATTTACTTCTGGTGATTTGTGTATATACACTGTGATATATAGAGTGTATTTATATTAAAATATACCATATACCAATAAATATGATGAATGCATTTCTGAATTTCTGTTATTAGAAAATATTTCATATTCTTTTATGTAATGGTAACAAGAGCAAGAGAGACAGAGAAATCCCCACAGACTCCCTGCTATGATGCTAACTGGCATGTCATTGAGCACAATGTTGCTCACCTTCTTCCCTGGGACAGGGAGGGGTTCAGTTATGGGGAGACTGGGGTGCTGCAGACTTATCTGTTGTTAAGTCTGCTAAAAGGGGCATGGACAATTATTTAATATGAATATCTTGCTAAAAGTTTCCCTGCACTGATCAAATGTTGATGAAATGTAGGCTAACACTAGCTAGCTAGCTTATTTCACTATGGATATTAAACCAACGGGTTAATACCACTCACAGACTATAGGCTACCCACCTTTCTTGGTGAAAAACTGGGTTACAGATTGACACCCTTTCCTTTGTCTTTCCTCTGTCTCTTTCATCTCTTTCCTTTTTTGAAAACCAGACCATGATTTGCGCAACACTGTGATCACTGTAGTTCTGGGCATCAACTGACTGCAATTAAACATGTCACTGATAAGTGCGAAGGCAGGACCAAACCATTTCATGCAGATACAGGGGGGTGGTTGGCCAATATGGATGTTTACTTTTTGGTCAATGGGGATATTTAACCTTTACTGCCAAAAACAAGTAAAAACAAAGAGATCATTAATGGTATTATTATATTTGAAATAAATACTCAATGATAATGGTTTAACAATTAGTTTGTAACTATTTTTGGGGGGACCCTGTCAGTCAGGGACCCTTGGAATTGTCCTAACATTTGCCGCCTGTACAGCGCCCCTGCCTCCAGGATAACGGTCCGGACCCGTCGGCTGTGTTGCTGTACGGCCGAGTGTGGAGTGGACCAACAGATAGACAGACAGACAGACAGCCAGACAGACAGACAGCCAGAGAGACAGACAGACAGACAGACAGACTGTCTGTCAGACAGACAGCAACAGTAAGTAGAACCGCTCCGTGTTAACGCTGTTGGACCTGTATGTAGCAGGTTTTCACTCCGGAAGTTCAGAGCAGCTAAATCTCGCTGCGCTGTGTCGAAAACAAAAGTAGTCCGACGGCTTCATAAATGAGCTTTAGATGCGAGTCCAGAGAACAGGGCGGGTCCCGAGACAATCAGAACCGCTGTGATCGGCAACAGATGTCTGAAAGGTGCGTTTAAACTGTCAGTTAACGAGAAGTCGTGCAGAGCTGC
This sequence comes from Lagodon rhomboides, assembly GCA_039737535.1. Classification (NCBI taxonomy): domain Eukaryota; kingdom Metazoa; phylum Chordata; class Actinopteri; order Spariformes; family Sparidae; genus Lagodon; species Lagodon rhomboides. Next base: position 31,788,994 of record CM077784.1, read on the forward strand.
ACGTTGTGTGAACAAACGCGCACACAAAGCGATTTTTCATGGGACTGATCAGGGGCGGTTCTAGGGTCAGAGCTTTAGCTTTAGCACCCAATGGGCCCCACTGCCACCACCCACCCCCTTGTTTCACACTAAAACAAAAAATATGTGTCTAATATATGTCTTTTTTTGGAGACCTTTCCAGAACACCAGCTTTATTGTGACAGTTCACACAGACAGCCCCCTGTAACAAACACAAAACCTTCTTCACTCAGCTGGTTTTCCTGACTGTTAACTCCATGTGCCTCCTTTTGTATCGACAGTCATTAGATTAGATTGGATTCAACTTTATTGTCATTGAACAAAGTAACAGGTACTTGTCATCTTCTGTAAATTATTTACAAATGGTCATCTCTAACCTACTTGGTTGCACACCTGTCTGAACTTTCATAAACCAATATAAGTCATAAATAAGTATTGATAAAACAAGCTTCACGTCATGAGCAAAAAGAAAGAAGACAGAGGTCATTATGGACTGTCCCTTGTCTCGCACCTGAATCTGTCTTTTTTCTTTTAAAGAACTGTCTGTGTCCATTGGTTACTGGCAGGCCACACACACACACACACACACAAAAAGAGAGTAACTCTTAAGAGTTATCTTTCAAACATCTCATACCTGTGTGTTATAAATAGCCTATATATAGACCTGCTGTGTGTGTGTGTGTGTGTGTGCGCGCACGTGTGTGTGTAGTATATACTACTACGCCTGCATGAATGTGATGTGATTAGTATTGCTGCAAAACCTGGTTCAGGTTAAATCCTTTGTAAAACATGAATATATACAGCAAAAGAAAAACATTTAACTTTCTTTTATTGTCTAGTTTGATAGACACAACTAAAAAATAACAGATATAAATCTAGGAATAAATAACAAGTTTGTAGTAAGCACCGACAAATTGTTACAGACGTGGGATTTGACGAACAGGCGAAGGTATACAGTAAGAAAGAAATCTGTGAAGTGAGAAAAAACTATAGTCCTATAAAAGGTGCTGTATGTAAGTTAACTCCCCAAGAGCTGTCTCCAGCAGTGCAGCTGATGCTGTGACACTGTTATTTCTTTACTCGCTGTTCACGTGACTGTTTACTGCAAGACCTCCACACATGCCTCCGCGGAATGACGTTGGTCGCCTACAACTGCGACCTGTGCTGTGTGTAAGGGATAGCCTTATCCCCTACACACATGAAGCAGCCGGGAAGCCGGCTCGCTGTGTGCATTCGGTTTCAGACTAAAGGACCGTGGAAAATGCGCAATCTGTAACTATTCAGTGTTACACAGCGGTGGACTAAGCTACATGTTAGCAGCTAACATTACTTTGCACGTTAGGTCACTCCGAGTCCTCGGTGATCTCATATGATTTTCAAATCAAGCTCTAAACATGACCTGTAATGTTTTCTTATCTGTTTACTAGGAAATGAGCCATGTCAGCATCTGTTTTTAGTCCCAGTTCAAGTTGAAGCTGCCTCCATGAGTCGAACGTGTATCCGATGTTTATTTCGGATGCCGGCCCTGATGTTTATTCGGATGCCGGCCCGGCTTTTGTAATGTCGTTTCGACTCCCGACTTGCCGCTGATAAAACCTTCGTTTTCTTCTTAGTATGACTTTTTAGTGGACTTTGTGTGGTGGTGGGTCGTTTTCTGGCCGTAGCAGAATCCATTACCACACAAACACTAGTTTGGGTCCACCGCGCTTGTCTTCTTCCTGTATCCAAGCCGTCGAGGACGCGCATTCAGCGTCATCTGACGTCACATCCGCAGGACCGCACGGGACATTCGGACCCGAATTGCAGTATATTATGCAGCGCACAGCCTGTTCAAGGCAACAGAGAGATACGTGGGTGGGCTCATTCTTATTGGTTTTGAACGCTTCATCATTTAAAAACTTAAAATGCATGTTAATTTTTTCACAAATCCTGCCTCAGGTCCCTTTAAGTTCTGACACGTAGCTCCTTTAAGAGTTCCTACAGTATATACACAGCTTGTGTTGACTGGGTCACAGAACATTTCCAATGTACTGGGATTTTTTTCAATTTGCTAAATGGATTATAAATGGTTTCATTTCAGATGAGGCTGATCTGCTGCTGCAGTGCTCTGCTGCTGCTCGTCCTCGTCCCCAGAGCCTGTCAAGCTGGCAACATCTTGGTGCTTCCTATTGAAGGCAGTCACTGGATAAACATGAATATCCTACTTCAAGCTTTGCACGCGAGAGGACACCATATAACTGTTGTCCGTTCCAGCAAAAGCTGGTACATCAAGGAAGAGGCCTCGCATTATGATGCCTATACCATTCAAGTGGAGAGGAGCATAGATCAGAAGTTACTTACAGAAATCCTAACTGAGGGCATTAAATTTGAAAGGGGTGCTCTTTCCTTGACGGGGTTTTTCCGCATGGTTGTACGAACGTTAGGCATAGTTGTCGAGGCACAAGAAACCGTGAATGAAATTGTGACAGGGATGCTAGATGACCAAGACTTGATGAGAAAACTGAATGACAGCAAGTTCGACCTGGTGCTCACCGACCCCTGCTGGGGTGGCGGAGCCATTCTGGCCAAATATTTGAATCTTCCTTTGGTCTATAATGTTCGCTGGCTAATTGCTGTAGAGGCTCATCTCGCTATTGCCCCTTCACCCATTTCATTTATTCCTATAACAGGATCTGGCAACACTGATAAGATGTCCTTTTTCCAGAGAGTTAAAAATGTGTTGTTGTATACTGCAGGCCAAACACAAAATTACATGGTAGGTAAGCTAGTGTACCAGAAAATATGTGACAAATACCTTGGGCCTGGTATTGACTTTAACCAGTTAATACTCGAAGCAGATCTGTGGCTCATGAGAGTGGACTTTGTGTTTGAGTTCCCTCGTCCCACCATGCCCAATGTTGTGTACATGGGAGGGTTCCACTGTAAACCGGCTGAACCTTTACCTGAACACCTGGAGGAGTTTGTGCAGAGTTCTGGAGAGCATGGAGTCATCATCATGTCTTTGGGGGCTTATGTGAGTGAACTTCCTGCTGACATGACAAATGAGATCGCTGCAGCTTTTGCCAGATTGCCTCAGAAAGTTATCTGGAGGCATAAAGGTGACAGACCAGAGGCTCTGGGCAACAACACTTTAATAGTCGACTGGATGCCACAGAATGATCTTTTAGGACATCCCAAGATAAAACTGTTTATTGCCCATGGAGGAACAAACGGCGTTCAAGAAGCTCTTTATCACGGAGTCCCAGTTGTGGGTCTGCCCTTGTTTTTTGACCAATACGACAACCTGCTGCGTCTGAAAGAGAGAGGAGGAGCTGAGATTCTATCCATCACAACAGTGGACAAAGACGACAACCTTCTGAAGGCCATACAGGAAGTCCTGAATGAGCCCTCATACAGGATGAACATGCAGAGACTGTCCACGCTGCACAGAGACACACCAATGAAGCCGTTGGATACCGCCCTCTTCTGGATTGAGTTCGTCATGAGACACAAAGGTGCAGCTCACCTGAGATCAGAGTCCTACAGACTGCCCTGGTACACCTACCACTCTGTGGATGTAGTTCTGTTCCTGGCTGGAGTTGTGCTGCTCGTGCTTTGTACCATTTTCCTCTTGATCAGGTGTTTATGCACTACAATGTGTAAACGTAAAGCCAAACATGACTAATCATTCAAGGGATGTACAATGTTTACAGTAAATGTATAAAAATGCACTATCAATATGAAGATACATTTTGATGATCTTGAGAATTTGTTTTAAATGTTCATTTATGCAGAATTTCCACAGTTTCTTACTATACAATGGTATCTTGCTGTACATTTTTATAATTTGTTTGATGATGTATTTCAGTAAAAGTACTTGAACTAAATGGATGCTTTGACCAACACTGTCGTAATAAAAAATAATGTAAATCGAGTTATATTGTCCCAGTGGGAATATTTTATGTGCCGTGTTCCACCCTTGTTCAAGGGCAATGGCAGGAGTGCTTCTTGTTACTGTTGGTATTATAAAAAGGCAGAGGCTCATGGGAGTAAAGAATGACTACTGTTGGGGTTTAACTTTATCTGTCAAGAACTAAAACATGTTTCCTGACTCATTCATCACTTCATTTGTATTCTGTCTGTCAGGTGTCATTTTCAGTTATAATGTGTACATAAGTTTATAGGCCGATACACGGCATATGTGTTTATGTTTGTTTGTGTTTTAGCCTCCATCCACCAGGTGGGGCATCTTCCTTTTTGACACACCTGATGTTGCTGTTCTGAAGGAGGTAAATGCTGTCACCTTCAGGTGTTTTCTGGGTTGTGTTGTGCAAGGAAAAAAGAATCAACTATTCTCTCTTCAACTCTCTTCCATCCTGAGCCACAGCTTCCGATTGTGCAGTTTGGTGGTTTGTACTTTTCATGGAACACTGGCAAAGGACACGGTGAGCTGTGAAGAACCTTACAATGCATCTGAACTGTTAATCTACAAACAGGGCGTTGAGTGAGAGCACATGACGCTATTAAATCGCAACCGCCTCACAGCGCCTTAGTAAGAGACTTCACTCTGTCATACCTGTTTTTCATCGGTGCACGTTTGCCTTCCTTTTACATGACTTACTTGAGAACAGTACATCTGTTTACAAGAGGTGGAGTAAGGATAAGCAAAGGTCTCTGCAGGTACATGGATTACACTTTATCAGTGCCTGCCTTTTGGTCCAGATTCCAAAGCTCAACAAGACACGTTAGATCTTGCCGTGTATGTCAATGTTTTGAATGGTTTCAAAACATTGTTTCAGCTGAGTGAGTTATATTGATTTTTATGAGTCACACAGCTTGTTAATATTAGTGTAGACTACTGTGATGTGAACATGCTGATGGTAGAGAAATACTTTACTTTAGATTACTTTGAGAAGTAACAGTGGTGAGGCAAAAGAGGAAGTGTTGTTGTCATCATCAGGCCTGCTGGTTCAGCCTTAAAGCAGAAGTTTAGCAAAGCTAAAAAGGGTTTTACGGTATGTTTGGTATTTATAGATTTGTGTCATGTTAGAATGTTGCAAAACCACTGCAAGTAAATATCGTAGGCCTGTTTCAAAGCTTCTGACGGACATACCTTCTAATTTCTCAAATCAGAGCTGCACATTTGAGCATTATGTGGTTAGGAGATGTAGAACTATGAAATGTGTTCCTCTTTCAGAACCATGGCTGAGATAATTTGATACATAAAGCATACAGGAGATTAAAGTCACACTGCTCTACTGGGTGTTTAGTGAGATATGAATCTTTTCACAAAAATGTCACACTTATTTTCTCATAGCGAATGTGTTTAAGGTGTTAAATATCAGTTTGTGCACCATCCAAATTAGTACTGGATGTAGTGCGAATGTAATATCCAATGCTCTTTAAGGGGACATGAGTCTTTTGTATTTTAAGATAGATATCAGGAGTTCACGTACAAAAGGCCCCGCAGCATTTTTTAAAGGATATGGTGATGTGACTTTGTGAAACGTAAACAATATCAAGAATCTCATCTTATATAGCAGGTATTTCCTGTTAAGAACAGCCTTTTGTCACTGCCCTATCAGGACTTATGCTACCCAGGAAGAGACAGTCCCTTGCAACAATATTCTTAAGGGCGTGACGACAGAAATGAGGAAACATTTTACAGTCAGTGCGGTTTGACTTTAGCTCTTCACTGGTCTCTGTTTGTTTGGGTCTTAACCATCTGGAGGGAGAGTTTTTTTGATACGAGCGCCTGGAAGATTTTCACTGTAAGCTTTTACATTTAAAGATTTTGTTTTCAGTTTATGAGAAATGTGTAAGTGATCTTTGTCGAGAGAGTTGTAAGCAGCTGCTGAGTACTGAAAGGGGAGATTTTTGTTTTCTGGCTTTTGCCAGCTGTAATGTTACCAAGTGGAATGGAGATTTTATTGAATCAAGTCCATTGTGGAAGGATTACACATTTGATCAATAGGAAAATAGGTGCATGGGATTTGTTGCACAGGGGTGGAAATGTATTTTAGTGAGAATAAACGCAGTCATGGTTGTATAAACACTTCTGCTCGGGGGAAACGGGCCTCAACACAGAGTGCCTGCAGAGCTCTTGGCACTGAACAGCACTCTGATTTCCTGAAAGAGGCTCCGTGTGCTACAACCACGTGAGGCAGTCAGAGGGGTTTTTTTTCCCACAGAGAGAGACAATTGAAACGACCGTCATTGGAGCTCCCTGTTTTTCACATCCTGGTACATCATCCACATTTGTGCACGTTTCCTGGAATACTTGAGTAACGGCTTTTCTTTTGTACTTGTTTTTCAGGCTCCACCATTTGAGAAGATTTGAAAATGTTGCTGTCACTGGCTCCTTTCATCTCTCTTTTGGCTGTCATTGTTTCATCTGCCCGCAGCGGTAAAGTTTTGGTGTTTCCACATGATGGCAGCCACTGGGTAAACATGAGGGTACTTGTTGAGCAACTTCATTCAAGAGGACATGCTGTGACCGTTATTCGGGCTGTAGACAGCTGGTACATCAGTGAAACGTCTCCACATTACAACAGTATCACAGTGAATCTTTCTGGTGGTGGAAATGAGGATTTTTACCGTCTCTATGTCTCTGAAGTTATTCGAATCAAACGAAGCAAGGGGTCTGCTTGGGCCCAATGGGCTTTACAGCTGGAGCTGAAAGACAAGTTTTTTGAACTGCACCAGAAAATCTCCGAAGTGGTGACGCACGTACTTGAAAATAAAGAGTTAGTCAAGTCCCTTCAAGACGCCAAGTACGATATGGTTTTGACGGACCCTGCCAACGCAGGAGGGGTGATGCTGGCTCACTATCTTGGATTGCCATTAGTGTTTAATGCCAGATGGACTGCTCATGGCGAAGCCCATTTTGCTATTGCGCCTTCTCCGCTTTCCTATGTCCCACTTTCACCTTCAGAATTGACAGATCGAATGACTTTCTTTGACAGGGTCACAAACATGGTCTTTTACATCACGAGGATGCACCTGTACAAGCAGATAGTCGGCCCACATTATTCTGCGTTGTCCAGTCGCTACTTCGATTCAGCAGACTACTTCTCTCTGTTTCAAGCCGCAGACCTGTGGCTCATGAGAGTGGACTTTGTGTTTGAGTTCCCTCGTCCCACCATGCCCAATGTTGTGTACATGGGAGGGTTCCAGTGTAAACCTGCAAAACCTCTTCCACAACACCTGGAGGAGTTTGTGCAGAGTTCTGGAGAGCATGGGGTCATCATCATGTCGCTGGGGACTTTGATTGCAGAGCTTCCTCTTGACCTAGCTGATGAGATCGCTGCAGCATTTGCCAAATTGCCTCAGAAAGTCATCTGGAGATATAAAGGCGACAGACCAGCCAGTCTGGGCAACAACACATTAATAGTCGACTGGATGCCGCAGAATGATCTTCTAGGACATCCCAAGATGAAACTTTTTGTAAGTCATGGAGGAACAAATGGAATATATGAGGCGATTTATCATGGAGTTCCAATGGTAGGAATTCCCTTTGTGTTCGATCAAGCTGACAACCTCTCCAGAATGAGGGCAAAGGGTACCACAAAGGTTATGGACATTTCCGAACTGGATCGGCAAACATTTCAGCGGGCCATAGAGGAGGTTCTGACTGAGCCCTCCTACAGGGTGAACATGCAGAGACTGTCCAGGCTGCACAGAGACAAACCAATGACGCCGCTGGATACCGCCCTCTTCTGGATGGAGTTCGTCATGAGACACAAAGGTGCAGCTCACCTGAGAACAGAGTCCTACAGACTGCCCTGGTACACCTACCACTCTGTGGATGTAGTTTTATTTCTTCTAACGATCGTGCTGCTTATTTTGTCATTTTTTGCCTGGTTAGTTTGGTCATGCTGTCGAATGTGTTTCAAAAGAAAAGTGAAATCCGACTAACCAGGAAAAATGGATTGATCGGTTTCATATGAATCTTTTGCTGTATTACAGTGCTGTGGTCTGAAGTGCAGGCTGTGATCAGATGAATGTTGAAAGGAAAAGATGTTTAACTTTTAAACTTTAAAAAATATCTATTGTTAGAAATGTCATATAGCTGCCAGTCGTGACTGCTTAACTTGCAAGAGTGAAATCGGTTTAGATTTTTTTGTCAGTTTGACGTTGTTTAATAGATTTGTGTGCATAAATTACTGTTTGTTTAAATAAATGTAGAAATAAACTTGTCAAAGGAGGAGTTGTCTCTATCTTTAACGCCCAGCAGATGGTGTTCAACCATTTACATTTTTTTTTTTTAACTAGCTATTAAAATACATCAGCTATTGTTCTGTATCTGTGATGTGCGGACACTTTATATTTGCTACATTAGACATGGTTTATTGTGAACATGATGTGCTGATTTACCTGCCAAATTATAATATATAAAAGGAGATGACTAGCAAATGATGTAATTTTAAAAAAATCTAATAAGAGAATAAAATATTAATGCAATATTTTGTGATTACACTCACAGAAAGAAACGGACTAGGAATATATACATATGGCAGGTCATTTAATCAGGAGATGATGATTTGTTATTTCATCAAAAATTAATACAGGTACAAATTTTCTTGATCTTTACCAAAGGAGGACCATCTATGTTAGAAATCATTCCTGAATTATCTACATGAAATGTGGGGGCGTAGAAATATGTGTGCTGGTGTTTTTTTTTAATCTTTCTCCTTTTGTTTATTTCTTGGGTTACTCACTACTTGAGTAACTTTTTTAGTAAGTACTAAAATAGGTAATTTGACAACCATTTTTACTGCTATGTGAGTACTTTTTTTTTTTTTTTAAAGTAACTGTACTTTTACTTGACTTCACTTTTTGGCTACTCTATCCACCTCTGACTACAGATGACTTTTATGGTGCGTTCCTTTTATCTTGGAAGTCAGAGCTGGGAATGCTGTCACACCGGACTTGACAACGTGTCAGTACAAGTCCGACAAACAGTTCTAACAGGGTTGGATATCATTAGCCATTGCTGACAATATCAGTTGGTAACAACACATTACAAAATATCTTGCACATACAAAGACAGAAGCAACATGTCCACAGATAGAAACTGGACAGTACTGGGTTACACAGTGCACGAATCAGACAGGAATGCTGAGAAAATCAATACTCTACAACTTTTGCAGTTTTTATTAGGCTAAAGCAGCTATCTCAGATTCTGAGGTCAGGATTGGTGAGGTGCGTCCGACATCAGCTAGACTTCAGCGGGCATTCCAGTTGAAATAGCCGGCTGGGAACTCATGTCTACTTCTGAATCAAAGTGGAATGCATCGCTGCGTACCTTTGCTCTTTCTTATCACCCAAGTTGCTGTGAACATGAATTGCAGTATCAAAGTCCCACTCGGGACAGAGCCTTGACAGTACGAGCACACATTCATCTCTCTATCTCTGGCAAAGATTAAATATTGAAGAAAAATACTCTGGAAGCCAAGAAAAAAAGGTAACATTATCATTTTTGACTATTTTGCCAACATAAATGACCGGTAGCTGTCTCTGGGTCTGAATCATTGTGTTGATCCAAAAGTTAATTTTTAACTGACATGTAATACATTTCCTTTTCGTTGCAGCCGTTTAGGTTCTCTTGCATGTTGCTCGTCAGTACTGAGTGTTTGATTTATTTATTTTTTTGGCGATAAAACCAATTGCAACAGGCAAAACATATTACAGCAAAAAAGCGAAATAGGCAAACAATAAAAAAAAAAAGGTCAGTGATTTCAGCTGTATCGACTATATTATAGTAAATGGTGATAGTAATGCTACTCGTATTTAAAATGCATCTGATAAAATATGATATGCTTTCTTCCCAACTTTAGAATAAAAATGCATTGGCCCTGGGTTTGGTTGACCCTCTGCTCCCTCTGTCCTGCTGTGGTCCACTGTGGGAAGGTTCTTGTTTATCCGATGGACGGGAGCCCCTGGGTGAACATGAAAGTCATTATTGAGGAACTACATTCAAAGGGCCACCAGGTTTCTGTTATACGGTCACCAGACAACTGGTACATCAAGGAAACCTCCCCGTTCTACACCTCAATCACAGTCGATGCAGAGTCTGGATTTGACGAAAAATTCATGACTGACTTTGTGGCTGAGTTGCTGAGAATACAGAGGGAAGGGAAGTCTCTCTGGATGCGTTTCAAACTGGAGATGGAAACAACAGAAAAGGCCTTTCAGATGCATAATAAAACATGCAAGATGCTTGAGTCAATTTTTGAAAACAAAGCTCTGATTCAGTCACTACAGGATGCCAAATATGACCTTGTCCTTGCAGACCCTTTCACACCGGGGGGTCCTATTCTTGCGCACTACCTCGGGTTGCCTCTTGTTTTCAATGTCAGGTGGATTAGTCAAGGTGAAGGCCATTTCGCAATTGCGCCTTCTCCTCTGTCTTATATTCCACTGACTGGGACCGAGTTTTCAGATAAAATGAGCTTTTTTGAGAGACTTCTAAACGTAATAGCTTATGGCATCAATGAATATCAAATTGCACAGTATGTTGTACCAAATTATGCTGGCTTTATTGAAAAATACCTGGGTCCAGACGTAGACTACGCCTCTCTGTTTCAAGCAGCAGATCTGTGGCTCATGAGAGTGGACTTTGTGTTTGAGTTTCCTCGTCCCACCATGCCTAATGTTATCTATATGGGAGGGTTCCAGTGTAAACCTGCAAAACCTCTTCCACAACACCTGGAGGAGTTTGTGCAGAGTTCTGGAGAGCATGGGGTCATCATCATGTCTCTGGGAACTTTTATTGGAGAGCTTCCTCATGACCTAGCTGATGAGATCGCTGCAGCTTTTGCCAAATTGCCTCAGAAAGTCATCTGGAGATATAAAGGCGACAGACCAGCCAGTCTGGGCAACAACACATTAATAGTCGACTGGATGCCACAGAATGACCTTCTAGGACATCCAAAGATTAAAGTGTTTGTCGCTCATGGAGGAACAAACGGCGTTCAAGAGGCAATGTACCACGGAGTTCCTATCCTCGGACTTCCCCTGATTTTTGATCAGCATGATAATCTTCTTAGAATTGGAGCAAGAGGAGCAGGGAAGATAATCGATTTTTACACGATGAATGGAGACATCTTCTTTCAGGGAATTCAGGAAGTCCTGAATGAGCCCTCCTACACGCTGAACATGCAGAGACTGTCCAGGCTGCACAGAGACACACCAATGAAGCCGCTGGATACCGCCCTCTTCTGGATAGAGTTCGTCATGAGACACAAAGGTGCAGCTCACCTGAGAACAGAGTCCTACAGACTGCCCTGGTACACCTACCACTCTGTGGATGTGATGCTCCTCTTAGCTGGAGTTGTGCTGATCATTCTAGCCACGTTTGCTGCCATGATACGGTGTTTATGCTCCGTGTGTCTGAGAAAAAAAAAAGTAAACGCGATTAAAAAAAATAAATAAGTAGCAATCAAAATGAAATGTAAACCATGCATTTTCTTAGAATACATCCTTCAATATGTTAAATACAAAAATGTTGTCGGGGTTATTTGAGCTGTGATTTAATGTAGATAACAGGAAAAAATAAATCATTTCCTGGTAAGCTGCAGAAACCTGTTCTGATTCTGTTTAAAAGACAATAAACTGAAAAATGTTGTACTTTCATTTAATCAACAATGAAGAACATAAGTTCAATGATAATCATATTTGAGTCATTATATCCTTACACTTTTGTTTTTCTTATTGACTTGGAACTCTGAGTAAACAACATGTCATACCTTCGAAGTGCGATGTTTCTTTGCTCATTGACAGGTACCTTTTTTTTTAATCACTTGTATTGGTTTCACATCACATTTTCAATACACTTTGAATATGTAACCCAGTACTGACATCTGATTAAAAGCAAATTACTATGAACAACTTTCACTCCCATTTGTCCTTACTTATCACCTGTGACTTTAATAAACATGGTATTGCTGTACAAAGGTCCTGTTTAATAGACGCCAGTTGAGGACAAAAAAAAGAAGCATTAGTACATTTGAATCTTTTACCAATATAAATAACTGGTAGCCATCTTGGGGTCTGAGGAAGATATGTAGGTCAGAGCATCTCTGCAGAACTACAATAAGCCTCCTTAATTATAATGCTGTTGTGTCAGACATTTCTACGGTTATCAAAGAATTGCAGCTTCTGCAATTTGGATATTTGACTGTAAGGCTTGAGAAATATAATGCATGATTAATTTTTTTCCAGCAGCATAGGTTTGTCCTGCTGAAAGAAAAACCGGTCAGGTTTTTTTTTCAATAAAAGTATAAATAAAACCTGGCCGAAATAGGACTTGTTGCTATCTTTACCAGCCAGCAGGTAATGTTCAACCATGTACGAGATTTCCTCAGCTGTTAGAGATACAATATCAGCTAAACCCTAAAACAATTTCAGAGGACAACAGTACACTCTCCTGAGCACTGGTGGAATAACAGGACTAGTTCCTCACACCATCAAGGTGTGTTGCTGTAGCTTCTTTGTGGGAGACGGAATCATGGGGTTGCAATAAAAAGAGCGAATCAAACAGGAATGTAATCCCAATCTGAACCTTTTCATGTGATTTACGGCCTTTAATAAAGGAAAATAATATTGCAGTTATGAAAATGATTTTCTTTTCTTCATATAATTTAGCATTGTCACTGACATTGGCTGAAGACGAACACTATGGACAACCTTTACTCCCCTTTGTATTTCCTTATCAGCTGTGCATTTATTAACATGAAATTCCAGGACCAAAGTCTCACTCGTGTTGGAACCTGGAAGGACCAGCACATATTCAGCTCTCTGGCAAAGGAGAAATATTGAAAAGCTATAAATTGGAGCTGGAAAAAGGTAACTTTATCTTTTTTTTGTTTTCCCCAAATACAATTGACTCATAGTTACCTTGGGGTTTGAACCATTGTTTAGGTTGAGGTTCTCTTATATGCTGTACAAAGTCACGGTGAGTTCGTGTGAGTTACTAACTTTTACAGCACTGTTAAAAGGGTTTGCAAAAACTTACACATACAAAAGATCCTTGATACAACTATATCTTCTTTATTATAGTAAATGGTGATAGTAATGCTACTCATATTTAAAATGCATCTGATAAAAGATGATATGCTTTCTTCACGACTTTAGAATAAAAATGCGTTGGCCCTGGGTTTGGTTGACCCTCTGCTCCCTCTGTCCTGCGGTGGTCCACTGTGGGAAAGTTCTTGTTTATCCGATGGACGGGAGCCACTGGGTGAACATGAAGATCATTATTGAGGAACTACATTCAAAGGGCCACCAGGTTTCTGTTATACGGTCACCAGACAACTGGTACATCAAGGAAACCTCCCCGTTCTACACCTCAATCACAGTCGATGCAGAGTCTGGATTTGACGAGGAATTCTTAACTGACTTTGTGGCCGAGTTGCTGAAAATACAGAGGGAAGGGAAGTCTCTCTGGATGCGTTTCAAACTGGAGATGGAAACAATAGAAACGGCCTTTCAGATGCATAATAAAATATGCAAGATGCTTGAGTCACTTTTTGAAAACAAAGCTCTGATTCAGTCACTACAGGATGCCAAATATGACCTTGTCCTTGCAGACCCTTTCACACCAGGGGGTCCTGCACTTGCCCGCTACCTCGGGTTGCCTCTTGTTTTCAATGTCAGGTGGACTAGTCAAGGTGAAGGCCATTTCTCAATTGCACCTTCACCTCTGTCTTATATTCCAATGCCTGGGACTGAGCTTACAGATAAAATGAGCTTTTTTGAGAGGCTGCTTAACGTAATAGCTTATGGTTTCAATGAATATCAAATTGCACAGTATGTTGTACCAAATTATGCTGGCTTTATTGAAAAATACCTGGGTCCAGACGTAGACTACGCCTCTCTGTTTCAAGCAGCAGATCTGTGGCTCATGAGAGTGGACTTTGTGTTTGAGTTTCCTCGTCCCACCATGCCTAATGTTATCTATACGGGAGGGTTCCAGTGTAAACCTGCAAAACCTCTTCCACAACACCTGGAGGAGTTTGTGCAGAGTTCTGGAGAGCATGGGGTCATCATCATGTCTCTGGGAACTTTTATTGGAGAGCTTCCTCATGACCTAGCTGATGAGATCGCTGCAGCTTTTGCCAAATTGCCTCAGAAAGTCATCTGGAGATATAAAGGCGACAGACCAGCCAGTCTGGGCAACAACACATTAATAGTCGACTGGATGCCACAGAATGACCTTCTAGGACATCCAAAGATTAAAGTGTTTGTCGCTCATGGAGGAACAAACGGCGTTCAAGAGGCAATGTACCACGGAGTTCCTATCCTCGGACTTCCCCTGATTTTAGATCAGCATGATAATCTTCTTAGAATTGGAGCAAGAGGAGCAGGGAAGATAATCGATTTTTACACGATGAATGGAGACATCTTCTTTCAGGGAATTCAGGAAGTCCTGAATGAGCCCTCCTACACGCTGAACATGCAGAGACTGTCCAGGCTGCACAGAGACACACCAATGAAGCCGCTGGATACCACCCTCTTCTGGATAGAGTTCGTCATGAGACACAAAGGTGCAGCTCACCTGAGAACAGAGTCCTACAGACTGCCCTGGTACACCTACCACTCTGTGGATGTGATGCTCCTCTTAGCTGGAGTTGTGCTGATCATTCTAGCCACGTTTGCTGCCCTGATACGGTGTTTATGCTCCGTGTGTCTGAGAAAAAAAAAAGTAAACGCGATTAAAAAAAATAAATAAGTAGCAATCAAAATGAAATGTAAACCATGCATTTTCTTAGAATACATCCTTCAATATGTTAAACACAAAAATGTTGTCGGGGTTATTTGAGCTGTGATTTAATGTAGATAACAGGAAAAAATAAATCATTTCCCGGTAAGCTGCAGAAACCTGTTCTGATTCTGTTTAAAAGACAATAAACTGAAAAAGTTGTACTTTCATTGAATCAACAATGAAGAACATAAGTTCAATGATAATCATATTTGAGTCATTATATCCTTACACTTTTGTTTTTCTTATTGACTTGGAACTCTGAGTAAACAACATGTCATACCTTCGAAGTGCGATGTTTCTTTGCTCATTGACAGGTACCTTTTTTTTTAATCACTTGTATTGGTTTCACATCACATTTTCAATACACTTTGAATATGTAACCCAGTACTGACATCTGATTAAAAGCAAATTACTATGAACAACTTTCACTCCCATTTGTCCTTACTTATCACCTGTGACTTTAATAAACATGGTATTGCTGTACAAAGGTCCTGTTTAATAGACGCCAGTTGAGGACAAAAAAAAGAAGCATTAGTACATTTGAATCTTTTACCAATATAAATAACTGGTAGCCATCTTGGGGTCTGAGGAAGATATGTAGGTCAGAGCATCTCTGCAGAACTACAATAAGCCTCCTTAATTATAATGCTGTTGTGTCAGACATTTCTACGGTTATCAAAGAATTGCAGCTTCTGCAATTTGGATATTTGACTGTAAGGCTTCAGAAATATAATGCATGATTAATTTTTTTCCAGCAGCATAGGTTTGTCCTGCTGAAAGAGAAACCTGTCAGGTTTTTTTTTCTTTTCAATAAAAGTATAAATAAAACCTGGCTGAAATAGGACTTGTTGCTATCTTTACCAGCCAGCAGGTAATGTTCAACCATGTCCGAGATTTCCTCAGCTGTTAGAGATACAATATCAGCTAAACCCTAAAACAATTTCAGAGGACAACAGTACACTCTCCTGAGCACTGGTGGAATAACAGGACTAGTTCCTCACACCATCAAGGTGTGTTGCTGTAGCTTCTTCATGGGAGACGGAATCATGGGGTTGCAATAAAAAGAGCGAATCAAACAGGAATGTAATCCCAATCTGAACCTTTTCATGTGATTTACGGCCTTTAATAAAGGAAAATAATATTGCAGTTATGAAAATGATTTTCTTTTCTTCATATAATTTAGCATTGTCACTGACATTGGCTGAAGACGAACACTATGGACAACCTTTACTCCCCTTTGTACTTCCTTATCAGCTGTGCATTTATTAACATGAAATTCCAGGACCAAAGTCTCACTCGTGTTGGAACCTGGAAGGACCAGCACATATTCAGCTCTCTGGCAAAGGAGAAATATTGAAAAGCTATAAATTGGAGCTGGAAAAAGGTAACTTTATCTTTTTTTTGTTTTCCCCAAATACAATTGACTCATAGTTACCTTGGGGTTTGAACCATTGTTTAGGTTGAGGTTCTCTTATATGCTGTACAAAGTCACGGTGAGTTCGTGTGAGTTACTAACTTTTACAGCACTGTTAAAAGGGTTTGCAAAAACTTACACATACAAAAGATCCTTGATACAACTATATCTTCTTTATTATAGTAAATGGTGATAGTAATGCTACTCATATTTAAAATGCATCTGATAAAAGATGATATGCTTTCTTCACGACTTTAGAATAAAAATGCGTTGGCCCTGGGTTTGGTTGACCCTCTGCTCCCTCTGTCCTGCGGTGGTCCACTGTGGGAAAGTTCTTGTTTATCCGATGGACGGGAGCCACTGGGTGAACATGAAGATCATTATTGAGGAACTACATTCAAAGGGCCACCAGGTTTCTGTTATACGGTCACCAGACAACTGGTACATCAAGGAAACCTCCCCGTTCTACACCTCAATCACAGTCGATGCAGGGTCTGGATTTGACGAGGAATTCTTAACTGACTTTGTGGCCGAGTTGCTGAAAATACAGAGGGAAGGGAAGTCTCTCTGGATGCGTTTCAAACTGGAGATGGAAACAATAGAAAAGGGCATTCAGATGCATAATAAAATATGCAAGATGCTTGAGTCACTTTTTGAAAACAAAGCTCTGATTCAGTCACTACAGGATGCCAAATATGACCTTGTCCTTGCAGACCCTGTCACACCAGGGGGTCCTGCACTTGCCCGCTACCTCGGGTTGCCTCTTGTTTTCAATGTCAGGTGGACTAGTCAAGGTGAAGGCCATTTCTCAATTGCACCTTCACCTCTGTCTTATATTCCAATGACTGGGACCGAGCTTACAGATAAAATGAGCTTTTTTGAGAGGCTGCTTAACGTAATAGCTTATGGTTTCAATGAATTTCAAATTGCACGGTATGCCGTACCAAGTTATGCTGGCTTTATTGAAAAATATCTGGGTCCAGACGTAGACTACTTCTCTCTGTTTCAAGCAGCAGACTTGTGGCTCATGAGAGTGGACTTTGTGTTTGAGTTTCCTCGTCCCACCATGCCTAATGTTATCTATATGGGAGGGTTCCAGTGTAAACCTGCAAAACCTCTTCCACACGACCTGGAGGAGTTTGTGCAGAGTTCTGGAGAGCATGGGGTCATCCTCATGTCTCTGGGGACTTTGATTGGAGAGCTTCCTCATGACCTAGCTGATGAGATCGCTGCAGCTTTTGCCAAATTGCCTCAGAAAGTCATCTGGAGATATAAAGGCGACAGACCAGCCAGTCTGGGCAACAACACATTACTTGTCGACTGGATGCCGCAGAATGACCTTTTAGGACATCCAAAGATTAAAGTGTTTGTCGCTCATGGAGGAACAAACGGCGTTCAAGAGGCAATCTACTACGGAGTTCCTATCCTTGGACTTCCCCTGATCTTTGATCAGCATGATAATCTTCTTAGAATTGGAGCAAGAGGAGCAGGGAAGATAATCGATTTTTACACAATGAATGGAGACATCTTCTTTCAGGGAATTCAGGAAGTCCTGAATGAGCCCTCCTACACGCTGAACATGCAGAGACTGTCCAGGCTGCACAGAGACACACCAATGAAGCCGCTGGACACCGCCCTCTTCTGGATAGAGTTCGTCATGAGACACAAAGGTGCAGCTCACCTGAGAACAGAGTCCTACAGAATGCCCTGGTACACCTACCACTCTGTGGATGTGATGCTCCTCTTAGCTGGAGTTGTGCTGATCATTCTAGCCACGTTTGCTGCCATGATACGGTGTTTATGCTCCGTGTGTCTGAGAAAAAAAAAAGCAAGCGTGATTAAAAAAAATAAATAAGTAGCAATCAAAATGAAATGTAAACCATGCATTTTCTTAGCATACATACTTCAATATGTAAAACCTGAAAATGTTGCCGTGCCTATTGTCTTGCCTATTTTTTGCTGTAGATGAAGTTGCAAAAAAGTTTGGACAATGTACCAAATCGTTTAATGCTTTGTGATTCAGTTCATCAACAAAGAAGAACACAAGTTTAAGGATGTTAAATTTGATTCACTATATTCACAAGTAATACCTTAATTATTATTCAGATCACACACTCTATACACTTTGAAATATGTGACCCTTAAAGGTCTGTAATCTCTGAACCAATCACCCACATCTCCTTTAAAATAACTTGTGGTTTCATACTTACAAACATTGAAACACCGTCTTGCAGCTGTTTTGGCCAGCTGACTGTCATTACAACACCGTCCCCCCTTCTTCCAACTAACATGAAAACCAGCTCATACACATACAATCTGATTGCGTTATGAAACTTATTGAGGAAATGTTGAAATGTTACTCCAACATTTTATTCTGCTGACCGGGCTGTTGATCTCAGATCAGCGTGCTCACAGATACAACTGTAATCTTTTGAGGGAGTGGTTACCAAAATGCTTTCTAGTAAATAAAATAATTCAAATGATTTTCAGTCTATTTTGTCATTTTTAATCACCCACAGTGAAAATAACATACACATAATGTCTTTGCTTTTCTGTCTTAGTTAGATTATTCAAATTCACTTGCACACTGTAGCACAATATATCAAATATTATATTTTTAATTCTTTCCTTGATATTGCACAGTATTGAAAACAACTCTTATGTCATCCAGCTTGTATGGATCTAATATCATATATATGTATTTTAACACACAAAGATTGCAGTGACAAGTCAGGGCCCATTTTTTAAGACCTCAGTCTTGATTTGTTTTATTAATTTATACAACACATAGAATGACATCAGTTTCAGAGTTGATCTGACGATGTGAAGATTTCATTTAGAAATTTAAATGTTTGATCGTCAGAAAAATATTTCAGTGTTTTAAAAATATGTTGAGGTGTTGAATCCTGTAATTCTAGGACTTACTTAAAGAATAAACTAAAGCACATTAAATAAAAAGTATTCACGTGGTTATGAATACTATTCACTGACACAGTATTGGTAAATCCTTCTAGCTAAGAAGAACAGAAATAAGTTTTCCTCTCATAATGTATGAAAAAACACTGGATAGAGAGAGTCGACCTCTTTGGTGACTGCAACATGTCACAAAATGTGCTAAATAGTTATAACACACTTAGAGTCAAATTCATTAATTGTGTAAAGGACAGCGAGCATGCTGATCTTGATTCAACCTGTGTGTGGTAGGCATAATATTATATATTATATAGTAGACTATTAGACATTTTTCAAACTATGTTAACAAGTGAAATCATAGGGTGAGTTCTTTGGCAAACAGTTGCATGCTATTTGTGATTTGTGAGTCCTTTAAAATGTCCCTTAATACCTTGAGCTTGAGAAATATAATGCATTTGTCATGCTGAAAGAGAAACCCGTCAAGTTTTAAAAAAAAATTAAAGTATGAATTAAACCTGGCCGAAACAGGACTTGTTGCTATCTTTACCAGCCAGCAGGT
The DNA here is from genome assembly GCA_039737535.1 of Lagodon rhomboides. Taxonomy (NCBI): domain Eukaryota; kingdom Metazoa; phylum Chordata; class Actinopteri; order Spariformes; family Sparidae; genus Lagodon; species Lagodon rhomboides. Next base: position 31,808,644 of record CM077784.1, read on the forward strand.
AATGTTCAACCATTTACGAGATATAATATCAGCTACTCTAAAACAATTTCAGAGGACAACAGTACACTCTCCTGAGCACTGGTGGAATAACAGGACTAGTTCCTCACACCGTCATGGTGTGTTGCTGTAGCTTCTTTATGGGAGCCTGAATCATGGGGTTGCAATAAAAAAGAGCTATTTGTGATCAATATTTTGGACTGGGAGCATCGTAAATATTCAGTAGGCTTGAGAGACGTGCCACTATCTTTCAGTCTGCCTGACCCTTAAGATGTCCCTTAACACCTTAGGTAGATGATGTCTCTGGAGACTTGTGTATAGAAAATACCCGCTACAAAAAGTGAGATAGCTGCAGCATTTACCAAATTACATTTCAAAGTCATAAGAGTGATAGACCAGCTATTCTGGCCAAGAACAACTTATCATCATAGTCAATAGTGCTACAATAGTTCAAGACTCCTCTGAGTCCCAGTAGTGAGTCTGCATTTGTCTGCCGATGAATATGACACCCTGCTGAGCCTAAAAGTAGGGGGGCGGCTGAGTGGATAAAGACAACAACATCCTCAGGGCCATCCAGGAAAGTCCTGAATAAGCCCTCCCACAGGATAAACATGCAGGGTCTGCCCAAATTTCTACACCTAATAGGCTTAACTGGCACACATGCAATGTTGTAAATAACAAGAAATACAAGTTTGGAACTACCTCACTGCTGTCAGGGGTTTGGCAGACCTGCAGATAATCTCTACACTGCAGAAATCTGCCAATAAAATCAGTGAGCCACCGTCTCTTCTGGATAAAGACTAAAACAGAGAGGTGCTGTTCACCTGAGGATCTACACACAGGCTTTCTATTCATCTGTGAGGACTATGTGTTACACTGAGTATTCTTGCTGGTTGTTTTTTAGTGAAGGCTCCCTGTTTTAAGCTCCTGAATGAGTGCCATTTCACACAAGACCACTGAACCTCAAAAGGACATTCCCCGTGTTATTATATGTAGCTGTGAATGTCAAAACAGCAGTATTTCTGACTCCAATGATTATGTTTTGTGTATTGGTATTTATAAAAATCCACGTGCTAGAGAGATGTTACAGTAAAACCTAGTTTCACAGCTGAGTTGATCACACAAGTCTGTCACTTTTTGGGGGGATTGTGGAAACATGCTATCATGAAATGACTCTACAAAATCCCTGAGGGTTTTACTTCAATAAATAAATTCTTTTATTACAAAAAAAAATAATACAAAAAAAAACATACTGCAAATACTGTTATAGAATTTGCGTCTACATCCTATGATTGGCTGCTTGCAGCCACGATACAAATCATCACATACATGGTTTTTACACCTCTAGATGTCAAACAGGTAAATCATTAAGAATATGAGTTCAGTCCGGATCATCGCGAAAGGATCGGACACGATGGGGGTCCGATCCTACATGAGTCTGGAGACATATGCTGGAAAACAAAAAGTAGTTCTAGTGAAAAATCACTTCATTTTTGGCATGCACACCTCAAACAATAGCACAAGTCAGTTAGTGTTAGTCAGATCGATATTAGCTGCCGGCTGGATTCCACTTATGTCGATATAGCTAATACAAAAGGCACAATTTTTTTTTTCCAGGTTAGAAAAATGAAATCATATTTTCAAGATATAAAAAAGTTGAGAACAGTACTGACTGAGTTTCCCAGAGCTGCTGGCTGCCATTTCATCTTCACAAAATGTGCCAAAGTGAAAACATCACTTTCAAGGAATAGTTTGACATTTTTTGCCTTCTTGCTGTGAGTTAGATGAGAAGATCAATACCACCCTGAAGTCTCTCCAGTAAATATAAAGCTGGATTCAGCAGCATGTTGGCTAAACTTAGCATAAAGACTGAATATACGGCGGGGAAACAATTTTTCACCTTTCAACAGGAGTTTTCTGCCGGTTGGCTAGCTACTTCTCACATACAAGCCATAGTTTGGCACATAACTACCCATAAAACATCAAATTATCATATTTACATTTGGGTTTTCGTATGGATCAAACACACAAGATATTAGAGATGACTTAGTGTCCTTTTAGAGATGGGGGAAGGCTGATCCTGTTGCCTGTGGACAGAGCCAGGCTGGCTGCTTTCCCCTAAGTCTTTATGTTAAGCTAAACTAAGCTAAGCTAAGCTAAGAGGCTGCTGGCTGCAGCTTCATATTCACTGGACAGACAGGAGAGTGCTATGGATCCTGACATAAAGCTCTTGGCAAAAAAACAATTAAGCATATATCCCAAAATATTGAATTATTCCTTTAACGACAGTAAAAACTGACACGTTGGTGCACTGAAGTATGAGATCAACACTGACACAACACCGGTTACAAATTCACTGATAATACAGAAAAAAAAATAGAAACCCTGTTTGCAATTATGTCCATATTTACGGCAACTTCATACAGCAGCGCCATTGACCATTTAACACCTATGACCAACTTGTACGAGAAGAAAAACAAAAAATACTTTGAAACGGCACTTATTGTCATGACGACTCATAGTAGAGTCTTGTTCAAGGTATTTACAAAGTGTCCATGCCGGCAAAGGGCAGGTGTGGTGGGCGGTGTAAGTCCTCTCATGATGTCCTGGTCCGTAGAGAGCTCATCCTGAGCACAGTGAGCTCGGCTACATCTGCATCCTGCATCTCCACCTCTTGTTGGCAGCTTTCTCTGATTACATACACTACGAGACCCACACAGATGACAATGAGGAGGACTATGCCTATAACCTGGGGCACAAAGAGCAGAGCAACACTTTGTTTAGTAAACACCCACGGATAACGTGTATTTTTGATGAAAAAATGTCTATTAAGAGAGCCTATATTACATAGTTTCCCGGTGATGACATTACATTACATGGATATACACTCTCTCCAGTGCATACTCTGTGAGCCTCCACCCAATCATCCTACATAATCTTAAGCAAAAGAAGTAGAAAATATTCAACTCACCTGAGAAAAAACAAACAGCTGCTGCGAGCGGAGCATTAGTTCTTGTGGGGTGACATCTCCCTCACTAATTGGCTCGCACCACTTCTGCGGAGCTGCCTTGTCAACTAGTACAAATCTACCCTCCCAGTCTGTCATAGCACAAGCAAAGTATTGGCCATCGAGGAACAACAAAATCAGCCACACGATAGCAGGCACGAAACTGGAAAGGGAAACAGTTTTCCTGCACCACGTATCACATCTGCATCCTTGAATGATCAGCATCAAGGTAAAGGCCATGACGGCAGGAATGATGAAGAATGCTGATGAAAACACTCCGTTCCATGTAGGGTTGCAAGGACACTCAAACTCCAGCTCCACCAGCTTCTCTAGTCCCATGAGGATAAAGCCAAAAGCCACATTTGATACCAGAGGACTGTTGCTAAGTTCATTTTTCAGCCTGGTAAGCCATTGTTGTCTACTTTCCATACTAGATTGACCGAAAAATGAAGACAGTCGTTGTAAAAAGCCCAAAAGAGGGTCCACCGTTGTGAACACATTGGCAACAGCTAAGTGATGCGTAATTAACGCATCCAGGGGTAAGTTTTCCCCTCGGGCAAAATGCCACACTTCCACTCTGATTGGTTTCGAACAAAGGAGGGTGTGCCGTCTGCTCTGACACCGCTCGAGCTGATTGGCCCGTGCGAAGTTTCAGGTGGGGTTACATTTTAAATGTGCTCTCCCATGGACAAACTGGAGGGAGGGCTGTAAAGTGGAGGGAAGTTTGTTCTGCGGCTGAGCACAGACTGGCCATTAGCAGGAGTCCGGCAAAAAAACATGCACGGCGGGTGCAGGGATACACCAACAAGGCGAGCTTTTCACGTCGTAGAATCAAGTTACAGGCCCTGAATATTCACTGAAACCAAACGAGAGAGAGAAATGTTTAAAATGTTCTCTTACAATGAACTAAAGTAAGGTGTCTGAATTTGCCTCATGATGCCACAAAGCTAGTTCTAAATGTCTTGAAGTGCTCAGGTGATTTTTTTTTTTTGGTTCATTTGTTTGCAATAAAAAGAAAAAAAAGAAAAAATGAGATGCAAGCTGTCTCTTTTCAGTTTCCCTCCACCGGCCACATGAGGTCGCCCATGCAGCAGCGCAGATTAAGGACAGAGGGGATTACAGGAGGCCATGTTGAACTTTCAAGGGGACGTGGTGCATACAGCTTGAGAACACCCAGGCCACTGATGTGATGACATAATTTATAAATGACCTCAGCGAGCTCAAGAGCATCACTATAATCTCCTCACATTAAAGCCTGACAGGAGAAAGTATTTAGGGCTCTGTGAAATAGGCTTGGAGAGAGATGTGGAGAAAAAAATAAAAAAAATAAAAACTGGTTGATTTCGGTTCATCTTGCACAACCACAGCAAAGATATTAAAAAAAATGGAACTCCCCGAATCGATGCGTTGGTTTTGTTTTGATGATGAGCTGACAATTATAATATCTTAGTATGTTCATTGCAGAGAGAGGAGTGAGGGGAAGCATCCAGTCCAGACGCTTACAGTAAATACTGTAGCGTGGAAATGGCAGATGATGAAAATGAGCACCTGTCACCTCGTTAGAAAAAAAAAAATGAAATTGAAGCATAAGGAAATGAAGACTGACGGCGTCCGCTCACAAACAACATCAATTTACGCGCGTGTGTGTGTTTATCCACGGTCGTGAGCGCATAGGGCACGCGCAGCTTGTCGTTGCTGCCGTCGGTGTCCTACCAGCATCTGTTCTGTTTTTTTTTTTCTTCTTCTTTTTTTTTGGGGGGGGAGAGGGGTGTGTGTGTGTGTGTTGAACAGACTTATGTCTCGGCTACCTCACTTCCCGTCGGGAATCATTTGTGCGCTTACTTTCATTTTAATCACCGAACCGTGACCGTTGCGAGCGCAAATGCGCATCGCTCTGCGCATCTTTGAATCTTCAGAACCACACTGTGGACGATCTCCCTGACATCCGAAGACCTCTCCTCCGCAATCCGACGAGGCTTCCTCTCTCTCTCACCGCCTATGGCCGCACATCGGCATCCCTGAGCCGCTGGCCTCGTCACGGACCTTTCACCCATCGCTGTCCTCGAAAAGGTGAATCAAGGGGAGACGGCTGCAATTTATATATTTTTTTATTTATTTTTTTTTAATCATCATCTGACTATTTTTTATTTTATTTTTTCCCTCCAAAGAACTCGGTGCGATGCTGGGCCCGTCTCTCTAGATCTTGTGATTAATACACGATTTCTCCTCCCACATTCGTCCGACCGAGACCCCGGCACTCTCGACCGAGCCCCCCGACGATGCATCCTAACGCAGTGATGCTGGCGGTGGTCCTTCTGGGGAACTTGATGCTGCCTTTCATCTCGGCTCAAAACGGTAAGAGACGAGCAGATGTGACCGTGTGGCATCCCTGCACACATCGCACTGAGGGGGAAAGTGACTTGACTTGTGTGAAGAGACGCCCGAGCGAAATGTTCTCTAGACAGGATTTTTTTTTTTTTTTTTTTTGGAGAAAGACTGCGTTAGAGCTCCTACTATAGACATCAAGGCCAGAGTTAAGACACGATCACATCTGATTCAGTAACTGACCACATGATGTAACCTTCACGGAACTCTTAGCAGAGAGGAAAAACCAGGAAGAAACTGACGTTGTTGTGACATTTATTATTTTTTTTCTGCAAGGTTATTTACTGTCAGCTGGGTACAGTGAAGGTGTGTCAGTCTGCCACTTTGGGCTATGTTGTCAAATGTCTTTTTTTTTCCTTTTCAAAATAGACAATGAGGAGTGTTGTAGATGTGCACCTTGATGGAATCAGCTCTGGATATGTACACACAGATGTAGCCTGATGGCTAGCCTCAGGCTGCCAGTGTGCAGTTAGTTAAAGGGGGTTGGGTAGCTGGAGTGTGTCAAGCAGGGCTAACCTGCTCTGGATGCTGATATATTAAAATGTTATCAACACCAAACAGACTGAAGGCTTCGCCCCGTTGTGTCAATACTGTAAGGCCCTTTCGTGCCACGGTCCCCGGCTCTGTGTGTCTATCTATTCAGTTCCTGTCATGTCAGCTCAAACTGGATCTTTCCTCATTCAGTCTGCAGCTGCAAAACTAAAAAACATACGCAAGTAACATCCTGATTTCCTAATCTGGGTTTTTCCTGTTTGAGCACAAGATGTTTCTCAAGTCATTACTAGTGATTTTTTTTTTTCATAGTGGATATTTATCTGTTTTTTCCATGTTTAATCAATTAATGGTTTGGTCTGTAAGATGTCAGACAACGGGGAACGATGCTGATCGGTGTTTCGCCAAAGCCAAAAGGTGACGTCCTCAAATATGTCCAAAAATCATCGTTGGAGGAAAGAAACCAGAACATATCTACAGTCAAGAGTTTGGAATCAGAACATGTGCACTTTTTCTTAAAAAACTACACAAACCAATTAATCAATAATCTCAATAGTTGCAGTTAAAGTAATAGTCGACAACCAATCGAGTCATCGTCGCAGCTCTACTTCTTTCTTTCAAAGAAATGGTTTAAGAGATTTGGTTGCTAGGGATTGAGAATTTCAAAGGTTCACTGTGTGTTAATCATAATAAAGGCTGACATGATTTGCTTTAAGTAAATGTCAGTAACATGCTGTTGGGTGTTCCAGCGATACAGCATGTCCTGACTTCAAATTCTGTTGAATCACATCACCCAGAGGGCCACACAAATCAGGAGCCATTCATAAAAGCTATATCTTTTTAAATAACCTTAGGTTCCTGATATGACTGTGAAGATGTTGGTGCTTTTATATGCACATGGAATCTTTCTATTTCTGTTGGTGTTCACCATTTAATCACCACCTTTATTCGTATAATTCTAGACGCTTCTATACCCACGTGTCAACCAATGCGTTGACAAATTAATATCACTCACACGATCCAATTCCCTTTCAGAGAGACATAAGGAAGAGATTTACTCTACTTAGAATTTTAATGCTAAATGTCCACCTCGTCTTTTTTCTGTGGGATAATCGGACACCCACCGCGCAAGACTTAATAAGACGTGTATTTTGATGACGGGAGGAGAGGGTTGTGCAGAAGCGCACTCCAGCACCTTTTTAAGGATTTATTTTTTTGCAAACAGCTGAAATGGAAAATATTCACAAGTAGTTTAGACTGAATAACCCAAGAAGTGTAATATACTGGAACAGCTGGTACTATTTTTGTGTTAAACTGTGTGAAACACAATATGGAGACATGAAAAAAAGCAGAAGTAAATTAAAGATAATTTTATAAGAAAGCACAGATGCAGCCTACGTCTTCAGCCTGTGAGGAGACCAAAAAGAAAAAAAAAACTAAAATACCACAGCAGTTATGTAACGTAACATTATCCCCCCGAATTCCTTTTTCTTTTCTTCTTTGTTAATTTCTCGAAGGTGCTGGAAGTGTGCGCGTACACAGCGAGGCGTCCTCTGATCTCGCTATCTGGAAAATCCAATACCCAATAAGCCGCCTATTGTTTGATAAAGCTCGAGCAAAGGCATTCCGAGCACTTCCTGTGGTCTCTGCCCCAGTGCCCACTCACTGAGGCCTCGTTCACACACCACGGCCACACTCACAGACACACACACACACACACTTCCAGCCAGGGGTCAGTGGGAGACGGACTGGTGCCACCCAGCCACTAAATGTGTCTGAGCCTCATCTGTTCTACTAATCTACAGACACCCTGCACTCATTACAAGTTTGATCCCAGTTGTAATAAGCGACAGCTAGTGTTTAACACCGTTGGTGATATTCTGGTGTTTGCGCACGTCGGGTGGCTCCAAAAGTCATTTCATTTCTCTCTCACAGTTCAGATTAAGGGTAATCGGTGCATGGCCTCTTATGCAATCCGAGGTTTTTTTTCCTGTGATATTACAGAGTTCAGGCAGTGGCGCGGAGAGAATAATAATTATAAGTGCATGAGATGTAATCACTGTATCTGGGAAGCGGAGGGAATTGATGCCATTATTTCCTTGTATTCAGGGAAAAGTAGGCCTACCATAGGTGGCAGGTTTTCTGCGACAGATATTCGGAGGACTGTAAATAGCATCCGTCCATTCTGCCTCGTTTCTATTTTTACCACCGAGACACAGCGCTGAGAACTGTGGCTTTAAGGTCCTTTTGTGAAAGTGAATTCATTAACTCTTAATGGACGGCCTCCTTGTGCACAGCTGCACAGCCTTCTAAAGGCTCACTAGGTGGCTGTGAACTATTTAAGCGGAGAGATGATGCGATCTTTATGCACGGGAAAGAAAAGGGCTGTTGGAGGAGGTGGCCGGGGCGGCTGACCGAAGGGAAGTGCATTTTGTCTTACATAATTTTCCCCCTGTGCAGCATGCAGCCTTGCTGCTGCTGCCAAGGTTCTTGTTGTACTATCACTTCCTGTGGAAATCGAAACATGCAGATCATGTCAAGACAACCTTCCGAAGAATGAGCTGACAGATTTACTGCCGTGATAAAGATGAATGTTTGTTTTCTTTCCTTTAACTGGTTGCTTCTGACTGAGCTCACAAAACAGCAAAGACCGGCTCTCGCTACGAAGTATGAAGACACAATGTAAAGAAATATACGCTCACATGAACTGCAATGACAGTAAGCAGTTTTTATGGCAAGATACGGCCATTTACATATTTTTTTATGTCACTTATGCATTATCACCAACAGCTGCATTTTTAGACGAGCATTTTACGACTACGTGCCGTTGAATCAATAGATCTGCTGTACATGATGCAGCGACTTGTCCATTATGATGTTGTTGTCCAGGCTATGGACAAAGGGTACATTTGTGAGTCTGGAAAATATGCTGCAGGACTCAAGCCAGCACTTACACTGAGTCACTGCTTGCCCACTGTGAAATCTGATATGGAATGCACTGATTAGGAGCAGCATCGCGCACTATAAAAACACACTGCAGCTATATACCGGTGCATAACTTTCGAGGTGAGCGATGACTTTTTAATAGCGATTTTTTTTTGCTGAGCATGCACGCTGTTGTTGTTCAGTAGCACCACGCTGCACATTCATATAGTTACACACATTCACAGCTGGAAGTTCCCCAATTTAGCCTCGGCGCTGTACTACTGGCTGCTCTGCTGGAACACCTCGGGGTGTGCTGCACAGGGGCAGCTCAGAGACACGACGCTCAAAGATGCTACTTTCATTTGATTCTTTTCCCCAGCAGTCTGGGTATTTTAACTCGTGACCCAGCAGTGACGAGGTTGCTTTTGTTTTCCTCGCTGATTTTCAGAATACCACGGTTGTTAAAGTTGACAAATAACACTTCTCATGTTATGTAGAAGGCAGGAGAAAAGGATGCCTCACCCCCGCTGAAAACAATTAGTAGTGGAAGAGACTCTCCTGGTGCTGTGGTTGTTTCTATTTATAGATTTTTTTTGGTGTTATTTCAATGATGAGAATCAGCGTCCCGTGACGCATCTGTCTCCGCGCCTCTCTGGTTTTACATCAGATTGTATGAATCCCCCTGTATTGACCTCTGAAAGAGAAAGTAAGTGCTCTCTGGTTGTGATTAGAGGATGGGATTAGAGCATTTCTACCCAGCGCAGGGGTTTTTGGGGAACTAAATCTCATTACACTGTTGCCTCTCTTCTGTGATCCGAATGACAGACTCAAGTATTACCAGAAAAATGAAAATGGTGGGCCCAGCGTCGCCTTTTTTTTGGGGGGGGAATTCAACTTTGTAAATATGGCAATATTTCACTAATAAGGTGAATCAGTGATGTGAGGAAAACTAAAACCAACGTATGCACGGCTGCACATCATCACAGCCTCTCTGACACATATTTCACTGCACACTACATATCACACCTGTCTTCCAGGTGTAGTGGCAGTTCTTATATGAATACTTCACGGCTTCTACACACTGAATAGCATATTTGCTGAATGACTCGGACCTACACTGGTTGTTTTGCATGTATCAACCAACATTATGACATATACCTCATATTACATTCATTTTTTCATACACGAACGTTGACTTGCACGGACTTAAAAACTCGGTCGATGCCTGTAATTCATCACGGTGAACATTCAGAACAGTTTATTTATGTAATGATTTCTTGGCAGAGTGGTTTGGTTATTCAGCTGCGACCATGTACGTTTCCAAACAGCAGCCATTTTGACTAAGAATCCTCCCGACTCGGCGTTCAAAAGTATTGTTTGGCCTCGGGGTTTTTAAATTTCCTGTAGATATGTGAAGCACATGTGGCTCTCAAGAGACTGTGAAAGATCTGGAGACCTGAAGTCCAATGACACAGGTGTTCTCACTAATGCCAATTGTGATTCAACCTTTTCTACAAACTGTGTGGGCGAGGACAACCCGAACTTGACAGACAACTCCCTCACACACAGTATTATCTTTTGTGGGACGTGTTAGGGCTGGGCAGGTCACACCTTTATGATTCCTTTAGGTATCTGGAGATCAGTGACCTTTGCACACGGGTAGCCAAGGACAGCTCAACCTAGTGTCAACCCAAAATGAGATCCAAATCGGCTAGATTAAATAAAAAACACTTATTTGGGAATGGGTAGCCTTTAAATTTCACTAAACATATACCACAACTGCGACAACTGTCTTCTTCTACCAACAGTCAGTAAAATATATTAAAATTTAAACTACTGTCACAGCTAGGATCTACTGTGCCACACTAAGGACCCAAAAAGGCGCACGTCTTTCGCAATATCATGCAGGTACAACAAATACGCAGCCACACATTTATACACACACACACACACACAAGCTGCCTAGCACACAACCAGTTCAGTGGCCCCCAAGGGGGTTTCCTACTCGCTGCTTTCTCTGTCTGTGTTGTGGGATGCGGATGGGGATCCAGGTTGTAGGAAGGCAGCTGACTCACTCTCAGGCTGCATGGTGGTGGTGTGTGGCTTGCTGTCAGTCCTCAGGGGAGCTCTCTTCTCTCTACCTACATCAGTGGGGTATGTAGGATGTAATGACTGTGACTTCCGTGCAGCTGCGGACACAGCTTGTCGCAGAAAACTGCAGGTTATTTTGTGATACCATTGTGCATATGTCATACGCGAGCGAAGTGAGCTAAGGCGTGGAAGCCAGACATGGCACGGTGAATTTCTTAATTATTTTCATAATTCTACTCATAGAAATGTTTCACCTCCTTGGTGAGATTACATTCACGCCACCATCGCAACTTCACTCCTGCCCATTCAATCGTAGATGTTATGCCTTATTGTGAATTCAAATAGAGAGAGACGGCATGTGTCTTTCTGCTGTGAGGCTCTCATGAGATTCAACTAACCTCTAATATTCTCTTGAGAATACTGCATTTAGTGATGACACGTCCTCTAATTTACTGTGATACTGACCAGCAATAATCCCCAACCACAGCTATGTCTGCTTGGCTAATTATCAGTACATTTTGTTAGTCTCAGAGATGTGTAAAGACAATATAACATGTAACACTGCAATACACAACAACTAGTGAAACCAGTGGGAAGGATTAGTTGAGACAGAATGTTAGCTCTGCAAGCATTAGCGAGTAGCCACCTTTAGCAACTTAGCAAATGGGAATACAACCCAGTTTTCAGAGCAACCCTTAACGCCTACAGACAGCAGCTATTTAATTCTCAAAAGGTAGAATATGGGTGGAGTAAATGGTGAACGTAGGCCTGATCACCTACTTTGGCAATACTGTATATTGATGTTATCTTGCTATCATGATATCAGACTATATATCTTCTTATATTTATGATATTGAAATATCATGTTATGACGTAAGTGTATTTTATTAAAGTGACCATCATGGTATTTGTTCAAAAATATTGTTAAAGTCACCGACCGAGCAAACGAGGAAAATTAAATATCTCTGTGTTTAGAATCCTGGTCAGAAAGAAATACCAATTTGAAGACATCCTCTTGGGCTCTGTGAGATGATTAAGGTCAGTTTACCGAAATCTTAGACTAATCAACCTATGATTAAGACTTGGCTGTAAATGGACAGCGAGATGTACCCAGTGTACATATAAATACATCATATCATGTGATATTGTGTTAGTGGTCGAGCAAAAGATGGTAACAGATGAACTCTGCTCATCTTTCTTCTATAATCAAGTTGCTGAGATCTGTCCACCATCCGCTGCTCCTCTCTTTGTCACTTCATGTCTCCCAGCATGCCTTTGAAATGAATGAGTACCGGCTGGCTGCTTTGTGTTTTGTTTTCACTGCCAGTGTAAGCTCCTTGTTTAAACAACACCAAAATTGGTCTGCTCGTTGGCCGAGTGTTGTCTGTAGTTTAGTTTGCTCTGTGCGTATTTCTCCACAGAGCACTGAATTCAAATGAAGTCATCTGTTCCTTTTTCTGATTTCATTTACCATCATCTTGGAGGACATGCATAACTTTTTCTTTTGAAGCAGACACTATACTGTGATTATGACCTTTTATGCTCAGGTTACAATAGTTATCTGTGCCATGTGCTGAGCCAATTTACTGTCATACCCACAATCATTGTAAAGACCGCCATAGTAAATGTTCCGTCAAATTGAAATATTGCTTTAACAGTGTAGGCGGGTAGGTTTGGATTCACCCTCTGGGATTATGTGGTGAGCTTGATGGGCCCAGATGTTTCCAGGGAAAAGAAACAAATGCTAATTACTCTGCATATCTCCAGGCATAGCGCATAGAAACACAAGTCGTAAGCGCCAAATATCCACCGAAACATCTCCTTGCAGGAAGCCTGAATTTTGTATTTATTTTTTTTGCTTAACACAATTTCTCATTCCCATAATCTAATTTATTTTCATATGACTGTGAGTCACAAACTGGCGTTGGGCAACAGACCTGTTACCATGGCACTAACTAAAATCTATGTATTGTTAAGTATGTGGAATATGTTGGCTGTGCTTGGACGGTCTATTTGAGTCCAGTGCAGAGAGAATAATGGCCCTAAGATATGCAAACCCTGTGCATTATATCACTATGGAAAAATAACACAAAAAAAAAAAATACATGTAAACCTTGTGAATGGTATTTATTTTCACCTGGCAGTTAAACTTCCGATACAATTATTTGAATGGAATGTAACTGGCTTCATTGTGGGGGTGAGCTGAATAATGCAGTTGTTTACACTCCTTCCTCGGGCTTCCACAGGCTTATCTGTTCATGTGCTTATGATACATTACTTTGAGCAGGGCAGACAGATCTGGGAGGGCCTGTAAGCTGTTGTATTTAGACACAACACATAGTCTAACACTCAGGAGACCAAAGGCTCTTTGTTCCCATTTCCTCTACAACAATTCAGGGCAGAGTTAAGGTTTTCTGTTTTTTTTTTCCCCCAGATTTATTTAAGCACACATGGTTTACAGCTGACAGGCTGCAGGGGCAGCAGAGAACAGTGTCTGTGGACCAGGTGATTTGTCATTAGATGGGGTTCATTAGGGCTGGCAGTGTATTGTTGGGCTAACTACTGATGTGAAACAGGGTCATAAATTAGGCGCATACACAGCATTGTACAGTCACAGTTGTGGTGGTAATGCATACGGATACCATTTAATATCAATTTTACTGCATTTCAGATTTGAAATGCGTTTCCTTCTCCACATGGCAGTAAGTAGTTCAAATTGATGCATTCAGGTTCCACATGTTACCTAAATGAAGTTAGTTCTGATTTAAAAGCACATATCCACTGTATGTAATTTCAAAATGTCATTCAGTGACGACAGAGAAGCTGGTTGAACTATCTTATTCCGCTGTGACCACATGTGAATTTTGAAAACCTGCTCTTCAAGTCCAGCTTATCCAAAATGAAAAGCTGGCTGACCTAATTTCTGGCGTTACCCGCAAGAGCTGATATGGATGAAGAGATTAGGTTTATACCTACATACATACTTACATACATACATCCAGTTACATCTACCTCTGACAGTTTCCTTGGTTGCTTCAAATGATGAACCATGGCATCAGTTTGTCAATGTAAAAGATATTCTGCAAGCGAAATATTTGTATAATGACAACAAAGGATGCAGGCTTTTAAAACTGATGCGAGCATTTTCAGTCAGTATGTAAAGAAAACATGCTACATTATGTGAACCACTGAACCGCCCTCAGGTGTGAACGTGTTTGTCCCTCTGTATGTTTTAGCCCTGTGCCAGACTGGTGGCATGTGCAGGGTGTGCCCTACCTCCTAACCAACGTGTGCTTGGATAGGCTCCAGCACTCTGTGATCCTGAAGAGGATAAGCGGGTTTAGAAAATGGATTGTTGGATTATAGAAAATTGGTGTAGTATATCAAAAAATATATGGGAAACTCACACAAACTCATATGAATGTATATACAGTCCAGTACTGACCAAATTTAGAAACTTGGTGAAGACTGAGACGAAGTCTTGACCATGTCTAAATAGCTTAAAATCAGTTTTTTTTTAACATAACATAACATAGAAAATATGTTCAACAAGTTATGTGCACCTTCTGTTATTAGAGGGCCATCTCACTTCTTATTGCTACATGCTAAAATCTCAGATGAATCCACAACAATGCACAGTGTTCTGAAAGTCCACTATCCTTATTTTGCTGCTTGTGTTTATCAAGTCAATATGATCGCTCCAGATCTCCAGAAATCGCTAGTGTGTTGCTGAGACAAAGACAGGTCAAAGTTAATTTGTCCTGATTTCTCAGTCAAAAAAAAGAAGCCTATTTTAGTGTTTGAAAGATATGCGGCTTGTGCAAACCGGGTCCAGTATTTAGCTGCGTGACTATGGGGTGAAGGAATCTGTCAAATTCTGTCCTCAAGTTCGCTCCTTTAGCACACTGTCTTGTTTCTAAACCCTCTCTGTTTTTATTATGAGATATTCTTCTACACAATTTTCTTGCAACTCTGGTGGAGGCATAACCTGATAACTGACAACAATCACTATACCCAGGAACCGACATCACTGTACCTTTTAGTTCAGCAGGTTTAATAACTTGAGTGACATTCATTTCTCTGACAGAGTGCTTGTCTGTGAGACTTAAGCTCAAGTGGAATTACCAAGCCACTGATTTTGACTAGTCACGTGATCTTCTTAACAGTGTTCATCATCAGGTCTGACAAATGTACGGCACGCGTGTATGTTTTTATGTCAATGGGGTCAAGTAGGAGTCGTGCCACTGATTGCAGCGAGACAATGAGTGTGGAAAAGGTTTTTGTGATCGTTCAGCTACTTGACAAGGCTCTCTGATAAACAAACCTTTAAGAGGACTGATTACACTGAGTGAGTATGCACAAATAACTCTCCCTTTCACCATATATTTAGTGCTGTGTGACATTTTAAGGTAAGGTTTGCTTTGCATGCACCGCATTCAGTGTGTTGTAACTAATACTGTTTGCTCAAGCATGAGAACATGAAAGGTACACTTAAAAAATCCTTTTGGACTCATCGTTATAAGGTCAAATGTGAGAGAGAGAAACTAACAAAGAGAAAATACACAAGACACCAGCACTACTTGCTGGCATGGACTTTGGACTGTTGACTCTGACTTTGTCTGACAGTTGTACGGCCTCAGTGGGCCAGGGAACCTAACGTTGAACAGACTGCATTTAGACCATCACTAACATTTGCTTTTTCCACCTATCACTAATTTGAGGCTTGCTTCTCTTTATTTGGTTTTTAATCATCTTCTCTTTTAATTTCTTGTACTCTAATCCTATTTAATTTCCTTCTGCATCCCTTGGCCTTTCCACACCTTCCTACTGCTCTAACCCTCTCCTACCCTTTCCTTCCCTGACATCCCGATACACTTTTCTTCTCCAGCTGGGTTTGTGAAGTCGCCAATGTCTGAGACTAAGCTTACGGGGGACACCTTTGAGCTGTACTGCGACGTGGTTGGTAACCCCACTCCGGAGATCCAGTGGTGGTATGCTGAGATCAACCGAGCTGACTCCTTCAAGCAGCTGTGGGACGGAGCCCGCAAGCGTCGGGTATCCATCAACACGGCCTACGGCGCCAATGGGGTCAGTGTGCTCGGTATCACGCGCCTCACACTGGAGGACTCT
Organism: Lagodon rhomboides; assembly: GCA_039737535.1. Lineage (NCBI taxonomy): Eukaryota > Metazoa > Chordata > Actinopteri > Spariformes > Sparidae > Lagodon > Lagodon rhomboides. Next base: position 31,824,671 of record CM077784.1, read on the forward strand.
GGGACCTATGAGTGCCGGGCCAGCAACGACCCCCGGCGCAATGACCTTCGACAAAACCCTGCCATCACGTGGATCCGCGCCCAGGCCACCATTTCGGTGCTACAGAGTGAGTGGTCTATGTCCTGTAGTACCTAGATGGTGAACGAACTACTAATCCCCTGTCCCAACCACTCCAACCCGTAAAAAAAAAAAACCTCTCAAGAGCCTACCCAGACCACAGCAGTCACTGGTTAGGCAAAAGTCAAATCATATTGTGTATTCATTTGCATTTAGCAAGTTACCTTTTTCAACGATTAATGGAAACACAGTCCTAATTGTCTAAACCCTTTAACACCCTTGGTTATATTTTGTGTTTTGTTCTTTTGGTTTGATAAATATCTTTGTTTTGTTTTACCGGACTCGGTAAAATCCCTGTCTCTTCCAAAATCCCATGAGCATCTTGTTGTGAATGACCACAAACCCAGGAAACTTTACCCAGTCTCTATCTACACTTCCTTCTTTCTCCCCACACCAAACTTCTGTTCTTACTGTCTCATGTGTCCTTTTACAGTATTCTAATCATTAACTTTTTCTCTGTATCCTAATTTCACTCCATTTCCTATTCCTGGATTTCTTTGTGATACTTATTCCCGTAACATTATGTTGTGTCTCTTGCGTTGCGTGAATTGTTTTTATGTACTTCAAAGCCCTGCATGCCAAATGCAGTGGAAAACCTAGTGGCGCTTTGAAGTAATAGTGCTTTTGATTTGGCTTCTCACTCTGGGCACAGTGTAAATGGGACTGTAAGAAGACACAAGGAGGGACCCGATAAGGTGTAAAAGAGTGATTCCTGCTGTCAACTCTTTCCTGATAAAAGCAAACATTTTCTGCTTTCAAATTTACGCGTGGTAATCCAATAAAGGATAAGACCACTTCAGGGCCTTGAGTGTCTCATTTCTCGTCCAGATGAGACAGAGATTTTACGTCTGCAAAACGGTCTCTCTGGATTTGCCTGCGCGCTGCGTAACCTTGTGCCTTCTCAGCCATTAATCATGTGAGTGTGAATCAGTAATGACATTATATCCTTAACCCTCTGCTCTGTGCACACAAACATTCAACAACACTGAATTTCAACTGGACTCTTCTAATCTGTACATGCTTCAGTGCTCTGCCCACTGGAGCACAGGGGGATGTGGAATGTTGTTAGTCATAGTGAAGCTCTCTGAGGAGCTTAGAGGAGTTTGATCCTCGCTGGCAACTCTGATTGGAATGACAAATTTTGATTTCTGTGCGAGCACTATTTGATTAGGTGTAAGGGCTGATGCAATTCAAACAATGATATGAAGGACGGCAGCTGGTCACTTCTCACATTTACACTCTTTCCTACTTATCTGCCACGATGTTACTTATCAAACGTGCAGTTCAAGGCCTCACTACGTATATTCTGTCATTACTGAGGAATAAATGTTCTCTGTATATACACGTGATATCCAAGATATTACATGTATATAACAGACTATACATAATAGCCCATTGATATGAATGTATAGTTTGTAGCCCGGGAAACATGCTGAAGTCTGATTGTCTTGTTTTGACCTTTCGGTTGATTTAGTTTTGTGAACCGCTCTAATGGATAAAATCTGACAGGAGATACAACTATTTAACACAGATTCTTTTGCATGTACTTAAAGTGATACTTTACCCGAGTATTTTGTTTATGAAACCCCCCAAAACATTTTTTGTTTCTTATTAAAGACGTAGTTTGGCAGTTTGGGAAATGTGCTTATATGCTTTGCTTCTTTTTTTATTTATTTTTAGATCAAACATCACTCTCATGTCTATACAATGAATATGAAGCTACAGCATAACAACTGGAAACAAGGGTAAAATCTGCCTCCTTTAATTAACATTTTATATCGTGTTTGTTAAATACATACAAACACCAAAGTACTGGACTACTTCTTGGCTGGGAGTAGTGACTTCCTAAAGCCAGGCTACCTGTTTTTATGCTTAGATAAGCTGCTAGGCTCCTGGCTGTAGCTTAGTATTTAGTGTACAGAAATGAGAGCGTATTTATATTCTCATCTAGCTCCAATAAAGGAAGTAAGTACTGGTAAGCATGTTTCCCAAAATGTTGCACTATTGCTCCAACAAAGAACAGCAGCTGTGGTCAGCTTTAATTCATTCGATTACTATTTGTTCCAACAGTGACAAAACATCCATAGAAACTTCTCCAACCACACCTACAGCATTGTTGATTGTCACACAAAAATATGGCTACCTGAGTTGCTTCTGTGTTGTACTTTAGTTCCGTCGCCCTTTCTTTAAACAGAGGTATCCGCTGAAGTAATTTATTTTGCCATATTTTGGTGAAATGGCTGTCAGAAAATAAATGGACTGCAGAGGAGTACATTATGTTGTAGGAGTGGTTTGTGAGTTTTCTGGGGATGATTTTTCTTTCTTTCCAGCATGAAATACTTTTCACATTTGGTATTTATTGTTTCCCATATGAGTTCAAGCTGAACACAGCTGGTTTTCTCTGTGAAAAAGTAAACCGAAAATCTTTTTCAGCCACTTGTCAAGCCTACAAGGGGTGAGTGTTTCATACTCAAATACAAACACATAGATTTTGTATGTCGTATCACTCGATCTGATTACATACTAGATCTCAATGGATTTTGAGTGACATGTACACTTAAAAGTAAGCACATTTTTGTGACGCTTTGCTTTTTAAAACAGTTATAATAGTATGTTAAGTTCTACTGTTTGTATTGCAAAGGAACATAAATGTGTGTTGTTCCAAATTGGGAACGAGAATGTAACATAGAAATTGTGTATCCTTATTAAGAATGAGTGGTTCAAACCATTTAGCTCAACCACGTGCTCAGGAGGCCCACTACTCTCTGTGTGACAGTTACTGGGACATCTCTCTGAAGATTCACCTTTTCTAATGGCTGTGATAAGTGTCATAATTCTTACCGTAATATAGGCCGTGCAAATGATATATGTCTCAGCTCTTAAGTTGAACTGATTCAATACATCTTGGTAAAATGCCACCAAACGCAGCCCTACTACATAGTCAGTCAAATCTGGTACTTTAATAAGTTCCAGATGATGTCAAGAAAAAAACACAATTTAGCTGATAATGCAATAATATTAAACCCCCGTGTTATGTCCGTCAGTTTATTGGATAAAATATCAATAAATGCTGCGCTGTATTGGGAGTACCAGCAAGAGGAAAGGGGGATCAGGTTTCACATCATCTTGACATTTTATATTTAGTCTTATTCTGATATGGCGATACATTGTCCAGCAGTTTTAAGTTGTGACAAGGTGTCCTACAAACAACCTTCTGGTTAAATTGCCTGTGGACCACTGTGCCGTGTTGGCTAAATGTTAATTTATGTACCTCATGTTTGTGTGTGTATGCATGTCTCGAAGATACTATTAATAGCACATGTGGCTCTGCTTGGTGGGGGAGAGAGAGAGATGTCAGGGGGGAGGGGAGAGATATCCTCTGAGCTATTGACTATACAGAATCGCAAGAAGAAGGTGCCATGAATGCTAACAGTCACTTGCCAGTCTCAGTAGCTCTCCTTTGCCCTCTCCTCCCTTTTGCTCTCCCTGTGGCCTTGCAGGAGCATCCAGTAGTAGGATTATGATGCTTCTCTTCTCTGCTCCTCCCCTCGGGGGCTCCATCGTTGCCATGGTTGGCCCGCCCTGGAGGAGGAGGAGGTGGTGGAGGAGGAGGAGGAGGAAGAGGAGGAGGAGAGGGGGAAGGGGGCCGGTGCAGGGGAGGCTTTCTGCTCACTACTCAAGGCAGAGCAAAGGGTGCCTCGCTCTCATGTGACACCTCCTACTCCCCTGAACGTCCTTGAGAAATGGACTCTGGTATTGTTTAGTAACCAGTGTGCTTAGCAATTTAGAGGGTGAAGTAATGTAGGTAGTCATTCAGCCTTAATGGAAAATGTCAAAACATTGTTCAGTGTAAATCTTCAGGCCAGATCTCCAAGTACATGGGTTTGCTTTACTTATATATTCTGATGCATGTAAGCTGGCAAAGGTTAGGCCATGTTTGACAGCCCATACAGTTTCAATGAAATATTAAAATGACTCCAGTTATCAGCTACAGTATAACTATCTGTCAAATTAAGAATATTAAATATAAAACACAATTTGAAATATGTATGTTTAAACACCAGGGAGATTTCTCCTGTGCTCTTAAGGGCATTTCTACATCCAACAGTTACTTCTTATTTACTCCAAAGATAAACGCTTGACACAAGGAATCCCAGCTGTTTCATGTACTTATTATGTCTTTTTGTTTATTTGCAGTGTGTACTTTGGTCCTCACTTCATAGACAGCCTCCTACACAGATTGTATAAAAACAGCAAACAGCCTACAGCTACTACAGCATGCGAGGAAGCATTTGAGCAGCGTTGCGCCTCAGTTCTGTGATAAAGTTTGACTGTTTCTGTCTTCCAGAACCAAAGATCAATGCCTCTGATCAGATCAACCTGTCAGCGGAAATCCCTAACAAACCAGTTACCCTGCTTTGTAACCTCACCACTTTTCAAACCCCCCACACTGAAAGCTTCTGGATGAAGAACGGACAGGAGATCCCCAACACACGGACAGAGCAGAGGACCACAACATACAGGTGACAAACAGCTTCCTCTCTATGTGTTACTGCATAGAGGAAGATATATGCAATATTTTAGGAGAGAGGACAATGCGGACAGAGAGTGCTCCCGGCAAGGGAAAGTCAATGAGATTCATTAGAGTCTAAATGTATCATGTAAAGTGGGAGTAACTATAGGAGCAAAATACAATGTTGATGTAATTTTGCATGTAAAGGACCAGGAACTCCCTGAAACAAAGGAAGTAATTTGTAAATAGGTCCAACCAGAGACCACAGTGTCGCAGAGAATTCCTATTCTACAACACTCTATCCTCTACATGAACAGACCATATTCACACCACGGCCATCACGCTCAGGGTGTGAATGTGGTCTGTTAGAAATAGAAGCATTGTGGCTTGTTAGCTTTTTGATTAATCAAGTAGTTGCTCGAAAAAAACAAAAACAATTTCCAACTATTTTGATAATCGATGAATCGGTTCAGTCATTTTTTTCAAACAAGGATTTGCTGCTTTTCTTTGTCATTTATGATATGAAATGAAAAGTCTTTGGGTTTTTAAGTATTTTGAAGACATCACTTGAGCCCTGGGAAATGTATTGAGCATTTTTCACAATGCATTTGACATTTTATAGACTAATCGTTATTGAAAATAATCGTTAGCTGTAGCATTTTGGCACGCTATTCCATTTAAATATCTTCAGACTGCCTTTGACTCAGATCAGTGCTGATGTTACTCCTGAATTGCTCACCCTTTTGATTTAAAAAAAAAAATGGTGCGGTAATTACGCCTTAATCCAAATAATGAACTATACCTATGCATCTAACTAGAAAAGCAATCATCAGGGCCTAATGTACCAACTAGTTGTTAGTTCCTGCTGTCACACAATGTAACCACTGGAGCACAAAGCTACTGTCGCCCCCGTAGACATACCGCAGACTCTCCGTAGCCACAAGATAAGACCAATTGGTCACTTCCTTGTCACATTTCATCAGTGATACTCTGAAAATTACAGCTAAAATGCCTGTGGTGCCCTTCCCCGCAGAACCCAGAGCTGCTGTTGTAACAGCATAATGCCAACATTTTGTCTCCCATGGCTCCATCGGCCCCTCAAGCTTTCACTGTAGTCGTCCAAACTAATTACTGGAGTTAAACTGAAATTGGTTGACTTTATTTACTTCCCTACTTACACTGCAAGTGACTGATGAATTAAAGTTATGAAATAAGTGTTTTGTATTTTGTTGTAGAATCACTAAACCGCGGGCAGATGATTCTGGGGAATACATGTGTGTTTACACATTTGCCATGGCACCAAATGCAAATGCCACAATTGAAGTGAAAGGTAAGATCCCTTTGTGACATGTTTTCCTCCATGATGTGTTCAAATTCCAAAAAAAAAGCCTTGGCTTGAAATTGAGCTTGATCTGTGGTTTTCTACTGAGAGATGAACATATAAAGGTGTCCTAGAAAAGTGAAGCACTCCAAAGCTGTGTGAGAGTCCTTGTTGACAAAGATGGAGAGGGGGGATCCGGAGGCTGTTGTCACTCTTGGCTTTCACTGAGACAACAGTCGAGCAAGATGGACAGGCAAAGCACGTGGTCACCAAAACGTGCAAACACAAAGCCCACTAGGAGGCATCCTTAAGAGCAGTTATTCATGTACTCCTTTTGTGTCCGATAGAGCTAATAGTGATTTAAGTAAAGAAGGCTAGTGAGTACAATTCATGTAACAGAAGCTACTGTGTTGGTTTCATTCAAGCCGACACTAACGCCATCGACTTGAATAAGGAATCTTCTCTGAGAAAGGGCAAACCCTGTTCAAGAGAAGCTGCCCGTGTGTAGTGCTTAAGTCAATTTGCTGTGGCATGGGCATGGTGCATACTGAGCATGCCCTGTCTCTTATTCCGCGGCTGTCTTAAAGCACTGCCTGATTGCATAACATGGGTGATGACCGTGTGTGTTCTGCTTTCACTGGATTGTGAGATGATGGGACTCGTCGCCATTCAAACTGAAGTGTGCTCGCCATCAGCGGACCGCGGGCCTCTGACTGTTGCGGCTCGCTATCTGTCCCCTGGAGAAAGAGTCAGTCTTTTAACCAAACTGATGATGCATGTTCCTGTCCTTTAAAGAGGCCTACATTCTGGGTCGAAAAAAAATATGTTTTGACGTCAAGAGTAGGTACAACGGCTGGATCTAAACAAAACATTTTCCCTTAGTTGTTAAATGCTCTTCTGATTTTTTAGAGCCGTTTGAGATCTTTTGTGACCCAGGTAGCAGGCCCACTGTTATGCTAGCCAGCCTTGCACTGCGCTTCTGGCAGCAGTTCACTGAGATCCCTCGCCTACAGTGTCCTTGGCACAATCATCCTTGCAGGACTCGGCTCAGAGGCAACAGATGGAGGGTTGTGTGATGTTGTAGGATTAAGGCTCTGAATCCGGTCCCAGCCATCTCTGTGGCAGGAGTGGAGTTTATTGTCTGTGATACTAAGCTTACCACAGATACATATTTGGTACCCCATATTTCTCAAATATTAGTCAGTGTTTAGCACGCTTCTGTATGAAAATGATTTACCCTGCATGCTGAATTTCACGCATTCCTCGAGAAAAAAAGGGGAAATTATTTATTTTTTTATACACATTCATCAAAATTAAAAAATTTAGCTGCTTAATAAATAAAATGTGAAAAGCCCTCATTAAGAATTTGATTGAATGGCTCTTTCCCATCTCATGTAATCTTAACCGGCTTTTTTCTATTCTTTCTGACAGCTTTGACCTTGCTCCTCCATGCATGCGCCTCTCACATTCATGTGTCACTTTTCCTCTGTCTAGCGCACACAGATTAACGGTCACAGTAATCGTCGTTGGGAGTGTGAAATGGAGGTTTCTGCCCATTTTAAGCGCCACTCTGAGGGTTGTCTCAGGGCTGTCAGTCACTGACATAATATAGTCAGGACGAAGCACAAATGAGCTTGGCCACTCCCTCGCGCGGGGAGCACGTGTGCACCATAATTAGAGCGGGGTGATGTCACCAAAAGAGCTCAGACCCCTCCTGCTCCATTATCCACGCACAGCTGAAAAATGCTCACTCCAGGCCTCTTCCTTATTCTGCTTAATTGCATGGAAGGAATTATTGTAAATTTGAGGATTAGTGGAAAAGGAGGAACAGCTATCTTCCCGATGCTGCACAGTTTCATGGAGAGTCTCACCTTTGGAGAACACTGTTCTGTGGAACAGTCCGACTTGTTGCAGTGCTTCATGACATGTGCCTGAATTGATTAAATTCATAACCTTTGTGCTGCATTTTTATTACCAGTTTATTCATTAATCAGGGCCAATTCACACCGTTTTTCCTTTGGCTCAACATCTCTTTTGTGGAATTCACTGTGGAATTGTGTTGAATGGGAACATCTGGCTTTCATATCAAACTGATCCCCCCTCTTCCATGACCTCATTATGAATTGTATTGAAATGTTTTTATCTCTTCTTGAGTGATATTCCCCATCGCTGGGGTTTGGTGTTGGGAGGATGTGCTCACAAAACATCTGCACACCCAAAATAGGACATTTTATTGAAAGCAGCAGTCCAGTTTTACGCCTTGGCAAGCCTCTATTCTACTACTCTATTCTTCTAGACTCTTACCCAAGACTTTGTTTTACAGTGCAGTTTTACAAATTGTTCTGATCTGATGATGCTATCTATATGTTCAGCTTAACAGGTGTCAACTATTTAAAAAACTACTAGTACTAAAATCTTTATTTACTTTTTAACAGCATAGCAAATTTATTTGGGAAGCATTCAAATACTGCAGCCCACATAAGGTTTTGATAGCAAAAAAATTGAAGGCAATAACAATATAGAGCTTTTCATTAAAATGATTAGGTGTGAAAACTACTTTTAATGTATTCAGAAATAATCATAAAACAAAACCATATGAGTAGTTTGTGGAATCAAATGGGAAAGATGATGGAAATGTAAGAAACAAGATACAACACAAATTCAGTGACCCCTGTGTGAGATACTGAATGAGGCAATGATATGACTTAAACTGAGTAATGCAATGTGATGCATGTGATTTTTAAGATCTTGCTATGCTTCTTCTTGACTGCAACAGTTTGAGATTAGGAAAATATTAAAGAAAACTGAGCTGCTTCAGTGAATCAATGCCGCTATAGAGAGTCTTAATTACACTCCTCTCTCCTACACAGACATCTGAATAACACATATTATTACCAAAGCCAGAGAAGCCAATCATGCTTTCCTTATTCATGCCATCTGGTAGGAGTTAAAACGTTCCTTTGAATGTCGTACCTCTGCCAACACAGCTAATGATCAACTTTATTTATTTATTTCACCTTTCCAGCAAAACCTGATATCACTGGCCACAAGCGAAGTGAAAATAAAAACGAAGGAGAAAATGCAATGCTTTACTGCAAGTCTGTTGGTTACCCGCATCCAACCTGGACATGGCGTAAAGTCGACGGAACATCCTACACGGTATATATGTACATATGTAAATAAAGTATGCATATATAGAGTTACAATAGAAAGAGTGAAACAGACAGATATATCTGCACATTACCATAAAGGGCATGAGATATTTCTACTCTGAAAGACACAATTTTGCCATGTTTTAAATGTAACTAACTTTGAACAATGGTTATTGTGTTCCAGGACATTGACAACTCCACCGGACGCTTCTTCATCACTAACAGAGACAACTACACAGAGCTCAACATACTAAACCTGGATATAAACACAGATCCTGGTAGATACGAGTGCAATGCCACAAACGTGATTGGAAACAATGCTGAGACCACTATACTACGGGTGCGCAGCCACCTTGCGCCGCTTTGGCCTTTCCTGGGTGTGCTCGCAGAAATTATAATCCTAGTAGTCATCATCGTTGTGTACGAGAAGCGCAAGACGCCAGACGACATTATTGATGGTAGGAAACCTTTTTCTCTGTTTCCAGTAGTATGCATGGTTAAAAAAACTAAACAATTTTTTTTTATGAAAGTTGATATTTATTTATGTTCAAAGTACAACAATGCAATTTAAAACCCTTCAGACATTGAAGTTTTTTTTATTTGGTGTCTGATATCAAGGTGTTACAGAATTTGTTTAAAGTACACCACCTATATCCTGTATATATTGATCTGAAATTGAACACAAGATGTACAGTTATAATTAGGGTAAATCAGTGAAGGTTACCAATCAGATACGATTTAAGCAGAAAGGACAAAGTTCTCCAAAAGGACAATAACTGTAAGGTAAAATGTCACCGAGTAGTAGTGTATCAGAGAGTAAGATGCAAAGATGTTTACAGATGCAAGTAGACTATTGAACCAAAAGGTTGCATGTGCTCTCAGAGGAGATCTGTAGGGGTCAACTAGCTGTCAAAGACTCTCGACCTGTGTGGCCAAAGGAGGATGGAAGGACATTGTCACATGTAAGATTCATACGAATATGACCTTCATACAGAGGGCGCACAGCTAACCTTTCCACAGCTAACCTATTTGTGTGCTGCTGTGCTTATGGCAATGGTAACAGCACATTTGTTTCCCATGTTGACAGCAGAATAACAGTGTTAAGCATGTGGGGTTATCAACCTGTAGCTGTAAAACGCATCAGTCCAACTATGTAAGTTAATTGGTTACTATTCTTTTCCCTTCCCCCATCTTTCCTAATGGCAACATAATCTTAATGGGTGGTAAGTGAGAGATCCTGCATGGTTTCAGAGATTTTTTATTCTCCTTTCTGTCGATGTATATGTTTTTATGAGCTTACAGTCCATCCACAAACATTACGATAACTGCATAGATATTAACACAGTAAATTACGCCCTTTTTTTTTAGCTGAGAGAAAAATGTCTCCATTCATTTCTTGTTCATTAGGATGAACCCATAACGTCTGATACGTTTTCAAAGGTGTCAACTGTTTTGATTAACTTGTGCATCTCCAAAGAGCCGTAATCTCTTGTCATGTGAAAAGCCCGATTAGGAATTGTCTTGTGATATAAACTTTCGACGTCTTCCCTAAATGATCCAGAGTAAATATTCACACCTGTACGATTTATGCTAGCAGTCTTAAATGTCACAGCCTCAAAACTTCAGGTCTGGGAGTTGAAAATCTACATTGACTATGTCAGCAAAAATAATTAGCACAAGCAGACGACTGAGGAACAATCCTTAATATTCAATTGTACTTTCACATATTCAAAAACCAATCACCAGCATGCTACGAAAATCAATTATTATTGCCAAATGTGGCCCCTACTTGCTGAACACCCCATTCTATTTTAGTTATGTTAACAAAAATGTTAATTACATCAAATTATGTGCGATATTCCAATTGATCAAATAAAGATAAATACACAAAATGTGAAAATCATATAAAATCTTTCTTTGTAGTCACAGGAACGTTTTAGTTTACTCAAACTATGATGGTTCTAAATGTGATAATCAACAGTAAAATTGCTTCAGCATTGTGAAGCAAAAGGCGACTGTGCCGTCTGCATTGGACAGGACAACTATTTTTATGACCTCCTTAACATATACATGGGGTTAAATAAACATGTTCAAGCATTCTATGGTACTGCCTTGAACAAACGACCATTACTTGATATTGATACCAATGCCCTTATGCGAGTCTTCCTATCAGTCCACTTCTTTACCGATCCCCTTTTTATATTCCTGCTTAACTTTTCTACCTGTGTAGAAACAGAATAGAAAGAAAAGGCACACATTTGATTTAGGTGTGTAAAGGCTTGACTGTTTAATCTGGAACCAGTTCCACAGTACAGCATTTTTTTACGTACTGGATTTCGTAGACAAAGAAAAAAACCTGCTACGCCTGCTTAGGTGGTGCAAATGTTATTACAACACGGGTTATTTTATTTTGTAGAGGCGTGCTGCTGAGATGGGAAGCAGTGGCACAGTAGAGTGTCAAGTACATGGCACGTTTCAGCGTATTGCAGGTGTTTCCACCCTTACCTGAAATCTTAATTTTAAAGACAATGAAAATTGGCACTATTGCTATATTTCTTCATAAAATGAAGCACTTTGAACTGGTACTGGTTCACAATTCCCATCCTTAGCACTTACTGAGCACTTTTTGGACTCAAGTGGATGGGCAGGTAGACCCATCAAGTTTAGAATAATTACTGCAAACTACACATAGCACTTACCTATAATATTAAAACCACTTTGAAATACACTGGTACTTGCTCCATCCAACATCTACTGTACTGTTATGAATACTTAAATGTCTAGTCCTCTATCACTAGATGGCCCTTGTTTCTGCGATGTAATCTAGCCAACGCAGCAGTGATATCAGAGAGCCACTTGACAGTTAAGTGTACAAAAAACTTCAAGGGCCTCTACTCTGGTAGCCAACTGAGGTTACAACCAAAGCATCTGCAATCTGGGTCTGAATGTTATGCCAAAATATTAAAATGTGAAACAATGATGCATAATCTAAATACATAAATAGATAAACACAAGAACAAACAAAGATGGAACAAAGTATCATGTATTATCTTTAACCAGTGTTGCTGGAGCCGCTCCCAGCTGACATGGAGCGAACAACGGGTACACCCTGGATAAGCTGTCAGTTCATCACAGGGCTGACATATAAAGACAAATAACCATTCACATTCACATCCTCGCCTATGGGCAATTTTAGGTCAGCTTAGGTTAGGTCAGGTTAGGACTGTTGGTGGAAGCCAGAGCAGCCACTCCCGCACACGGGGAGAACATCCAAACTCTGCACATAAATGCCAAATAAATAAAGTATGAATTTCTTTATTTCTCAATCAATTTTCCCGTTCCTTTGTTGACTTGTTCTACATTTATTCAACTTTCTTATTTTTAGTTTTTAGTATCGTGGAGTCGTCTAGTGGGCTAATGGCCCAAGCTTTCAGAGGCAGTCAGAATCAAATGATAAGAATGTGACAAGATCCTAATGTCTAAAAAGCCTCCGGCACTTCCAGTCACCAGAGCTTCCCTCTGAACTCTACTCATGTGGCTTCACCTCTTTTTCATTTTGGAATAAAACATGAATACAAACCGCAACAGTCGCCTCTTTAATATGAATAACTCCAAAAGGGAAACCGTTGCACGCCACAGTCTATTACAAACTAAACAAATAGAGTTTCAGGGTATATCCTGCTTTTCATTTACTTACAAACAAAATAAGATGTACTCAGTCAAATGTGTAAGGAAAGTTAAGCAGATAAACCTGTTTTAGGCTTAGATATCTTGATGTGTTCATTAGAAGTGGTGCTGTTTCTTTCTTCCATTTTTTCCTCTTAACTCTGCATTATACGTTTTATCCACACTTTTAGCAACCTCACAATAAGGGGTAAGGTGACGAATAAAATGTATTAATCATTTAAAGCTAGGGTTTTAACTTGTTGTGGAAGCATTTTTTGTTAAATTTGTAGAAAATCCTTTACGATCCTGACAACAATTAATATATAAAATTTTCAGAGAAAAAAAAGGCTGTGGCTGTTGCATGCCACAAATAAATCAGTCCAATTATTTCATTAGCATTGTATAAAGTGTTTCGACTGCCTACCTGCTAGCCTACCGGCCTGCTTGCGTGCACTGCATATTACCAGAATCTTTCACAAGGCTCGGCTGGCATGGTGCAGATATATTGCTAAAGCTACGCAAGCTAGTCGCACAAGAATAACATACCAGCTTGACAGCTTGATAGCCATGTTCGTTTGTTACACTGATAATGATAATGTTATATATTATCTTTCATGTGAATGACACATGAGGTAGTTGACAACTTCAAGCGGTTAACTATACACTGCAATCATAGTACACAGCCCGTGAGCCTGTCAATCAGCAGCTGCTGCAGCAACAGACTTGTTCTCAGAATCTAGCTGCTAACCCAGCTAGCTAGCAGCACCAGTGATTTAGTGATTTCGTTAACAAAAACTGTGACCAGAATTGTGCTTCAAGGACATTTTTTTGACAAAGAATAAGACGAGAGAGTGACGAGCTAAAAAATAGATTATTGATAAAATAAACTATGACAAAATATTTGTTTTGTTTTTTGCTGACGAGACCATAACTGTTAAATAACTGTTGAGACCCAGGTGATACACTTTATTAGTAATTCGGCAAAAAGGAAAACACACTGCAGTGAACAAAGGCTGAGAGACGACCTGTGGCTATAGATTAGGTAGAAACTATACAAACAACTTAACTGTAGGTCCTAATATTGACTAAGCATATTTGCAGATCTCAAGTCAGGTGTTACCTGTCAATCAGCTGTGTTAACTTTGGCAAATCTGCTCTCAAACCCTGGTAGCTCAGCCTGGCTGGAAACCAGCCTTTCCTTTCAGGTTTTCAGTCCTGTTGTTCAACTAAAACAAACAGGGAAATGTGTCTAAATGTGCATCTTGTGTTGATGTACTAATGTTTATAACCTGTAAGTTTATTTATGTACTGTATACATTTGGACAAGCAGTTTGTCATCACTTTTTGCTTGTCTTTACAAGAAAAAGCCTCTGAAAATGGCACTGCAGTTACTATCTAGTCAAAGTGTTGTTTCCAAAATGACAGAGCCATTGTTGTGTATGATTTCTCAGCTCTGACGCCAGATAGGAATATTAATCGACTAATTGTTTCAGCAGTAGTGTGACTTTCATAGTAGTATTTGTAAGTACAGCCTACACAAAAGCCTCAAACTGTCTGGCATGTTTGACAGACATGAAGCTTCTGATTATGCAGAGGCTTATCTGCCTACGAGTTTAAAGGGAGAACCATTTTGACTAAAAGTTGACTAAAATGACTTTTCTTTCACTAAGATTTGACTTAAACGTTTTGAGTTAGCACCTTCTAAAACTAGAACTATAAAACTATATAGGCTGAAAATGACTAAATTGTGACTAAAAGCAATAATAATTTTCATTTCAAGACTAATCTAAAATAACCAAAATTAACACTGGCACATACCCACAGCTGCCGGGCTAAGTTACATTTAAGACGGCGGTTTTGCTTGTGTTTATCAGAGTTGTTTATTTATGTAGTTATCAGTATAAAATAGGAGAACTAAGAGAGCTTGTGGTTAGCAGTGTGCATTTTTGTGTTTTGGAGGAGCAGCTTTGTAGGGAGACATCAAGTGAAGGGGGTTGGATTATTTTACAATCTTTTCAATCATACTGATCCAATAATACACTACGATGGTTAACTGTGTCTTTAAGCATTCATAACTCTATCTATCTATAATCAGGATTGGAATATATAAAGTTTTATTTTCAGTATTTTGAATTATATCAGTTGATCATATATAACACTATAACACTTGTGACCTGTTAAAATTGTTTATTACGTGATAATTAGAAGAAAGAAAAACACTTTACCACAATACTTGCTTCAAATATAAGCACGCATACAGTAGAGAAACCAGGCAGCTCAAGTAAGCTCTGTGCATGGCCTCTAGTTTGGTTTCATCTACCGGAAAAATGAAGCGATTAAGGTGGATTATATTTGTCATGTTTATGCCATTCAAATCAGGAATGAGGACTCCCTGCTCACGAGGCACAGCCTCTCTAAAATCTCCTTTTAGCATCCCGTATTCCCGGAGGTTTTGGCCCCTGTCTGCCTGCATTATGAATTCTGGTCTCTTGATGGCTTAGCTGTGTTTGAACACTTTCATACTTCACAGGCAAGGGCTCTGAGGCAGAGGCTGACATTTCTATCATGTTTCAAAACCCAGCTGCTAAAATTGCAGATTTTTGCTGTGTGATGATTTGCGAAAATAACAGCTCGCTTTATGTAAAAGATGAATTTTGAGCTAAAAAACTTACCACCCACATGCTGTATTTTTTGACGTTACATAAAAACTACAGTATAACCGATGCAATCGGACTTGTATGCTATATTGATGATTAACGATCCTCAGCTGTCAATCTCACACAGTAACCGTCTGCTGTTCGTTCTGTGCTTGCAAAGCCATTATAGTAAACATAGCTTTTGTGATGTCAATATGATGTGTGAAAAACGGTGGGAGATGCTGACAGATGTTCTTCCTCTGAGTGATCACAGAACCATGTTTTTTTGTCTAACATTATAACTGTCATAATCTGCTCCATATTAATACCATGGAATGCTGCTAATGCTGCTTATCTCCGACTTAAAGCTGCATGGAATATATCTCACTGTGACTGGTTACTTATCTGTTGACACATTTTCATCTGTATGCCAAACACCAATCACCGTGTCTACCCCAAGGCTGTGGGGTTTTGAACTAACCTGTCACTCAATGCAACAATATCCACTATTATTCACCACCTCCTCTTCCTGTAGTGTTTCTTACTGCTACATTGTAATGTGTGTTTTTATTGCACTGCTGTGTGATGAGAAAGAATGTCATTCTTATATGTGGTCACACCGAGAAAATTATTACTTATAATGTGTAACCTCAATCTGAATGGAATGAGCATTGAACAGAGATAATAGGCACTGTGTACTGCAGGGAACTGATATAACCTCTAGATGCTGAGAGAAAGCTTTGAAGAGAGAATGCTTTGAAGAGAATCATGTTTTGAAGCCAAGTCAGTCACAATATCACTCTCATGTCCTCGGCGCTTTTACAAAATCACTATGAAATTGCTGAGTGTAATTAAAAGATGGCTTTAAGTGAGCCATCTGTAAGCCTCCTACGCATATGCTCAGTCTGAAATGAACAGGAACCCCCTGAGATTCACATGGCATGTGAGGTTAAGTTTACAATCCTTGGCGTTAAAGATGTGGTTATTTACGAGATTACGCCACAGCTTGTTTTCACATTTCAGCCCTTCTACTACGAATATGTCACTGCTGACCATTTTCCACAAACATACAGTTGTTTATCTCAATGGGTTTTACCACCTTCCAAAGAGCCTTCAGCAGCCTTTAGAGCCCAGAAACCTTTATACAGCAAGAAGCTGTTAAATTCACAGCCCTGTGTTTGCTGAGTTTTTTCCTTCGAAGTCTGTGTATCAGACACAAAGCTTGTGCATACAAAGCTGCTCAGCAGCTCACTCCCATGTGTCTGATGTCAGAGCTTCCCACCAGAACACGACTACCACACCAGTATTCAAGGCAATCTGTGCTTTCAGCTGCATCATCGCACAATAATAATGTTCACTGAAAGATTTGGTAACCTTTCTGTCTAATAGATACGCTAATGGCTGCCAGGGAAACTGTGTGTGAAAACTGTCAGCAAAGTAAAGTACAAATCATCTGCAGTAAATGTGCTGAAACATGCAATACAGGTATTTTCTTTTTATCTTATATTTCTCTTCTGTGTTCTGTTTCTGCCCCTGCTCTCTCCTCTCATGCCAAAGATGATGAACCAGTTGGACAAATGTAAGTATGCTTTTGCTGCACATATAATTCATACAGAAAAGCTGGGGACTGTGATTTGAATTGGAATTACCTTTAGGTCACTAAATCATTACTGCTTCTTTCCTAGGAAAACAAATTCAACAAACAACCACAAGGACAAAAACATTCGCCAGAGGAATACAAAATAAGAAATTTACTCAAGTAAGACACTGTTGGAGGGGGAGGGGGCTAAATATAGAACTCACTGGGAGGATTATCCGTAGTCACGCCTTCTCTTCATTTTCTCTTCACAGATGAGATGGCTAAACTGCATTTTTGTGACTACACGACGGTGTCAGAGGTGGATAGAGCTCCGGGCAGTTTTGAAAAAAGCATATCTTGTCTCATTTTATGAGAAACAATATCAGCATAACACTGGCAACAAAAAGAACATAATGGCTGTCTTAAGCATGCCTTATTCAGTCTTACATGGAGATTTCAGGATGATGAATAATGACTAAAACCACCATAAAGGTGTACACATTTTTAATGTGCTGTTGGTGTCTCCTTTATTAATTTTACCATATCCTCAAATGAGGTGATCCCTTTTGTATTACATATCATGTACAATGCATGCAAGATAATTACGCAATAGGATACTCAGAATATACATTTTCTGTTGTTATCCCTCGTGTGGCTTTTTTTGCATCTAAAATGACCTATGTTTTTTATGGAGTCATCCTTATCATATATATCATATGTATATATATCATATATATGATATATATATACATATATATATATAGTTAGTTTTATTCTTGAAAATTTGTACAGCATATCATGGTCATTTAACTATGTTTGATTTTGTGACAAGATGTCCACTTTTAAGAGATCTTTTATTGTGAAGCAAGGGCTTCAATGACTGGCAGTATTCAAATTTAAATGAGAGTGATTACAGAAAATGACTACTGTGTGTTTAACTATCTAAACAAAAATGATACGTGTATTATTTTTATTTTCTTTCCAGAGTAACTTAGGTGTCTTGTATATGTTGAAGTATGAGTGTTCAAATGATAGGAAATCTGTAAAAAATATTTTTTTTATATTTCCCGATTTTGATTTTGATTTTTTATTTTCCTCTCTTTAACTGTATAGCATGGCTATAATCCTATGCAATATGTATTCTTAAATAGATATATGGAGGGCAGTTTGTTTTACTCAGTGAAGCTTTAACATTGTGGGATCACTTGGAAGCTGGCATAGCAAAATTCACTGCTGTAGCTGCATGACTCCTGTTTCAATACAATGTATCCATGTGTGTTGAGGTGGAAATGGACCTGCATTAAGGTGGGAATAGAGGGACCAGAGTATATAGCCACGATCTAACATATGAGTGAGACCAATATTTTTTTTCTGAATAAAAAAGTTTGAAAATGAATGTTTTTGGCTTTTGCACCTTCTTCATCTAACCACCTAAATCCAGTACAAATCAAAGCAGCCTCTTCGAGCCACACACCATAGCAACTAATGTTTAGCATCATTTAAACAACACTGGCAGCGCAGCAACAAACACTCCACCAACACCACCACCACCACCAGGCACTGCCTACACAAACTGTATAAGAAAAAACACGCTGCACTTGACCTTTCTGCCTTCAGCTGTTGTTGAGATTCTTCACTCTTCAAGCAGTTTCCTGAGCTCCCCCTCCACCTTCTCAACAAATGCATGAAAGCTGGGATCCAGCAGACAAATACGCAGGATGGGCTCCAAGTCACCTTGTGCCAAACGACCGTGACGATACACTTGAGGCAAAGCCAAGGCAGTCTCCCCCAAGAAGTGCTGTGGAAGGTCCAACAAATACTTTTTCAAACCTGAACTGAATTGAGGAACCAGTTAATGTAGAAGCCTATGTAAGCGTTCATATATAAGGATGTTAATCTGAGCATCCTGCGCCTCGTGAAAATCAATGCAAACACTGTGATTCTGAAAAAAACATTACAATGAATATGTTGCACAGTGGATGTTGAATTCTGTTAGTTGTTAGCTCTGACTTTTTAAAAGATCAATACCTGGGCGAGACGCTTGATGGACACTGATCCCCGGATAACTTCAGGCTCAACTCCCGTAGCTTTTCCCTGCCCAGTCTCCTGAAACAGGGTTACGCACACAAGAAGAAAAAGATTTGAGCAACACGGCATGACACCGCAGGGTTAAGAGACCAATCAATGGCTCCATTAGTAATTGAACAGTATCCACCCCTCAAAGCCCTTTCATCTTCACTGTGAACTCCTTCAGTGTCTGTTCGCTAAAGGTCACATTCAACCCATGGCAGGGTCCAGTCCTTTCTCACTCCTCAGTGTCGTAATTGTAGTAAGCCAGATGGCAGTATCCAAGTTTTACTCAGAATCTAATTTCTAATTAACCATATGCTCTGAGTGTTTGTCAAGTTTGAAAGTAAATGAAAGGTCACAACTGAAACGAAGCAGAATAGAGTGATACAGCTCTGACAAACTCATCCCTACAGTGTGTCACTCTAAGATGTTTTGACGGCATGTGCTGTCATTGTTGTTGGCTTTAGGACAAAAATTCTGTTTTCATAACCAACAACTTGTCTGTTACATTAAAAACTCAAAGAGTATGCCACTGTGATCTGATTGTTCTACTTCTGTGTACGTGTGTTTTGGATGGGACGTATTGTCTTCTACACCATATAGTGCACTGCAATTGGCTCACGACTCATATGCAGTATGTACTCCTGAGTCCATCTACTGTAGGTGTCGTGTCACTGCTAAGAATAAGACAATGCTGTATATAGCACCATCTAGTGAGGATAATATGGCCACTGTTCATCAGAGCATTGTTACAAAACTGTTGATTAAGCAATGAGTAGTGACTACATGACAGCTTCAATTATGGCATTTATATAACTCTTAAAAAAAATTAAATGCACAAAGGACTGTATAATATACGGTGGCATAGGAGATCAATGTTTAATTTCTAGCGAACTATGCCAGAAGGAAAAAAAGCAGTAGCTCTTTGACTGTGTACAGCCACAAACCAGACTCTCGCAGCTTTGAGTTACCGCCTACATAATTTGTCTGCTTTAGGGGATTTCTATGGGCAACACATTTCAATCCTATAAACATCTGATCAGTGTGTTGTGATTACATTACATAAATTGTGTTTACTGAATTGTAGCACGGCCAACCTGTAACACTGGCGCTGAGACCTCAGCAGGGGTCTGATTAGGGGGCGGCGGGGCGTCATCCTGAGTGGTGACAGGCATGTACTCCATCAGTTTTTCCACAGCACTCGAACACTCCTTTATGGCCTCTGCCCTGCTACTTCCATCAAACTGCATCCTTATCATGCGGCCCTCTCCCTGCGGAAATCCACAAATGCATTCAATCGGTATCTGTCAATCTAAACTGTACTCTGGTTTTAATGTTGCTTTTGTGAAATCAGCATCTCATTCAGTTAAAAACAGGGTTTGGTATGCAAAGAGGAGACTGGTGAATTTGATGTTCTGGCTACTGTTGCCTGAACATTAACATTAAAAGCAAATTATCTAGATCATAATTACAGTATAAGAAAGCCGTTCATCACAGCACAGTATTTTTAGTTTCTCCTTTTAGTTTGTTAAAGTCTGATATATATATAATAATCTTGATCTTGCGAGGGAATTAAGGTATTAAGACAGACCACGTGAAAACGCAGCTCACTGTGGGATTGCAATGCAGCTCACGACTCACCTCCACAGTAAATCGAAACATCAGGTTATCAGATTTCTGTTGTACTTTGAGTGCATCAGCGCTGCAGAGCAAAGAGATTGTGTCCTGAGAAAAAGACAGAAGAGGATAAATGTCTTCAGTAGCCAGGACAGAGAACTGGTTCATCCAAACATATACAAAAAACATTTCAAGAACATAAAATCTAATTATTTTGTACTACACCAATTAAAAGCATATTGATTTCCACTCAATCACTCAATCCATTCAAATTATTGGATACAATTAATGTACAAAAGAGAATATTTTGATTAAGCTGACAGAAAAAAGAGTTTCCCTAAACTGTCTGCAGGGGTCTCTGTTTACTCAGTTAACCTCAGCCTTGAGGTTCGTGATAAGCTTTGTACACACAGAATCAAACAACATTCGCTTAAGATTGTGATCAGTCTGTTTAATTAAATGTGCTTTACACATGCGTTTTGACTAAATAACAGTGTAGGTACATTACCAGGGTTTCCCTTAGAAAAATGGCATTGCACCAGGGAATAATGGAGTAAGTCATCTATTGCTGGAAATTGGACATTGGTGGAAATTTAGACTGTAATCAGATAAAGTAAATATATAAATACATATATTTGCTGATACATATATAAGTAAATATATAATTAGGACAAGCTTGTGATTTTTGTAGAGAAACTTGCTCTTTGTGGGATATTCAAAAGTTTTATTATATACAAATTAAACACATTATTGGACATTCATTTTCACTCAGGTGATCAACTGTACTGTTGGCAATACATTAAAGCAAAGCTGAGTTGAGCCGGCTCATAGTGGGGCAACACTCAACTAAATCACTTCTCCTTTAAATCATCACCATCTGTTGCATGTTCCGTGTGAATGAACGTAATATATACAATTACAGAGGACTGATTTTATTTTGTTAGGATTAACCATATTTTAAGGAGAGTACAGAAACTCCACGATAATTTGCTCTCTGATACAGAAAATGTCAGTATTGTTCAAAACCTATTCCAAAAGTTTCCTTCAGAGTTTATCATGTCGCCTATAGGCCCGAGCTCTCTGTATTGAAAGTTCCAGAGCATTCACTGCACCAATCTATAATGGACCAGTCCATCATCCTCGGTGAAAGCTCTCTGCAGTCTGACCTGAATATCTGTCTGGCTCGGCACCCTGGCGCAGCAAGATAGCTGTGTCACCTGCCAGAACGCCATTAATGAGACACTGAGTAGTCCCTCAAATTTCTGTTGTCTGCAGGGCAGAAAGGTCACTTTTTTGGTCCAAAGGCCACCAAAACTGCTAAAGCCCCCAAATTCATGATCTCCTTTTTCTATCTTACATGCTTCACCAGACTTCTGCAGTAGTCTGACACACTTACATAAAGGTTACCTGCTTAAAAAAATGGTTTAACACAATTGTGACTTTAACAATTCCTTGCCCTGATCGTCCTCAACTGGCACCGACCCACTTGAGGAATTAAGATGTACATGTCACTCTGCTGTGCCAAGGCTGGCACCAAACCAACGCACAACAGGACAACAAATGTCAAGTGCATGCTTTATGAGGCATATAAAATAGAAACTGAATCAAGGCATGTAAATTCACATTGACCACCGCAAACACTGAATCAAGCTTGAAGTGAGTTTAAGCTTCATGTGCGCCTGAACCTCAAAATATTTCCCAATAATATTCTTTCACTTATTTTGAACGTGTACATAAAAAGTTCTGAGGGGCATTTGGCCTTACGAAAACAATCCAGTCAAATCCCTTAGGATTTGAGCAGAAATGTCAAGCTCTTCAGCAGAATATTTCATACGGCCCTAATCGAAGCCTTTTATCTGGAAAGCAGATTCCTGTTACAGAGTTACATCCCTGAATATCTGCTGAGGGAATGGTGCACTTTTTATTGTGCCATTCTATAATAAATAATTATTGTTAATTTCTTTATATGCACGAAGAGTAACAGGTAAAACAACAATACATAAAAATAAACACAAAAGATGGACATGATGTATGTAAACTTTTTGTAGAAAGTGGTACTGCAGTAATGTAAGGCTGGAGCAGCCTCACTAATACTTAATAGAATATATTATTATATTCAATGTTTCCTCCACATGAGGGAGGACAACCAGTAATAACTGTGGTGTACCGCAGATTACTAGTGTCAGAGAATGATTATTGAGGCTGCAGAATTAAATTATTTCAAGACATTCCCCTGTAGCCACAATTTCTTTTTTTAATGACGGAGCTTCAAGTACAAGTACACTGCAACACCTATGCAACAGTATTACATGCACACCTGCTACAGTCTGAATGACAAGGTCTTATGAGCTAGAAGTCTGTGTGAAAATCAAAATGAAATCATCTACTCCACAGTATCAATGATGATTATACTTATCATTTCTCCGGATATATGAGATTAAAATCTATCTTGAGGGAGACTAGGGATGCAGCAATTATCTTTTTCAAGGTATACCGTGGTATGAAACCTTTTTGCTTATATACAGCACAGTATTCTACCATTTCAGTGTTATTAAAAATATATATACTATACATACATAATCTTATGTTTTCATCAAGTGTCATGTCTGTCAGGACATAATGTTTTGTGAGATTAAACTAAAGCATTTGTTAAACCAAAACAACCCTTCTGCTTCAATTCCTTTAAGGGTTATTCTTACTAATAATACTAATCAAAATAACATTTATGTAATTCCCTACACCATGACACCATGTTACCATGAAAATGTGATATTCTCTGAGATCATATGGTGAAAATCTCATCATATATGGATGCCCAAAATAGAGGTATTTTTGTCCTAAGAGTGGGAGTCTAAATTCAAACAGTTCAACTGGAGGACAGTGAATTTGAATTAGACTGACATGAATCAAATGTTTGGTGTTAAATCACATCTGGAAGGAAGATGTTAAGAAAAAATAAGCCTTCTCACCACCTCACCCTGAGCACAGCCATGAGGCTGGATCTAAGCATACAGTGTGTACCAGGATCTGGAAAGTCAATATAGCCACATAGCCTTCTCACCAAGCTTTTCTGTCCTTGCACTACCAGCAGGTGTCCAGATTCCACAATTGTGAGGACAATTTCCGGTTTCTTGCCAGTTGCCTCAAATATCTGGGGAAGAGAAGAAAATATTGGCCAGTGCAAAGTTGTAGGGAGTAACTCGCTTTTCCTGATCAACTAATGTTGGATCTATATTAGAGGGTTTTTTCTTTCTTATTTAAATTCTCAGAGTTGTCACACAGTATATTGTATAATATAGGCAGGGTCTGGTTTCACAGCCATGCATCCCTGTGTTCACGCTAAACATACAGCTCCAGCTTGCCACCTAGAGTCTGATTCAGTTAATGAAGGACAAAACCACAAATCTAAAAGTAACACTTAGATTTTTTACAGCACACAACAGCATCCCCAAATCTCTGTCTTCACAGCCCACAACTTATATTTTCAACCTGATAGATGGCAAGTTGAAGACGAATAACAAATGAGAGACAACTGTGAAACTGCGTGTCATCAACAGGCAATATGGACTGTACGGAATACAACTAACACTGTTAATTATCAACTAAAAGTGATCAAATAGTCTGAAATATCAAAGCATAACAAGGTATCTTATTACTGCAGGTATTTGTCATCAAAGACATTCTGACACTCACAACAGGTCAAGCACAGGTGTCATAATAAAATCAATGATTAGTGATGGGTGCATGTTGGCTAACTGTCACACTGTCATGGCTCCCTGGGACACTTGAATAGAATAGAGCCATCGTTAATTGTTATTAGTAACACCTGTGCTTTTCCTACTTTGTCAAGTCAAAATGTCTGCTGTCATAAAGCCCAGCTAATCAGCTAATCCATCAAGCAACTAATGATTTGAGTCTATTTCTAGCGATATGTTTTTGTGTCTTCAAGTGCATGTGAGTATCTTGTTCTCAACTTCCATGTGAGTACCAAAACTGAATTTAAATCATGGCCGGGAGTCACTGCAGAACAGTTTTACTTGAGAGTAAATCTTCCAACAAAGGTCTTATCAGTCAACATGAATTCTCGCCAGCATAAACTGGAAAAGGCTCTAAATTCTTTTCCAGGTTCTCAAATTAAATCTGTAAGCAGTAAAAGCGGCTTTATTAATCTTTGTATCATAATAATTGAATACCTCTAAGTTTTCTAACAGTAGCTCAGACAAAATTAAAATCTTCAGATCATCAATTTGAGCTGCAGTACCATGATTGGTTTTCTTATCTTTGAAATTTGATATACTTATTTATTAACTGATTACTCAAGATTACACAGAAGAATACAGATAAACCAATACTTATAATCTGTATGTTTTTTTTACCTATGTACTCACTCAGTGATAATATGGGTGAGCAAACCTAATTTTTTTTAAACTAGAGACTCATTTTAAATTAATGCAATCCAATTGTGGTTGTGCTTACAGTAAATGTATAACTTTCTATCAGTAAAATGAATTTATCGGCAGACTTTAGTTGAAACTGTCCATTCGAATACATGATTTTCTTGATCATCATCATAATTAATAGCAGTATGACTGAATTCAGGTTTTCCATATCACCATACAACTTTTTCATCACATTATAAGCCAAATGGTTCTGAAAATCAGTGTCATCAAAATCAACCTTTCCCACATCTAAGTTACAGTGGACTTCTCACACAAGTTTATTGTTTAAGATTTTCGAAATTTTGCTAACTAATTTATTATCTGCTGCAGCCTTTTTCCAAGCTTGATCCGCCTTAAGGTTAAGGTGAAGGGTAAGATACATGAGAGACTGCGTCAGTAGTTAGCCTAGCTAATAGGTAATGGTAGGTCCAAAATACAATTTTAGCGATATAATTCATACTGTGTACACGGTAATGATATAATGAGCCAATACAACTTTAATGAAGTAAGCTGTAACCTACAACATTATAGCTAGCCTCGTTCCTTCAGACTAAGCTACTAAATAGCTAACTTAAGCTAACGTTAGCCTAGTAGGAAGTTAGCTAACCGTAGCTAGCTAGCGTGATATACAGCTCAGTAAGCTAAGCGCCGGTTACCTTCCAGGGCTGCCCTCTTGTCTCTTCGGCGCCTGGGACGAAACGCCCGTAGCGTTTTAACTTCCATGTCCGGCTGGTGGCCATTTCCAGGAACTTTGGCAAAGTTTTTACTAAAGGTGCTAGCCTCGAGATGCTGTGGACGGTCGTGGAGGAGGCTGTGGAGCCGACTCTGGTCTGTACTGGTCGGATACTCGACTGAAACTGGTGCTGCGGAGAAAGCAGAGTAGCTATTTTCATTGTATATTTTATAATATTTATTTGGAATTTTATTTTGTATATCATTTCTAACATATATTTGATTGTTTTGTATACATGATTGTATTATAAATGATAGAAAAACATGGTTTTGAACTCAAAATATGTCAATTTCCTTCTGTGTGACTGTGGGGACAAGTAGTTCTGTGGTGCTTGGAATGTTAACTAACTAATTTTGCCTAATTGATTTAATTAAATGTTTTAAATTTTATATACTATTATAATCCCACAAGGGGAAATTATTTTTATTCCACTCACATGTGTGCACACACATATAGAGGAGATCCAAGGCGCCCAACGAGCAGTGTTAGGGGTCTGTGCCTTGCTGAAGGGCACCTCAACAATGTCCAGGATGTGAACTAGCATTCTCCAACTACTAGTCCACATCATACTCTTTTGGTCTGAATGGGACTTGAACCGGCAACCTTCGAGTCCCCAAGCCAAGTCCCCACGGAATATAATCTGTTTTATTTATTTGTTCTGTAAAGACTAGGGGCAGAAAAATGGATCCATTGTGTCGGAAATTGGCATTTTGTGCAATTTGGCGCCCCCCACGGCTTTTGAGTGCAACACCACTGTTGTAAATACAAATCCTAGGTCTGTTACAATTTGGCATATGTCATGTAGGTGCCAACTACAAACAAAACTCATTACGTCATCACAATGTTCTGTCTTAAAAACTTGTATCTTGAAGTGAACATGTATGTAACACGTGATCTAACCCTCTCACTGAAGTTACACAGTGCAGAAACATGTGACGGGGGTTAGTTACATATATTGAAAATACCAGATTTGTTTTATTTTAAGAGTGTGGGAATCAACTGAATAGTGTGTTTCCGGCTGGATTGAGGAGTCTCTGAGTGTTTTCCAGTTTTGTTAAATGACCTGGTGGTCTTTTTTAAGTTTACTCTCTAGAACTACGACGTGTCGCTTGTGTCTGTGATGTAGTCAATAATGAAAAGACCACGAATTACATAACATGCTGCAAACACATAACAATATTTGTGCAGATCCATCAGAATTGTTTATTTATTGTTTATTATGATGCAGACATATAATATACCGAGTGGGATATTTTAAAAGTTCAACTCAACCTTGGCATCTTGCATTCTGTGATTTCCTGTTAGCTATCATCAAACTTTAACATCAGCCGTTATATTAATATGACCAATGTAACGGTACAGCGCTGCAGATGTCTCTCGTGTCCAGCTCAGATCGGTTTGCTTCTCAACATCCAGTCTGATCTCTCCACTGTATTTTTTCCCCCCAGATCCAGCTACTAACATGGCTAATGAGAGAGACACAGTGCAGCGCAGGTAGGACATACGACCAAAGATGGCAAAGAAAACAAAAGTGAATAAATAAAAAATGTGACCACTCAACTTTAACAACTCTTGTCAGAATGTGTTGAAAAAAATCTTACTGGATAAAAGGTCAGGCAGGTTCAGTGTGAGGAGGGAAACACAGATAGCATGTCGGACAGTTTAGCACTGTGACCAAATGGATGTTAAGAATGGGAAGAGCATTTACACAGCCTTTATTTTTATGGCCAATGTGTATGATTATAGCATATTTGTAGTTACTAACACAGGCTCTCTCTCTTTGTCTTAAATGTAAAGGTGTGAAAAGAGCGAGTGCAACAATAACCTCATGTTTTTGTTAAGTCTTGTAATGACCCTCGGCACCAATTAACATCTGAAATCTCTCAAAAATGCATCTTATTTTGAGGTCAAAATCAAATAATTAATACTTGATTTCCAATAATTAGTTATTTTAACACAAAGTGCTCTTGGGGCTGACCAAAGTGGCGCCTGAAGGGCAAATTCAGCCAGCCATAAGGTTCATTTTGCCCCTCAGATGTTGCTTTTGAAACGAAATATAAAAATAATGTAAGAAATTATAATATGAATTGGTTAATGCCTTTTTATTTTAGTGTGTGTTTTAAAAATGCTCTTTAAATGAGAGTGACAGTTTGGGCAGGAAGTCAGTCTATTAGGGGATACCAATCTGATATCTGGTTTAAAGATCCAGAAATGATAAGTAGCCTGTATGCCATTTTTTTCTTAACATGAAGACAACACATCTTATTCAAAATCTATCATATCAAATTATACCTTTTAAAATGTATTTTTTCTTGTTTGTTTTGTTTTCTCCAAAGAATTTTGACCAAGATATCCACCAAGCATGGCATTTTACTGTCAAAAATCAACTTGTCAGTGCCCTCTGATTGACAAACCTTAATGGAATCGCTGTTTGTAAATGTCACTACGTGTCAGATTTGTGATTGACTGCCAACCTGCCCGGGGCGTACCCCGCCTCTCAATGTCAGCCGAGATTGGCTCCAGCCTCTCGCAGCAGGTAAGCAGGGTTCAGCTAATGGGTGTGTAGATGGAAGTTTCTAAATTACCTTAGACATGTTTGGGCTTTTCTGTGGTTTGCCTACTAAAGTATATCTGTAATAACCTAATATCAATACCAATATTTATATGCGTGACCAATACATTGCTCAGGGCAAAATTGACTTTTCTGACCACTACATAAGGCAGGCGTCCTGGTGTACCATGTTATCAATGAGCAAATCGCCTCATATTGCACTTCTGCTGCTCAAAGCTGTGTTTTGCATTCCCTCAGTACTTTCTTGTTCACCTCTTTCTTCCTTGAAATTGTAACTAGCCGACAAATGCCAGAATAAATTTTACCTATATGCCAATCTGCTAACCACCAATATGTTTAAACTATGTTTCTTTATGTTGCAATTTTGCATTTCTTTAGGGTTCAGGTTTCAATTTTATTCTGTGACAAAACTAAGGTTATGATTTACGTTACACTTTGGTTAGGTTGAGGCACAAAAACCACGTGGTTATGGTTAGGAAAACCTCCTGGTGCTGTCGCCGCCAACACAGCTGGAGAGTGTTACAGCAGTGTCACGCTTACAAATGATGAAACACCGTCGCTGGCTCGGCAGGAAATCCCCCTACCTGTAGCTCCACCACCATCCCATCAACCTCCTGACATGGAAGTCAGCAAATACACATGACACACATTTTAAAATTTGCATTCAAAAGTTCAAAACTATTTTTCTGCAAGACTTTTGAATGGGAGCAGCTGTCACGCAAGCAATTTCCCCTCGGGGATCAATAACGTGATTCTGGATTTGATTCTGATTCTGAAATTATCCGGGGTTTTCAGACGTGTAAAATGCCAACATTTTATTCTGGGCAAAATTGATTTTAAAAGGGGAGTCAACATGACATGATGCAAATCAAGTACAGAAAAATATACCCTCTAAATCTGATCCATTTTCAAGTATTTTCACACGAGCAAAATGTCCTCTGGATTTAGTTTTACCTTCAACGCCACAGACAAAGAATTTATATTCCATTTAAAGTGACATTGTCCTCTGTAATAGAATATAAAAATCATTCTCTAAACCAAACTGAGACATACTCAATTTAAAAAAAAATCTGACCTGTAGTACCTTAAACTTAAATATCTATTGATGTCGTTTTAATCACATTTTCATCATTTTAATAAAAAAAGCAAAGATAGCATGAAATTGAAATTGGATTTGCTTACTTTACTTTACATTATACAAGTTATACATCAGACCTGGAAGCCTTTCTCCACTTACTCTTATTCTTTGTCTGAGGATTACAGTTACATTTTGTCAGGCATCTTACAATGAAGATCACTGGCAAAACCAGCTTTGAGTAATTAAAATGTGAATATTTTTGGCCATAACACGTCATTACTGTTGATATTGCACATTTTTGTACATATGAGTCAGAGCTTCAGATCTTCAGCGTGCAGGAACGACAAGGAAACGGATCACACAGAACATTTGCAGTAAAAGGTTTACATGTAAAAATCGTACATGTGCATTAAATTATCCCCATGATAATGTGTCCTGTTTGACAGCAAGAAAATATTTCAAATTATATTTATTTATTCAAACTAACAGTCCTGGCAAAGTATCGTAGCGCCATAAAAATAGAAATCATTAATTGGACAAATCATATTATAATGTAAGTATTTGTATTTATTGTCATTTGAGAAGCCAGCCTGCTTGATAAAACACCTTTTGCCAATAAAATAAACGATTGACGAGCCTCCATCTGCATCTGTGTGCGCAAATTACGCAGTGGCTCAAACTGTAACAGGCATGGCGAATAGGCGACTCGGTCCCTTCCAAGCGAAGCCCACCGTGGGGGGCTGAACAATGGGGGGTTTTGCATCGCCTACCTGTAGCCTTAACTTGGGAGCACAGGAGAGCGTTTTAAGAATGGGAAGAGCATTCCCCTTTAAACAAGGTGGGCTGAGCTTATTTGCGGTCCTCGCTCCTATGGCAACCCAATAGATCAGCATCATCATGAATATTCACAATTCGCCAAAACGCACCATGACTATGGATCAGTGATGTCAGCGGTCCCTGGCATGCTCTACTGTATTTTTGCATGGCTGTGTCGCGTTGTTTGACGGCGGCTGGCAAAGACATCTGGTGAAAAGCGCATCCTTCGTCGTGCATGACCTTTCCCTCGTCTCCGTATCACGGTCCGTCGGCACGTCCCTCACATGTCACGCTAAGGTGACTTTCAAGCAGTTTTTTCCACTTTTGCGCACAATGTCGGAGCGGCACAAAGATGCTCATCGGGGACGCAGTGGCCAAGCGGACCGCCCAGGCTGCGCGTGAGGACATATGCAAACTGTCAGGTAGTCTAATTATGAAAAAGAGTGTCTCTCATCTGTTTCAGCGGAGCCACGGCGGTCCATGTCATGTGTAGCAGGCTTTCAGGGATTCAGATTAGCTCCAGACTGATCGCACTCACAGACAGATAGGGAGCGCGGGGCTGGTGGCAATAATCGTTACAATACAGCCCAACAATCTGGATTTATTTCATTTTCTCCACTGTGTCTCAATGTCATAATGGACAGGCTGCACTCCTCCATGCGTAAAAGGCTCTACAGTTTGCCACAGCACATTGGACAGAAAGCATCTATCATGGGCGAAGGAGAAGACGCAGACAAGGACACCCGGAGGAAGAGTATCAGGATGAAGCCTCTACCGTCGCCGTCGCCGACCTCTGGGGGAAGCTGCAAAGGCATCGGGGAGACCAAAAGTGGGGAGTCTGTGATCATGGAGACGGACATCGGGAGACCGATGAAGACCAGCTCGAACGGGGATTGCCGGAGGTTTCGAGGCAGCCTGTCGTCCATCACAAGCCGGCATGTGCACGACTCTGACTCGGCGGAGGAGAGGCGCCTCATCACCGAGGGGGATGTCACCCCGAGCGAGGAGAGCCCCCCCGGAGCCATCGGTGATGGGCCGCCGGATCAAGGCGCGCAGGGGGCCAGCGGTGGCGGCGGCGGCGGCGGCGGGAGCCAAAAAGATTCCCCAGACCAGCAGTCAGGGTTTATAAAGTTGGATGGCATTGATCAAATTCTGCCGGACGACGAGAGATTATATCAAGCTGGGTTCATACACAGACAGTTTGGAGCGATGCTTCAACCCGGGGTCAACAAGTTCTCCCTGAGGATGTTTGGGAGTGAGAAGGCGGTGGAACGAGAACAAGAGCGGGTTAAATCCGCCGGATTTTGGATAATTCACCCCTACAGTGATTTCAGGTAAATTTAGACACCTCGCACACACGCGCCCCAAAACAACAAAAGGTTCGGAGTGAAGCGTCACGATAACGTCGATGCCTCGCACAGGCCCAGATGTTTTGTCTTACTCTGCTGATCGTTTATTAGGGCAAACGTCAGCTCACCAGCAGCCCATTCATTGTTTTCTCCACCACTTATTTCCCCCCTCTCCACTCTTGAGATGACATTTATAGTCATAATTGTAATCAATTGCCTTTTATGCTTTGTATAAAACAAATCTTACAATTAACTAACGAGTTCATAGATTTAATAAGGGATTTTTCAGTGCCATAACACAGCAGAGGAATTATATTCATTAGTTTCAGGGTGTGCACATGTTCCTCAGGAGGCCTGTGTTGTGTTATGGGATAACACAACCTTTGCTAATGAGGCCAATTTACCTTTCTTGTGCAGATGCTGTCCAAAAAGGATGCAAAACTGAAGCCCCTCGGTGGTTTGTTCTCCTTTATTTGACAGAGCTGTGCACAGGCGACGTGAATTATCATTGATTACAGTAACGCGGCCTTCGCTTCACATCCTCTTTAAACGCTCACACGTCGACCTCCTTATCCCCTGTTGTAGCTACATGATATTTTGAAAAGTAACAGGGTGAAGTCATTTACTTTGAATTCATTCTGATCAATAGTTAAGGCTCTAGGGCAGGTTTGAAATGATCAACACATTTGATGTGTGCATTTAATCGTGCTGTCTGCTGCCAGTGACAAACTACAGCTGCAGAACTGAGCAGAGAAAGTCCAGGAGCGCTCTGTTGTTGGCCCACAGATTCCTATCTGTTGTTAGTGCCCTTGAGTTTGTTATTGGCCATATGCATCTGATTCACGGCCACATGGAGGCTCTTAACTGCTGACTAAGACCAGATAAGGTGCTTCATCCTCGCTTTGGGGCGTTTAAGAACAGCGTCGTAGGATGCCTCTAAACAACTGGTGACATAAAACCGTTTAATTAAAATACATGCATATGCATATTGGACTTTTTTTTAGCATCTCGGGTGCTCAATTTCTAAGAAGTGCCGGTGAACACTTGTTATTTATTGCCAGAACTGTGTTACTGTAGCTCAGACATCAGTGTGTGCCCACTATACACACTATAGTGACCACAAGCATGTGTGTGATCTTCATATTATTAGATCGGCCCGATACACTGAGACGGTTTTGGTTGAATTGCGCACAAATGATTTGCTTCCTTTAACATATTCTGTTAAATCAGATTCACAAAGACATCTATTTTGTCTACTTCATAGCTTGCATTATTGCAGTTTTTTTTAAGTGATCACATGTTCCTTTAGTTAAATGAAACAGGTAAGAGTGTTTCATCACAAGCTGCTGCAGCCTTGACATTTAGTTCACATGTGCGTCTCCCACCATTTAAATGATGGGAGGCTTTAAAAGGATCTATAGCGAGATCGTCCTCGTCACACATCTTGTGTTTCTCCTTGTCTGTGACATTGAATGTTGTCTAGCCTGCCGGGTGTTTGATTGGCTGCGATGGGGTAACGACATGTGATATAGAGATTCACTTACCACGAAAGTGTCTTTTTCTACCTCAAGAACAAGATGTCTGACTTGACTGAGAGACACGTGAGTTGCGGTGCGAGTTGCTCACAGGCCCAGTGGAAAAAAAAGGCTGAATTAGACTCTAACAGACACATTTATCTGCCCTTTTTTTTATCCCGTGAGAAGTGACAAAGACAGTGTGCTGGCTAACACCACTGGTTATTTTTTTTTTTTTAAGATGGACTCAAACGTCAGCTGTCTTTTGCTGTCAGGAAAAAGTATCTTGAAGGTAGAGGCAGACAGAAGGAAAGAGGAGAGACGTATGAACAACAGTTCAGGAACAACCATATCCGGTGTTCGGCTCGGTCGTTCGGCGTTTTCCAGTCTGTGATTGGTTTATTCTGCATTAAGAATCTGTCTGTCTCCGTGTATTACTTTTGTCTGCTCAGTCAAAACCAAGTAAACAAGTGCAAGCCTGTCACAGGCATTTCGAGCACAGTGTTGTCGAAGGGGCACCATGTAGTTCTGGCGAAAGAAATTCAAACTCAGAACTTGGATATTTTCAGTATTTATCAGATAGTAACACAAACTCAGAAATATTTACGTTTTCTATAACTGAATAAGCTGTTCAGAGAGGAAGCTAAGCTCCCCAGAACACTGTTGGAAGCTGGAAAGGTGGCAGGGTCCGCCACATATCAACAGAATTAAACAGTATGAAATGACGTTGTCCTTTAAGGTCAGTTTGTTTATTCAGTCATGGAAACAAAGAGAGTCTGTTTAGGCATAAAAAAAACGGTGCACCTAAACACGTCACTGATTAGCAAATTCGTATTTCCAAAAAACCACACACGGCTGAGGCAGGTCGTCATCAGCAAGTGAGACATGTATTAGACAGTTTGCCATTTTTGTTACACTCCTCCCAGCTGGTTGTGTTTACTCTGACCCCCTCTGCTCTCTTACTCACTGTGTTAAATGTCACGAGGAAGGGTGATTTGGGGCTTGGGGAGACTGTCCTGATACCGAAAGGTCAGAGACTTGGCACCAGCTATCAGTTTTGAAGTGTCTTTGAGCAAGGCGCCGAAAACAAGGGGGGGGGCTCCGCCGAAATAGCCGCACACAAGTGTCTCTCTCGGCGAGATGTACCAAAAATAAAAAGATAAATGGAAATGCGCTGAGCGAGAAGTGCGCTAAAAAAATGAGGTTAGCCAACCACTTGTTTGGGGTCTGAGGAGGGATACTGTTTATTACCATAATTAAACATTTTGGCGATCTGAGAGCAGTTTGCTTGTGGTTCAATCACTCCAAGCTATGATTACGTAATCACTCAACTCTACAATTAAAACCGCAGATGTGGCACTCAATCAGGAGAGTAAAAAAAAAAGAAATGAGTCTGTGCTTCGGCTATCTCTGTATGGGGAAAAGATCCTTGTATATTTCTCTGTAGACAAAACAACGTCTTTTCACGAGTAGATTAAAGAATGATGATGGAGGTCAACATCTACGTCACTTTTTAATCAGTATTTCAATGCTTGAAATATTTGAAAGCTATCTCTATGTGGGAAAAGCATAGCATGCTGAGATGACTTACAGCCACTGTTTTATTTCTAATGAACTGAAGGAGCAACATGATACTTCCTCCAAAATCAGCATCGGAGACAGGACAAGATGGCCGTAATTAAAGCACACAACGGCACGAGCGGGACCTTTTTAATGGGGCCCGGAGAAGAGAAGGGTCTCTGTGACTAAAAAAGTTTTATTCCCATGTCCGCATCAAAGCTTTGGCACTGTAAGCTCAAATTAGAGTGTCACGAGAAATCACATAGTCATCACTGCGCCGGAATTCGGCAAAATCTCCTCTTGTCAAGTATTGTATAACGCTAAGAAGCAAGGGAGGAGCAATATCTTGCGAGGGAAAAAGACGGATTAAAAATGGCATCATAATCCAATCTTCAGCCTCATTTCCAGATCCAAAGCCTGAGCAGCCTCCCTTCGATTCTGAACAAGCGTCTTCCCAGTGAGCATATGTGGTCAGTTAACCAGAGGCTGACATCTACAGTGCAGACAACCCCCCCGCCAAAACAGACGACTGATTCGTGTGGAGTTTTTAAAAATACGGACGATTATTACTGTCCTCGACCGTAAAGTATCTGTGGGGGTTTGATAGGATTGTTGAACGATATAATTGATGCTGAGATTACTGCCCCCTCTCTCTGCCCTGCTCCTCGCTGGATGCATCTGCGCCGCTCTGCTAGCTTACTTGTCCCTGTGCTTTATGTTTCCTGTACCAGAGAGTCCGTGCTGAGACCCTCGAAGCCGCGAGTCTTCGCTCATAAATAGAGACCGTCTAAAAGTCATAGGTTTATGCCCCTTTCACAGATGATGGATCATTCAGTGCCTGATTGACAAAATGATGCCCCTCTCACATAATAGATCTCGGTATGATGAAAACCAGGTGATTCTTTTTTTTTTTTTTTTGCTTTCTTACCTGTTTGCATTGAGCCCTTTGAGTGGCTCCTCATCAATGCAAACCCATTGTGCCAAGTTCTAGACAAACGACGCGGCGCAATATCAGAATGCAGCCCTCTGATCGTCAAGTGCCTTTTAATTATCTTGTGATTCAGAGCCCGGAGGACACATCTGTTGGAAAGTCTTCTACATTTCCCCGGAGAGATGGAAAAGAAGATGTCGCACATTAGAACTTTTTTTTTTCTTTCTTCGCACTGAAGGCTCTATTAATCCCCCCCCCCCCTTCTTCTTCCTTGAGAACCGTGTTGCCAACACTATCAGAGAGGGGGGTCGGCTGTCCTGCAGTTTCTGTCAATCAGTTAAATCCCTTTGCAACAGTCAGGCGTATCCTCCCGTCCCCTCTTTGCAAAGTCCACTTTTTTCAGCAGCCTTTTATTCCTCCCGCACATCCAGTTCTGTTTCCCAGAAGGCACTTACCTCGACAGTGGCAAAAATAAATCCTCTGAAAAGACATCTTACAATTTTGCTTCTGTTATTTTATTTTTTTTTTTTTATTTCTGGCGCAGAGAATATATTAAAGAAAAAGTAGAGCAGATGTAGTCACCGATGTTCACTTTAAGGCTGTGATATAGTTAAAGGGGAAGTAAGTTTTGGGCAAAGTGTTGACTAAATGAAAATGTGCGCTGAGTTCCTGAAGGCGCTCGTGTCACCTATTAAATCAGCCAGTTTCTGATTCTGTTGCTAAAGTGAGTCATAGCATTTTGAACGTCCTCCATTAGTCCGAATAGAAGAGAAAAAAAAACATTGTTTTTTGGACAGCTTCTCATAATATTAGCATAACTATGTTGACTTTTTTGCATATTTGCATATCTCAGTCTTCAGAAGACTAAAATGAAAAGGACAGGATGGTGCGCTTGATGAGAGTAAAGGGAGAATGGCAGCTACCTGTTCTTAGACTGCCCTTGTATTTTGTGGGAAGTCTGGGGGGAAATTAATCCCGTGGTTGTTGTTCCCTTGATGAATTTTGAGATATTATTACACAAATTGTGCACCTTAGCTTTTACGGTCCTTATCAGGCATATACAGCCACTACCAGCCACAGGCTGTCTGCTGAAGGTACATTACTCTTACTGTACCTGAGTGTGCTCGTGCGTATCTGTGTGTATTGTGTTCGTGAGCGTATGGGATCCGATTAAATAACAGCATTCTCTATTTCAGTCAGGTTGATTGCGGTTGATTTGAGAGTGCGTTTTGCTATTGATTTGTTTGGGTCCCGCGGGGGCCTCCAGCTTGCCATCGGTGGATTTTATTGAAAAATGAGATGGAGAAACATACGCGGCCGCGGCGAGGGTGATTCCCCTCCGTACGGCTGGTGGCAGGAGTCGTAGCCCGGGTGAGAGTTACACAAAGGTCAAGGCGAGGTGCTGCGGATGCGATAGCCGACACTTTAAGAGCCTCGCTGAAATCGCTTTTGACAGTTTCTCCGGCGCAGTAAGTCTTAATGGCGGTGATTGCGAGATCCATGCGAGATCAAAATCTTTTGGAATAAAAGATGCATGAATTGAGTCCGGGCTCGGAGAGTGTAAGCGCGTGCCCTCGCGGACCACGTCTTCTCGTCTTACAGCGCTAATCTGCATGGGAAGGTTGGAGAAAGAAGCGTTCTGACACCACGCGAGGATGAATGACACTCTATTCCTCTCGGTCTCCATTAAATAATTCCTCCTTTAATTTAGTGAGGGTAAAACATGGGGATTACAGATGGTTCTGGCTGGGCCCGAAAGTGGGGTAATCAAAATAGACTGCTGTGCTCATCCACGAATATTAGGAGCCAAGAGATTATTACAGCACAATTTATTTAATGGAGGGAGCCCAGGGAGGATGTGCGTGGCCGGTGGGTGGAAGGTTGCCTGTCATAGTGGCGGAATGATTGAACGGCGCCGTGTGACCTCGCCATGCACACTCGTGTAGGCGTGCATGTGATCGCAACTGTAAAACAAAGGCCTTTTTTTTTCCCCCACCGCATGTGTGTGTGTGCGTGTGTGTGTCCCCCTCCTGCTGATATGTCATTTAATTCAGCTTTACGTATTAGGCAGAGAGCTGAGTTTAACCTTGGCGGAGTGATGATAATCTCGAGGTGAGATTATATTGATTGATTGGACATCATATACATTTTGAAAATGGGAAAAAAAAACCTGCTGCCGAGAGCGTTTTCTGTTAAGTGCCACATGTCACCCAGCTGGAAATGCTTGATGTATTTTTTTGGTCACCTGACAAATGTAATGTTGTCCTTCCCGCTTCACCCTCCTCTGCACCGCAACATCAATTTATAATCTCTCCAGGTGGATACACAGCACTAGTCAGCCAAGAACCGTTCTCCGAGTTTTTTTTTTCCCTCCTCTTTTAGCGCATTTTCACCGTCGAATGTATTTCTCCCGCCGCTGGACAGATGTGATTATTGTCCCACTGACCAGAGATAAATATGTCACTTTCACTTATCTCGACGTTTCAGGTCGGTTGATGGAGAAAATGTGCATTTGTTAACAAACGATCGGCCCGTAGTCCGGTCACGTTTTCGAAGAGGCTTGCGTGTGACGTTCGAGCGACTGAGACCTCCGCGGACCTTTCTGTATTCCTGTTGACACATTCTGCTCCTGGCTGTGCTACGG
The DNA here is from genome assembly GCA_039737535.1 of Lagodon rhomboides. Classification (NCBI taxonomy): domain Eukaryota; kingdom Metazoa; phylum Chordata; class Actinopteri; order Spariformes; family Sparidae; genus Lagodon; species Lagodon rhomboides. Next base: position 31,862,978 of record CM077784.1, read on the forward strand.
CGTTATTTTAGCACCACTTCCTGTTCTGGGAAAGAAGACGAGTGCAAAAAAGAGAAAGAAAGAAAGGGAAGAAATTAAGTGTCTCCTCTCTCTCTCCATGCAACGACCTGACACATTTCCCTTGTTGACTTCACCTGTCCACTCGGCTCACGCGGGGAAGATCTGAGCAGACGAGGAAGGTTACAGCGACACTTAACAGATGAATTGTGCAGCTGATTGTAATTCCGTGGAGACGTGTCGAATTTTGCGGCGACGCCTTACTGTACGCTTCCTTACTTTAGGTGACTGCGACACAGAGGCGATTATTTTCCCATCTAAATGGCGATATAAATCTCATTTTGCACGTTTAGTTTTAATTTCAATCCGACACCTGACACGTAAACAGCGCTGGTCGACAAAAAAAGCAATCAACATCAACACAGATTATGTAGGTGTAATCTTCCAATGATACCCAAGAGGGCATTCTTTACTCTGATTACAGGCAGGCAGCGATTCACACTTCTGCATCATCACCTAATTGACAGCCAGATTTGGGAATATTCGTCTTTAGCATTGCTCTTTACTAACCCGTGTGTGATGCTGAACAATTGATAGCACATGATAAAAAATGTTGAAAGCAAGGAATAACTTGGTTGCCAGCAATCAGGCCTGTATTTTATGGGAATTGTCAGCATGGTGGGAATGAATAATTAAGATTGCCAGGGTTAAAATACCTCCTGTTTGCTATCGATTCCCTCTGATGTCTGTTATTCAGGTCCAGGCGCGCTTGTTTCCACACAGACCTTGGGAGAATAATGTTTGCAGCTACTTTTCTCCGGTTTGTTTCTTGCCTATTTAGGAGCCAGATGGCGGGATTTACTATTTTTAACGACGCAATGAGGGTCCAAAACACAATCGCTCACATTATACGGGATCTCGGCACATTGCTGCGTCTGACCCGAGACACAAAACGGTCTGATTTATGAAAGCCCCGGTCCTTTTGTACCTCATGCAAGTTAAAATAGGCTCGAGTATTAATTGCAAACTATATTTCGACCCTGATTCGTCCTTCAGCTGGAGAGAAGGGGCATGCTGAGAGACTGCTAAGTGTTTTATTTTTCCAAAGAAGTGACCCAGTGTGTCACGGATAGTTTGGATATTACAGTAACCATCTCGCTCCTCCCCTTGTGTCGACCTCTGCGTGCACGCCGCGGCCCCATCTTGTCCATCCCTCCTCACACACGTTCTGCTATATCCAGTACAGGTTGACCTTTCCAGCCCTGCCCGTGTCCCAGGTGGATTCTCACACCCCCCCGTCTCTCTGAAATTGGATTGCTTTTTTTTTTTTTCCCTATCAGCCCAGATAGGAAATGGCCAAGATGTCAAACTGGCACTGATACGCTGCTCCAGGGGGTGGACACAAAAATGAGAAACACCGCATTAAAAAGCACTTTATATTTAATGTAAGAGGCTCGACGTTACAAAGACAGCTTCGCGGGAAAGTTCAGAGCCAATTAGTAGAATGTGCCAGGAACAATAATCGGTTCCACCTGCAGGTGACTCAGGCGGACGAACATGCGGCACGTAATAGTGACAGTTACTTTGCGCCTAGACTGTCGTTGCATTTGATTCTTTTACTTCCTGTCTTTCTTATAACGTGAGAAATTTATGAAAACTTTACTCTTTTTGTCCTGCTTGTGGGAGGTTTATGGCTTTTACAAGGGACTACCATGTGCTGGGGCTGGTCATCTATTCAGTATTCACATTTATGGGCCTTGGAACAATATCATGTTGATAAGAACCGACCAATAATCGATTTTGGGGGCTGATGCTGATACCGATATTACAGATTTAAAAAATTGCCCTGGATACAGACATTTTTTGCAACTATCCCTCAAATGTGGGCTTTATTTTACTGTTTTACAATAAACTCAATTGTCTCAAATGACATGCAGACAGTGCACTGATATAATACATTTCACATAATCCTCACATAACATTTGTTGCTAAAGTGAGTGAATGGCCAATAATATCAGCCAACCGATTTATCAGTCAGGCTCTCACGATGATAAGATCGTATTGTCTTTATAATCTACTGTGTAAAGCTGTGTTTAACTAACTGCAGTTAAAAGTGTTTTACAGAAAACCTTCACTCAAGGTCACCTACATTTACTAAGTACCAAACACTTTACATTTTCATCTGCAAATAGAGTTCTCATTGCTCGGTTCTCATTTTATAATCTGTTGAAAAGTTGTTCCAGTTACTAATAGTTTATTTCATTGACCCAACTCCATGACAGCTGCGTTTGCTTATGAAGAGAACTGAAATCTCTGACCTTGAGTTAAAATTATTTAGTCAAATCACAGTTCCCAAGATCAAGTATTACATTTCTAGCTCAGATCATTTTGATAATTGTATTTGTGATTGTGCAGAATATCGGCCATATTATATAAATATACTTCTAATGTGAAAAAGGTCTTTATTAGAACCACCTTATGTTTTGTGAATAGATTCCACATCTCAATTTTATTCACTCATCTAATTTAGATCTAATAAAATTAGACAAAAAATAGTGCGACGATTTGGAAAATCTTCGTAATGGAGCTGAGATATCATGAAAAGTGAGAGATCTAGATATAACGATCCTCACGCCGGGTGCTCAGAATTCACCTGTGCTGAATTAGTCCGTTGCTAATCTCACATCCGTGCGGAGCGGACATGGCAGGGGGATGACATTTCCTTCGAGGACCTCTCCACGGTTTACTCTGTGAGAATGTATAGCAGGCTGAAGCGCTTTGGAAACAGTGGGGTTTCCACTCAGAGAGGACCAGAGTCCAGCGCGCTGAATAAAGAGCTCTGTGTGTGGCTGGCGTGATTCACAGGAAATACTTCCCTGGATCAATGTGTTTGGCCTGGCCCCGCCACACGCTGGGTGTCTAGAAGACTCAGACAAATGGCTGGATTATGAGACAAGGAGTGGTGAGAGACAGATTGTTCCCTCTCCTCTGCTATGGGGGGGAGGATGGAGGGAGGGAGGGAGGGAGGGATTCTGAATCATCTTCACCATTTCCATAGTCGATAGCATGCCCTCTTTTTACCCACAGCACAGGAAAGTTAACCCGTGTTGGATTGAATATGGAGGCAGCAGCAGCAGCACAAGTTGTTGTGTGTAGATCCAACCCTGACCCCGTTTAGCATGTACAATCAAGAAATGATAGAGCTAACAAATGAACATGATAAACCCTGCCCTGTTTGGTTTAACCGTCAGATAAGCCTCTGCTTTTGCTTACTCACGCAGACCAGCAAAAAAAAAAAAAAAAAAATCAGATAAACCGCGTCTCCTCTCCAATTTGATTTGATTTCATGCTCCGAGTGTTCAAGTGAGGGTTTTCCATCAGCCTTTAAGCTGTATTAATTTAGCTTTTATTTACCTCTGCTTTTGTGCAATGTTGCTCCAAAACAACAGCGCAGAAGGAAAAAATGATGATCCCGTCCTGACATGGATATCTCCTCATACACTCCCCTCTCCCCGGTCGTCCCTGCGCTTCAGTCTTAATGTGTTGTACAGAATCTCATTTTCTTGCACTGTTTCCACGTTTTCTCCCCCCCCCCCTCCATGTTCTCATTTCAATGCCCTTCTCTCCTTGTCGCCCTTTGACCTCAGATCCCCGTTTTCAGAGATGGATAGAAAGGGCTTTCATTGTGGCTGCTCCATTTGCTGATTGCAGCAGCTGAACTGGTGAAGATAATGGCCCAGTACTGGTGCAGCCCAGAGCAAGGGCACAAGGTGATGGTGTACAGTGTGACCAGCTCCTGATATTATAGAGAGTACATTATCTCAGGACTTCATCTACGTTAAGAGAAAGCCCACCGCTACATCTCTCTCTCTCTCTGGCTCTCCCCTGTCCAGCAGAGGAGGTTGGTGCGTTCAGTCGGGAGAAAACTGGCCAGTGTCTCTGTGGCTGGCTGTCAGGGGACTCCTCTGACATGACCCTAAGGACCTTGCGGGAGATAACAAGGCATCATGATAAAACACAGATGCAATTAGTGGCAGGATGACAGCCCATGACGCTGGAGTGCAGATACTGGCATATGCTAGTAGGATAAGTGCATGCTGATGGCACCGGCTGGAGAGCTTTCTGTCCTCTCAGTGTCTTCTCCCGTACAGCCCTGCCACTCACCGTCTCTCTGTTTTTTTTTTCCCCCCCCACAGAGGACACATTTATTTGCTGACTACCGTGTACAGTTTTTGTTCCTCGGAGCAGATAGGTAACAGGTCGCGCTCTGGGAAGCTCTGAAGGACTCTACAGGGCCGCAGAGACAAGGACAGGGATACTGAGTAGCCACTGGTGGCGCCAGGCACCAGAAACAAAACCAAAAAAAATAAAAAATTCCCACAGATATGAGAAGGGGACAGGAGACACAGACTTGGCTACTTCGCAGCTTTCTTCTCAGCGGGCTCCCTGATTACGTCTGGTCAGATCGCAAAGTGGCTCTGGTGATTTCTTGATTTAGCCGGGGCTCTTAAGTGCACACTTCTGAGCTACTCAGACATCAGAGCGGGTTTAGGCTGGACTTATTTCAGTGAGCGGATCTGGGACGTTCTTCAGTGTTTTGGACTGACGCTGTGGAGAGTTTAGAGAGCGTCACTGAGATGGTTTGCCCGGTTTCGGGCCTCTTAACAGCTGCCCGCATCATTTTGAATGTAGTGAAAATGGAACAAGGAATTCAGTGATTATTATGCTGCTGATTAGATTCCTGTTAAACCAATAATAGAGAATCACAATTGAAAGAAGGCTGTTTTTTCCCTTTTTTGTAAATTTACCATCTGACCGAATGAAACTGCAACTTACAATTATTTTCAGTATTGATACATCTACTAATTTTTTTCATGATTAACCGTAACATCGATACAGATGTTTGTTTTTAGCTGAGTAAAATATTGGTTGTTAAAATGTGAGACAGAGAAGCTGAAAGAAACACAGCTCCAGTTACTGAAACTCCGTACCATATTTTATCTGGCCGGTTCTGCAAAAAACCAGGACAACTTAATACGAAATTTTAATACGAAGAGAGGGTTAACTTAATGTATTACAAATTGGGAATGTACTAGAGGGGACAAGTAATTAATAATTTGTCACAGACCTTCTTTCACAAGGATTCTGAAGTTCCCCCTAAACTCAACAACCCAAAAAAAACTCCCTGATTTTTTAAGGGAGTCTGGAGCTGATTTGAAGCCGCTGTTCCTCATCAGGATAACGTATCCAGATACAGATCACTTGGCGCAAATGGGGCGTAAATGACCCACTTAAAAGACATAACCAGAGTTAGACCGAACCAGCATCCTGTGTGTTAGTTGATCATATTTCACAGAAATGACTACTGATCACTGAATACTGATTCTAGATCCAGTTTCCAAAAAACACGTCGATCCATTTCAGAGTGATATCGGGCTCCCCTCTTGTGCTCCGAGTGTTGGCGCTTGCGCTTCCTCCTTCCTTTACATTCGTCAGTTCTTCCCTTTAATGGGTCAGAGCTCTATCTGTTTGAAAATGTTCCACTGCAGCGGATTTGACATTGTCTTACGCATTGTCTTTCTCCTGGCTGTGTTGAGTAACAGTCCTAGACAGCTTTAGAGGTGAATGAAAAATCAGACGCTGTCCCCTTCCCTTGATGTCCTACCACAGAACCACTTGTAATCTTATTTATGGATCTCTCTTAGCAGCGTTAGGTAAGGTTGACTCCTTTCAGCTGATTTCGTTTCTCCTCTCCTCTCTCTGTAGGTATTTAGTAAATCCCTCTGTTTTCTCATAGCCTAAGGTTGGGGAGATTTGCCTCTCCCTCTGATGAAATCTTCTTAGCCTTGGTTTGATAAAGCAGTATGCCTCACCTAAATATAGCCACCTGCGACTGCACAGCCCCAGTGTCAGTGATGTGCTTGCAGTGTGCCTGCTGGCTGTGCTCAGCAAAGACAGCGCCGTTATGACAGTTCATTGGAGCGGGTGACAACAAAAATAGGATTAACCCTTTTAACCTGTTTTTTTTTTCTTTCTCATAGACACTTAATTCTCACTGTGTTTGCCAACTGGCTTGTTTTAAACCAGTGGGGCTGCGCTTTTATGGGCAACAAAGAGTTGTTGTTTTTTTTTGTTTTTTTGGTTGTTACAGATGTTGTTTTGCCATGACAGACTTTATCATAGATTGCCTCCTCTTGCAGATAAGTGAAGCTTATGTCACACAAATGCATGCTTATTTTTCATTCATTTCATTCATTCAAAAATGGACTCAATGAGGCTGTTGCTCCGTCAGTTGTCATTTAAGTTTTATTGGTGCTACAATAACTATTTGGAGCTAAAATATAGCCACACCTAAAACTCCATATAGGAACACCAGATGCCTTATGATTATCATCAATCTGGGTTTAAAAGTTATGGACACATTTATATAAACACTGATCAGGCATAACATTATGACCACCTGCCTGATATTGTGAAGGTTCCCCAGCTCTGACCTGTCAAGACATGGACTTAAGACCTCTGAGGGTGTCCTGTGGTGTCTGGCACCAGGGCGTTTTACAGTGGATCCTCTGGGTCCTGTATGTTGGGGGGTGGGGCCTCCATGGATCAGACCTGCTCCAGCACGTCTTACAGATGCTCCATCAGATTGGGATCTGGGGAATTTGGAGGCCCGGTCAACACCTTGGGCATATAATTATCAATTTCCCAATGAAGTTTGTTGTGTCAGTTCGCTGATGTCATTTTGACAATAAATACATACATATCATTGTCATATATACATATATACAAATCATGTAGCCTATTGGTATCTCTAGAGGTGACAAATCAGAAAACAGTGATCTTGGAAGGATCTGAATAATTACCTGTTTTGTAGTTTGGTATTATTATTTCATATACAGGATGACAACTGGTTGATACCAGTGGAATAACACATATTTAGGCATAGTCACTAAGACTAGCCAGTGATGCTCCAATCCAGATTGTTGAACTCAAGTATTGGCCAAACGTGATCGATCCACATGATGCACCTTAAATTGTAGCTCCACTTCCTCTCCTACGTGGTAGTATGCTCTCCGCTATGAGGAGAGCAGACGTAGATGAAAAGCACTTGCTGTTGTAGTCGGCCAATGTGTATGTGCAGCGCTTCTTGTGCCTTGTAGGTACTTCAAAATGACTGCTGACGCTGTTTAATAAGGGGTTCCGTCCGCCACATATGACCTTTGAATACCATAATAACATTCACTATGCCTACTTACATTACTGTAGTATGCAAAAAAGCATAATTGAGTTACATAGGTGGTTTGAAATACAAATGAATGATAACATTCCAGTAATTCATGCAGGGTGGCTAAGTTAAACACATAACACATGTGGAGCATTTGCGGAGCGGCGGCTGCATCGCTACGCTTCTACTGTAATCAAAGAAACTACCCCAGGCGTGAGAGCAGCATGTAAGTGGTGCGTATGTGCCACAGAGATCCCCTCTACAGTATAAATAGGCCAGTCTTCAATGTATAATTTCCACGTGAGGGTGTGTGAAGTCCTCTTACATAGGCATGGTCATAAAGTGTCTGTATTTTGTCAGAATTTAACTACAGGTAAACAAGAAAGGACTCAAGCTGGGTTTAACTTTTCGTTGTTTTGATCACCCTGTCTGCATTTTGAATGGTCGATCTCACGAAGTACGCTGGAATTGTCATGGTGGCGAGGGAAGGAGCATGTAGATCAACAAATCTCTGCTACAAGACCTTCATCTTACGTTACGTTATGTCACCCTCATAAGTTCCACACAGTCTGCTACACAAAGGAAAGAAGAGCACTGGCATTGGATCAATACTTGGGTCAACCAAACCCTGGAGTTTAGATGTAGAAAACTTAAGGAGAGAAAATGTGGAAACCATGTCTCGGTAGCTCAGAATGAAACATGGCGTCTGTGCTGTTGATATTTAACCTCAGCCAGAATTTTCTCAGGCATATATTGAGTCAGTACTTCTGAGCAGGACCCCTGATAACACAACCGAATCTTCAGAGGGAAAATGGGAGCCAACACACCCCCACATGCACACTAATACATTATTCAAAAGGGAAACTGCTTTTTGATGCAAAAACAGATACATTTCAATCATTTAATCAGCCCAAACCACATTTTTACAGTGCGCAGACACTTAGCTTGGTGCCCTCATGGAAGTGCAGTCTGGGAGCATCCACTGTTCCTGCTGCTGTTCCCATTCAGTCAGCGTGGCGCAGACTAAAGGCAGACACTGTTAAATGCTGTCTTCCACTTGTACCTGACATGACAGATGATCTGCTTGCGTGCTTTGCCATCACTCTGCCAGCATGGAGGCCGGCAGATTAAACATCTCTACAAGGCAAATGTAAACAAGTGCCACGCATGCATGCCAGCACAAATACAAACATATATATATAGATCTATAAATACTCCCGTTCTTGTCTCCCCCCCCACCTTCTGCCGCCTCAATTTGAATATAGGCGTCTCTGAAAGGTAAGTGTGAGTCCATCTCAGGCGGCTTTTTGTGGCGGCTCCCACAATCCCTTTCAGGTAGCCCGGCTGGCAGGGTGAGGAGAATGAGAGAGGCTTATCGTGTAGTTAGATGCACTCTGAGGGTGACAACATGTTCCTGCTGTCCCCGGTCAGCACGGCGGGGACCAGAGTGGGCTGTGGCTCCGTCCCCACTGACAGCAAAATGTCAGGGCTCCCTTCATCAGAACATTGTACTCTCAGCACCACAACAACTAAGGTGTGAGCTTTTCTGACGCTTATTTTTCCTCAGTGTTTTCCACTTCAGCTCAGGTCAGCTTTTTTTGGGGCGCAGTGTTTCGCCGTCTGCCGTTTACTTCCTCGTCATGCTTTGACATTGACAATGATCACATACTTATATGAACACATGCTGAAGCTCTGGCCTGATTTGTGGTTATATCCTTTTATTATCAAGTTCTTTAATCTGTTTTTTTCCTACAAAGAACTGAATTGTGTTTAAAACAAAGAAAAAGATTGATTGATGTAAAATAGCTTTAATAAAAGTAGACTTTTTACAATACACATACATGGATTTTATAGAAGATAGATGGCACTGTATTCCCCCTCCGTCTGAAATGCTCTTTTTTAGCTCCTGTCTCTTTAAGGCCAACTCTCCTGAATACTCAGTCTGCTCTGATTGGTCAGCTTGCACACACCTGAGCCAGCAAAATGCCAAAATAGCCTCAAGGCATAAATTATGCAAATGAATGACAGGGTGACCTAGTGTGATGTCACAGAATTAAAGGCGGGGCTACTGACGAGGCGTTTCAGGAGCAGTGTTTTCTGTGAGAGAGGGCAGCTTCTGTTGGTGCGGACTTTGACCTTTTTAACTTTCAAGACCTTTAACATGCACCATCAGCCTATATATGATAAAGTATAATAGGTCTCCTTTAGCATAAAGTATATTTTTGTGCACTAGAGTTGGAACTGGAGTAGCTGACTCGAATAACATTGAAGAATATGCTCATATTTGTTTCACATGAGATGTTTCTCTCTCACTGAACACCCGGGAATATCACCTTCATTTCACCGGGTACCGGGTCGCCGCATTTTTCTTTCATTTTATTTCTAGACAGGTGGTATAGCACCACACGGTGTGTGGGTCTGAGATTTGGGATGCACACAGAGATATGGGATCGTTTAATGCCTTTGAAATGTCCACCTCGCATCACGCACTCGCCAAACTGTATTTATAGAACAATGTTCTTCTATGTCAGGGTCCCAGTGCATAATAAAACACAGTAAATGGATCCCTGCTATGTTTAGGTGGCCTGACCTCCATTAGGAGGCAACCGCAAGAGTGAAAAGGAGGAATCATGAGCGTTTACTCTACACATGCATGCACGCACACACACACACACACACAGCACATGCATGTGAGAACTCAGTCTTCACATCACTACACAGGGATTCCTATAGAGCTCTCTGAAATTCTGCATACCGAGGTATTTTCTTATCTGAAGAAGTCCTCCACTAGTTGATTGATTTACTAGGAAATAAATGATTAAATAGCGCGATTAAAAAAAGTACCATGATCTGTTTTGTTTTCTGTTTTTGATGGAACAGGCGCTGCATTATCCTTCACATTTAGAAAAATGCATTTTCACAATGAATGTAGAGCAGCTGCTGTTAATCTTACCAATCCTCACATCCCTGAGACCAGCCGGGCTTACTCAAACAGGTGGCAGCCGTAGCTGTGTTCTGCCAGACTGACGTCCAAAGGTCTTAAACCGCATTCTGTCTTGTTATTCTTTCTGCGGAGATGTTGAGGAGCTCTCCTCTGACTCTACTTTACCATTATCCTAACTCTATTTCCTCTCACTGTCATTCGTACAGCTTCATGCAAGCTGAGATATTTCCTGTAAAGTTTTTTTTTGCAAGCCAGACTTCCTTGTCAGGCCCTCACCCCAACGCTGTGCCTTTTTTTGTTTTACTTGTGCTGAAAGATACCCAGTTGTTGAAGTCAGAGTGCATTTATTTTTATTGGCCAGCCTAGCGTCATGGCTCCAGGCATGTCAGTGTTTGTCTGCATCGTCAAATCAAAGTCTGTTTGTTTGAAACTTTTTGACCAAATTCCTTCAAAATCTATTACAGTCCCGTCAGCCTCAGCTGTACTTTGTGGTTAGTGCTAATTGGCAAATGTCACCATGCTAACATGCTAAATCAGGGTCGTGAAAATGGTAAACGTGAATGCTTAACTTGAGCATGTTAGCATGGTAAAGATGCTCACGTTAGCATTTAGCTTAAACAACCGGCCCGCAGCCTTGTAGAACCGTTAGCTTGGCTGTAGACTTTAATCTTGTTATTGTTTTTATTAAGTTTTTGGGTCGTCCGTCCGTCTGTCCGTCCTTATCTTGTGAATGTGATATTTTAAGAACTCCTTGAAGGAATTTCTTCTAATTTGGAAGAAATGTCAACTACTGCAGGACTAAAGGATGAACTGAGTTCACTGTGACCACGCAAAAATAGGATAAAATGACGAAGTGAAGACATTTTATATACAAACTGTAAAGACTGTAGAGGCTCATGATTTGCTGTCATACTCAACCTAACCTCTAATATTGAAAAATATCAAATTTCAAATCAAATCAAATCAAAAAAGTTACATTGGTTTTGTGTGATAGTGAAGCGATTATGTGACCTCAACACACGGATTAACAAACTCAAGGAAGTTTTAAGTCCCTTTAAACAAATTTGTACTATTGTGAACTGAATGTGAACCGATAAAAATCTTAAATGCTATGGTTTCCTTCAGAAAATGGTTGGTGTAAGTATTTTGTAGTAAAGAAGCATTTGTAGTAAACTTTAAAAATATGTATTATGTGTGTTGATACAAAGAGTAAAACAAAGGCAGGGATTTGCAGTTGTTGCTGTAAGAAACAAATAATCTCTCTTTGCCGGCAGAGCCTGTCAAGTGTTTGTATGTGCTTCACAGCTTACTAATAGGATGTAAGTGCGCTCCCAGCACACGGGCCAACAATATTTGTAATATCAGGGAACATGGCAGTATAAAGAACAAATGTCATTACCTATGTTTGCTTTTCTTCCTTTGAAGTTTGTCTTGTCCTCTTGGGCTTTCAGTCTTAACATGAGCAAACACAGTGGTGGCAAGGTTTGTCTAAATATAGCTCCACTTGACAACAAGCTGGAACAGTAGATACCCCTATACTTTGAAGAATTCCAATTACTGTCACTGTTTCCTCAGTGTGTGTGTGTGTGTGTGTGTGTTTGTGCAGCAGACGTGAAACTGATATGTGTGACTGTGTGTACTGTATATTTATGTATGCATGTGTAAGCATGAGACGCTCTTGTAAACTGTAATCCGAGCACATTACAACTCAAGCGTCTGCTACCGAGCAGCCGCTATGTACTTTTTGCGATATCGTAGAGTATTATTTATTTAAAGTGACGTGAAGTATGTCCACAGATGCATCCTTTAGAGTCAATGACACCTCTCTTCTCCAAAAAGGCGACCGTGACAAACAGTGAGGAGGAGGAGGCAGTGCTGGCCGTTACTGATGTCCCGTTTATTGCTTCGTAATGCAGCTGTGAAGGAGTTTTGGCATGCACGCAGAAAGAAAAAGAAAACAGAACATTGCTAGCATTGAAAAAAAAAAAACCTAAAAGTATGAGATCTGAAAAAGTCTGCACCATTTGAAAGATTTCTTTGATAGCAACGCGGAACATCAGTGACTGTAGTAGCATCAGTGGGGATATCAAAGTATAAGAGAAAAAAAATCTTAAAGTGAATGCTTTTGTAGCGTTTCGTCACATCTCGAAGGACTTTAGAAAGAGAAGGCCACTGTTATCAAAGAAATGAAAAAAACTGTGCATCATCAAAAAAAAAAAAAAAAAACGTAGACAGGGAAGCCAGAAAAAAGATGCCAGAGAAAATCTTGGAGGAAAAACTTGAAGACACCTGATGCCAGGTTATTTTTATTTGTATGTTTCTGCTCTGTGAGGCAACTGTACATTTTTACTCTCCTTGACTTGACCAGGACCAGAGGTCTCTATTTACGTCGTTATTTACTCTAACATACTGTGAATCACCATGAAATCTATAGATGTCAGCTGGAACAAGCGAGTGAATAGCTGTAATTACTTTTGCCTAACAAGAATGCGTCTTAGTACCCTTTCTTCCTGGTATCCTTTTTTTTCCTTTTTCCTGTGATCCTGCTCTTGAAATTGGTTTTGCACAGAGACCAGATCTTTGTGTCCCAGTTAAAGGTGAGTGGGTAAATCATCCAAGCTCACCGGGCACGAACCCCTCATGGTGCAATCTGTCCACGAGATACCACCCTTAACACAAAAGCGCCGATCCGGATTCAATTACCAAGCCGGCAGAGAGTGCAATTTATATCCAAACTCTCAGGAACGGAAGATGGACGAGGTCACGGTACAGTTTGTAATTAACAGTTAACCCTCATTGACCTTTGAGCTGTGATTTACAGTCCAAACACAAATAGCTTTCATGTCAAGCTGCCTTCTGGCACGGTGTGGAGGTTACGTATGTATAGGTTATTACGCTGTCTTTACACACTGTGTGATTATGAGCTCGCTTCCACCACGCTCGCACAACACCCAGAGGTATTTAAGGTCAAAACAGGATAGTGATGAGACACACGGTGAGTCACATCACTGGTTGCTCATACAGGAAAACAACATATCAGTCCGCAAATCTGTGGCTGGATAGATATATCATTTATTTACTTCTACGATGTGTGCCAAGCAGTAGCAGTGAGGGTTTTTTTGTGTTTGGGCATTTTGGTAACACTTTATGAGTATCAGTACTTCAACAAGCAAACAAACAAACTACGAGTTGGTTTTAAGTAGATTTATGGTCATTGTTTGCTTTAAAGGTGCAATACGTAAGAATTAGTCACCTTGAATTCATACTCCAAAGAAAATTGGGTTTCAACACTTCTAACCGCTGCTCACTGTATTCTTTTTATGCAGCCATGATTGTAACTACTTTATTGCTTGTTAGCTTAGTCAGCCGTGCAGCCAGCCAGACAACCGCATGAGTGTTTGGACCGCTGGGAGAAAGAGGTCCTCAAGCCCGGGCTAGCTGGTTAGCATGCTAACTTCAGTATATGTCTTTAATGCAAAACATAGCCAAAAAAGTTAAATGGGCATCTGGGCAGTATGTTGCTGAAAGTTAGCCATATAATTTGACTAATTTGTACTGACTTTAACCATCCCATCCCTCCATTTCTCTCTCCAACAAGGTTTTACTGGGACTTGACCATGTTGCTGCTGATGGTGGGCAACCTCATCATCATCCCCGTGGGCATCACGTTCTTCAAGGACGAGCACACGCCCCCCCTGGATCGTGTTCAACGTGGTCTCCGACACCTTCTTCCTCATGGACCTGGTCCTCAACTTCAGGACGGGCATTGTCAAAGAGGACAACACCGAGATCATCCTGGACCCGCAACAGATCAAGATCAAGTACTTGCGGAGTTGGTTTGTGGTGGACTTCATCTCCTCCATCCCCGTGGACTACATCTTCCTCATCGTGGAGACGCGCATCGACTCGGATTTCTACAAGACGGCGCGCGCCTTGCGGATTGTCCGCTTCACAAAGATTCTTAGCTTGCTGCGACTGCTGCGCCTGTCGAGACTCATTCGCTACATCCACCAGTGGGAGGAGGTAGGAAAATGTACCTCGATGTGTTTGCTGTGCCGATTGTCGCCCGCTGTCTTGTATGATGTGTAAGATGCATGCTGGTTTGAGTTGTCCTTGGCAAACTGGATTCCCTGAATGTCGACAAGTGAATTCACACTGAGATAGAGACATTTCCAAGGAAATCACAATTATTGACAATCATACGAGCAGGCTATTTGATGAAGCTCGTCAAACACGCAGGGCTTCACTTCCTAAATCCAATTATAATCCAAATGGTATCCCCATGCTGGGGAGCTACAGCAAGTATGTTTGCAGAGCTCTGCACTTTCCCCCTTTTCCCCCGGGAAGGAAGTATGGATAGATGCTGCTTCTGATTACATCCACTCTTGAAAGGAGTGAAGAGGCTCCTTCGCTGTACCCCAGTCACCGATAAGTTGATGAAGCCGGGCTTGTTGATTAGCATTTTTCCCTCTGTGTGAGCATCCAGCTAGCAGTGGGACCACGAAGCCCAGAGAGCCATTCCTGCAAATACAAGCGTGATTATAATTGCGGCAATAATTAGAAAAGTTTCCATCGCTCTCGCACTGGATGGATCTTGCCGTTTAGTCTCGGAGGTAAAAGGTGCAAAGTGAAGCATCAGAGTCTCAGCGTGGAGTCAACAAGGAAGGCACTCCACTGGAGGATAATGTGGGACAGTCGGGGCGGCCATGTTGGTCAGAACACTGGGTAATTTAACAAATGCAGCTCACGAGTAGGACTCCTTCTCGGAGGCTCAGCGCTTCATAATAAACTGCTGTTTGTCATTCAACATATCCTCCCTAAAAACAACCAAAGCCTCCTTACAAGCTTGTATTTCTTTGAGGCGTTAGAAGTGCGGGGTGGAGGCTTTAGCTCGGGGGTTTAGTGTCTCTATGAAGAGTACTTGGACACAATCAGTGTGCATGGTCATAACACAGATTTTAAAGTGTAGTGCTGCAGCTCGTACTGCTGTCAGGGATTGAAGCAACATTTTCAGCTTGTGTACCTCCTGGCCCAGAAACCATTTTGTGGGATAGACGGACCTTGCACTTCTTGTGAGCAGTTCGTACGTCTCATAGCACATTTGAAAAGTCCAAATGGTCCCCACAGTACTAAAGTCTAAGTGTGTTATTACCCAGTACTGACATTTGTGTCCGGATCCATTTCACCCAGTCAGTACTGCAAATAATGAATTTACTTTCCTCATGTTTTCCAATTCGATCTCACTTGAGATGGTGATAGTATTCACATGTTTACTACTGAAAAACAAGTTTAAAAAGTTTAGTCTCAGTTTACAATTGGGGTTTTTCCAAACACAGTCACAGGTTTGACTGGGCACGTCAGCCCAGCCGCAGGGATTCGCAGTTTCACTGTAACAGGGCCACCTGCTTGAAGGTGTTACTTTAACTGATGACATTCTTGTCTTGAATAGTGGTCGTCAGTGTGGCTGTAAATACTTCCCTGCACTATTACTGAGCAGTAGCTGTTAACAAAGCTCCTCCGGTAGAGTAGATTATAAATGTTTCATTTCCTAGAAATTGTTCACAATTAAAGTCCTTCGTTATTGAGTTATTTAAAAAGCTTTTGAAGCAGCACAATCAGGAAAGGTTGTGTTTTCATTGGAAAACTGGCAGTGGACAATTTCTTTGCTTCGAGGTATCATTATGAAGTAAATGTTGCTTGCACAGCATAAAGGATACGGAAGGAAACGGAAACAATCCAATTGTCTTTGCAACAACGGTGCCCACAATAATATAACCTGGCAACCCTGGGGGGGTGGAAGTTGTCTGTTGCCTTTTTTAACACGACACCTCGAACAGCTGAAAGTGAACACGATGAAATAATAAAATAAAGCAGGTATCTAGAAATACCGACATGGACACAGGAGAGAAACTAAACTTGACCACACTCTTGTTTGAGGGGAAGAAGAGGGGTCTTCATGGTTTGAGACGTCACTGCAGCCCGCTTGGAAGCACACGTGGCACAGCGCTGTTAAACTGGTAATGAAAACGCTAATCAGCATGGCACGGTTAGACACACCGTGGCCAATGAAAAAAGGCCCTTATAGGATCAACAAAGGCACGTAGGGAAAATTTATTCATTGTGTTTTTGTTTCTGATACAGCTCCTTACCAAAGAGCCTCATTCGGCTTCAGTGTTACTGAAGTAAAGTGCCGTTTGCCTTCATCAAAACAATCACAGTGATCAAAAACAATAATTTCAATGTGAGTCTCCAGTTATGTGTCTCTCTTTGTGGCACCACTGATTAAAGTCCTTTAATTCCATTTATGAAAGGCACATAATTTTGTTTGATCAGAGAATAAGGAACATTTTCATAAATTAGGGCTCCGCTGTGTGTTTTGTATTACGCTTTGAATTACAGTATTTTGGAGAGAGCGCACACAGTGGACTGCTCGAGGTGGCACGAGGAGCACATGGTCATTTTCTTTTAGTGTGAACTTCTGCCCCTAATTTGACATTCGCACACTTAGAACGCTGCATTGATATCCATTAATTAGCTTGTTTGGACACAGCGCCGCTCGGTGAGACGGTGGGTGTGTGCTCACCTGAGTGCGTGGCATTACATGGACAATTGGAAAGGTTGAATAGCAAGCTGATTGCCAATCAAACATCCCCAGACCTGCCCAGGGGCATTCGCGAAAGTTTTCAAATATTCAGCTGGATAGAACAGTGTATGTAAGTGTGCTGACATTAATCATGCAGGGCCTCTGTGATGCCATTTCAAAGAGAGGAAAAGTTCAAATGATTCACTGGGGGAGACTCCCTTTGCCACCCTGTGCTGCCATGCATGTCTGCTGATGTACTTCTGAGGCCAGAACGAAGGCGGGGATACATGCAGTGCATGAGGCCAGCCGTCATTTGAAGTGGACACGCTGACAGCGAGCTGCCACATGTGCAAAAAGGGGACAACGGGAGAGAGATGATGAAATGAGTGGAAGGAAGAAGGAAGGAAGGAAGACCTGCTGAACGAGCGTATAACTTCTCAAACCCGCCGAAACAACACGACAAAGAGAAGAGACAATGCACTCGCGAAGCCAGCTGCCATTTACATGTTTTATGCCCGTGTGGGTAGTGTGTGTGTGTGTGTGTGTGTGAGGGTGTGTGTCGGGGGTTTGCTGATGAATGCTCGCTAGGCAGACAGAGTGAAAGGCCAGCTTTGCCTCAGCGCCAGAGTACTCCAGATGCAACCTCACAGAAATGTCATCTGTCACTGCAGAATAACTTGTCGCAGGGATCTCACCACCTGACTGACTTTTTGACTTTTCCTATCGACAGCCACACTTCAGACGACGCGTATATATCTCATCGCCATTTGAATATCGTGGTAACACTTCACGCTGACCTTACTTTGGTCCATTCACGTTCTCCTTAAGCTTGTAACTGCACAGTTATCTGCGGTAAAGGTGTATTCTGTTCTTATTTTTACAGTATGACACTGTAAAATAAAACTAAAAAAAGGTTATTTCTGCTGGTTTTCACAGCACATTCAGGCGTACGCACGCAGGGCCCTTGTGATCCGTGACACGGCGCAATTTTTAGCCCCTGTAACACCACTGAATTCAGCGTTGTTCGGCGCTCTAAATATGGCGCTCTGACACGGCGGGAGCTGCAGACCTGTGATGTCCCGATGTCCTCCAAAAGGCAAAGCCGATTTATTTTACTCATATTTCACAAGTATCTGCGAGCTATAAATAGTCCCGCACAAATTCATTTGGTTTGTTATTGTTTGAGATTCATTTCCTCCCCCAGTAAGAAGTCACACAGAGGACACTTCTTCCGGGGGAGTGTTGAATACAGCTCAGTGAGCTGCGCTGCATGGTTTAATGCCGCGTGGAGCGATACTGTTGGGAGCACATTTTTAAAATTAGAATCTATTTCTCGTGTTCTGGCTGCAGTGAATAAAGCTTTTTAGGAACTCAGGACGAGATGAAGGAAGATAACACGCGTACTAGAGAGACGGAGAAGCAGTTAATACCAAAAGAAGGAAGTGACGGACTACAGGTGAAGATTTTAGACGATATCTGTTTTTAAAGTTGTCCAAAATAGATGCATGAAATTATAGCGCATACTTACCACAGAGCCCATATAGAAACCTCTGTCAGAAGGTGAGTAAGATAATCATTTGCTGCCTCACACCCTCACTCAAAATGGAAAAAAAATTGCACCCATGTGACCTGCACTTTCACAGCAACAGGCCAGTCCGACACACGTCATAAAACTATTTCATAATCCCTTCGGGGACAGTTAGCTAACTCCCACATGTAGCATCACCGTCAGTCCTTACGTCAGTATTTTATAAGTGAAGTAACAACGTGTCCGAAGGGCATAAAGGTGCCGAATCTACTGACATGAAATAATATAATCTTTAGAATTCCCTTCGCTTTGGTTTGATGAAACTGTTCGACAGGTCGAGGAAGTAGGTCATAAATCTCACACGCACACATGTGCATACATATTCAATGGCAAATTGCTCATAGCAGATTGGATTGCAATCAATATACATCCATTTGTTGTAATATGTATGTTTATGTGGGCTGCATGCGAATGGTCTCGCTCTGGACTATCACATCTTTATGAGACCACACTGTGCTGCTGCGGTAGCCTGAGTCTCAGACATGTTGCCTCAAGACCACAAATTGTTGAAGTGTCCTTGAGTGTGATGCTTGACCCCTAAACTGCTCCAGCGGGGGCTTCCCGGAAGACAACAGAGGGGATTTTGGGTCAAAGCAGCATCAAAGATATTCCAACTCAATGATGTGGTTTTGAATTAGAGCACACCGAACTTTACACCAGACTGGTAAAGAACAATTTATATACCATTGCATTTTTTTAAAGGGTCTAATTAGTCGCTACTTTGCAGATTCAGATTATTAATCAACAAATACATTCTGATTTAACTACACAGCGGGATATTAAAGCTGCTGTTAGTCACATTTTTGGTCAGTAGCCCGTGTCTCACCTTCCCCTGCACATGTGGTAAAAGAGAAAATACACTTTCCAGTATCCCTCACTTTTTAACACTTTATTCCTAACAACACATAAAGTAATGTCAAGTCTGTTGTTGCATGAGGGAGCAGTTAAACAGTCAAATACAAAGAACAAAATGTTTTCGAGGTCATTTCTTGCAAGAAGAGTGACATCTAGAACTGGTATCACATCATCTCCACCTCTTCAAATACTCTAATCCGACCTCCTCTAACACCATCAGTGTCCTTCTGCGTAACTAAACCAACGATCCCCCACCAGCTCGTGAATCTCCTTCTCCTCCGTCCTTTTTATCCCAGCTGTCATAAATTAGCTCTGATTGCTTCCATTTCCCCTCCAACCACTCTGAATTTTGAAGGGTGTTTCTTTTTTACAACCCGCCGCCATGTTGGCAGAATGTTGTTTACAAACAAGGAGGTTTTTGGCGGCGGCGGTGGCCGTGCGCCAGCGGTAACACGGTCATGCATCATGACATTCAACATGGTGTGCAGATATCAATCACACGCACGGAGCAGACTGCCGTTATGGCGTCTCCCCCCATCTTCCTCTTGTCGGCTTCCTCTTGTCACATTTCATCTGGATAAAAGACTGTGACCGGATATTCTCCTCATTGGAGTTGTCTCCTGTTGACAAACCAGTGACTTGGATGAGATTAGTCATCCTGTTAAATCAGATTCAAGGCAATGCGCTAATGACTAAGCTCTGAGGGCTTCCTCCCATCACGCAGGATGCCTCCAACACAACCGTCTCGACTGGCCAGCCCAGTAAACGCTGCTTTTTATCTCGGATGGAGATGACTTTATGAGACGAGAGCTGAGGTTTTACTGAAGTTTGAAAGACAAAGAAGAGGAGGAACCTAAGTAAAGTGTGTAGGAACCCAAGCCAGACACCTGTGTTTGTTGATTACGTCTATCTCATTAGTACTGGCATCTCGGATCGTTAAAATGTATGGCTCTGCCCGCCCAAAGTGGCTGTGTGCTGTCAGTGCGATGCTCGGGCGCTGTGATAAAAGTTAGCAGCGTGGCTGCCCCGCGGGTCCCGAGAAGGAGCGAGGCGCCTTTCATTTCCACCCAGTAAATCTATACAAAAATATTTAAATAGGGTAAATCAGCTAATCAGCCCCCCACTCAGTGACCCATTACCTTGGTTGAGGACTGGTCTTTCAGAGATAAGAAAAGCAGGAAGAATAGATTTAATGGGCTATTATTGAGTGCACAATGAGGCTCGCCGGCAACAGTGACAGGTCCTCAACACTCTGAATAAGCCTCGCGTGATATCAATACCCACAGTGGATTTGCTTAAAAAACTATTACACAGAAATGTGTAATCCTGCACAAACCCAATGGCGCGTCTTGGTCGGGAGCAGAGCGAGAGTGGTTTTTGTGATCCGAGCCCTCCAGGCCTGTTCAGACGGATGATGGAAGGGTGTTCCCAGTGGTCCCCTCCCAGGCCTACTTCTCATTCTCCACGTGTGCTCCGTCCACCATGACAGCATGCATGAGCATGACATTTTGGTCGAAGGCATTTATAGTGAGAAATCTAACCCCCTGCCCACACAGCCTGCTCCGGGAATCTGCCATCATCATCATCATCGCGGATGATTAAAATAACACAGAGACACGCATGGATTGATTCTGTTGATAAACTTCATTACTCATCACCGGGAGATCATGTCTCGCCCAAACACGGGAGGAGGATGCAATGCACATGGCAATTAACACACGAGTAAACATAGTAAAAAAAAAACACTGTTGATAGAGTCGGGACAGAAAACATTTAAATAGCGAGCACAGCCATCATAAATCTTTTATTTGTGTTTGTAAAATGACAAGATTGAATGTGGGAAAATTACAATTTTCAAGAGTGAAGCTAAAACTCAGAGACAGTATTTTAAAATAAGATGTTTTTATGTTGCATATGTGTGTTGAGGTCAAGGATTTAAAACTCTGTCTTTTAGTACATAAAGTTAAATTCAGACAAAAACTATGTGCTTTACCACGTATGGATGCTGAATCCACAAAAGTACTAAATGATTATCACTGAATGACTGAATCTATTAGACTATTAAACACAGTAATACATTATTTAATTGGAAGTTGATGACTTTTGGGTTGAACTACAACCAAAACTGTGTCATGAAATGAAACTATTTCTTAATTATTAAATAAATAACTTCTACAATTAAATCATGAAATGAATAATGGAAACCAATTAAAGGAAATCAAACGCGTTTTTTAAATAAAGCGTATCACATTGTGCGTAGCAGTGATACTCTGAAGCAAACGGCAGAGATTTGAGGCGAAGGGACACGTGTTGTGGTCCGCTCAGCAAAAAAAAACAGCAACGAGTGACGAATTTTGTTTTCTCTTATGTGTCGAGACGCCGTCACGCCAAACATTCATCATCATTAGCGGGCGCGAGCAGCAGACGCCAGATGCCTCGGTATATAGAGCTGCGTGGACTGTGTCTGGGCGGCTACCATCAGCACCGTGGGACATATGCATCTATTCTCTCACCTGGATCACGCTCTTCTCACTCCATCTGTTTGCGATGACTCGGCAGCTGCCTTCATCCGCTCGGTGCCTGTCTGGGCCTGATCGCTATCTCACAAGGATACGGATTAGGAAATGACTTTAGCGCATAGGCCTGTATTTGACTCCTGTCATGTTCGCTGGACTGTATTTACTAGTTTTATTTGTCTGGGAGACACTGTGAGCGAATGTCTGTGGTCTATCGCTTGTATTCGTCGTAGTTTAGAAAAGATAGTTTGTGTTAAAATGTGGTGAAGTTGCATTGACTGTATATGTAGTAGTAGCATAGTTTAAGTCAGTGTAGTGCTGAAATTCGAGGCCCTTCTCGCTCTCGGCTTCACCAGTCCAACAGTGGGTAAGAAGGAGGAAATCACAGTGTGTTATATTAGCTTCTGACATCATGAAGCTAAACAAGTTAGCACAGCACTTGGAGAATACACAGAAATATGTTCAGCTTTTGATCGCTCCAAGAGAGCTGCAAGTTGTTTGTTGAGAGGCAGTTTTGAGAAAAGTCACTGTAAAGCAATGAACGCTGTTCCACAGTAAAGATTTAGAGAACATGCGTGCTGCACTTTTAATGCTCCCTCTATAAAGATAACTTATTTCTTCATTCAGTTCTTTCACACTGACGTCGCCTAGTTCTGTGTTAACGTTTGAAATAAATTCTATGAGGGGGGCCTGAAGAAAACGCTTAGGAACCACTGCTTTAAGAGGTTCTTCTTCTTCTTCTTCTTAAGCTAAATAAAGTTTGTTGCTGCAATGAAAAAAAGTTGACTTATATATCTAGATCCATTGTTCTCGCAACAAACGATGAGCCCAAAGAATATGAGGCATTGTAGTAGAGAAGCTGAAATTAGCTCAACCTTAAACAACTACAGCAGTAAAATGCAACATACGCACGAATGCAACTGTTATATTAACACAAAAACATCAGATATAATAGTAAAATGCTGAGTACTTCATATTTAGGCACATTTTTACTTATTAGGGGTCGACCGATGTGGCTTTTTCAGGGCCCATATATATATTATGATAAATTAGGGAGACTGATGAGCGATATTTGAGTGTTTATAGGCTGTTACTGACATTCAACCGGTCGTTATTGTAACCAAAGTTACACAATATTACATTAACTTGTGTTATTGACAATCTGACAAATAAAATCCCTGATACCGATAATAAAATGCCGTATATCAGCCCTGATAATGGTAGAAGTTAATCATTAATGTTTAATTTCCTTTATATTGTTTGCCTTTAATATTGACTTTGGTTAAAGTGCCTCCCCACACGACTACTACGCTGCGGTTTCATTAGTCGCATTTATGAAACCACTCCATCGGCATTGACTTCCTGCAGGTCACGTGATCTAACCCATGCTTTTAATTTTAACAAAAAAAGGGCCAGCGGGTATATCTGCATGGCCTCTCATACGGAGAGGCCTAATGAGGGTAGTGAGGGTAACAACGAGACCCCGTACGAAAGCGTTGTGTTGTGTCTCCGTGCCCTCATCAATCACAAGCTCCCGTGTTTATGCTGATGCTAATACTGCCAGGCTCACTCTGCGTCCCTATCAATTAACAGAAAGTGGTCCGCAATCCATCATCCCCCTCATGTAACACGCCATGTTGTGGGACGCCGTGTGGGCAAACAGAGCGTGTTTGCGTTTAAATATGTGTGCATGTTTATGGCGCAGTATGTTTCTTTGTTAAACACGCACAGGCGTTTTGCCGTATGTGGCTATTCTATCATTTACAAGAGGCGACAGAAATGAAAGGAGGGGAGCTACGGAGGCCTCGTTCAAGCGCCTCAGTATAATGATCCTTTAATAATGATCCAACCTTCTAACAGAGGCAATCTCGGGAACAATTTTTCGTAACTGGAAAGTCTGTTCCTGCCTGGCACGGGGGTGTATTTGAATTGATTGCAGCTGTAAGGAGAGATAGGGGAATCACCTTCCTCCGGTGACAGTGGAGTTTGGGTTACAAACTGGAGATTTGCATGGCATTACCTGTGACAGTTCTCGCAGGCTTTATTCTCCGCACAGTGTTTAAGTGCCAGAGGTCTTTTGAGGGCACATCTATAGTAGGAACGTAGCAGGAGTTATTGTCGAACAGTAATGAGTCATTCAGGCGGCGCCACGAGATAAAGAAAGGAATTTATCCTGCCTCAGAAATGCACTGACACTGTCGAGAGCTTGATAGTATTCAGTGTATTGAAAGGTTCAAGGACGGCCCACATAGTGCGGCGCGCGATGCACCGGAGGCAGTAGATCATTTCATACGCCACGAGAAGAGTTTCATCACAAAATGAGCCGGTGTCGTGCAGAATTTGGGATGATAGAGGTTTTAACACCTGTTTGTTAAACTCAAAAGTGATAATCCACCAATTTAGTATTGAATTTCCTTAAAGGAGCAATTTGTGAGATATGGCTAGAATCAGCTAGGTAGCTAGCAAAGAGCAGCAGCTGTCGCTATCTCTGGTGATTTACTGCAACCAATTGTTTTGAAGCCATCTTTATTGAATTCTGGCCATATTCTACAAATAACATTCACAAATACAAATAATAAGTTTTAAAAAGAAAAACAATGCAGTAGAAGGTGGGATATCCTGACTTTTGACATGCTCAAAAATAAATCCTACATTTCCCATAATGCAACTCAACAGAGATCCTCTCTGCTTGGTAAATGCCCACTATGACATCATCACGTACAAGGCACAAGGTAACTTATTTGTCATGATACAACTCAGGGTTGTATAAAGAAATTAAAGTCCTTCATGCTACACAAATTACAGAACATAAAGTTATTTATATACAAATATACATTAACATGTGGTGCATGTTTTGGATCTGCTTCAGGAAGCAACAAGATGGTGATAACGTTATTTTCTCAGACTCAAAAATGTTTCCTAAGAACCCTAAAAGAAATTATACTTTTTTCTCCATGCAAGCTAATTTTGATGAGTAAAATCTGTGTAGTGAAAACGACACAAAATGTCTGTGATTTGATATTTTAAACTTTCCTCCTTTAAACCTAAATAACCTTCTTCTATAATGTTGCTTCATGCTCGAGGAGGAAGGAGCACCGCTTTATCTTTCCCGTTGACAAAATATGCAGCTTTGTCTTGCAAACAGCCTGAGGGTAAATGTCAAATTGCGACGGCAATTATGCCAACATCTCCAGGAACTCATTTAGAAATAATCATTTAAAATGTAAACAGTAATCTGTCTGCGTTTATGCTTCATACCCTTGTTTTTCCTTAATGTCTCAGAAATTGCTATATTTGGTAAGTTTTCCTGGATTTAAAAGCAGCCTCTGTTTTATAAAGCTTCCCTTTTCCTGTCTGGAAATACGATTTCACAAATGAAAAATATATCAGGCTCAATGTGGGAGATGGAAAGGGGCACCTCATGATTTATTCATCCGCCACAGGGTGAACTTAACACTTTAATGCTATGGAACGCCATTACGGTTCCAGACGGAAATGTCGACATTACACAACATTGCATATTAGACACCGTGACTTATTTATCGCCGCGTTTAAAGAAGCTGCTGCTGAAAAAAAAACACAAACAGCAGCCGACGTTTGACGTTGCTGCTGTGAACAGACGTGCAGGGAAATTAGGGGATTTGGTGGGTTGAGCAAGAAAAGGTGCAGCTGGGCGAATGATTCAGCTTAGGTGATGATGTGAAAGTGCCCGAGGCTAAACGTTTTGAGCAGGAGCCCAAAGAAAGAAGGGAAGGGACGGAGCAGGAGAGAGAGACACGCTGAGTTTTCGGCGTGTAATGCTTGTGTGGACGGACAGAGAGTGCGTGAGTCGGGATGTCTCCATCCGCCCTGAGACGGAGGTTGGCTCCGCTCCTGGCCCGGGCGCATTTTCCCGGGCATACCTCTGGGTTCATGCGAGCCCGTTGACGGAGCGAAAATTGATGTGATTTGATGGTGCAGCAGCACCCACACTGTCCTGGACGAACACCGCGCTTGTCTCTGCCAGCCTCCTTCTCAGCACGCACACAGAAAAAAAAAAAAAAACACACAGACACACACAACTCGTGTGCGTTCAGATGGAAAAGAAACAAACAAACAAGCCGAGTGCATTAGGAACTTAAGATGAGGGCGACAAATATGTTCATCTTCCTCCTCATCACCTACTGCTTAAAAACAAAGTAAAGACGGAATATCCCCTTTCAGTCACAAGCCCTTAAAAGGCACTGAGTGGATGTTAATAAGGCGTGGAGTGGTTAGCAGTGCACACCGTGGTCTTCAATGGGATTAAGAGGCTTTGAATTGTTGAGGCCATTAAAATCTACACCAGCCCAGAAGTCCTGTAGCGCCTTATGAGTATATTTATCATTAGGATTAACAAACCAAGCCTGCGCACGCTTCTCACCCCAGGAGCGCCGCCACCTCTACCCTCGCACCATTATTGTGTTTGGCTGAGTGGCCGGCGATAAGAGCGAATCAGCAGCCGGAGGAGGTAAAGCTCCGGTCCCAGACCGCTGACCGTCCCCAGCGGACCGTTCTCGGAACGGCAGCATCTGCATCCACCAGCTCAGCCGTCGGCGGTGTAAAAACAAGCGAAGGCTTCCGCAGGCCGTGTACATTGTCGTCTAATTCCTAAACCAGAGAGCTTGTGCATGACGTGATCAAAGAAAAAGACCCAGAAGTCGTTGAACTGCTTGTGGAGGAGGAAAATCTCCCCTGGGGACGTGCATGTTTGTGTGTGTTTTGCAATCTAGAGAGATTTTAGGGATTTGACCACCAGCGCGTTGAGTCATCCCACCCTAACCACGTTTCCTGCTTCCTTCCTCTTCCCGCCCCTCAGATCTTCCACATGACCTACGACCTCGCCAGCGCCATGGTGAGGATAGTCAACCTGATCGGCATGATGCTGCTGCTGTGTCACTGGGACGGCTGCCTGCAGTTCCTGGTGCCCATGCTGCAGGACTTCCCCGCCGACTGCTGGGTGTCCAAAAATAAGATGGTGGTAAGTGCTTCTCCTGCGCAGAGCCCTCCTGCCTGTTCGAATCAGATTATGCCCTGTCTTATCTCATCCATCAGCCTCAGTAATTACTGTACTAAAACCCTTTAGCATCCTGGGAAAGATTGCCTCGCGTATCTGTCATTTTGAGCCCTAAATCGAATATATTTATCTGCCGCATTTGCCCGCATTTATTCAATTTGCTCATTATTTTTATTTATTTGGAGCTCTTGACATCTGTCCTTATTGTGAAAGGAGAGAGACACTTAGGCTGTGCGGGGAACATTGATTCTCCCGAGGAGGACAGACGGCCCTTATTCAATATCGGTTGAATATTGACAGTTTCCAGTGAGCGCTCATGCTGCGCTTTAATTTTGCTGTATTGTTAAAACAGCTGCTGGGGTAGAGTCTCTGTTAAAGCCCGAATCATTATAGAGATCTCTCTTATTTGCTTATGGAAGCGGACTGTGTCACACCTGATGTGCGACTCTGAATCACCCGCAGCTGATGGCCTCATGTTAACTTAGTGCGTTATAAAAGAGGATTACGAGTCACTGTCAGGGTTTGTGGTGGGGGATCTGACGCCGGAGAATGTTTCTCTTCTCAGTGTAGCATCCCAATGAATCGACATTTATTTAGCCCTTGAGGATTGCAGCTGTGGAGACGGCCTGTCAATATACAGCACACGTCGATGTATGTGACAATAGGGTGTTCGTTGGGCTTAATGGCAAGTCATTACATTGAAAAACTGAAAAAATAAAACAAAAAATTTCTCTGTCACAGTTCCCTTTGTAGAGAAATGCAAATTATTTTCATTAGAAATTGATACTTAAAATTTCAAAATCAAATCAAATAAAAAAAAATCAAAAGAACGTGAGGAAATTACAGTCTTAAAGGTGCAATGTGTAAGATTCATGTAAAAATCTCAGTTTAAAGCTGAGCCCATTCCTTACTCAAAGCTTCTGGTTTGCAGAGACTCAGAGTCAGCTTATGGCCACTAGCTGCATGGCTAACTGAGCTAACTAGCTAACAGCAGCTAGTAGCTACAGCAGAGCAGAAGGTGATTCCTCTGGTGATATTTGTTTGGAGTGACCATCGACAGGTGGCCATTTCTTACATGCAGCACCTTTAATGTTACGTCAAAATATCTAAATATGTTGTGTTGCAGAGATATCAACTAAAGTTAGCATGCTAACAGCTGTCTTCACTCAGAAGCTGCTAAGCCCCCTGGCTGAAATTATTTTGTTGAAATCATTTAGAAAACACGAGGCAAGTTTATTTTATTTATCAGACCATTCAAAGTGCTTCACAGGAGCACAGAGATACGTTAAAATTGTCTTTAAAAGTCCCATAAAAACAAAAGGAAATACAAGCGAGTAGATGGTTAAAGATTGAAAAGAAATAGTAGCTGACAACAAAACAACATATTCAGGTCTTTTACATAAACCAGCTTCCAGTCAGCTGTATGTTCAGCGCTCCGTGCCAGAGCGGATGTCACATGAGTACTCACATCGCTCAAGGTATGATGTATTTGGTTCATCACGCCTCGCTGCCTCCCTGACATGCTCACTTGTTACATTTAATCATAAGAAACGACAGATGTTGCAAACCACTGTCCCTTGAGATGTTTCACACTTTAGCTAATTTTAGCTCGTTTTCCATACCTGTCTGTGCACGGATACGCACATCGTCATCAGGCGAGGTGGTCCTGCTCAGGGACAGCGGCTCAAACCAGCAACCGGTTGATCGACCTCCCAGTTTAACCAATTAAAATGGATTAAGATACTAAAGATACAGACTCTTGGAACGCCACCATTTCCTCCTCCATTTTTAAATTTCTATTCCCTCCTCGGCCATGAAAGATGCATTTTTACCACTAGTTCAATATGCATAGAGGCAAGTTGCGAGGGGATTATCTTAAGTTACGTAACGCTGATCTGTCAGGCAACATAATGTAAACTCTGGCTTAAGGTGCAGTACAATATGCACGGATTAAGATTTGATTTGATGTCTTATTCCGCAGCAGTGAAAAGGGGGACATGATTGCTGTACTAATCTTTGTGTTTTATTGTGAAAAACAAGCTGTATTTGAACCTTAAGTACGTTGCAGAGGCAGGGATAATACGGCGTGATACACAAAGCCGAAACAGTGAGAGTCAGATTTAAATAGTCCAAAATGCAATGAAACATTTGCCTGTTTTCCTGAATTATTACCTTCACGGTGTTCTTAATAGCAAGCCCGACTCTTACCTCCACTAACTGCTGCTAAAACCTTTTCCTAAATGTTTTAATACTTCTGCATCATCCGCTCACATGCCAAATGCCTTGTCACAGGATGATTTCATGCAGTTCTGACTAGATTATATTTAGGCATTTTCTGCTTCTCGTGTTGTCGCAGCTCAGTCTCGTGTTTTTCCAAAAACTTCCACAGAGGTTGCCTCCGCAGCAGATTTCTGCCCCCACCAACCCCCGCCCAAAAACAAAAAAAAGACTGCCGTTTGCATCTAGGAGTGCAGAGGCCCTGAGATGTGAGGAAGAGCACTCATAATGTACTTAGTTTCAAATCCTGTGTGAGGGATGTAGCCTCTCATTAACATCAAAATGGAGTTTGTTGTGTTTCCGACAGTAAACACTGTCTAATTAATTGCATTACGTAGAAGAATGGCTCTCAGTGTGACAGAATAACAAATATATCTTTCTGAATTAATTCAAGCCTCGCAGGCAGGCACCTCTCGGATTGGAAAGCACCTCATGTTCGGCCCGCATCACCTGGTAGACGAAGAGTTTGTTAGTATTGACTCAGTCACGGTTGGTTTGCCTCTGATTAGAATCATTACGGGACATTTTTTCGTCTTCTTTTACAGTAGCTGTCTCATTATCGCGCTGGGTCATCGCTCCTTACCTTTTTTGCAGGAGGGCACTAATAAAATTGCTATCTCTCTCGGCTTTTTTCCGCCGTGGAAATGAGTTTGAAAGCAATTTGGACATGTCACCCCCAGGAGAGAGTTGATATTGATTTGCCATGAACTACCACCGGGATCTAAAGGAAAAAAAGGGGGCAATTTATCTACAAATGAGAAAACTCGCGGAGAAATCACATTTTTCTAAATAGCTGACCTACTTACTGTCATGCAAGCCTCCAGTGTCTCACGCTCCATCCGCCCATTCTCAGGCCTCTGTTTTAGGCTCTCGCCCAAATGTCTGCTTGCTCCAAATGTTTGCATATTGAAAAGTGTGTTTTACCCCGCCAGCTGCCCCGCATTCGACCACGACAGTTTGAAGTGGACATCTGCCATTAGTTTTGTCTTAAGTAATTGGATGTGTGTGCGTGTGTGTGTGTGTGTGTGAGCCGTCAGGGTGCTCATTGACCTTTAATGTGCCATCAACACCCTGATGAGAGAGGGAGAGCGAGTGAGCA
This sequence comes from Lagodon rhomboides, assembly GCA_039737535.1. Lineage (NCBI taxonomy): Eukaryota > Metazoa > Chordata > Actinopteri > Spariformes > Sparidae > Lagodon > Lagodon rhomboides. The sequence goes on from CM077784.1 coordinate 31,893,097, forward strand.
AGACAGAAAGTGTTCCAATGTACTCACCCTGACTCACCCCATCTCCTCTGTTTCATGCAGAATGACACATGGGGACAGCAGTACTCCTACGCACTTTTCAAAGCTATGAGCCACATGCTGTGTATTGGGTATGGCATGTACCCCCCGGTGGGCATGACAGACGTGTGGCTGACCATCCTCAGCATGATCGTGGGCGCTACCTGCTACGCCATGTTCGTGGGCCACGCCACCGCGCTAATCCAATCTCTAGACTCGTCTCGACGGCAGTACCAGGAGAAGGTGAGTCAAGATGACGCGCCGCTGACAGCGGTTGTTGTCGTGATTTGTGTTGAGGAGAGGACAGTGGTGGTACGGGGAGGACGCTGGCCCGTCCTCAGCTCAGAGCTTGCTTTTATTTTGTCATTTATTGCAGCGGTTCAGCCCAAAATTCAATTTCTTTAAGGTTTGTACAGCCACTAAAAAACACACTGACATCATAACTCTTCCAAAGAGGGAAAAACAAGCACCATCAGAGTCCTCTGAGCATCGGGCTTTTCAGAGTCTGACTCTGTGGCAGCCCCATGACAAAACTGAGACAACTCAGTCTACGCTAATTAAAAAATAGTAGATTAGTCCAACAGGGGAAAAACAGTTGGGATTTATCATTTTTATTATTACTTGGTTTATTTCAATTTGGCAGTAATCAAACATGCAGTCACAGAGCCCAAAATGTCTCTGTGGCACTATAAAATAGTGAAATGGGAGTGCTGTCCGAGGCCTTCTTAGTATTGCAACTAAGAAGTAGAAGAGGAACACGTACCGTAATAATCCCTTTTGAGGAAATGCATTCTTTTTCTTTTCTTGTTTCTTGTTTTTTTAACGGTTCCCACAAACATTTTTGGGACATAAAGTGGAAGTACGATGTTACCATGGCTACAACTTTAGCCTCTATTTAAAATTAATGATAATAATAATAGATACTTTATTCATCCCGAGGGAAATTTTAGAATTATTTGTTTACATCTGAATTATCCTGAAGTATCCTGAATTAGCAGTTCCTGTTTCTAATAGACTCGTGGATGTATAAACAAATATCACCGGGTTAAACTTAAAAACAGGATGATTCTCAGGCAAGTTCTGAAGGGAAAATTTAATTATTATCTTTCTATTTTTTTCTTGCCGTATTTATGGACTTTATTCTCCCCAGTCAGAGAGGACGTGTCAGCACAGCAGCACATAACTGTCCCGTGAAAGCCAAAACAAATTGCCCTTTTTTCAGGTGTTCATTTTTCAGCTAACTCAAAGGGCTATTGTAGATGAACCATTAATAAATGGTTCATCTACAATAGCTTTAGAACGGGGACATTTTCGAGAGATGGGCTTGGATTTCTATAGCCCATTTCCAGTCTACTGACCACTCAAAGCACTTTACAACACTTGTCACAATCACCCATGCACACACACTTTCATACACTGATGGTAGAGGCTGTAATGCAAGGTGCCGACCTGCTCATCAGGAGCAATTATAGGTTCAGTATCTTGCTCAACAATATTTCAACATGCAGCTGGCAGGGAATGGAACCAGCGACCCTCCGATTACTGGATGCCCCGCTGTACCTCCAGAGCTACAGCTGTCCAAGAATGCAATTGGTTGACTATTTGTCTCCTATCTACTGTCCGCTTGTTACCATTTTCAATATCGCCATCTCTACAGTAAAAACAGCAACAACCTCTGAGCTTGCAGCCTACATGCTGAACATGGCAAGTTACCCAAACACGCACCTGATCGCTAAACAAGCTAGCAGCTGTGACCCTTTTCTTTTGCAAGGATTTCGCCATTTTAACGCATTTTAACGGCCTCCTCGTGTGCATGCCATCGAAACAGCTTCCTCCTGACCCTATTTTCCATGATGACTGTGATTGGTTTAAAGAAATACAAAGAAGCCCAGAGCCTTTTCTCGGAGAGATAGACCACAACTGATACAGAAATCACAATTACTAAAAGATAGGGCATATGGAGCTCGGTGTTCACATCTCCTCAGCTCCTGCGAGCTGGCTGTTTATCTGTGGCCGGATGGGGTTTTGTGTCCGTGGAACCATCCATAAAGAGACAGGAACCCCAGCCGCCTGCCCGGTTCAGTGAAAGGAAAGCCCTGACAGCTGGCTGCGAAGGCCAAGTCGTGTTCCACAGTGCCATGCCCTCTGTGGGCCCAGCGTGGGCGATAATGAGCTGAGCTGCGAAGCTGCCACATTGCCCACTGTCTGTGGCGAGGACGAGACGAGGGAGGATGACCTCGTGGGAATGCGGGCAGAGGCTCTACAGACCCTACCTGAGCGAAGGAGGGGAGAGCGGGAGGGAAAGAGGGCAGAGAGAAAGGGCCCCGGCAGACGATCAGAGGAACAGATTGGCTGACGTAATGGGTCTTCAAAAGGAGAAACGCTGCAGTGGATAAATGAACACCTCACAAATCTAGGGGCGAGTAACACAGAGACTAGTTCACCAGATTCTCACCGACTGAAAACTCCGTTAAAGCAAAACATTCAAGTCGGTTCACGGCTAATGCTGCTGATCTGAGTAGCCTCCTAATGAAAGGGGAGCAGACCATCTCTCCCAGCTCGGAGCTCTCCACTCGTCTGCTGCACAGCTTTGCAGATGCCTCGCTGCCAAGTAGACTGAACAGCTGGCCTGTCTCAGCACCAGTCAGCAGGCACCGCCGAAGCCATTTGCTGCCGTTCCTGGGATCACCCCCTAAGGCGCCTTAAGAATCCCCCAGCCAGCTAAAAAGGCTCCCCTGTGCTCCCACAGCTTCCCACGGTGCCAGCCTGCAGAAAGGTTATTACTGCAGACTGCAATTAATTTTAAAGAGCGCGGATTCTCTCATTTATCTTCCCACATGCCTCGCTGATAAGGCACTCTCTGGCTGCACTGTCAATACGTGCTCATCTGGCTGTGGGAGCCAGATAGTCGTCGTTCCTACCACACTGTTACTATACCCACTCCTCCCTTCTGCTTATCAGGGTTATTCCCTTCAAAGACATAAACCTTTTTGTCATTGGCCCCCCGCATCAGTTGTGTGACAATGGGATCTGCTTCCTGGAGATTTCACTCCGCTTTTTTCCGTGTTAGACTAATACCATAATCCACACACTCAAGAAGTGGACAATCCATCGGTCAATCCCTGGAGTTCTGGGAGGACAGGTGGCTGTTTTCAGACGGCCACTGGGCCGCCATGACAGGGACAGCTGTTCCTGTCCGCCGGGACTCAGCCTGGGGAGAAATCTGCTAAGTGAGACACCGGCAACACAGCAGCCAGTCAGCCCAGCCTGACATCATACACCAAGTCATTATATACGCCTGGGGTGGGGTCAGAATACTGTAAAACGTAGTCAGTTACTGCAGAGAAATTACACAGCAATTTATGTAATAAGGATGTTATCCATTGGATTACAAAAAAAAAATAAAAAATTTAAAATAAAATAAAATACTTTTGGATTGCTTCAAAATTAAAATATTGAAAATTTGCACCTCATACCAAAAAATCAATAAATAAATAAGGCACAGATAATGCAAATAAAAAACATTTTGCATATCCAGCATTTGCATCATTTTCACTGACACAAAACCAGTATAAACTACATGTGTGCTGTGTGGGATGCTGTTTCAAAACAAATTAAATTGTCATATCTTAAAGATGTAATCAGAAATGTAATAAAGCGAAACCTTGACAAAGGAATTTGATTAAACATTTCTTCAAATGTAATCTAGATTTGTTGATTTTAGTATTTTTTTGCAATCTCATAACATCATATTCCCGATCACATCCTGTACATGCCTGTCTGTCACACCGAGACGTTCCCCGGTGTCTCATTTGTTCAAGTCAGTAAACGTAAAATCTTAAAGAGGCGACAAGGCGAAGATGTGATGGTGGGCTTACTGTCACTACTGTAACCCTCCTACTGTAAGCCTCCAGTGAACCGTGCACAATGTGAGGGTTGTGATATGACAGAAATCAGGTAATTATAAAATACTTGATTACAAACTGATTCATCGTAATTCTTGCATAATTCTTTATTCTCTTACCCAAAGAAGAAGTTACCCGTACTGCTTTGAAATACCAAATAGAAACACTGTTCAAAGAAAGAAAAGTTCTCCCTTTACATATATATTTGATTTCTTTAATGGGTGTAATTCAACATAAAAAACTCTGAGTGGAAACTCAAAGGGCATCGAGAAGCTTTAATTCTCATCAAAACCAGTGTGTATTTGTTACAGAGCAAATCAAACAAGATCACAAAGAGTGTCTGCTTGTGTGTTTGTTTTTTTGTGCCATGAAATTAAGAGAAAAATAATAACTTCACCCATTTTTCTTTCATTTTTGGGCTTTGTTGCTTTCCAAACAGCATCACAGTGTTCAGAAATTCTCTTTTAATACTTCATTTGGAGTGCTGACTCAACACATGCGTAGCTGCAAATTAGACAGACAGTGAAATATGAGGAATTAGACATTTTGAGTCATTAGTCAGTGCTGCAAATGCCACCACCAGCCTCTATTCTGTTGGCTGGTGGTGAGCTGAGAAATGGATTTGCGCACTTTGCAGGTTGGAGTTTTTGTGTTCGAAAGCCAAATATCCTCCGTGTTGATATTCCAAAGATGCTGTCAGCGAGACTACGAAACTGCAGCATTTGCACACACCAGATGTCGTCTGTAATGTGGATGCTATACAGCTCCATAGATCACTGGTATGTGCTTTCATAGTTGTGCTTTAACATTAGCTAGCTAGGAGCTGTATTACAGTTACAGGTTGCAGTTGCCTCAATCCAGCTTGTACTTATACATTCAATAGACAACAACACAAATCCCACACCCCATAATGTCACAGTGGGACGGAGAGTAGATACTGATTACTGTTTAGTTTCTCAAATAATGCACATAGGAAGAGCACCATCGCCACATTTAACTGCCTCGTGCTGGTCATTATGTGGCACAGGCTTCTGTATTCATCTGCTGTAAATGAGCTGTAAAAAGTAGAGCGTGGATCTGGCGCACACACATGGCGGTATGTATGGCCAAGATGAGAGGCCATCTGTCCGGTTGGCATGCAGAGGTGATAATGTCCAGGTAACAGGTTAAATTTAAACGGGAAACAAAGCAGTGAAATCCCTCCGGGGGGGGGCTATGATGAGAATTAGCCTATGAAGGACTCTAAGAAATGTACAGATGGGAAATAGGAAAGGAGAGGAGAGAGGGGGGGAGGCTGTGCCGTCAAAGATGGTGAAAATTATCATCAGAAAGCCAGAGTATAATCTTTTCTGAATAGAATTCTATTACAATGTGGCACCATGTGATAAATGCCCGGGCTGTCAGAAGCTTGCAAGCAGACTTAAATGAGCTCTTAAATCAGGCAGCCTGTTAACTGTTACACAAAGCAGAGAGCGCAACAATCACACTAAATACCAGTGGTGGATGTGGGGCCCCACTGAGATGAAAAATAGCTTTATTAGATTCATTATCACTCTGTCGAAGATATATACGCCTGATGCTTGTCTTTAGCTGCGTGTAAACAGAGCCCGTAGGTATAAGTAGGTAAATTAAATGTGTGCGTTTTCCACCTGTTCGCAATCTAATTTGTTCCCGATGTATCTGGCTGCATGGATTCGTTCTGGGTCCATGTCAGATCTGAATGGATAGGAGACAGGTTGAAGCCGGATGTGGTGAGAGCGCTGCGTTTTCTACTCAGAGACTCTCATGTGTTAGAGGTGCAAAGTGCTAGTTTCAGAGCGCTCTAGTTATAGGATTTTAGTCACATTTTCAAGTAGCGATTCAGATTTTTAATATCTCCATTTTGAACTCTGTACTCAGTGCTAGTGGAGTTGAGTTTAAGTGCTCTGACAGGAGCATCGTTTTGGCAAAAACCAAAACTAAATGTTGAGCCAAGGGCCAAAACTAAGCACCTATCGTATTGTAATGTTAAGATGCAGACTACTACATTATTATTATTTTATTTTACATTTACAACCTTGGCCTGCAGGGCAACCCTGGACTACAGCATGGATACCCGACCTTAACCTGATGGAACCTGAATGACGTTTGATGTCTGGGTTTGGGTTCGATAACGGCAGATGACATATAATATATGTATATCTCCACATCATCTACACACTGTACATGTCAGTAATCAGGGTAAACAGGCAAGCTGTGACCATGGTAATCATTGCGTGACAGGGTAACGCAAACTTAGTGTTTCAGCTTCTATTAACTGCGTTGGGCTCAAGTCGGGTTCAGACAGCAAAAACAGGATGCCTGTCGAGTTCAGGTCAAGTTCGATTACTACTCAGCCGGGTTCAGACAGAAATATTATTTGAACTCTCTGAAATTAATCAGTTTATAAGATTTTATAGGGCAGCAACTGACTGACTCGTTTTGATTATTTGGTCAATTATTATTCTAATTAAACAATTAATAGTTAATTTGTAAAATGGAAAATTGTAAAACATCATAAGATTAAATGTTCATACTGCATGTTTTGTCCAAATAAGATTTAAAAACCCGAAGCTACTTATTTTTTTAGCAGTTGCTGTTTGATAAATGGTTTAAACATTTAGTCCGAATATGAAATGAAATAAATAAGTCAGCATTGGATATCTATTAGTAAAATATGACAGAAGACTTAATGCATTTCTTCTGTTAAGTGCAACAGTGATTTGTTTTTGTCTTTTTCTTTTACATCACTTATTTTCTGTCCCAGCCTTAATTTGATCTGCTGTATCTGACTCAACAAGACTAAAACGTCCTTCCTGCAGAATAACATTGTAGAACAGAATCGCACAATACTTGAGATTCAGTATTCAGTATTAAAACTCCTGTACTATTATTCAATAATCTGTTGGGGTGTCTCATCCCCACACTGAACTCGTGTATTAACCGGTCTAAAACATTGTGAGCTGTAGTGGGTTAAGCATCTGCCAAATCTGCCAATTCCCCCAAGGATTCCTCCCTCTTGTCTCGGGCATGTTGAGAACCATTATCACACAAAGAGAATTACATCTCTCCAGATTGGGGCCACAAGATGGCTGCACATGTGACCGTGCATACAGGGGAGGGTATGCATGCCACTCCAGCTCTCTGTAAGCCGCCGCTTATCTGCCACTATGGCCCTCTACAGTGGAAATGCATATATTACAGCGAGACGGGAATGAGAACATCAAACAAAGGACATAATCTCATTCATTGTAGCTAACGTGTGCCCATAATGTCTCACTTTATAGAGGCTCTCTGATCCTTTCCAGGTTTATCATATTTTAATTTTTGGTCATATGATGAATATTATTCAGCGTGGGATGTCTGAGTGCTGTTCTGTTTGTTGTCGGGTTGGTAGTTGGCGATGAAATCAGGGATGCCCAGGAGGGCCAGTCGCGTGTTGTGGCATGCCTGTCCCAAATGGCTTCAGAAGGAAATGGCAGTTGGGTGCTGCAGCCCCTCCCCTCTAAATCTCTAATTAACACTCGGCAATTAAACAAGGCTCTTTTGGGAATAGTTAATAAGAGGCCCAAAGCTGATTTTTCTGAGGGTGAAGAGGCTCTAGAGATCTTTTGTTCCCCCACGTCAATCCCCCAATCAGGACCTTTGGAAATACAGTAAGTAGTCATCAGAGGGAGACTATGTTTGCACTTACAGAGTTGTGACTTTCCTCCCAAGAGGGAGAGAAATGGATTAATGCTGTCAGGGAACCAGTAAAACATGCAGTTTAAGTGTTCTCCTTATTTGGGCTAAATATACTGCGCTGATTGATTCTGAAAGGCCTTAAAAAATCCCCGGCACGACAAAGATGTAGGTCCCGTCCAACAATAGCAAAAACTTTGCGGCGCCTTGTCGAGGTTAAGTCACGAATTTCCCATACAGGCAACCCAAGGACACAGCTGTCAACAAGTTGAGGAGCTTAAGTCTGATTCTGCCTTACAGTAAGAGCCGTTCTCATTAGTCGGAACCTGACTGATGGCATTAATCTAAACCCTGTTACATTCCCTTTTCCTCCCTGTCTGCCACACAACTTTCACTGCTGAGTCAAGGACTGTTGACATGCCCCAGAGGTGCTCCATGAAATACCCGCTCTCTGAGTGCATGGCCAAGACCAAATCAAAGATGCAGCCATTGTCAATACATTTTATATTTAATGTCAGGGCAAATTTATGCTTTCTGCAGTGTTTGCTGGGTTGATGTCAAGCTTGTCTCATTTCATTATGCAGCGGCAGCGTGGTGTTTGTGAAGAACAGGGGAATTTCCTCGCTTGTTTAACCAGAATGCACCACATTGACCATTGACCAATCACACTCTCTCTTGACCAGCGGTGGCCTGATTACATCACTAAATAATACATCACTAAATTATCCATGAATGTCACATACTAACAGTCTGTGATGCCCAATTTTTTATACTTGTAAGACTAAAGTCAGAGTGACTTGTTTGACCCAAATCCTTTGACCATGAAACCCAAGGTTACGGACAAGGAAACGGAGAACAGCGGAGAAAAATAAATGTTTAGAAAGTATAATTAAGTGGCTGACATTTCTTTTGGGAAATGAATTATTCATATTTTACTCGGCGAAACATTTGCATCTGCTTGGAGAGCTGCATGAGAGAGAAGGGAATTGGACAGAAATTAGCATTGATAAAAGAGAGAAGAAAGAAAAAGTATGAATGGGAAAAAGACCAAAGAATGGCCATTTGGAAAGAGATCAAAACTGAGAAAGAGAGGGAAAAGGATTTGTGAAATGAAACATCATGAAGATGCAGTTCTGCTGTATTGCTCAGTGGGCAGCTACTACAGTGCTGTACGATTGCCAAGGCCGGGAGCTCACAGGCTCGCCCACACGCAAACTTCTCGACTGTTATGTACTTAGAAGACGGCAAGTTACAGTGAGACACTTACAGTATATACTGTACAGATGCAAGCTTCACTTTTGACAGGTCATAAATCAGTACATACGAGGGGAGCAGGGACAGTTTGTGTACGAGCCAGATGAACAGACCATTTGCATCGTCAACGGACATGGAAAGGAAAAGTTATTTTCTGGGATGGTTGTCTAATGACGGAACAAAAAGGCTGAACAGTGCAGCATTCATTATGTCACTGCCTTTCATTATGCTTGAAAATGTAGATATCAAAAAATTCAAAATCTACAGAATTGTCAAAGTAAAACCACCAAAGTTTGGATGAAAGTTTGTCAAACTTTGATTTCCTCTCTTTTCAAAAGTTACATGACTTGAATTGATGCCACTCTCATATCTGTCCAATAAATACCAAGCTATGCCAGCAGCTCGTTAGCTTAGCATAGAGCAAACGCTTGAAACATGGAGAAACAGCTAGCCTGACTCCGTCCAAGGATAACAAAGTCCGCCTACCAGCCCCTCTGAAGCTCTGCTAATTAACACATTATATCTTATTTGCTTATTCAGTACAAAAACCAAAGTGTAAGTAAGACATGGTTATGTAACTTTTTCTCGGGTGGGCGCAGTAACATCCTGGAGTCTTGTCATCATCGTGAGGATGCCAGACTTTGCTAATTACTGGCAGGAGGAGTCTCTGTTGCCTGAGCTATAGAGACGTTTGTAGGCGGACTTTTACCTTTGGAAAAAGCCAAACGCTGTTTCTAAGCTAACCAGACGCTTGTGGTTACCCTGCAGATATGAAAGTGGTGTTAATCCTCTCATCTGAACAAATTCTGTCTTTCCCAATAAGTCGAACTAAAGAAAGAAAGAACAGATGAATCAACCCTGTGGTTCTCCTCAGCTACTCATGTGAGGGAGGCTGATGGTGGAATGATTTCCTCTTTAATGCTGACTATGATTCGATTTGGCCAAGTAAAACAGGAGAGCGTTGATCCTCCTGGCGGCAGCATGATGGGGCAGCTGTGCAGCAATAAGATAATTTCCCGTCACAGGGGGTGTTATCAGCCCGTAACCCCCCTATGGTCGGCGTCTTTACATCCCTGTCAGCTCCTCCTCTGACTCAGCAGCGATTAGTAAATATGAAATGCCTTTGAGTGGGACACGGAGCACCTACGAAGTGCAGTTGTACTCATCACAAAGCAAAAGCAACAGGACATTATCTTGCATTTGTTCACTTAATGCCCCCTTTTCACGCTGGGAGAATCAAATTGCTGAAAAGCTGAGGATAAATGGTTATTTTACACGTCGACAGTGTTTTTTATGTCTTTTTTATGAATGTAAAAAATAAAAGTGTGTGTTGGTGGGGGTCGGGAGACATTCTGAGATGATAATCCACGCCTTTGAAACAGAGCGCCATGCTGTGGCATGTCTAATGCTAGAGACATAAAGACACTAGACAAGATGCAGAATGTGGGTTACACCTGTCATCTTCACCCAGGCATCACACGCAGACAAGCGGTGCTCGGCAGCCAATGGGACGGCAGCTGGAGACGTCTGCGATCGTTTTCTGGAGCTTTCCGTCACTCGGAGCGGAGGAGCTAAAAGTTCCTCTCTGTGCGAGGATTCTGTTTCATCATCAGATCAGTAAACGCTCAATTTTATGCCAAAGGGATTGCGGGGATAAAGACTCAAACCCTTACCCCATGACAGAGCTCATCCATCTCCGTGCACGGAGACCGGATATCTGAAAGCTCCTTTCCACGTCTTATTCTTGCTTGTGCAAGCATTTAATTTTCCAGGTCACTTTACACACACACATTGTCAAATATTTCACTTGACATTCCGAAGAGGCATCTTGATATTTTAAGTATATCAGATTAGCAAATTCTTAGTGTTGGACGCATCATATATTAGTTCAACTAATCCCTCTGACATGCAGCATTTCTTGTTGAAAACCGTGCACAACATATTCCCCGGCACTTGTAGATAAATGCATACACTGCAGTGTTCGTGGTTGTAACAGCAACAACACTGTATTTAAAAATCTTGATTACAAGCCAGGACGTGCAACATTTCGTGGCTACCTGGCCACAGCCGAGGGAGCTGTATCGTCGACATACACAGACTGACTCCAGACTGGTTTTTGTTTGTCTGTGAGAGACTCACTGCCTCCCGTCAAACACAGAAATCCAAAATCCGTCCAAATGCTGCAAAGAGGAGAGCACAGGAGACAAAAGAGATCATTGCATAACAGAGCATTGTCGAGGGTGTCACAGGGGGCCGCGGAGAGGAGGATTACAAACACGAGTGTGTCAGAGGGTCAGAAGATGCAGCCGGTAAATCCTTGTTAGCATCTGAACAGAGTTGTCCCAAAGTGGTTGTACTGTAGTTTTGTCTGTCTTCATGTTTTAAAGCACTGGACTCTCTCTCCTGATTGTCAGGAAGCCTGACAGCCCTCCTGCTCTCGCAAAAAAAAACAATCTGACTTGCATGAGACAGCCGTCCTTATTTACTGTGCTATATTTCTCAAAAGATTGGCCTTTTGATGATCTCCTCCAAGATCAGTGGTGACTAGAGTACGAGAGCCGGATAACAAAGAGGGAGACATCTGAGGTCAGCCATGTCACCGAGTGGTAAGGCTGTTAGGCAGCGTGGAAACGCTGATCAAAGAGCACCTCCGGCGTGGCCCTTTGAATGGTTAATGTCTTCTTTTTTCCTTCGTTATTTGGGTCAAGGATTTTTACCTGCTATTATTCCCGAGGTGGTCTCAGTGTGCTTTGATGTGCGTCTCTGCTTCTTATATCGCAGAATCAATGAAAGAAACAAACAACATAAAGACTGAAGGATACAGACACGCACTGTCTGCACTGTAAAACATACATTGTGTGAGTGTTTTGATGTAGGCTGGTGTTTGAGAAGCTACGGGGCTTTGTTTGTTATATAACTGCAACACTGCACTCACATACACAGAGTAAATATTATACTGAGTTATCAGCAGGACGCATCAGTGAGATCACAGCGTGGTTATCACACAGAATTTATTTGCTCCTTTCATTAGTTTTTTATCTTGATTTCATTTGAGTGGTATTTTGGTATATTTTTTACTATTTCATCTTTCGTTTAATTTTGAATTTAAAGGAGACCTACTGTGGTTTTTTCTTTTTTTCCTTTCCATCAATGTGTTCTTCAGGTTCTTGTGCATGTAAGAGATAAATAAAGTCAGGTGTCTCTGCTCCTGGAGCTCCTCTCTCCCACAGAAAACAATGCTCCTGAAACGCCTCGTCAGTAGTCCTGCCTTTATGTATGCCTGTATTCACAATAGAAGTGAAGCTAACTGGAAGCTAAAAACATAACAGAGCCGACCGGAGACGCAATGAGCGATGCTGGCTCAGGCATGTGTGAGCTGACCAATCAGAGCAGACTGGGTATTCAGGAGGGCGGCCTTAAAGAGACAGGAACTAAAACGGAACCTGAAAATGAGCATGATATGTTTTTTTCTCTCCTGTCACTGGTATTAAAGACATGATTTGAATTTCTAATCACATCACACCTTTCCGTAAACCCTCCCCAATCTTCATATTCCTTCTGACTCACACTTTCTTCTCCGTATGAACACTAAATACAAGTCATCATAGTATCCTGCAACCAGTTATGTGATTTAGGTATCATTAGATACTGTGTGTGGAGGCAAATGGAATAAAGCTATCTTGTTGGGCGTAACCTGCAAGACACTGGCTGGCCTCTATGTATCCGTCTCCATTTCCTCGCGTGTCTGACCTCAGTTCCAGCTGTTCCCTGTGGCTGTGTATCTGTGCTGCAGCACCATGGCCTTTGAGTAACCTGATTGTTGTGTGTCTCCGTGTCCCCGCAGTACAAACAGGTGGAGCAGTACATGTCCTTCCACAAGCTGCCGGCAGACATGAGACAGAGAATCCACGACTACTACGAGCACCGTTACCAGGGCAAGATGTTCGACGAGGAGAGCATCCTGGGAGAGCTCAACGAGCCGCTGCGTGAGGTGGGCTGAGTGTTCCTGTCTGCGTTTGAATCCCATGGACATGCGTTCAAAAGCTTGTGTGCTGCTTGACATTTCCTTTGTTTTGTTTTTTTCCTTTTCTTGAGGCCATATCCAAACAAGAGTAAAACTGAGAGGAGCTCAGAAAAAAAAAAAAAAGCCTGCACGGCTGACATTTTTCCTGCTGTTACTTTAATATCCCTCTTGTCTGAGATCGTGACAGGCCAGTGCATTTTGTAAAGCCGCTCCTGCTAACTGCTTTTTCTCTGTGTGCTCGCGCAGGAAATCGTCAACTTTAACTGTCGAAAGCTGGTGGCGTCCATGCCTCTGTTTGCCAACGCCGACCCCAACTTCGTCACCTCTATGCTCACCAAGCTGCGGTTCGAGGTGTTCCAGCCCGGGGATTATATCATCAGGGAGGGCACCATCGGCAAGAAGATGTACTTCATACAGCACGGAGTTGTCAGCGTGCTAACCAAAGGCAGTAAAGAGACCAAGCTTTCAGACGGCTCCTACTTTGGAGGTAAGACGAGCTGGTGCTGCGCCAGAATTACTAACTCAAAGGTCACATCTTTCTGCGGCGCTTAAATCTGCTCTGTTTTATTATTAATAACTCTCAGCACCTTCAGAGGTCGGTCCGGGTTTAAAATTTTGATTGTGCGAGGCAACACAGCATTTGGAGAACGCTCCTCTGGCTCTGATATTAGCTCGTCAGGAGCACGAAGCGGTGTGTTGTGCGGAGCTTGTCACCTCGCTTAAAATTCCTGCTTCATGGTTTATGCAGGACTCTCCCCTTAAATCACATCATGAGAGCTGTCTTGCAAATGTAGGCCGAAGCCAAATTAAGAAAACAGCACTTGCTTTTAGCACAAATTAAGAAATATGCACTCAAAAGGTCAGCGGGGGTCAGAAAGCTGTGAAATTACATACTATGCGAATGCTTGAGACGTGTGCGATAACCCAGAGTTGTTATGTACTTAACTCGTGTTATGTTCTTAATCGGGGTCAGATAATGCGTAGTCCTCTCATGGTCCCACAGAGCTTATGACACATGTAGGAGACAATGCCGCCATACTGCCCTCACCAAATACCAATTAATTTGCCCAGTGACAGCGTATCATTTAGACTACACTGTTAAGTAATGAGAAATGGTGGCAAAGCGTTTAACAGCACATGACCTGCCTGTGGAAGTTTAATTACGCCTTGCCTGCTCAAGTCCATCTCCATGCCCTCTCTCCGGGGGTTCTGCGGAAATAATGAAAAGATGGCAGGCAATCTATCTCAACACATGCCAAAACTAATCAACATTTTAGACAACATGGCCCCGGCTCTCTCTAGGGCCATGTTGTCTCGAATGTTGTCCAAAAAAATGTCCTCAGCGAGGCCGGATTCTGATTCAAAGGGAGCGTATAGGCTTTTTTGTTAGCGCGCGCATCTCGGTAATGGCACAGTTTGTGACATTCTGCCGCTCAGAGTCGCTGAACTGAGCGCACTCTTGAAGACGATGTCGTCTAAATGCCTTTGAATAGATGCATGTGACCTGCTTTGCCTTGAGTAATCGTGAGCAGTGAAACCCACAAACAGAAACTGGCCCGCTCACTTTAATCTTAAGCCTTAGATCTGTAATTATTTTCCCCTTTTTTTTGCGCATTATAGTCACAAGGCTTTTGACTCCATTATCCTGTGACTATTCCTGGCAGTGGCACTCCTCTGGAGGGGGGTTGTAAGGGTGGGGGCTAGTGAGGTAAGCCTGGAGCCACTGGGAGTTTGTTACCAAACACGAGTTAGTCATTCATGAAATTAATTGGTGCAGGATCAGTACAGGGAGTGTGTGGCACAAGTGGATCTCAGCGCGGCTGTCACTAGCAGCAAGCAGGAAGTCGAAAGCAATCATTTTTTAAAATTATGTACGGCTCCACGTGGACGGCTAGGTTTTGACTCTCTGTATTGGGTGGTGTAAGCATATGCATGGAGAGCGGCGGAGGTCCAGTTGTCTGAGAGCTTCCCTTCTTTGTCAAACACACTCAGTGTCTGCAGGCTCCGGGTTTGCAAGTACAGCAAATGGCATGTGTATGTGCTCATCACCATCTCAGCAAATCCATGTACCGCAACTCTTTCATTCACAGACGACCTGAATTATTTACACAATTATATACTCAGCAGTCTGCTCCAGTTTGTTAGCTGCTGGATTAGCTCGAGCCAGAGAGCCAAAAGTCTAAAGTGGACACGACATGTCCTGGATGGGAGCGTCGGCCGGGCACACAGCAATCCAGTGGAGAGGGGGAAATGTAATGTGACTGCAGTACTAACGCCAAGGGACACATGGATCTCTGCCAAGCCCCGTTCTCTGGACGCTGCTCTGGGCTCAGAAAGAAAACATGCACCCTCCACCCCCCCCTCGCCTCCACTTCCCTCTTTCTCTCCTTATAGTCCAGTATTGAAACACTTATCCGAACAGCATCTCCGTTGCCCTCTCAGTGCCCAGACAGAGCAGGTTATTGTGTTGTTATAGTTCATCCTTTGTTGCCCACAGTAATTGATGTGTTGCCAGTGCAGACTGCGCCTCTCTCTCGGATGGAGTAGAGCTCGGTGACCTTGCGGTGGCCCGGCGTGCCAGTCAGAGGTGCTTATCAAAAGCTGCCTGTGATTGCGCCCCTAAGATGGCTCGCTTTGCCTGTGAGTGAGTGGCCTGTAGCGGCTCTGCGAGTGGGGGTAAAAAAAAAGACAGTGAGACGGAGTCAGAGAGTGAGAGGAGGGTTGAGGAGGGGAGGAAGTTGACTGCACAGTTTGCAATCTCCTGTGTCATCTTCTTGGCTTTACTCAGTCTCTGACTGGTTTTTCCCTGAATGGTCTTCTCTTAATCTGTAGTCTTGCGAAGTCCTGGGTTCGGGGACTAATACTCCTCCCTTCTCCCCTCAATTTCCTTTTTCTTTTTCCCTTCTCCGGGCTCAGACCGGCTGTGCTATAGAGCAGCCAAATAGCCACCCTGACTGAGCCAGTCAGTGAGAGGGGCTGGCAGCGGCAAAGGCTCAGGTAATCCTCCCGGTCCTTAACCCAGTTAACACCCCTGCTCCTCTCATACTGGAGCAGCATCAGCTGAAGATTGAGGCACTGCAGCAGTTGACTCAGTGACAGAATGGGGGATACGATGATATATAGAGTGGTCTTATATAACATGACAGGTTGGATGGGATAGGATGATCTACGATACAATACTCTGTTTTGATACAGCACGATACACGGTGAGACATTGTCGGGCTGTGTCATCCAGACACTAAGGGTGCAATGCAGATGACTGGAGAGGGAACAAGATGTGATGACGCATGATACTTATATACTGTACAAGTATGCCTGCATGGTGTTATTGGATAGGACAAGGATATTATACAATACAATAAAAATCACAGTGACAACGACTTTACCAGCCTCCTTCCTGGATGTGTGTTGTCACCATCAGTTGTGTTCCCTGTTAAACACACCGGAGATGAGCGACTTGCAGCAATATATCTTTCTCTCTGACGACGCTAACCACCTCACCACCATGCTGCCCTGGCATTACCGATCACTCTGAGCCACTGTTGATAAGTGCAGCGGTGCATAGAGCTAAATGCTAATGTCAGTATCCTAACATGTTCATGATGATGACTCTAAAATGCTGGTACTAAGCCGGTTTAGTGTTAACATGTTCTGGGTTTTGTGTGTTAGCATGCTAATTAGCTCTAAACACAAAGTACAGCTGGGCCTAATTTTGACCTGATGGTGGCGCTAGATAAAAAATTGAGCCCTCACCAAAGTTGTTATTCATCTTGAGGAAAACATGAATTTGTGTACGACATTTAGTGGCAACCCTTCCAGTCGTTGTTGAGGTATTTCATTTAATGACTTGTGGATTTGCATCTGCACACATACACAAACATGTTCTGGTCCAAGAATGTTGTGTTATTGTGTCTTTTGTCCCCCACTAACACGACCAGCCTCCGTTCAGGGGGGTGAAAAAGAGACGATGAGATGTGACGGGACCCTGGCATCGGCCGCGGTGCAGAAAGAACACCAGATATCCCCTACCTGTCTATGCATGCTAGCAAAATGGGAGGTGTTTGCGCGGCTATGCTAATGCTGTGAGGGAGTGAGCATGGCATGTCACGGGGAATCAGGCAGCCTACTGCGGATGTTTCAAAGGTTAGAGAATGTCCGCTCCGTAAGCTGGGGGCAGTGTCGGGGAGGGAGATGGGAGCTGACAGCAGGACTCAGAGTCCAGGTGAGCTTTGCCAGACCTGGCTGCAGGACACAGATACTTTATCACAGACCAAGCAGTGCTGCTCAAACTCATTAATTCACATCCATGCACACTTGCAAGCAGAGAGGAAGGCAGGTACACACGTAGAATAACATACAGACATAAGACACTCAGACTTAAATCTATGTAAAAGCACATCCAAAGGCCAAAATTTGCATTCACTTCATGCAGTTTGAAGGTAGGTAGGGTCGTTTGCACAAGTATGCATACGGCATTCTCTTAGAGCCCAAACAATCCTTGACTTTGGGGACCTAGTACTGATATATTGGCCAATATATAACCCTTCAAAACACACAATTGTGACAAATATATATATAACAGAGGCAGGATATTTTACAATGCAACATCGAACTTTGTTGTCTGACATGACATCATAAACAGTAAATTTACCAGTATATTGTCAAACTGATATATAGGTCGGGCTCTTAATGCTGAATCTGCTGTTTCTTTTTTTATTTAATGTCTTGTCCCACTCTTTTGCAGAAGATCTTTGTGATTATGGTTCAGTTGTGACATCCATCCAAAAATATTACCTCATATCTCATATTCTTTATTAACATAAACATAAAGGCAGGATATTTAACAGTTTACCGGTAAACTTTATAGTCCAAAATGACGTCAGTGCACTGAAACAGCAAACTTCACAAGAAAATTTAGCAATCATAATTTAACCCAATCTTATTCTACATAAAAACATGCTTGTATTCATTCTAAATGATATTTTAAATAATAATAATTGATTATAATTGATTATAATAATGTAAATGATAATTTGATTGGTGTGTTCAGTGACGCTTTGTCTTTCTTAGAAAAGGATCTCATCATTATTAATAATTTTCTAGGAATTAAGATTTCATAGATATTCGCAGTGCTACAGCCTCTCTCGCACCAGACGTGCATCATAAAGACTTGTTCATAAAGAGTTGTTTTATTATTGAGTGTGTTCTGCTCAGCCTTCTGCTCCCAGTGTGAATGCTACCCAAACTCATAGAGAGCATAAACACTGTGAACATATGGCATTCAAAAATACAAAGACAGCAATGCACGCATGACGTCTCTCATTCACTACTTACTCTCCCACACACTGATATCTTGCATGGCTTGCAGTCTGCTCTCCACTTTGAGAGCCTGGTGCAGAGGGGGACTCGGGGGAAGCATCTTTCCAGTAAGAGCCCGGGACACGTGGGCTGCACCATGCAACGAAAAGACCAGTCATGTGTGTTCTCGCCAAGGACACGGCACATGAGGTCTCAGTCCTCCTTACCCTGAGTAACATCCAATTTTAATTGGTGTCATTCAATTTTGATGAGCGCATTGTCACTTAAGTGCGAAAATGAAACGCATCACGGCGATACGGCAGAGTAACATCCCGTAGTGCACAGATGTAGCCGAGGCCTCTTTGTGTCTGTAGCACTGCTGCCGGAACAGTTGTGTAAACAGTCGGATACAACAAGACAAGGAGATTCATAAAGTAGTCCTTTGGAATTCTATTTGGGAGATGCATCTTTATACTCACTCATCCTTTTTTTTCTAAAATGCTGTTTTTAGAACCGGAGTACAATGCCATGTTTAATTCACAGCCAGTCGGTTGTCTTGTGTCACGACGATATGATAGCTTTGCTAATTTGAGCCGACGAAGCCCACAATTTTGGGCTGATTGTGAATCATCTTATTGTGAGCGAAGACCACCCAGAAAAAAAAGGATAATTGTAGAAGTGGCAGTCAGTGTGAGGAGAAAAACACACGCCCCTTACAGAATGCAGGCTACACTAGCTACACCCACTAAGCCTGTTTCTATGATTTCATGCAGGATTTGGGGAGCAGTGCGATGAGTCATGAGGAGATGTGAGTAAGCAGCGGGATTCAAGCATTCGTAGATAAACTGTAACTCACGACCCAAAGGCAGAAGACACCTAGAGTTGGTCGGTTCGGTTCAGTGCATAAGTTCAGTTAGCGGTCAGCCGGCTAACAACAGCGTGGGCCGACCCAAAGTGTCCAGTGTTCAGTATGAGGTATATTAATATTAAATAACGAATCATATGAATAAACCTAGTTAAAACAAATACATTGTAAAATCATACTGGAGTTGAATTTTTATTCAATATTGTTATTATGTATTTAATATTGAACATTTTGAAACTTCACATTAAATAAATAACATATAAGCAGTAAATAAATATGTATTTTTTGGAGAGAAACTGAACAACCTGAAATTAATTCTTCAGTAGTAGATTTAAAAAGTAAATATATATATATATATTGCTTTTATGTTTTGTACAGTTTGGTGAGTAGGTCCAGGGACTTTCTGTCAGATGACCACCGAACTTTTTATTTGGGTTTCAAGCTGATTTTCTATTTCTCTCAAAAAATACATTTAACATTTTGTGTGAAACTCATTATAAACATGTATATTTTCTACTTACAGTAAATCCACTTACAGAAACTTAACTTAGCCCCTAATTTCAATTCCTGATGTTCAGGACAGTGTCGAGCTTCAGGGCAGCCGCCTGCATTTAGCCGCTCAGCGCTCAGAGATGTCCGCTAATCTCTTATTGTTTAGCTCGGAGCCGGTTACGCTGGACCCAAATCGTGCCGTGTTTTTGTTTATTTTTTTCCCCTCGCACTTGTAGTTCGGATGGCCCCGCTAAGTGTCTGGGCTTCGCTTGCTTTCTGAAAAGACAGTTAGATGAGGCCAGAGGGCTCACTGCAGCTCACCGCCTCATCTTGGCAGTATTGGCTTCATCCAGAAAGCCACGGGACAAGAGGATTTAATACAGAGCCGCGATGCTCCTCTCCAGAGGGGATTACTGGAGCAGTGCTGCGGGAAATGGACCCCCAACACAGCCACAGCCAGGGCTGCCCTGCTAGCACACACTTAGAGCAAACACAAACACACACACACACACACACACACACACACACACACAAACACGGGCAGAAGAGCATGGTATTTTTACTTCCACATCCACACAGGCTCTCCTGCTAACTTGGCCATTCAGCCATGATCTCTCTCACACAGATGCACACACACCGTCAACACACTGCAAATGAGGTTCTTCTTATGCTTCATATAGAGGACATATTCCTCATCCACCGTCAAATCATGCATTCTCCCTTTATCTGTTCTCCTATCTTGTTTTTTTTCAAACCACCACACACTCATCACCACTTTACACTCAGTGACCAGAACAATATCAAGTCCTGTGCAGTCGAATGCAAACCAATACAACCACCGTGTATCAAAAGCTACAGACAATGTTCCCTCAGCTTCACGGCTATTTTTCAGGTCTTGTTTATTGGTGTTTTTTTATTTACTTTCATCATATTGAGAGGTGTTTTGCAGTCACTCCATATATATGTAAATTGGGTGTCTCTCCAAAAACTAAACAGCCTAAAAGTGTATAGATATATATAGATGTTTGTTTTCTTCCTTCCCCGGAGGATATACAGATATAAAGTAGCTGTAACATGAAGTCTAATTTCTGCATTTGTCATTTGCCAGATAAGTCACGACAATAAAGAAAAGTAGCATTTAAACACTGAATCTGCTCCAGTTTAGCTCAAACCCCATATGTGTAGAGGTGGCATTTTAATAGGTTTTTTTCCTCGCTATGGAGCATATTTTGGTACCAGTAGGAGGGTAAGTGCAGTATGGGTGAGCATCATTGGCAATCGGGCAGCGCACTGCAATTTTGGAGTCGATATAAGTAAGTATTTTGTGCCATCACCCGAGACAGCAAACTAGGCACTGCACAGCACATGGTGCCATCCCCTAAAGATCCATCCAAGGTCACCTTTTTACCCTTTTTTTAATGTAATCTTTACCTTTCTTTTTCACTTTCTTTCTAAAATCTTCAACCTCTAGGTATCAAATTAAACAGACAAAAACATTCAGATTTTCAGATGTGATGCCAGAAAACGGAGGTGGCAAAAGCACACACATTCTTTACTCAAGAAAAAAAAGACTGATCCAACTTCTTTACAAAAGTAAAAGTAAGAAAGTACAGGCTCTGAAATGTACTAAAAGTATAAAAGTAAAAGGTATCCCTCTGAAGGACATTCCTACTGTGCATTTCTGTGCAAAGCTAACTGAACTAACTAACTAACTTTTAGTCTCCCTCTCTGTTTTCCGCTTGTTACGTCGTTTCGTCTGTGTGCGTCTGCCGTGCGTGATATGCACTGATACGGAGAAATCAATCTTGTGTTGTTGTGAAGGCAGCGTGCAAAATGAAAATGAATAATAATAAAATAATGGTAAAAATGTAGGTAGTAAAAGTTAAATGTTGTCATAAAACAAACTTGAAAAATGTATGCAAGAACAGTTACAGAGTATTTGTACTTTCCTGCCTCCCACCTCTGCAGGAAGGCTGAGGGATGTGGTGCTCATCAGCATCTGTCATCGACAACAGCTAGCATGCTGTGGCTAATTAGCTGTAAGACTTTCCCTTTCAGTTAATTTACTGCTTATGCAGCTGCCTGATACAGATATCTTTTACACAAAGTTTTCCACTATGTGAGCGCTGTGCATTATAGATTTCAATTAGCTACTTCGACTAAATCTTCCACACCAAATTTTACGCTCTTGTTGACTAGGAGTGTCCAGTTATATGGTGGTGCTTCACACAGCTTCCTAGTTTATGGAGTAAACACAGAAGGGGCCACAGAAAATCCTAGGGTTCCCATTGCCCATAAACACAACATATACACACACACAGGCTGATGAACAACAACAACAAGGTTCATGTACAGTTTCACGTCTAAAGTAATGTTTCCCTTATCATTGCCAAGTTATTTTATTTGAGTTAACATAACGGTACTTAAACAACATTAAAGTGAGCACTTTCAGTATGAACAGGTTGAGTATGAATGTATCATCAACATACTGAAGTGAACACCATGCATATTAATGTCCAGGTTTAATATGAGCGCTGCTTCTAAAGGAGATGTGGAGGTGGTGATTGATACTAACCCCGAACACACCCCAGCTCGTTGACAGACTCATTTTTTATGACTCTGCCACACACAGCTGAGCGTCATCATCTTATACATATACAAAAAGAAACGCAACAAACAATGTTACACATGTTTGTGATTAAAGCAGACATTGCCCCATACTGTGCAGAGATGCTCTTACTGAGTGTGCGTGTGTGTGTGGCTGCAGGTTAAGGAAACAAACACCAACATTTTATAGATGTGCAATGTCTAAAAGGGTACAGCTGAAGCAAAGGACAATGGAGCGACAGCGAGAGTCATACATTGCGTGAGATTCCTTGAGATAAGTTGGATTCTTTAAAAATTTGATATGATGTAAGCTGAGGGGGGAAAAGTAGGAATGCGCAATACGTGGGAGAATTGAGAGCGTGTGTGTGTGTTGGATGAGCTGGAAATGGGTTTCTGAGAAAGAAGGAGTGTGATCACAAACACAGGAAGGGAGGGCAGAAGACGAGATGAAAGCTAAAGGGAAAAGACATGAGGGAATGTGTACAAACACATGGCACACTAACTGATATGTATGTCAGAGTCACCTAACCCCTGTCTATATAAATACCCATATACATAAAATATATATAATTTCATAGATGTGTACAGTACAACCATATAAGTTTATTTATATACATTTTATGTATATAAAAGTGTATATAGAATATATAGAATCCATTTCAGCAGGCTTTACTCTCCTACACTGCCTGCTCTCATGAATAAAACACTGGAATACACACAATCACACACATCGAGTGCAGACACAGGCTCTCACATACAGTAGACACATCCAGCTTGACTAGTGCACGCAGCCACATCCGACATCTGCATACAGTAGAGACACATTTGCACCCACACACGCGCTGACTCTGTGCCCGAGCTCTACAGCAGTGCAGCTGTTTAAATGGAGCATTATTTTTCCTGAGCGGCTGCAGCAGATGACGGCTGGCAGACCTCTAAGCTCTGAAAATGGCACTAAGTGCAGCACCAATGGATTACGGAAAAGTTCACACAAAACAACTCGAGACTTCACAGTTAGCTTAGAAAGTGTGTTTTCACCTCATCACACAAGATAAAGTATCTGCAAGGAGAAAAAAAAAAACGTAATGTCCTACACTTCAAGTTATGTTTTAAGAGGTATAAAGAGGTAAGGTAAGTTAAAGAGGTGTTATGTGGAGAAATGGTTGATCTAAATATGCACTACTCTCTCTTATCACTGAAAGTATCAGGGGTAACTTTGATGCATATGTAAGAAGTGGAAAATGGAGGATACTTCTGTTTGAATAATATACAAAAACCTTATTTTCTATATGGGGGTTGTCTGCCACAAAAATCTGTATTGGTATTGCTATAACAGTTTTTAATTTCTGTTGAACTTAAATGTTTCTGGGTTAAACTCCACTACATGACCATCTGTTTTGTGCTGTGTTTTGTTGCAGAGATTTGTTTGCTGACGCGGGGCAGAAGGACAGCCAGTGTCCGAGCGGACACATACTGTCGTCTGTACTCACTGTCAGTGGACAACTTCAATGAGGTGCTGGAAGAGTATCCTATGATGAGACGGGCCTTTGAGACTGTTGCCCTGGACAGGCTGGACCGCATTGGTAAGAAAAGACATATTTAGAGAACGATTTCAGAGGGAAACCTTGAGTTTTCTTTTAATTGCTATAAACAGGATACCAGCATTTTGCAGACCTATAACAGAACATGATCTCAGCTGGCGTTAGAAATGAACTATGATCGAAATCTTAGTGCATTTTTTAACAGTTGCAAATAAAGCATATTTTAATCTAGTTTTACCCAGCCAGCACATCAATAAGCAGGTTCATCACTTAGTAAGGAGGGGATCTGTTTTTCTGTCTGCTTTTATTTACTCAGGTCGCATGCACTGACACTGAAAAGACAAATATTTCGAACCAGATCCAAATCCCTCAGACAAAACTTTAGGTCTGTAAAAGAAATGTTCACACTGATACCCAGTGACTGAAATTACTTTCAAAGTCATCTGCATATAAACATGCAGATAGAGCTCTGGTTTTGAAATCCCTGCGTGACTTCTCGTACGCATACAATTGATATTCTCTCCATATCCATCACTGTTCCCAGGCTCAGCCTGAGCAGATGAAAAATTCACAATGAAAGGCATGCCTGTATCATCACTCAGCCATCACTGCATGCTCTGTTTTATCCTCTGCTATGTTTAGAATGGAAGATAGAGAAACTGCTTTAGGGGGTCTCTTTGTAGAAAATGGCTGCTTTGAAAAGATGTGGTGGGTTGATAGTGATGTTTCTGTGTGATGGACTCCTGCGTATGTCCTTTCTCCTGGGCTTGATACTCATGTACACCCTCCCTCCCTAATAAAGTCATTCACACGGCAATGATCCACAAATTAATTACTATCTTGATGGACTTTGCAGAATCTGATTGGAGGTGTGCAGGTGATAAAGGGTCAGGTAGTGCCACGGTCGAGCTGGATGATACAATACCTCAATGCAACACCTCTACTAATCTGCCACCAGTCATAACAGAAAATGGATAGATTGATCCGGGCCTAATTGCATTTACAGTATCTTCGAATTTCACAGCCTTTTGTTAGCACCAAATTGAAAATGGCACTCATGTGAATTAACCCTGTCACTGCTAGTGCGACCATTCAACAATGACTAATAGACTTTGCGGTCAGAGTAGCGCACATTTCTCTCAGAGGTTGGGTCAGCAGTTTCTATGCCTGTCATAGTGACGCAACACCAACTTGTCTCTTTGACCTTGTGCACAGCTCACAGGGACTTCAGAGAAACGCAAGGAGCACAAACAAAAAAAAGGAGAAAGGATTGTTATATGTTTTAGGTTGTACAATGGCTTATCCCAAAGAAAAGACTGTCTTCATGTTTTTTTATTCAGCTTAAAATGCTTTCTTTTGATACCATCAGCCAATAACAGGAAAGAAAACATGATGGCAAAAAGATGGCCCACTGAGCCATTGTCTCAATGCAGCTCACACTCTATCCCAGGCCGCACCTTGTGGTACAATGTTTGCTTTATGTTTTCTCCCTGCCACAGAGGGAATATCAGTAAGAACTAGTAAAACATACACCACCTAAACCTTATAGGCTGTTGTGCACAACGAGCATCAGTGCCTGAGTAGTTTTCCCTCTACCTATCTTTTGCTGGTTCTTCTTGTTCTGTGCTCTTTTATGCTATTTCTTTCTCCTTCTGCTCAATCTCCCTGTCTCATTCTTAAATCTTTTTTCCCCCCTTTTCCCACTTGTCTTCTCAGGTAGACATTCATGCTTTATTTTCTCCTTTCAAAGCAGAGTCTTTGCTGGCATATTCTATTGGAAAAGGTGGTTGGAAAATTGGGTGGTTACTCGAGTACATCCAAATGTCAATCTGATTCTAACTGCCTGTGAGATTTATGCTCGTTATCCTTTTTAACTCTTTTCTTCTCTCACCTGTCATTCTCTATGTGTCTGTGTTTCTGTGTGCGTGTGCAGGCAAGAAAAACTCAATCCTGCAGCACAAGGTACAACACGACCTCAGCTCTGGCGTACTCAACTACCAGGAGAATGAGATCATCCAGCAGATTGTGCAGCATGACAGGGACATGGCCCACTGCGCCCACCTCTTGCAGAACGTCCCACCCCAGACACCTCCCTCACCTACCCCTGTCATCTGGGCACCCCTCATCCAGGCTCCTCTTCAGGCAGCAGCTGCCACCACCTCAGTAGCCATTGCCTTGACACACCATCCTCACCTTCCACCAACTCTCTTCAGGCCTCCAGTTTCTGTGTTGGGGTCCCTAAAGGACCCATCCAGTCGGCTTAAGAAGTTCCATACATTTGTTCCTCCATCCACAGCACCGGACTCTGCTGGGGACTCTCCGTCCAGCACACCCTCAAAACTGTGCACTGGGGTGGACATGCCATTGCTGGCCTCTTTTCGGGCCCAGCACATGACGTCAGGTACAGGGGCAACCAGCTCTAGCAAACAGGCCTTAGGTAGCGAAGGCCAACGTGGACCTAGTGGGGCAGCCTCTGGGTCCAATGGAGGAGGGGCCACTGCCTTCCCATTTGGACCATTCTCTTCCTCTGGTTCACCCTCATCTAGTACGGCCCAGCTACACCCACAACCACAGCATCAACAGCCCTTCCGCTCCAACACCCCACCTCTCTCAAACCTCTTCCACCGAGGATCTACAAGTGGAAGCACAGGGTCAGGAATAAGTGGTGGGGCAGTTGGAGCTTGTGGTGGTGCTACAGGTTGGTCTTCAGGTGGAGCGGTTGGAGGGTCTGTGGAAGGAGCCACTGGAGGAGATACTAATTGGGCTGGAGATGACTTTACAACTGGAACAACAGAATTGGCTCCTGGGGGGCACTTTGGGTTGGGAGGAGCTACTGGTGGATCAGTAGGAGAGATCTCAGGGGATTCAATGGCAGGAATATCTGAAGGGTCAATAGGTGCTGCTAGTGGTAGGTTAGCAGGTGGGGCATCAGGAGTATCAGTGGGGGGCATTGCATGTGGGCCAATGGGAGATGCAGCCAGGAGATCATTGAGAGGGACTTCAAGAGGATCACTGGGAAGAGCATCTGGGGGGTCGGTGGGAGGGACTTCTGGGGATTCACTAGTAGTGACGACTACTGGAGGATCGTTAGGGAGGGCTTCTGGTGGATCAATGGGAGTGGTTTCTGAGGGACTGACAATAGGAGCCTCTGTCGGGCCAATTGGTGGGACTGATTTAATGGCACTTAATCCTGGAGGATCGTTGGGACGGGCTTCTGTTGGATCAACAACTAGCCATATAGGAGGAGGTTCGAGTGGGTCAGGGGGAGGGGTGATTGGAGGACATATTGGCAGACCAGCAGGAGGGGCAGTAGGGAGCCATATAGGAGGTTCAACAGCTTGTCCTGTAGGAGGGACTTCTGGTGGAATTACAGCTGGACTTATCGGTTCCTCCCGTTGTCAGAGCCCTATATCTACCGGCTCGTCCAGTCCTATGCCTGTTCAGATTCTCCATAGCCAGCCATCTCCCAAACCTCCTCAAGTGGCTCCTCTGCAGCAGTTTGCTGGGGGAGGCAGGACTACCAGTGGCTTAAACCTCTTCCCTTCCCCTCCACCAGGCTCCCCATCCTCTAGTAGAAGACAGCACAGCCAGCAGCCTGCTGAGGGCTCCCCATCTTCCCTCAGCCATTTTAGCCTGGCAGGCCTCCAATCTGGCTTCCTGCCTCATCAGATGTCCCTGGAGAGGTCTGCCCTGGCCTCCCTTGCCCAGTATGGTTCAGCAAACGCCTCCCCCTGCCTTACCCCAGTGGCACCCAGCCCTACAATTCAAAGTCCTGTGGCAGGCAGGACTTTTCACTACAGCGACCCCTCCAGTGCCACAGGATCCCACAGTTCTCTGCTCTTGCCTCAGTCTTCTATACCTTCACAGCTTCCCAGCCAGCCAAACCCAACGGGGAGAGATTCCCCGCTGGGCCGCTTTTCTGAGGACTTAAAACTTTTATCCAGCTCCCACCCATCTCTGCCACAAGAGGTGGCCCAGGCCTTGGGCCACCAAACTCCTTGCGCTTCTGTGGAAACTGGATATTACCCGTCACCTTTTTCCTCACCCACTCTTGTGCCCAAACCCTGTAGCTCAGTGCCAGGGCGCATGACTCCTCCAATCCAGATGTCTCCGGGGCACCCTCACCAAACTCATTCCCCTGGGGCCTCTCTGGGCTCACCTCTACGGAGGGGCTCTGCTGCATACTCTTCAGATCTAGAACCTCAAACTGTCCGCTCTAAACTCCCTTCTAATTTGTGAGGATTGATCACACCCTCCTGTGCTCCTCCAAACTGAAACACAAACAGACTATCTCCATGTGTGGCATTGTTTTCTTTCTGTCTTCAGACTTCACTGTGTTCCACCTCTCATTTTACCAAGATCTTACATTTACTGTGATTTAAAAGACACTTTACCGGGTAACTCGGAGTTCTCGAATACTCTATATATGTTTTATGCTTTGTCCTCTTTTTTTCATACATACTGTATATAGATAGAGATATATTTAAATGCTAAGTTAGTCAAGGGACTAGGAGGGTGTGAAAATTATCTCCATTTAAAGGACAGTCATTTTCTTTATTTCTATAACTATGCCAAATTCATCTGGTGATGTTTGGGAAGACAACTCTTCGGACTACACAGTAATACTCTTTTTCAGCAGGAACCTATGCACTAATACCTGCATGTATAAAGGCTTTTTGTGTGTTTAAAAAAAAAGTATCTTAATTTTTAGCTAAAACAATGCTTCGAGACAGGCAGACTCTTGTACCATCTCATATAGGATCACATATTGCTGATCCTTAAATGTATCTATTAGATTGTACTTATTTATCCACTGTATAAACTTTTCAAAACCTTATGAGAGATGGAGAAGAGATTTTAGGAAACCAAAAAGACTTTTCCTGTGGGGTAATAATAATTCACCTCCTCTTGGCCCGTCAATCCTTATTTTATACCACTTTATCCTAATAATACTGTTTTTTAGGCTGGGGGAGAGGGGTTCAGCGAGCTACCCTCCATCTCTATATTGAGACATAACAGTGTGTGAGCGACTGGCTGTCTGCAGAGTCCTCAACCATGTCCTTACAAGCTCACTTTGTCTTCCAAGCTCATGCCGCTTTTGTGTAGAAAGCATGCGTTGTTTTTTCTTCCCGAGTGTGTGCAACTGTTAATGTGTGAGTGTTGGTGAGTATAAGCGTGTGATCCAGTGGAACAGTCGGATGCAAGGCAAGACTTTTCCCTGGACTGATCAACAAAAAAACTTGGACTTCCATTATCCACAGCTTGTGTGTTGCATTGTGTAGCACTCAGACCATTGAGAATCAAAAATAGTCATATATAATTGCCCCAAAAGCAAATACAGAGCATTCAGTACGCACGCTCAATTGTCCAAAAAGTGCTGGAAATGGACATTTGCGACTTGATTTGTGCATTTCTTTTTTTCTGCTGTAGCTGCTATATGGTCATCATAGACTTGTTTCCTCATTGAAGGCCAGTGATGTGTTTGAGATCTGAATGTATGTGTGTTTGTTGTAAGTACTGTAGCTATGGTTGATGCACCCAAGGCACATTGCGCCAAGGGGGGTCTCGAGACTGTTCCATAACTGCAAAGGTCATTGGTTCAATATCTTTGACGTTTTCATCAGCAGCCATTTTTCCTGCCCAAGTGTCCTTTAGCAAGACACCGAACCGATACAGACTAAATTGTTGCGAGGCAATCTGGATCGATGACTCAGTAAGTTGCCTGAACCAGCCCACTCCTTACCAAACATTCTCCATGAAGTATTTCTGTACTGCTGCACTTCACAATGACCGAATTAAGATTTTCAGATGTACCAGACATCATTCAAATACATTTAGCACAGAAAAGAAATAGGAATAGGTCCATATTGTATGTGTATTCATTCAGATTCTGGTGACGCTGTCAGAGAGCCATACAGTGTTCAAGAAAACTGAATACACCGTAGAGGACGGTATCACTAAACTCCCACAGGAGAAGAGCAGTGATATGCTTCTACATGTTTGTCCGTAGCTCATCACCAAGACAGACCCGGGTTCCACTCAGACAGCTGAGTCCCTAACTCAGTCACAGCACTCAGCCTCAGCAGCCTAATTTAACAAGACATGTCTGTAATCCCTTGACCCTCGCAGGCTATCATGGACTCGCACACAGAGGTGCACAGTGACCATGCTCTCCTCTCATTACAGCTCCCAGAAGTCCCTATAATAAGGTATAGCGACACACATGACCTGACACGGAGCTGCACGAATGCACATTTACAGACATGCACACAGCCACAACAGCATGTAATGACTGCTCATGGCAAAAATAAGAAAATATCCTGCAATCATGGTTTCTTATCCACATGTTATGATGCAAAAATCTATGACTGATTTGATTTTTCACTCTTGCATTCAGATCAGTTATATCCAGTTTATAAAGCCAATAGCTGATTCTGGATTTAATATGTGAATTTTGCCAAATACATGAGCTGTAAACCGAAGAAGATGTATTACTAAATTTCAGTTTTGTTTTTGTTTTTCATTCATTTTGAATAAAGAGGAAGTCTTGACATGGATATCAGTTGTCTTGATATCCCCTGGCTTTACTGGAAGTCCCAAATTACAGTCCCCATAACATCAGACACATAATCGGATGAGGCAGAATGAGAAGTGAACATGTATGAACTCTGATTATTTGAGTTATCATTACAGATTTACTAGTCATTACATAACCTAGGTGAAATCAATAATGGGTCATAGTTTTTATCTGTATACACATGACCTTTTCATGGTCTTCATCGCAGGCTGAGCAGGCTTTGCTAATGGATAGTGCAGTGTTTTGTTTACCTATCACACATTTAACACCTCATCTATATCTGCAGTAAACAGTCATCTGAAAGGCAGTAAAACATTTACATTGGCCTTACAGCTCATGGTCAGATCTGTGTCAGTAGGAATATCTCATAGAAGGACTCTTAAAACCAACAACCAGTGGTGTTAAACACATACAACTGTTTCACCTCTGGAGTAGTGACTGTCCAGGCTTTTAAACCTCGGTCTTCCTGTACCTACTAGCCTTGTACTGCACAAAAGCAGACAGACTGCTGTGCCTCGCACATCAGGAAAAAGAGTCCCTTTTTTTCCTCACAATATGACCTTATTAAAGCATGGAGTTGGGGAACAATTTGTAGCCGGTTGGTGAGACAAAGGTGGAGATGTGAGGAAACACTGATTCACTGAGAGAATGATATAGCCGGACTTTCAGCCACAGGGGAAGACAAGCAGACTATAGCGTACTTGTGCCGATGGGGTGCTGTTTCTCGGGGACTTGTCACCCGCAATGTCACCCTCTTCTTCGTGGTCGTCCCTGAGTGGTAGTTGATGTTTGTCAGCGTGATATTGATTGGAAGGATACGAGGGAGAGCTGTGAGTGTAGCTATGTAGCTAGCAGATGTTTGGATGTGTGTGTGTGTGACTCGGTTTCCCACACTGCTTGGCAAGGTCGATGGCAGGGGCTGGACGCTATCGGAGGAGGGTGGGACAGAGTGGCACAGGTCATAGCTTAGGGAGAGACAGACATTGGACGGGGATTGATTAGTTGGCCTGAACTTAGTCTGGTCCATCATCGCAGATTAGTGGTTTAGGCGAGGGTTGGGTGGGCGCACAGTGTATCAGCTGAATCTGTCACTGTCAGTTAGAGAGCAGACACAATCTGCGTGATGGTCAAAATCTCTTGTCTGGGACTTTTTATGCAAGAAAAAAGCAGTTTTTGATTGTTGACCCTGCAGCTTTGAATTTCAGTAGTAGGGAATTTGGAAAAGCGGTTTCATTATAATTTTCTCAAGTCACAGAAGACCATGTAATCCTTCAATCCAAGACATGAAAATAACAGAAATTGGAGTAACAAGACTTTCACCTGACAGCAATGTTTATTCTTCAAGGGGATTTGCTATTTCCATCCTCCCAGACTATTTGCTGCAGCCTCATCTGTAGCGTAATGTAGTATAGAGACAGTGTTTTTCAGAGGAATCAGCTGGGAATTAGATAAGGAGGCTTTGAAACTTTGTGTCTTCTGAGAACAGCGAATAAAGAAAAACAACTGTGACTCATGCAGGGAACTATTTTCATTATATCTCCCCATGTCACCCCACCAAACATGGGAGGCAAATGGCTGTATACAAGAGAGGAAACGGCAATGAGGGGCAGTCAAAGGAATACATCAGCTGCCGGGGTTGCATCCATTGTGGTCTGTTTGGTAACCAGTACAGCGGAGATGTTGGAAAAGCACCTGGCATTTGTGTGTTTCTATTCTGTTTCGTTTTAACTTTATGCATTGGTATGACTGGTTGCTCTATTTTATCTGAATCTAATCTAGGTCAGGGGCTGCAGAGTCTTTACCATGAAACCTGTGTTGCCTGGCTCTGACCCCTGGTAGATGTGTTGTGAAGCAGCCAGCAGGTTTGTAAAATTGCTTCAGCGCGACAGCCATCACAGAGCTTTGGCGGGCACCTCTGTACCATTTCCAATTCATGGTTGTTTCTATAACGCAGCATTCTCAGATTTCTGTTTGGTGCGCTTCCAATTTTCGCTGCCTAATCTTAGCCTCCCTCTCCCTTTGTGCCGCCCTACTCACCCATGAATACGGGTTGGTGAATCAGCGATGCACACTAATGAAATCATTTGCTGTGATTGAGGATTAGATGTAGCAGCAGCGGAATCGAACCTGCAATTTCTCGGGGGAGAAAAAAAGGCACGCGTGTGTGTGGTTTTCCTGAAGCCCTCGTTTATTCATTCATGACCACAAATTCCTCCGACCCTTTTCCGCAAACGCTCAATTTATTTTGCACACAAGCACCAGAATCAGGTGTTCCGTATGACAATGTACCTCAGAGTGATTGGATATGATATGAAGATTGCTATGTGTGGTGAAAAGTTCTGTTTATCGTAGCGTCTAATACAACTGACCTCTTTTGCTGCTGCTCTAGTGAGATGGAATAACACGACATTAATGTTATTTTGACCACAAAGTGGGCTGTTGGGCAGTGTAACCTGGATATGACCCAGTTTAAGAATGCCATGCAACAGTGGGGATATTCACTCCTAAGTCTGTGTCACCTAACGATCCTTCAGGGTA
Organism: Lagodon rhomboides; assembly: GCA_039737535.1. Taxonomy (NCBI): domain Eukaryota; kingdom Metazoa; phylum Chordata; class Actinopteri; order Spariformes; family Sparidae; genus Lagodon; species Lagodon rhomboides. The sequence goes on from CM077784.1 coordinate 31,925,933, forward strand.
ACGGCACTGTACGGCTAACTGGCAGGATTCTCCCTCTTAGCTGTCGATATAGTCATCAAGTCACTCAAATTAGATGCCTAGATTTGGTTCTGAAAATACACGGTCTCATTTTTTCCTCTACTGGTTGCAGCTGATCATAAAATCCTGAGTTGAAGCCAAAGGTGAAGCTGCTCTTCACTGGATTAAAGTGTGTATGTGTGTGTGTGTGTGTGTGTGTGTGTGTGTGTGTGGGTACAGTAAGGTCACGTTCATACTACATTTGGAGAGATGAGGGTTTACATAAAAAAAAAAGATAAAAAAAAGAAATCCTGCTTCTCGAAGCTGTCTTTCATTTGCTGAAGTATGTACTATAATTCCACTTAATCTGATGTTGGGAGCGTAACCTCAACAAGGTACTTACTTATACAGATTTATATATTTCCATAGGACCTATTTATATTTCTGTATTTATTTTAGAATCTCTTAATAAGTGATGTCATCACCATAACAGATAATGATAAGCAATGTTCACCAACCCTGTGTGTATGTACAGAGCTCATAACATGTCCATGATTTTTAAGGAAACATGTCATTTACATTGTATAATCTCTCTACTTTGATGCGGCGCAGGAGTGGGACATTTTTCGTTACATGATGCTTGAGACCAAGACTTTCTACCTGAAGGCTCGACCTTTTTTTGTTCCATGAAGGCAGTGACTGGTTCAACACTTCTTTACGAGGACACGCGACCTTTTGGGGGGAGGACAGTATTTTGACCGCTTTGCTATTGATCAACGGATATCTATTTTTTCTGCATTTAAACACAGGAACTATGGGGAAAAAAGCAATAAGGGAAACTGTACATGTATGGTGTGACTGGATGTGTTACCTGCGGGGGACATTGCGCCGATCCACGTGACAACCACACACACGCAGTAGCCGTGGCTCATAAGTTTGTGTGGCTGTGAATGGAGAGAGGCAAAAAAACTGCATTGTTCGATAAGCACACATACTGGATGAAATAAAACGGTATAGAATAAAATATAAGGAACACCTGCCTGGAGTGTTTTTTTGTTTGTTTGTTTGTTGCCTTTATTCAGCCAAAAAAGGGAAAATGGGAAAAAGTCAAATAGGAAGGTTAAAAAGCAGACGAGAGAGAGCCTGCCCATGTGAGGAGAAGCCCTTTCTCAGTTTTTACACTTATGTATTTGCATCTTTTTCGTTTTCCTTTCTTTTTTCTGAGGCGGGAGAGGGGAAGGGGGGCAGGACAAGGGGGCAAGGGAGGGAAGAGAAGGGAGTGTCGAAAAAAAGGCACGTTAAAAAACATCACAGGATAAGCGCATTATGGGAGGACAAACAAACATTGAATACAGAGAGGGGCGACAGGAAAAAGTACTGGGATGTTGGAGAAATTTGATGGCAGTTTGTCAGTGGGGTTCCTGTATGTGAAGTTATATGTATGTGTGTGTGTGTGTGTGTGTGTGTGTGTGTGTGTGTGTGTGTGTGTGTGTGTGTGTGTGTGTGTGTGTGTGTGTGTGTGTGGAAGCCCCTTCTTTAATAGGTAGACGTCGCTGAAGGATGCAAGTCCCCTTTTGGCAATTTCTTAAAAATATTTAAAAAACACATTTGAAGTAATATTATGGTAAAAGACCTTAAAAGAAGCTTTTCTGTTCCATTTTTGTTTTTTTCAAAATGAACAGAAACAGAGGTCCCCTCTTAGATAGTGGAGAAATATAGTGCCCTGTTGGCAGTTTGACGTGTATGTGTGTGTAATAATAAAGAAACGAGAAAAATAAATAAATACTAGGCTGAGTTTTCTTGGCAGGAAGTTGAAACTTACGAGAGCCTGCCCATGTGGGGAGAAGTTTTTCTTTCGTTATACTTACTCATTTATCTTTTCTCTTCCTTTGTTTTTCCCTTTTGTTTGTTTTCTTTCTTCCTTTTTGTTGAGGAGGGAGAGAGAAAGGGGGTAAAGGAGAGGAAAAGTAAGAAAAAAAAGGAAATGTTCACATGCTGCATGCTCTCAGTTGCACTTCATGGTACAATATGCACAATACGCCACTTTTATTCTACTTTTTTTGTGTGCAGCAGGGTGCATGAAATGGCGATTCTGTGCTGTTACTCATTATTTCCCTCCCTCTTCCATCTTGTGAGAGGTGTCAATAAGCAAAAGCCTATCACGCAGACACATTCGCTCCCCAGATGCACGCAGAGAGCGGTCAAGAGACAGGTGAAGCTCCTCAGAACGCTGGAATTGTTGGCAGACTGTAAAAAAGGAGGACAGTCGGCGTCTGCCCCTGTGAGCACTCAGCCATCTGCTTCATTAGAATTCCCCCTTGAGGTAACCTTCCCTTCTCCAAGAGGAACTCATTGAAAGTGAAGGGCTTTGTTTTAGATTGTCTATTGTAATTACACATTATTCTCCTCCTCTGATGCCTGCCTGCTGAGAGGAGAGGAGCTGGCTCTCAGCCGCCCCGCTCCGCATCTGAAGGCGACAAAAAAAACACGAGCTGGATCGTGGTGTGAACAGTGCACAGCCGCCGCTGTCGCCGTCGCTGCCACGTGAGCCACCCCTGTATGCTGCTGCTGCTGCCTCTGTGTGGTTTTGTGCAGTGGGCCAGATCAGCGAGGTCATGGTGACATCGTTGCAGTTGAGGTGGCTGTCTCTCTGGCTGCCATGGTGGGACGACCAGCACTAATGCCTTCCTCTGCAGCATCTGGGATAATCTGCTCTAGTTCTCCTTGGGTCAAACTCAACAGTAATTAATCCTACCATTACCCTGCAGGCCTCAGGGTTAAAGCACTGTATATATGCGTGCGTCTCAAGTTTTTTTTTTTTCTCTTGTCCAGATAGCCCCTTTAAACTCCACTCTGGTGATGGGGCATGCCTCGACTTCTGCATAAATTAGAATGTTTTTATAGCGACATTTCAGAGGGACACGGGGATTTGTGTGGATTTCAGTCGGCCAGCGGGATGAAACTCGAGTGTCCTGAAAGTCCAAAGATCTGTACAAAGCAAGAGTAGATCAAAAGTGGAGCTGTTTAAATTCAGGTCATAAAAACGGCCATTATCTCACTTTCAACATCCTCTTTTTTTTTTTTCTTTTCTCTTTCCTGTCTTACAGAGCTGTTTTTTGCAAGTTTGTTTTTAAGGAGCATGCTTTTATTTATTTTTTTCATATCTTCTCACGCTCAATAGCATGCAGGCCTGGCTCTATATTTTTTGGCAGCCCAGGGCTCAGAGCACTCAAAAACACACACAGTAACTACAGCACATCCGTATTAGTGCTTTTTTTTCACTCCCCCCTCTAAAACCCTGCCGTCAAAGCCTTTTGACATCTGCCAGTTTGTTCGCAAATATTGTCCAAATGCCAACTTTGCGATGCTCCAGCTTTTTGATGCGCATGGCTGAAAGTTTTCCCCCTTTTTTTTGTGTCAGTGTGAATGTGTGTGCCCATGCACGTGGGTGACTCTGCATTCGCGTGTGTGTGTGTGTGCCTGCTGGGATTAGGTTCATGAAAGCATACGCATGGATAACATCAGAAAGATGGCCACAGGTTGCCAAAAGCCCCGGTCCTCCTGCTCGCTCCTTCCCTCCCTTGCTGAAAAATCACGATGGTCAGAAAAATGGGGCCATATGTGTCCTACTTTAGAGGTGGAGGGAAGTGCTGACAAAACTGAGTGACTCAAATAAAAGTTGATAACATGAGCTCATGGGGCCAAGCTGATAGTTCCCATCAATAGGGGAAGACGTGAAATGTGATTAGCCTCAGTGGTGAATGCGTGTCTGTCAAATTGGATTTCCCTGTGTATTATTAACTCATGGGCTATTATGACACAGTATTCTAGTGGTGGACAGTAACTATACATTCACTTAAGTATTGTACTTGATCCTCAAAGACCTAGAACAATTTAGTTTGTTTTTCCCACCCTCTTCTAGCAGTCAGCATCAAGTGTCATACATCATTTTGATTGAGGTGAACTTCTTAACTTCTTCGACTGAGAACAGATGAATTAAAAAGATTCTTTAAAAACACCAGTCAATTTTTAGTTTATTTTACTGTAAGCCCAGACAGAACCTTTTTCTTAATCTTGATCTTTTTCTGTCCTTTCCTTTGCAAGTTACAATCATTTATTTGTCTAATATTTATTGAAACATTACAGTTCTCAGTTAAAAACAGGTGTAATAAATGTTTTATTTACTGACCATGTATATGTGTCCAAAACAGTTCAGAGCGTTAATAGGAAGGTTATTAAATTATGACAGAGGATATTAATGCAAAAGTGATATTTTTCTCAGAGAAATACAAAATATTAAACAACAGCAGCTCGGCTACAACTCTTGCTTGTTGGCCCTGAGGAACACTACATGGGTTCTCTCCAAAAACTCCGCTTGACATTAGTTTTAAAACATGTGGATCGGATTAGCAGTTCAAACATTTAGGAACAATCGCTATTTCCATCTGCCATCGGCCGTCTAGGTCTATGAGGGTGAAAGGGATGGTTCACCCAAAATTTTAAAAATTCAAATTATCTTTAGTGCTGTTAATACATCTAGATAGTTTTGGGGTGAGCTGCCAAGTTTCTGATATATCAGCCGGACAGATGTTTGCCTTCTTCTGGCTAAAATGAACCCAGATGGTACAAAAAATAAAAAAAAACATTTGAAGAACTCAACAGCGATGTCTCTTTCAAGAAATCATGACCCGGTTACTTCAGGAAAGGCAGCCCTTGTTGTGAGTAGTAACTATTTTTAGCCAGCACCTACTCATGGACGAGAGGCTAGCTTACTTAAATAGCTAAAGTTACAGCTCAGCCGATGAAAGATGCAATTAATGTTTACAACTCGCACCGTCACGAGCATGAGCCTCTCGTCCACGCTAGCACTTTAGGCTCCCCTCTTCAGCATGTGTAAGCAGTATAAAGTATAAAAACATGTAATAATACTTTATAACGTACTTTAAGGACATTTTGAAGTGGTTATTTAAATGATCTGTCAGTATTACAACTTCTCTTTCTTCTTCTTCCTATGAAGACATCATTTATATTCCTACAACTGTGTTTTAATTATGTTGTCTTTCTGTTTAGAGCAGCTCCAACTTACAGGTACCCATGGGAGGAGAGGTTAGTGGTCCATAAATACATGAATAAATCTTTTTATATACAGGTACTGTTAGTTATTTTAGCTGATAATGCCTCTGTACTTAAGTTGAATATTCTTGAATTGTGGTATTTGCTTAGTAAAGCATCTGAGTTCTTCTTCCACCGCTGCCATATTCATCCTGTTCTCACGTAACGTACTTCATCCACCGTTTTTTAAAACCTTTTCGGGTCATTCCCATGTCGTTTTTGCAAGTGTTAATCAGAACTCGGAGAGACAGACTTTGATGTGATGATGGGAGCCGCCTCGAGCCGCGACCCCGCTGTGATATGTCAACACAAGAACTAGCGGCTCAAGTTGTCACCACGCCATCTGCTTACAGTCCGTCCTAAATGTCCGTTTCTAAGCGCAGCCAATCTCCCCTCCAGACAAACCCCTCCAAGGCGGATACAGCTAGCTGCCTATTTCCGACGAGGGGTGAGGCTTAAATCCATCTTGCAGCGCTCATAAAATGTTTAAATACTGTTTATTGAATCAGTCCTTCAGATTGAATTGCAGGGATTAATTCCGAAATGTGATATCCGGTTTTTCCAAAATATGACCCCTGCTCTGCTTTAACTGATTGCTAGCATGAGAGTCGAATATTCCAGCGGGTATTTTGAGGATATTAATTTAAAAGAGAGTGATGTGTTTTTGAAATGCTCGGCAGTAAGCTGATGTAGTTTTCAACCCCTCCACAACAAACATTGCATTTTTGCACAGAGACCATTTCAATATATTAGCATGCTATATAGTTCAGTGGATGATTCCTGCATATTTCATAAAAACCCCTCTCTTTCTCTCCTTCTCTGCTTAAGATAATAAATGTAAAAAAAAAAAAGAAACCCAGAGGAATTCATTTGAAAGAGAGGAAAATACCATTTTCTTATTTTTAGCAATTATAATCCTCCATGACTGGTGATCCCTGCAACACCATCCTCCTCCACTTCCTCCTTCCCCCCAGTGAGAGCTGATGTGGGGGGAAGATCTCCCTTCCTCGCATCCCTCTTCCTCCCCCCCTTTGGCTTCATCCCTCCCTCACACCATCGCTCGCCTCTCACAGGGTGAGGGTAAACTGTAGTGAGCACCCCCCCGATCCAAACAGCCTGCAGCCTCTGTTCCCTGTTTATCATATTAGCCCGTGCCCTTGAGCATTTTGCAGCCAGACTCATCCTTTGAACTAAGCAGAGAAAACAGACCAGCGCGGCCATACCATAAATCATGTGGGTTTAAATTCTGACAGTAAATGGCCTTGTGCTAAACCATCGCCAGGCTTCAGAACGGAGCGTCTTGATTGGCTGTCTCAGTAGGCTTGTGATCCTGCCACGGCTCTTCTTCCAGCCTTGAGAGAGATCAGAAAAAAAACACACGGTCCTTTTTAACATTTTTCTCTTTTCTCTGTGAAAATAAATATTAGCAGCGCAGCGTATTGATAGAGATGAAATCATGTCGATGAGAGAGCTGGGGGAGCCGGGATCGAAATGATCATCCCCCCAGTATGCATCTAGAAAAAGGCTTAATTACGCCAGTGCAGGTCGAGCCATTGTTCAGGATAATTAAGATCTTCTGAGTGTCATTACTGACTCCCGTAGTTATGGTTTTTAAGAGCTAGTCAGCAGAGCAGAATATTGGAGAATGTCACCGACCTCCATGCTTCACCTGCAAAAGAATGTCCTAGCTGCTGCTGCTGGGAAAAAAATGCAGCCTAATTATGCAGTGGATCCCCAAACCAAGTGTGACTGGAATCCACTCCGTGAATGGGCTGCAGACAAAAACAAACATGCAAACAGGCATCCCTGCGCTCAGCTTTCTTTCTTTTATGCCCCAAAATTCATAAGCAAAATGTTTCCTAATCGTCCAGGTAACAGATGGAACGCACGTGGCTGAGAGGGAAAGCCAACGCTATGATCACCCTCCTTCCGTCAAGTGGCCTTTAATGTTATGTCGTGAATACATACACCACCGCCGAGTGAGATCAGATATGCTTAGTACAATGAATTCCCCGTCGCTGACCACTAGGAGTCAGGAATAGATTTCACCGTAAGGCTTTAAGGGCTGTTGAACAATCAGCGGTGTAGGGGGCGGTGGAGGGAGGAGGAGGAGGAGGAGGAGAGGGCCGGGTGAGGAAGGTGACAGAAGAATATAAGAGGTGGGTGAAGAGGATGACCTCAAGAGAAAATTAATTAAGTGCAACTCCTGGCTACATGATCTAAATTGTAAAAAAAAAATAACCCTGTGTATTGATTGACACTCTGTATTGACCAGGTCAGGTCCTCTTTTGGCTGCGGTGGCAAAGGGCAGTTTGAAATGATTTCTGCGCTCTCCGCCGATATGACTTCAGAAAGAAGATGTGCGCAGATCATTCAGCCGTTCGTTGATCTCTCCTTCTGCCTGTCAGCGCTGCAGAGTCTCACCGCTCATGTCAGTCTCTTGGCAACAGAGAGAGACACACACGTGTAAAAACTGACATGGGATTTGCTGAGGAACAAACGGAACAGGTAAATACAACACTGACATTTGACATGGAGAATATGTTAGCAAGCCATGGCTTATTTACACTGTTGGGCAGCTTTCAAAATGCAATATATTACATAATACCAGTACTAGTGACCTTCATTTTAAAGTAATATATTACGTTACAATATTGCTGTCTGCGTAGAATAATATATTATTTATTACACTACCCTTTTTAGATCCTTTCAACAAAATGCCCAAATAACCGATATAGAACAGTGAAAGATGTCCTTGGACACAGGGAGGACCAGACAAAAGATCAAAGTCTGATATATTTTGAGATAGGAATAAATATTTTTTATTTTAGGCTTATTCATATGAACCACAACAGATCTATACCTATTTCAGTCCACAGGACAAAGAATGCATGGTCATATGTGATTCAAGAATGTTCTATGAAAGTGCACTCGGAGGATGAGGCTTCATCATTTACACATGCAGCAGTTACAGCGCAACATTAGCATTAATTTGAAGTTGTGTGTCTGATCACACATGAATGTAAGTCCAATATTTGCTCTCTTTTAGCTCTGGTTTTGGTCTCTACCAACTGCAGCTTCTAGCTCCTACATGCTCCACAATGTTCACCAGCCTGCCTTGGGTCAGGGGTTCATTATCTACGGGTTCATCACTACCATTTTTTTGGCATCGCAATTTTATACAATGTTATTCTAAAAACCCTGATTATAGCTGCTTAAAGGAAACATCCAGTTGTATCTGTGACCTCGCCACCGTGTACAGTACCCAGTGATTTGGTCATTCCCTCCTTAAACCTGAAGGGGAAAGGTCAAAACATTATTTTCTTTTTCACTGTTTTTTACTCAAAAGTACTTTTTTGACAGGCAACATCCTCGGGGGCCACAAAATACCTGTGAAAACTTAACTCTCTGTATTATAACAGATTAAAAATAACTTTTGACTTTCCCCAAGGGTTTGAGTAAGAAACTATAACAATGTTAAACCGACAATAAACAATATTTTTGCTTTAACCTCATTGTGAAGTAAGTATATCTTTCACATAGTAATGGTTATAGAATAATAACGATGGATAGCATAGCATATTTTTTTATGTTAATTCTGATGTTATTGTGTACTGTCCGCATATGTGGACAAATTTCACCTTTTTTGGCAACATTGTTCTTATAATTTCCATGTCTTTGAATTTAATTGAAAAGAAAAAAATGCTATCCTACGACCATGCACTCATTAGCAAAGGTATCATATATTAACCTGGAAAATGAAAAGCAGTGTTAAAAGTCAGTCGTTTTGTTGAACCTTTCAACCACCAGGAACTCCCTCTACAGGCTTTATGGCCGTATAAAGACAATGCATATATAGATATAGATAGACAGGAATAATAATTCCTACAGCTGCTCGAGGGATTTGTCACCTTAATGTAAAGTCACGTTGTTTTAGATTTGTTTCTATCGTGACATGATGGAGAGTCAGGGGATCCCCTACAACACTTGATCTACAGCACCTGTCTGTATCATTACCAGCACCCATCTATAACGGAGGCCTCACAGAAGCTATAGAGTCTTTACGTAACGTGGAGAAAGCAGATGCTAATTTGTGTGAAGGATGACTCACTTTCATTAGCAGGAGTGGATCCTTCTGAGCGGCTCTACCTTTGATGTTTTTTCCTCCTTCGGTGTTTCGTAGGGAAATCATTTTTTATTTGCAAAATGTGCAAGATTTATATTGCTTGTAATTGTCTGCGTGTGTGTGTGTGCATGGGTGGAATGTGTAACCACATAGCTCTCAGCGATGAATACAATAGACAGTTACAGTACGGTGCCAACTTCCCCAGAGCCAAACAGAGAAAAAACAACAAGAGGGAGGAGTAGGGAAAATTGTATTGTGTGTGTGTGTGTGTGTGTGTGTGTGTGTGTCTGTGTGTCTGTGTGTATATATATATATATGTGTGTGTGTGTCAGGACACAGAAGCTGCAAGTATGTCAGTATGTGCAAATGTGTGTGTTTTATGTGTGATAAGAGGGGATGGAGGAGGGGGTGAAGGAGAGAACCCGGAGCAGAGATAGTGTGGGAAGGAGGAGGAGGAGGAGGAGGATGTGAGAGGGTCGTGCAGGGGGGGAGAGGAAAAGACCTGTGAGGCGACGGCCGAGCGATGAGGGGGTGTGATGCTGAAGAGTGTGAGGAAGAGACGGGCAGACAGGAAGAGAGAGCGAGGCGGTGTTTTTTGGTGCTTCCCTTTTTCTGATCCCGGCACAGCCGCCGGGATTAAAGGAGGCGGTTCAACTCTGAATATTTCATGATTCTTATATGTCAACCACAAAGAAATTGAGAGTGATGTCATGCTCCTTTCTGTTGCGATCACGAGAAGAGTCAGCAGCGTTCTTCGTTCACACTGTAGTTGCCCTCCTGTTTCCGTTTGGCCTCTCGCTAAACCCCTGAACTGCTTTTGTCCAATCATAGCCGAGCAGCCTTGACCAGGCGTGGAAAGTTTATGTGAAGTTCATTGAGCTCCATTCAGAGTTCAACACGTAAATTAAACCAAAAACGTAAAAGGGAAAGTGTAAGGAAGGGCAGCATATGACCAGAGTGTCAGACAACTGCTGCTCTTTGATAGCTAGCCTTAACTGTAGCTAGCTGCCGTTAGCTAGTTAGCTCGTGGCTCGGTAAGCCATATTTTCACAGCTGAGCTGAGGATTGAAAAGACAAACCGTGACTGTGTTTTAGTTGAGTTAACAAGGCGATTAAGCTAGTCTTTGTTTGGTAAAAGAGGGAAACTTGAATTCAGAAGGTACACGGTTGTATTTTTTCTGTTTAGTCAGGAAAAATAGACATAAGACTGTTTAATTTCTTTGCATTTTGTGAGTTTATTTTGTTCATTTATTACACCAACAGCTGACAGACGTTATATCTGCTAGCTGTAACTATGCCAGTTATTGATTCTCGACTTCAGTAGCCATAGACGTTGTTGATATAACATCATCACTGTTGTGTTTTCGCACTGTTGACAATTCTCCTTTTTTCAATGTTTAAACTTAAATTAGTCTTAAAAATTGCTTTTCTAGCAGTGTCTCATCTCCTGAAATGTACAATGCAATTATTAGCATTTCCTGCTAGCTACCATAAGGCTTACGTTATGTTAGCTCGGTCATGCTCTTCATTGTATTCGGGGAATTTTACACTCTTAAAAACTCCAACCTCAGCACCAACTGGAGTTACATTGTGTTTAGCAAGCAGTCCTCATTCTCAAAACACCAATTTTCTTCAATTTAAAATGTACTTGATACAGTAATATATGACGAAGTGTGTGTAAACAGCCAAACTGGGCTGAAATAATAGTTTGATCTCACGTCTTACAATTCTTGTAATGCCATGACTAACTGCTTCTCCACTGCAGTAAGACAATACTGTTTTCTTTATGAAGTCATGTGTCTTTGAAATTGATTTTGAACTAGTAAGAATGAAGGACATCTTGCTGGGAACGTGCAGCATTACACTCAGTCTTTTAGCATCATACCATGTTTGTAGCTATAAAGTTCATTTTATCTGTTTTTTAACGTGTCGCCCAGGGAGATTAGGGACTCAGCTGCAGACAGCAGTTTTAACAAACTCATGGCATCAACAATAAATTAACATGCTAGCTACAGCTCATGAATGGTCCCAGGCTATAAACGAGAGACCAGAAATACGAGAGAGGCTCGTGTTTGTGACAGCTGCGGGATGTGAACATTAACGGTGTCCTCGGCTGATGTTGGTTATCCCGTTGTTTCATGACTTGATGCACGTTTCCTTCTGTGTAAAATAGTTCCCACATGAAACTGCTCATGACAAGGGTCTGCAGATCATCTTGAACCAGTCTTGATTTGTGAAAAGAGATATTATTGTTCGTTCGTTATATTTGAGAGAAGGCAGTTATCTCTCCAGAACTCACAGCAAAAACAATCTGGATGGTTAAATATCACGACAGGTGAGATGTTCTTCCTTTGAACTAATCAGCATTCTTGTTCTTCTTCCTCTCAAATTGCAGCAGATTCTGATTGATTTTATTCCCTTGAAAGGTAACTGCTGTGAATGAGAGGGAGCTCTAATGCTGCTGCCCACTCAGAAAATATGCTTTAAAGAAGAAGGAAAAAAAAAAGAAATGAAAATGAAAGATGGTGCATATTTAATTCTTTCATTTATTTATTTCAGGGTTCAGAGTTTTTACACTTCAGAGTCTATTTTTAGGGGGAAAACTGCGCTCGCTTGCTTTGTGAGACGGTGTGACTAACTGGCTGTGTCCAATCAGCGTGTGGAGTGACTGCAGTGAAACGTCTTAAACCGCGTGAAGGGAGTTGCTGAACAAATTCAATAATTCCCACATAAGACAGAGCTCGCACTCAAAAGAGATCCGAGCGAGGTGAAATCCACTTCCTAATCCCCTGCCAAAAACTCTGCTGGAAAAGAAGAGAGAATTGGTTTTTCCCCTGTTCTTATGCTGGTCGGCAGTAAGGCTCTGGAGCTCCATTAAGGATCCGATGCTGCCTTTCTCTTTCTCTCTTTCTCTCTGTGGCTCCCTCACTGACACTTCTACCTCCCTTCACCTCCCTCCAAAGCCCTAAATCACTTTGGCTGTGGACAAACATCCAGTTAATAAACCTAACAGCCGGCAGGGAAGTGCTAGCCTTGCCCATATGTGCACATGTGTGTGTGAGAGAGAGAGCGAGAGGGCCAGAGTAACCTACTGTATCTGTATATGAAGTCTCCGGGGAGGAAGGAGCACCGTATCTGATACTGATAGCAGCTCGGAGTGATAAAGCCATCCACCGTATTTTCCAGAGCCGTCTTTTAAAACGTAGAAAAGCAATCCTCCTATGGGCCACACGGAGTGACAACTGTCTGCCGTATGTGGGAGAATCATTTCTCAGCGTTCTTTGTATTTGTGCCGAGCTCCAAAGTGCTGAAGACGTGATTCATTATCCGTGGCACGGTGATGATGAGGCGTCAGAGCCAAAGCCCCAATTTAGGTATGGACGTTCTGTGCTATGTCACGGCTGAGAGGCTGGGTCACGCAGTTTGATATGCAGGTGCACAGAAGCGCAGGGTTTCCTGCAGCAAGCAGGCAGCTCTCTTGTCAGAGGTGTACCGAGGCATGACACGTTAAGACACACACACACACACACACACACGGCTCCCCTCTCGGCAGCCATCCGCCGCAGGACGGCTGATAAAAATATCACAAGCCCTATCAGGCAATTAAACAGGGAGACGCAGCAGCGGAGTGTGTTGGCTGCTTAATGGCTTCAGCCTCCCCGCGCAGGAGCCAGGGTGACTGGCCAACAGGGGGGATACAGACCACTGATGGAGTGGGAAATCAAAAGGTGGGTGAAGCAGCTACATTGGTCTCGGTGAACAGTTTTTTCTGTCACGTGGTAGTGGAAGTGTGCTTCGGGAGGTCTTACCACATGCTGAGGAAACGTTTCTGTGGGAGAAAATGGGATTAAACTGTGAAGTTAAGTTGCACATTACAAGAGATTAATTGTCAGTGTGCGTAAACATAATTTGAATAAAATATGGATCGTTTGACTACAGCTTTCTAACAACTCATAATTTATACGTTCTCAAATCGTAGGTCCATTAATGGTTCATGAATTGTTTGCTGATCTCTTATTCATCAGCAATAAGCAATTAATGAGAACAATGTTTGGGCTGCCAGGTTGTGAGAAATCCTTTTTCGGCTGGCGCTCTTCCTCAAAACCTTCTTGGTATTTTTAGATCTTCTGTAGCTCTTAACAAATGGTTTGTAAGTTGTAACTAATGGGTCTGTTAAAAGTTAATAAGTCATTTATCAATGCTTTAAAGATTTGTAATGATCCATTAAAAAGAACAACTTTCACCGTCATTTGAGCCTCTCCGCTGGACGATAAGGCTGCAGAGCGTACCGGCCACAATCCACTTATCGACAGCTTAATAACATTTACAACTGCAGACTCACCGCCTGCTGACATGTAGAGCATAAATAAATGATTTATTAATCATAATACATCAGTTAATTAAGACTCATAAACCCTGTTGTTAGGAATGGTTGTATGCACTTATTTTATCCTCCTCATGGAGCTGATATATCGACATATAACTTTCCTGATTTCTTCTCTCTGAATTTAATTATATAGACCTAAGTCTTTATGGGCTGCTGAGATTTCTACTTTCTTGAAGAGATGGGAGCCTCTTGCATAGAGTGGAAAGGTGAGTGTTAGCAGGTATCTGCTCTGCTCAAAGGTGGGAATGAGACCGACCCAGTTGCTAGAGTAGATGTTGGCAATGTACCTTTCTCCAAACCATGGATATGTTCAAACTTTATATTTCTGTATGTTGCAACTTCAGTTTTATCTTGTGACACGGCTGGAGACGTCCTGAATTCCCGTTAAAAATATTGGTCTCCTCAAACGCGGCTGGAAAATATCCAGAGGTATCACACTTACAAATGTTGAAACACAGTTGGATTGCACTCACTGGCTTGGCAGCTTCCCCACCTGTAACTTGACCGCTGTCCCCTCCGGCCTTATTACCCCATTGAGGACAAACATTGTAATCTGAGATCACAGGAACTTTTTGCACATAGACATCATCCCCCTGACGCTGTTTCACCTCAAGACATGATGGATCTACACTCCATAATGGACATTCTTCAATCTCAAATGGGCACCATCAGCTTAGTGATAGAAGTTGGTAATCGGCCCCTTGTCTTGGCTCCTGGCATGTCCACCACTCTCACCTCAGGTAGGGGTCTCTGTGATGGACTCCATATCGCCTCACACAGTCTCAGCCAGCTGATACGAGGCGGCACCACCGTGGACTTGGATGGAGACCCAACTTCTTTTTGGTTTCGTGTACGTGAGAGAAAGAGAAAGATACAGCAGGGAAAAAAAGAGAAAGGGAGCGACAGCGAGTGTCCCATGTTGCCTGGATTCAGGCTGCTGTTAATGGAGACAGATAGTACTTACTCCAGTGGAACAACAGCACTGATAGACTACACTCCTTGTTTAGCACTCAAACAGAAATAAACAGTCACCACAGGGGCAAAACCTCTCCTCAAAGGGCTTTATTTGTTGGTTGGAAAAACCTCTTTCAGCTCCATTAGATGTAAACATTAAGGAAAAAGAGGAGACATACTTTCGCACACTTACAACCATGAAAACTCACCATGCTAAACCCATTCTCCGGGTATTTCTGCTTGCAACTGTTGCCCGGAGCAATAACAACTGCTTTTACTTATTTAGAGAGATGAAGATTTAACCTCAATAGGACATTAAAAGTGTTGCACTAAAGTAAATTTAGCTTGAAATTTGCTTTGAGCGTTGGTCATCAGGGGATACGTCCTAAGGCTCAGAAAACGCTCTTATTCCCGCACTGAGGAGCGAGAAGGAGATCCCTTAGAAAGCCAATAAGCGGGGATTCTTGGAAGACTTTCAGCTGCCCCTGCATCTGGCACATCTGAACGAGATGGCAGATGTCGCTTCACATGACACAGACGTCTCATTACTCTTAAGAAGCAGTTCCTCGTTTCCTCTCTATTCGCATGGGTTCCTTGTGACTCTCCATGCATCTTCGGTTGGAGGGTCTAATGCTGCGTTCCAGTCAAAGTCAAAGGTTGAAATTTCCTTGTTGACATTTCCAACTCCTGACCTCCAGGCATTCCAGTTGCACGGTGCCAGAAGTTAACAAAAACTTGGCTGACCGTAACAAGATGATGTCTCTTTGGCAGGCGTACACACAACTGAACCCTCAGCAGAGCCGCCACCTTGCAAATATAAACGCATTAGAGAAGACCAAATGACACACGAGGTAACGGGACGCTATTAAACATTATATTTCACAGCGCTTTTATACTCATTCACTAGACGAATGCAATTACTATTGTCTACAAATACATCCTACCTCCTCCCCATGGATGCCCCGACTATTGTGTGACGTCAGACAACTGCTCCCTCATGAAGTCGGAGTCGATCTGATTTGCCTCGAGGTTACAAGAAGGTTCAGAGTTGTCTGGAACGCAAGGTGCTCCTCCGTCCCATTTTCCAAGTTGGGAGGTCGTTCCACTGACTACGGTGTGTTCATGGAATGTGGGCTCAACATGGACGCCAAAAAGAAGTTGTTTTGCAGTTCATCGCTCAGAGCATTTTAACAACACATTGACAGCTATTGAATCACAAGGAAGACCAGAGGAAACAATACAATGACTATACATCAGCATCATACGTATGACGTCAACTCGGCATGTCGTGTAGAAAAACATTTCTCAGGCATTCCGAGTTGTTGTTCTGCCTTCAGAGGGCATTCACGTGAATTTTCCCAGTCGGAAATGTGTTTTCAGGTAATTCCATCAGCACTTAAATGCACAGTAAGATGCAAGGACAACACAAGTGAGGGAAATGTTAATGCAATTTAAGAGAGACTTGGGATGTAACCGGTTCTTATTGCTCAGGGACATTTGGGAAGCAATGCTTATTCTTTACTGACTCATTAACACGGTTGGATTTAGACCTTCAACAGGGACTATGCATCATGGGCAAATGCACAATACTGACTATAAGTAAACAATAAACTATACACGACCCAACCAGCTGATGTGATGCTTCCCTGTCCACTGAACATGAGTGTTTTCCGCCACATTAAAGCGTACAGAGGCAACTCGCCTCGCCATGACCATGGTGAATGTGCATCTGGCTGACAAAACCCGAGTGTGTGTTGAAAATGAAGAACGGTAACTAGATGTGGTATCTCTACTGTACGTGTGGCTGTATTCAATCGACATCCCGCTCCCCCTCCCCGTCGGCAGTAACATCCAGATGAAGGGCTGCTAAGTCAGCTCTGGTCCAGCCCGCTCTTGCTCCACGGCTCAGCCTCCCAGTGTGTGTGTGCTGCGGACAAAGATAGGACTCTCAAAGGGCCGGCACAATGCTGGGCGGCTCAAAGGCTCCCATTCCTGCTCGCTCCTCTCGCTCTCCCTCTATCACACTTTTTCTAATGGAAAAAAAATAACCCGGCCCACACATCAGAACATGCTGTAGCATTGACAAAATGACTTATTACTCCTCGCCGCACACTTCCCCTCTCCCTCTCCCTGGATTCATCAGGCTCCCAACCTCCCCTCAAAATGGCTGGCACCTCCTGGCGCTTGTCTAGCCTGTCACCCTTCCTCTGCAGTGACCTTGAGACAGAGATGAAGGAGTGATGGTGCTCCCATAACTGCTGCAATACAGTTCCTCTCTTCCCCCCCCACAACAAAAAAGAAATACACAGCGGCAAGATGGCTCTCACTTACACTGACAGCTGGAGGAGGGGGGAAAAAAAACCCTCTGCATATCCGCATCAATCAAAATAGGATTAGGGTGCCTCTCTCTGGTCCTTTTTATTTCCCATTAACTTGAAGTTGCTGATGAAATCCAGAGCCGTTGAATGGTAACTGGGGTTGCAGGGATACAATGAAGCTTTTACTACGTGCAATAAATAAATCGAATTCAAAAAGACAACAACATCTATATTGTTGCAGAGTAACACGCTAACGTATCGGCGCGATCGTTAACGGAGTGTCAGTGCGGAGGAGCTTTATTGTAACACTGATGCATCGCCGCTGTCAATGACACAGTGGGGGCAGACTCGTTCTCTGACAGATGAAATGACGTGACAATGTGTGAAACAAAACTGTCCGCTGTGATCAACCACCTTCACAGGCAAAATTATCCACCCCCTCCGAGGAGAAATGTTGCGGCCGAGGGCACGTGACCCATCGGATGCCATTCGACCATGTCCTGGTGGAGCCGGGACGCAGACAAGGGTTGATGCATGAATTCTTAATCAAATAAAGACAGTGCGAAGTGATAGGAGTGGAAGGCAATCGTCCTGGTCATGCTGAATTAATGAGGCACCGGCTTCCTTCCGCATGCCAGGTTTCTGAATGACTCGGCTCGTCACCGCTCACTTGCTGGAGCCTTTCTCTACCGTCTGAGCGTCTGGGCCCCGAACGCCACCCCGTGATATCTTTCTCTTCGGCCACAACTGAAGGCGCGATCAGTTTACAGGCCGGTTCTCGTCGTGACCTTGAGCTCGCGCAGGGGGAGGGCGGCTCTCAGCAGGAAATTTTGAGTTTTCAGTCTCCGCAGAGAAGTAGGCATCCGTGGCTCAGCTGATGGGCGAGAGCGGTTGGGGTCCCTGTGAGCGGCTGTCAGGTGACCCTGTCCAAAAACACCCTCCTCCGACCACCTGAGCCTCCGCGCCCGTCTGCTGGCCGCCGAGTCGGGCAGCACAGAACCAATTCATCACTTCACACCAATTCAAGAAATCCAGTTGTACCTCCTCTCTCACACTTCTACCTCTTTTCTTAACACCTGTGGGGATGTCGCCGCGCAGCCCTGCCAGAGAAATGCCGCCGTGTCCTTTCCCCCCCGACAAAGTAAAAAAAAAAAAGGTGGGGAATAAAAGTAAAAATGACTTGAGGAAGAGTTGGGCATTCCCATGGCAACCAGGTCCTGTGGTAGAGGCAGGAATATCAAGCCAAGCCCAATGCCATTTGCATACAAATTGCCCAGCTGGCACCTTGTTGTTATGACAACGGCACACAGCTCCCAGAATTCATTTGGAAGTGAAACACAAAAGGAAGGCAGCCGACGAGGAGTCATTGATAAAATTCCTTTTCATTTGTAATGAAGACCGAAGTTACTGACACTATGTGCTCATGTGAATCCAATCATCGTACAGTACCTGCAGGAAATGAGAGAAGAAAAAAAAAGTAATATACAGTATAAGATAATGATTATGAATGTAGGTCAGATTGAGTGGCGTGTTAAATCGGTTTGTATGTGCTGCATGTTCACAGTCATTAAAAATATGTTTCAAACACTTGCTATCTTACTATCCAGATGTTTTTTTTCTTGACAAACTCATCTACAAATTCCACATTGACCTCTGGAAGATACTTTCCAAAGTGCATCCGTCTTCTCCTTGGCTCACCTGATTTTTTTGCAAACCTTTATATAATTCCTCACAGCGAGCCAAGCCAAATCCTCAGAGCTGGGAGAGAGAAAGTAAACTCCGCTGACAACACAGTGTCCTCTGCTGGCAGCATGCGGCAGGAAGTTTACACAGCCGCCTGTCCTGCTAAACGGATAATATTTAGCTCAAGGGCAACTGAGCCGATGCTTTTCCATAGTCATCCTGGCTCAGCTTACTGGCCAGTTAAATTGCCCTGCTGTGGACTCCGATGAGCGTCCTGTGAACCCAGCATATCTATTTATCCCAGCCGGCCCCACAAGACCCTGGTTTAATCATTGGCTCCTGTGCGGTTGTCAAACCATCAGAGGCTAATCAGTGCCTCTCTCTGCAGGAAACAAAGCAGCGCCTGGTTCCAATACTTGACCTGTACTCCTGTGAGAGAGTGCTGATCTACGGGCAAGGTGAGCCTTCGCCCTGTACTCATTAAACTGTGCATTTTTTTCCCTTCGTTTGCGCTGATGATGAGGGCCCCGCTGATGGTCCCGTTACAGATTGTTAGAGACAACTGGTGCAAACCACCTCAGCCAGTATTGAAAGGTCTGTGTCAGCAACAACACAACAACACGGCGCTGTGTGTGTGTGTGTGTGTGTGTGTGTGTGAGAGGGGGGGTTGTTTGTGTTGCACCTTCTACCTCAGGGTGGGAGCAGAAGGAAGGTGACACATCCTGCCTCCCCAGCATATAAATGCAGGCGCCTTCTCGCTCAAGTGCCGCCGGCTCCAAGGCATGACAGTTTAGTGCGTTTCTTCCCCCCGAACGTGCAACCTTCCCCAAGGTCACAACTTGCCAGCAGCTCAGATCTTTGCTAAGGCAGCAGCCCGCTCATTTGTCACTTACCATCCAGTTTGACATGGCAACCCGGTGGGGAATCTGTGGCGCGGGGAAGATCAGCCACGACTTCAGCGTGGCCATGAAGACTCTGCCTCCTGGAGACCACCAGGTACTCTACCCAAACAAACCCACTACATCTTCACGGTCACGCAGGACGTCGACCCTCGCACTGAACCGAGCTGCTGACGGAGCGGCACAGTGATGAGTATGTGTGTGTTTTTTTTCTCTCCTGCGTGCAGCTAGCAGTCATTGCATCGAGGAGCTTGGAGCGTGCCAAAGAGTTTGCCAAGAAGCATGGTATTCCTAAGGCTTACGGCAGCTATGAGGAGCTGGCCAACAACCCAGACATCGGTGAGTAAAGAGCGGCGAGCGGCCTGGCTGCACAGGCAGAGATAATGGCGTGCTGCTGTTTGAAGCTGAGCCTGGAACATCTGTGTCCTCACAGACATCGTGTACCTGGGAGTGCTGCACACGGAGCACTGGCGAGTTGGTCTGCTGTTCCTCAAGGCCGGGAAGAACGTGCTGTGCGAGAAGCCTTTCGCCATGAACTCCAGACAGGTGAAAGACCTCGTCGCCGCGGCCAAGAAGAACAATGTCTTCCTGATGGAGGTAAGATTGAGGGGATACCGTCAGACGTGTAGACCTTGGTCTAGAGGCCACTTGCTGTCTGTGGGTGTGGGTGCAAGCTAAAATAGTGCTTAGAGATGAAACCAGTAATAATCTTAACACACATTCATCTTCCCTTTTAGGTATCTTCAGAAATTAAAACTACATTTTTTTAAAAAGTTTTATTTTAACAAATTTTCTGCTGAGATTTAGGTATGTATGATGAATATTAAGCTACAGCCAGTGATCAGTCAACTTAGCTTAGCTTAGCTTAATCTCTGTTTCATGTTAATAAAACCATCAGTGCAATTTCAGCTAGCCCAACCACATGTCCTGTATTAACTATCTGTTGATTTAATGACTTACAGTAGACGTATGTGTTAGATCTGTGTCTGTCAGCAACATTAAATCAGCAGCAGTAGCCTACTGTCCTCAGTGTTAGATGCTTGTTTCATACTCAGAAAGTGGACAGAAAGTATTGTGTGGGTCAAAAAGTTCCTTGGGTCAATTTGCGAAAGATGAGGGTCCAGAGTTGCGGTCCTGAAACTTCAGCCTCCTCTCCTGCAGGCACAGCTGCCGTCCCAGAAACGGTCCCAGCTGCACCTTGTCTGTTTTACACTTGTTTTTTGCAGGGACTAAATAAACAAGATTTCACGTGGTAATTAGGGAGCGATAGAGTCCCTGGTTGATGTATTTTGTTGCCTTCAGAAAGTCTTTGTTTCTCAGATAAGCTGACCAGCAGCCGGTTGTTAATTTACCGAACACACACAATCGAAAAGCATCAATCTTCTCACCTAACTATGGGCAAGAAAGCAATCAAGCATAACTCCCAAACTGTTTCTTTATCCCGTCACAAACACTCTTGCTGGCTGTTAGACATTGCGGTCAGCACATGTTAAAGTTTGCAAACCACATCCCATCACATTTCAGGTCAACGGTTGCATTGTAGTGCAGACATTTTAAACACAGGAGATTCACGTAGGAAGCAAAAACCACGAACGTCCTGGGAATATTTTATGACTCAGTACAGCAAAACATCATGTCATGTCATGTTTGACCGGCACATCTGCCACAGTATCGTGGGAGGTGGAGGGAGTGGAGAGCCGCGGTGATACAACTGCTGCTCGGGTGAATCTCTGTTTACTGTTGCGGTGGTGCTAGGTTGTCTGCTCTGTCCCTCTCAGGCCATCTGGTCCCGCTGTTTCCCCGTGCACGCCGAGGTGCGCAGGCTTCTGGCAGAGGAGGCGGTGGGGGACGTGAAGCTGGTAAAGGCCTACTTCGGCTCCCCTCAGCTCCACATCCCCCGCTCGGTGGAGAAGGAGCTGGGCGGCGGCGCGCTGCTGGACATCGGCGTGTACTGTCTGCAGTTTGTGCTGATGGTGTTCAACGGGGAGAGGCCAGAGTCCATCCAGGCCACAGGGGTGCTGCTTGACTCAGGTATGATTCAGCACACGGGTCAAGGAAGCAGAGGTGGGATGTCAATAAGTATCATTAACCACAGAGCGTCAATCAGTGATCACAAACTGCCCCACTGAAACTGCTTACCGCAAAGAAAAGAGACGAGAATAAGAATCCCCGCTGAGTTACAAAACTCAGACGGAAAATCACTTTTTTATTAACTGTCCAAAATGTAAACACCTCGGGGAAGAATTCTTCACACAGAAAATCCCAGACTTATCTTTAAAATGTCAGACTAATCCAAATCCCCCCCCTGAGAATACAGTAATACAGTAAAAGTGGCAGGGGAATATGTAAGTGCATGTCTTACAGCGAGATATCCTTCAGTGTGAGACCATCACATCACGCCGTGCATTTAATGAGCATTTACTCATCTTTTACTAACCTTTATGGAGCCTATTTAACAATTGACAAAGAAATGTGTGCGAATATTTGTGACCTTGTCTATTTTAATCACAAAGTCATGCAAATAAGGTGAAATGGAAATGCTGCTTTTACCTAAATGAACTCTGAGCTGATAAAAAATACATTGATTTGACCTGAAGTGAACCGAACTGACTGATATCAATAGCAGCATTATTCATTCATTCATTCATCCCTCCGCTGCTCACCAGTTTTACATTGATTTGCTCACTACTCTTTTTAAATGTTTGTCAGGGGTGGATGAGTCAGTGGTCGTGGCGATGAAGTTCTCCAGGAACCGGATGGCCGTCTGTGCCTTTTCGATCTCGGCTCGCTTCCCGAACGACGCCGTCATCAGCGGCACCAAGGGCTCCATTAAAGTAGGCTATGCTAGTCTTGTACAGGAACATTTGACTTAATTAAGAGATGATTGAGACGTGCAAAAACTGAGTTGACTGCTAATTACTTTCACATTTAATTAAATTGAAGTATGCGGGACAAAGATCCATACCCGCTGCATTTTATGATTTACGAGTTGACTGATTGGATTAACGCGAAGTGCATTTCCTCTTCGACCCCTCCAGGTTCTCGGGCCCATGCACTGCCCCACCACGCTCGTGGTGAACGACAAGGAAACGGAGTACCCTCTGCCTGAACCCAGCCTCCCTCTGAATTTCACCAACAGCACCGGGCTTCGCTTTGAGGCGGAGGAAGTGAGGCAGTGCCTGCTTAAAGGTGGGTCATAACGAAAGGGAAGTTGTGTATTTTTCTCCAAAGACAAAGGTACATTTTAGTGTCGTGAAAGAGCAACGCTGCAGTTTGGTGAAATGTTTTCTTTCCTGAAGCTTGAGATTGATTCACAATCAATGCTGTTATGAGTCCTTGGTGTGTCCTCTAGCTTACACACTCCGTATGGTTGTGCCTCCTATATTAATTAGCATAATCCTTACATCCCCGCTTTGACATAATTTATGCTCCATTGCAAATATGTGCATAATTTAACCGCGGTGATAAACAGACTTTTCAGTCGGTGCGATATTTAAACTCCTCTTCTCCTGCAGGACTTAAAGAGAGCCCACGGATGCCTCTGGCGGACTCCGTCTTACTGACAGAGATCATGGATGAAATCAGGAAACAGGTGGGAGTTGCCTTCAGCCAGGACAGCCAGTGACATCACTCAAAAAGCCCCGGCTGTTTCACCTGACCTAAACCTACTCAGATGGAACAGAGGGAGGGAGCTGCTCGAGGCAGGCTTTGGATCTTTGGTATAAGAAGATCACTCACGTCGCCGTGTGACAAAGCCTGAGCAGACGCAGTGTCACTGAGGCAACCGTGATTTGGATAACACAGCGAGATGCCACTGAATTAAAGATACAATCATCAAATTATTGAGTATATTTCTTTTCTCTTCTTTTTTTCCCCCAACATCTTAAACATCGATTAGAGCTTTGCAACATTGTCATTCTACATCAGAGCCACCATGTTAACACCTCGTAGGTCCTTGTAAACGCAGCACACAAACACTGTGAGTGAAAAGTCAAAGTGGTAGAAAGCAAACCAGGTAAAATCACACAATGTAAACAAATAGAGCAGCCATGTGTAACCACGCTGTCATCAAGTCCCAGGCCCTTTAAAGACAAACACAGCTGTCACGGTGCAGTGTGTGATTGATGAATCCAATAAAGGACTGATTGTGAAAGCCTTGTCTCATTCCAAATATCATCCGCTGGAGAGGAGAGAAGAGACTTGGAGTGGCACATTTGAATCAAAGTGTTCTGTCATGTCTGACCCCTGCAGCCGTGTACAAATAGATTCATGTTCCCCGGAACAAAAATAGGTTGCACTGTCCGCTTTTCAAGGGTAGGACAGAGAGAAAAGGCCTTTATGAGTCAGCAAAGAGCACGCCTCATTTAATACTTGTTCCCAACCTTTTGGGCTCACAGGAATCCTAAAAAACTGGAGGTTGTCTGGGTTCATGCAGTCTATGAAGTCAAAACGGCACATTTTAATGCATCAACATTAGCCTACTTTATTTGCCCACTATATTTCTTTTACCTGAATGATTTCGGAATGCAGCACATATTTATCCAAGAAGAAAAAAATAAACATTACGTATTGATTTCTCTCTATACATGTCGTGCTGTGTCTGTGCCACAACTCTAACCTCTAATCACATGTACTCATTGTAATAAAGAGGTTTCATAAACTGACCGACCAGCCTTATGCAATATGATGAATATCAGCCCGGACAAAGTGACAGGTCCCTCCACATGTCTGCTTTTGGGAAGGCCGTTTTGTGGCTGACCTCTGACCACATTTGGTCATTGCATGGAAGAAAAAAAAATGTCACCCTGAAAAGCAGCACAAGAGATGCAGTGGAGAGTAAAAATATCAATGTGTTATTACTTATTATTCTTATTTTTCTTCTTTTTATATGTAACTTGACTTAACCCAAGGGAAATCAGTGAAGCACGATACAGAACAATTCACGGTATTAGTGAGTAGTAGCCTAAAAATAAAATACAGACTGAGGTAAAAAAAAAAAAATAAAATAAATATATAAAAAATAACTGTAAAATAGTAGATAGAAAAAAATGATTTAATACTACTACTACTACTACTACTACTAATAATAATAATAATAAATCGTATTCATACAGCACCTCTCATACATGCAGCACAAAGTGCTTCACACAGACCAAAAACAAAAACATAAAACACATAAAAAAAATATTGTATAAAATATATAAATAAAAATAAAAAAACAAACAAATAAATAAATAAATAACTATAAAATAGTAAATAGTAGATTTTAAAAAGATTAAATAGGAATAATAATACATCTTATTTACACAGCAACATTCATACATGTAATGCAGCTCAAAGTGCTTCACACAGACCGAAAAAAACCATAGAAACACATAAAAAGTATTTAATATTAAATATATATATATATAAAATAAAATAACAAAAAATAAAATAAAAATAACTGTAAAATAGTAAATATTAGACTTAAATATATGTATTATTATTATTATTATTATTAATAATAATAGTAATAATAATAATAATAATAATAATAATAATAATAATAATAATAATAATAATAATAATAAATCTTATTCACACAGCAACATTCATACATGTAATGCAGCTCAAAGTGCTTCAAACAGACCAAAAACATAAAACACATAAAAGAATACAAAGTAAAATAGAATGAAAATCATATTTGTCTTATGATCATCATCTGGAGGTCACGTTTCTGTTCTGTTAGCACAAATCATCATCATCATCATCATCATCATGGCCACATCATGATGCTTGTTTTTGTGCTACGTCACACAGTCAAAACCGATACGGTGGCGCCACCTTGCGGCGGGAAGCTGCCACTGTGGCTGATCCAGAACAATCAATGCCAATCCAATATGGCAACCAGGTGGGGAATCTGCAGCGCGGGGAAGATCAGTCATGACTTCACGGTGGCCCTGAAATCTCTTCCTCCCGGAGACCATCAGGTAAAAAGTATGAGTGGACGCGTCGACACGTAATTCACCTCATGTTTCAGGAGGCAGGATGTCGGTGAGGGACGGCGAGGTTTGCTCGATCCGCCCGGGCGGGGTATGTGCAGGTGTCAGCAGTTTGTGACGCTCTGAAGTTCTGACCATCAGGACCGGGTCCGAGTGAAACGATGGAGACACGTCATGTGCGGCTCTGAGGAGCGAAAGAACAACTAAATGTGACATCAGGAAGTTAAAATTCAATGTAGGCTTAAGTCTGCATGCAACATGTCGAACTCTTTGACCTCCTTTTGTTTTTTACCGTAAATATGGACAAAATGGGCATCTATTTTTTTTATTGCGCTCTAGCACAAATATTACGGTATTTTAAAAATGTATTTATTTGTTGTTGTTTTTTTCAGATTAATGCAGCAAAGAATAAATTGAGGCAGCCTGAGATTATGCACCATCAAATGATTTACCACGCTAAGTGTAATTGGGAGACAAATGTAATTACAAATGTAATTCAAAGTGCCAATTAAGTTGTTGAGCAATGAATTAAAGCAGTTATTAAAGATGAGTTCGATACCAGCAAGACATACATTTATTAATTGGGTAATGCAGAAACATGTCCAGCACTTTGACCTCCCTTTGTTTTTTTAAATTGAGGCAACAGATCAGAAGGAAGCATCATATTATGCACCTGACTTATCAGACTAAATGTAATTGGGAGACAAATGTAATTAAAAATGTGCCAATTATGTTGTTTAGCAATGAATTTAAAGCAATGATTGGATAGTAAGTTTGGGTCTTTCATTAAGATGGAACAGGACTACCTCAATAAAACCATGTCTCCAAACTCTATTCACAGGTTGTGGCTGTGGCAGCTCGCAAGTTAGAGAATGCACAGGAGTTTGCCAAAAAGCACAGCATCCCCCGAGCATATGGGGGCTATGAGGCGCTGGCCAGAGATCCAGACATAGGTGAGTTACTGTCACACCGTTTGAGCAGCAGATGTTTGGGATTTTCAGCCTCAGCACACTTCAGTTAAAGCTCAGACTCACGGTAAACACCGACCCTCAGCCATCTGTTGAATCTTCCCTAATTTCCAGTTCAGTTTGACCCACAGCTGTTAAAATCTCCCGTTGATATTTGACTGTTTTTACGTGACGGTGTATGCTGTGTTTTACCAGTGTGCTCTCTGCTTGTTGTGTGTTTGTGCGTCTGCAGACGTGGTGTACATCGGAGTTATCCATCCATACCATCTGAGCACCTGTCTGCTCTTCATGGACAACAAGAAGAACGTGCTGTGTGAGAAGCCGCTGGCCATGAACACCAAGGAGGTGAAGCAGATCCTGGCCTCTGCCAAGACGAACAACGTCTTCTTCATGGAGGTACGGATGGTGCTATCATGACATCAGGGTGTTTAAATGCATTGGAAGCTCGAGTCTGTGACATGTCGAACACTTTGACATCCATTTGTTTTTTACCGTAAATATGAACTAAATGGGCATCTTTTTTTTGGGTGGCGCTCTAACACAAATATTACGATTTTTTTGTATTTCACTTTGTGTTGAATAGTGGCGGGGACATAAGAGCTCTAAAGCGAAATAAAAAAAATGACCCTTATTTTATTATAATTTTTCAAATAGAAATATGACATCCATATAAATCTTTGTCCTCACTCACCAGTAATACTTCATTCATCGGGGTCGAAAATGACTTTATGCTGAAATAAAAATGAAAATTTTTCATAACATTTTTGAACAAGCTGTGCTTTATAAAGTGATGTGGACAAAAATAGACAAGTTATAAAGAGATGAATAAACATTTATTTTCTCTTTAAAAAAAAAAAAAAACAATCAAAAGAATGGTGTTTTGCAGAAATATACATTTTCCACCAAATTTCCTCAAATGTATGTTCTTGGAGCCTCATTGAAAAGTTTATTCTTTCCATGAAAAATATTTCATGGATAATATCGTACCAGTTCTTTATAGATGGGGCATCTGGCTGGAGCCATTTCCTTGTAATTGCTTTTCTAGCAGCAGTACTTATATAGTATACCAAATAAGTGTTTTGTTTTAATATTTGTAGAAGTTGAACATTAAAGGCCAAAGAGGAGTTCATCCCACTTAAATTACATTTCTGTACCAAATATAGTAACTAATTCTGAATAAATCTAACGCCAAAAGGCAGCATTGTTACACTTCTGTTAATGTAAAAGACCATTTTCATAGCAGATCTTTTTTGACTTTTCAAAGTAGGAAAATCACAGGTGAAATTTGTACCATCAATGATTAACTGCATTCCATTAAGGTGAGCTCTGGTATTAGTGCATGCTAACTGGGACACTTAATAGAATGGAGCCACCAATTAACGTTATACGTCACACCTGTGCTCTTCCTGGTTTGACAAGTCTGAATGTGTGCCGTGAAAAGGGACTGCAGGAAAGTTCAGTCTGTCACTCTGGAAATTATTAATAGCTTTTATCAAATTTTGCATTTACATCAAGGTCAAGGTCACGTTTATTTATAGAGCAGCTTGTAAACAACCAAGGTTGACCAAAGTGCTTTACATAAATGAATAACAACATAAAATCCAAAAGATACGTGAAACAATAATAAAATGAATGAGCCAACAGAATTAAAAACCTTTTGTGGGGCATAGTTTCTGCACTAAACAGTACTTCTATCAAGGGCTAAATAACACATAAACATGACATCAGGGAGTTTAAATGCTTTGGAGGCTCAAGTCTGCAACATGTCGAACACTTTGACCTCCATTTGTTTTTTACCAAAAATATGGGCTTTTTTTTTTGCGCTCTAACACAAATATTCAGATTTTTTTTCACTTTGTGTTGAATAGTGGCGGGGACATAGGAGCTCTAAAGCAAAATTTAAAAAGAAAAAATAAGAAGAAAACTTTATGCACTTTTGGGTGCTGTGATGAGGAATCGCATGAAAAACGGGAGAGGCATTCTTTAGCAAGCAGCTCTGACTTATTATGTACCATACAATCTGGCAAACAAGATGAAATGATCTATGTTTACAAACCTAAGGCTGTGCTAGCTTGTCAATTCTTTCACAGCATTTTTGTTTTAAACAAATTATGCACTTATAAAGTGATGGGGACAAAATTATCCATATCTAAAGGTGGTAGAGAGATGTCCCCAGCATCCCCAGTGTAAATGAAAGCTGTGCCTTCATGTGATTTTCACGCACACCCTTGTAAATAATTTAAGCTGTAAGTTAGTGCCTATAAATATGACTGTATGTTGCCTCCTGTCCTTTGCTCTCAGGCCGTCTGGACCCGATTCTTCCCGGCCTCGGTGGAGATCAGGCGGCTGCTGGCCCAGGGGGAGATAGGCGAGGTGAAGATGGTGCGATCGGAGTTTGGCGTGCCCTTGCATAACGTGGCGAGAGCGGTCGAGAAGGAGCTGGGCGGAGGAACAATGCTAGATCTTGGCATCTACTGCCTGCAGCTCACATGCATGGTGTACAATGGAGAGAAGCCAGAGTGCATCCAGGCCGTGGGGACCTGCCTGGATACAGGTGATGAAAAAGAGACCAGTAGGGTCTCACAGATTGGATTTCTTATATCACTTCATTAACGTGTGGAGGAGTGGTTCCTTCTGGGTTCAAAAGTACATTAAGAGAACTGTTGTAATGTTTGAGTCATCTTCCTCACACTGCTGGTTTCTCTTTCGTCAGGTCACGCAGACTGACAGTTACCCATCAGCCTCAGTTGTATACATCAGTTTGCAGCTCCTCATATGATAGCAGATGGGAGGTTTTGAGTTGGAGCTTATAATGTCTTTACTCCGGCTCTCCAACTGTGTGTGATTTGGGAATTTTTAACCAAGGGAGTGTTTGAGAGAGTCTTATAATCTCTGTTCTTATCTCTGTTGCTTCATTTCTTTTTTATGTGTTGCCTGGCACAATAAAGGTGAAGGTTTGATAGTGCTGTCCAAGCATTCATACATACATACAGGCTTCTTCTTCGATATAAAACACAGCAGAAATAAGTGACTTATCACATGATTTGCAGAGGACACGTGGAAAACACTACAACAGCTGTTTATGTTGCACTTTTTAAAACCAGGTCTCTACATTCGTGTCATTAGTTTTCTGGTCTCTTCATCAAGTGTGAATCATATATGTGTGTATGTCGTTGCAGGAGTGGATGACACTGAGGTTGTCACTCTGAAGTATTCCAACAACAGGATGGCAGTGTTTATCGCTTCTTCGGATGTCGCGATGCCGAACGAGGCAGTTATTGTGGGCACAAAGGGCACCATCAAGGTAGGTGATCACTGCGGGGCCGCGTGATTGAATAAAATCCAAATAGCCTGAAATGCTGTTCCCGTTCACGCTATGTGTCGTTAAGTAATACAAGGTCGAGCGTGATGCAACTCAAGAGGGAAGTTAGGAAGTTGTGTAACACCAAGAAGAAGAAGTATTCACTGCACGTACCATTAATGTGAAAATGTCCTGTTGCGTCCTGTGTTTAGATCCCTGAGCACATGTGGTGCCCCACATCATTGGTGGTGAACGGGAAGGAGACCCAGTACCCGGTGCCAGAACCCTACCTGCCTCTCAACTTCACCAACAGCACAGGGATGCGTTACGAGGCAGAGGAGGTCCGACAGTGTTTGCTCAAAGGTACTGTGACGTTTAGCATATTTGAACCTGCATGTATTATTACTACAAGGGTGTATTACCCTGTTAACATAATATTTAAAGGGAGCACAATAACACGCATGCAACTATCAGATTTATGAACGTTGAGGCCTTTTGTAACGTGTTATTCACATACACACCACAGGGTGGCGTCAGAAACACTGAGCTCTCAATGGCCCTTTCACCATGTTCATAGTGTACGTGCAGACTTCACAGTACACTGCACGTCTGCTCACACATCTATGATATCCCCATGTAGGGCTGAAGCAGAGTGCAGTCATGTCCCACGCAGACTCTCTTCTGCTGGCTGAGGTGGAGGACGAGATCCGCAGGCAGATGGGGGTGGTGTACAGCCAGGACAGCCAGTGAATCACCGAGTCACATTCCCTTGTTGTAAAGAGCACATTCACGGTGGAGAATAAATCATCACTTGTGTTTCGAACTGTGTTGAGGCTGTGTCTTTTCTGATGTGGGTGATCACGAGCTCGATTTGTGCCAATAACGGCTCTTGACGTATTTGTAAGTGTTCTAGGTTAAAGGGATATTCCGGTGTAAGTTTAATCCATGGTTTAACACACCTTGACACCGAGTAAGACTCCCCCTCGAGAGGTCAAGTTTGCTGACCGCTAGCTTAGCTAGTTTTAGCAACCTCAGAAAAGACCGCACGATAACAATACACTGCAGCTTATGTCTCCAACTAGAAACCGCCATCAAAAAGCCACAAATAATGCTCAGAACAGCACCAAACTTCAGCAACAGTACATGTACAGTCCCAGCACACAGTACGAAGCATCAAACATCTGCTAGCTTAGCCGGATTTGTATTGAAAACACAGCTCAACTCTCCCTCTCCTCCAGCAGCCTGCCTGTGTCGGGGAGCCCACGAGTCGATTCGAGTGCAGTAGATTTCCGCAGCTCAAGGATGAAAATGTCTGATTATTACTCCATGGAATGCTCAGTTCTTATTATCGAGAGCTGACAGGGAAAATAACGGAAGTAATGGAGTAATAATCATACATTTTCATCCTTGAGCTGTGGAAATCTACTGCACTCGGTAATCGACTCGTCGGGGCTCCCCGACACAGGCAGGCTGCTGGAGGAGAGGGTGAGTAGAGCTGTGTTTTCAATACAAATCCAGCTAAGCTAGCAGATGTTTGAGGCTTCGAACTGTGTGCTGGGACTGTACATGTACTGTTGCTGAAGTTTGGTGCTGTTCTCACCATTATTTGTGGCTTTTTGATGGCGGTTTCTAGTTGGAGACATAAACTGCAGTGTATTGTTTTCGTGCGGTCTTTTCTGAGGTTGCTAAAACTAGCTAAGCTAGCGGTCAGCAAACTTGACCTCTCGAGGGGGAGTCTTACTCGGTGTCAAGGTGTGTTAGACCATGGATTAAATTTACACCGGAATATCCCTTTAATCATAAACTAAATTGTAAAACCATTTGATTTATACATTCTGCAGTGTTTCCCTGATATATGTGGAAGAGTTTAGTGTAGGTATTTATTTGGTTTAGGGTTTACAGACAAAACTTGCTAAAGAAGTCCGTTAAGGACCAATTACAACCATTAGACCTGCCATTTATTTAGTTTTGATGCCCCTCATGTTAATTTTACATCATTTAGCAAAGATGGTGCCAAAACGGCTGCTGCACCTTGACTTATTTTTCAATTATCTTTATTAGTTTTGTGTCCATAATGCATCACTAGAATGCTTCACTTCATGTAAATGAGCTGTAGTGCCACCCATAAACTTAAAAAGTGTCTGTCTTTAAGGCCCCTCCTCCTGAAAATCCAGTCTGTTCTGATTGGTAAGCTCCGATACGCCTGACTCAAATTATCCAAAGGTATGAATCAACTCACAGAATCAGAGGCGGGACTACTGATGAGGCGTTTCAGGAGCAGTGTTTTCTGTGGGAGAGAGGAGCTTCTCCTGGTGCAGACTTTGACCTTCTTCTAACTTTCCCATGCAGCAGAATGAAAGTATAACACATCATTCATTTTCTAACAAATCATTTACAAGACAGCGTTAAGATAAGTGCTCATCTCTTTTATTGATGGAAATCCAGCCTTTAAGGACAGCTCAGTACACCAGCTAAAATTAGAATACTCCTTTACATTTAGTTAATTCTTACACTCTAGCGGTACAATCCAAAGCATGTTAGACATATGAAGACAGCTACAGTGATTCACTAACATGAGAGAAGAAGACGAGCAGAGGAGCTCTGCCCATCGGGGACAGAGCTTCATCCCCTCGTCAGATCCCTGTGAAAAAAAAACCCTCAAAGTGCTCATTCATATCAGTTAACTTTAGTGAACCACACATGATTCGTAAGTGCCAACTTGGATATGATCCAAATGCAAAGAAATGTAAAGGCTTTTATGTCACGTCTAACAACACGGATACAGTAACTAGCTCAAACAGCTCTGAAGCGGACACCCAAAACTAACATTTCTCTATAGTCAGACAAAATATAAGTAGTATTGGATGTCCAGAAACACAACTTTACCATTCACAAAAGTCAAGTATAATATCGAATGTAACATTGTGGAGTAGATTAGGAGTGCAACACTTACAGATACAAGTAAATACAATGAAAGCTGGCACTAAGAGAGGACACTTCATACGGACAGCACTACAGAAGGACCTGTTTGGGTGGAGTGGTGGAAGCGAGGCAGCGCTGTGGGAGGAGCCCTTTGACTTTAGGATGCCACAAGTTTGTTCGCTTTATCGGCAGAGGAGTGTGATTGGTAAACTGTGCCAGTAACTCAAGGTGCTCTGTGTCGAGTTCAGCCTGCTCCGCCGCCAGCCCCACCTAAACGAGAGCCCGTACGCGCATGCACACGGACCAGGATGCATTCACTCTCGGACTGCTTCAGTTTGAATAAACACAACTTTTTTTTTGAGTGAATAAATACAGCAGTTTCTGGTCGGGGTGTATTAAATCTGAGGCCCTGCAGACTGGTTTGATTGAGAGAATCAGTGTGAAAGGAATGGAGAAGTAAAGTGGAATTGCATGGATCACGCCCTCCACTACCACCCAAAACAGCTCTTTTTTTCCATGAGGGCTATACTTTTATATTTTTAGTTTCTTTCCGCCTTATTGCCTAAATTGTTCAGAGGATGACTCTGTCAGCCCAGGTGTCGGATGAGTAAGGGCTGTGAGCTGGAGTGGACTGTGGGGTGGAGAGCTATGACAGATATATGAAGGAGGGAGGAGGAAGCGGAGCAGCCCTGTTGGCTGTTCAAGCCACTGGAACCACGCGCATGGTGTTGGTGTAGCCGGAGCCTGGACGCCAGCCGGTCAAGATGATGACAACATCTCCCACTTTGAAGAAGCCTCTAGCCTTGCCTGGAAATTAGACAAATAGAAAGAAACAATTTACTTAACACTCAGCACAGCGTCTTGGCTCAAAGCTCACTGTTTTTCTTGTTCTTCTGCATCGTTAAACAGCTGCACAATACAGTCATAACTGCCATAGGCACTTACCGACGTCCATGGCGAAGTTGACACGCATGTCGACATCCTCCGCCCACACATCGTGAGCGGGCTTGTTGTAGAGGACTGGGAAGATGCCGCGGTACAGGTGGGCCTGGCGAGCTGTCTGGGCGTTACGGGTCACAGCCAGGATGGGGGCACGGGGCCTGTACCTGGAGATCAGGTGGGCGGACCTGCACACACACACACACAGAAACATACAGCTAAGTATATGGGATTACCTCACTTTAATCACATGTGGAGTATTTTTCCTTAAACTAATGATTACAGCTGTATGACCTGATAATTAGTTTATTTAGTCTATTTTATTCTATCTGACTTGTTTGTGTCTGTAAATAACGCGCTGACTGTGTACTTAACTCGCAGACTTGTTTGTGTCTGTGTACAACTACTTCATGTGCCTTTAATTGCCCCCTTGGGACAAATAAAGTTTTTTTTAATTGAATTTAATTGAATTTATGATGATGAGGGAAGGGTACAGCTGAACAGGTTCATTACTTAACTATTAATAATTCACTCTCTGTGTTAAAATCACAAATGCCCCTTTTCTACCACCATGAAGTTAGAAAACAGAAAAGAAAAACTAAAAGGCTCAGATACCATGTCAGCATGTTGGATTGTTTAGTAAAGTGTATACAGTATTCAGCGATACACTGAAAAGCAGAATTTGAAATTGTTATTGTATAAAACCTTACATTGAATAACATTATTAGCACTGTATTAGCCATTAATACTTTGTACATACTAATTTCTTGCAGATGAATTCTTGGTAGAAGCTACTGAGTGTGGTTATAAACCCTGCACCCCACATACACAGGTGTTTTCAGACAGTCTGGCTGATTTAGACTTGCTGTTGGGGATTTGCAGAGCTCAACATGTACTGAATTGAAATAATAAACAAAAAACATTTGCCCAAACAATCCTGGGAAACAGGTGATAACACAGTCAGTGGCCCTATCCAAATGTCCACTCCAACACACACATGCATCACTGGCTTAAAGTGCATTCCCATTAAACCAGTGAGGCCTCAGGAGTTTTCCACTTTGTAATTGACCTTCTGCGGGACAGAACTGCAGTTGGCAGACTTTGCTCACCCACAGTGGTTAAAAACAGGGATGCCAAAGAAGTATCCCAAAATAATGTACATGTACCTCGTTTAGCAGCACTGTGTGCACAACTAATGATTTCCAATAATGTCTGATTTCATACACTACATGTGGTAGCACTCAGTTTTGTTACATCTCATGTTAAATAAATAAATAATATTAAACAAAGTAAGTGAAGGCTGGACATTGGGATGGGGCTGATGACAACCCTCACGCTCACTCCTGCTATCTCCACCCACCCTCTTGTAAACAGCACACATCAGACACACACACACAGACACACAATACCACAGAGGAGGGGGCGTGTAAGAGCACACTATGTGTTGGAGGGTGAATCAGGAGCTTTGTTGGACAGGCTGTCATGTATTTGGCAGCAGCTTACCTTCAGGACCCAGATCAATCCCCCTCTATGCTTCTCTGTCTTACCTCCCAGTCTTGGTGAGAACAATGATGGCGCTAGCGCAGCATTTGAAGGAGGACTCGACGGCGCCGACAGCGACAGCCTCCGAGTGGTCTCTGGTCACCTTGGAGTGTCTCCTCAGCCCATCGAACAGCTGCCTGTGGAAGATGGCCGCCTCGGCCTCTCGTGCTATCTGAGCCCACAGGGACCACGAGGGAAGGGTCGGGGGGTTACTCTCAATCACACACACACGGCGGCTGCTGCTGCTGCACACCGAGTCATTCACGCCACTGGAAGTGACTGGCAAATGGATAGGTAGACTCCTGGTTGAATAAGGTTAGCTGTTGGTTTAATGACAAGCTAGCTGGTAGTTTGGACACTGAAGCAAAACAGAAGATGCCAAACTTTTGGGCTTTTTAAATTTGTTCACAGATAAAAAGCCAGCAGTCTACTTGAGGTGTTTGCCAGCCTCTTCCAGTTACCTCCACAGTCAGTCCCTGTCTGGCCCTACCCTCCCTCTCAGACTGCTCAAGTACCGACATCATTGTCCTCATTGACCTGCCGGGACCAGTTAACCTGCCTACCTTCCAGAGCCAGTGAGCACAATCATTCCAGAGGCTAAGCTCTTAAAGGAGGCCTCAACAGCGCCGATTGCAATAGCCTCAGCGTGGTCTGTGCAGTGCGGCGTGGAGCGGCGCAGGTCCTCAAACACCTGCCGGTGGAACATGGCTGCCTCGGCTTCACGAGCAATCTGGCACAAGTGAGGGTAGGATGCATCAAGCAAAGGCAATCCCACACCAGGCACACACACACAGATGGAAAATCAGGGAAATGGTTGGGAAAAAAGGAGAGAGGACCGGGTCATGGGACAAGAGAGGGACAATGTTAGAGAGACAAACAGAAGTTTAAGAAACGTTCAGACAGAAGGAAAAGACAAGAGGAGCAGTGAATGGAGGTGGTAAGGTGTGCAGTTAGTGCGGGGGAACAGGGAAACACCATCATTAAAACATATCCAAGAGGCAAAATTTAACCACAGCAATTCACAGGTAACCTGACTCTCGCCAGATGCATTTCGTTCCGCCTGGCTTCACTCATATCCATCTAGGATCGCTCCTATTGAGAGGTATTTCAGAAGGCTGGGCCTTATCAAAAATCCTTGCATATGATTGGATAAACCACTTGTCTGTCATCTTTATTGACGTGCTACTTCAACCACTCACATCGAAACCAACCTGTGACGTAGCGACGCAGGGAAAACCTAACCTGACTCTCGCCAGATGATATGATCATATGATGAGTGGAGCTAGGCGGAACGAAACACATCTGGCGAGAGTCAGGTTAGTTCTCTGATGTTCTTTTAATGAAAAAATATTGGGTAGATTGGACAACACGGATGATATAGCAGCATCAATGTTGACGCTTGCTTCCTCGATGCGAGCCGCCATTGTTGTCTGAATCAAAACAGTCGCTTCTCCGCTACGTCACATCTATGAAACTCCCGCCCGGCGGTCCTGATTGGCTCCACCGTAAAATCTGGTGCAGAAATGCCTCTCAATGGGAGCGATCCCAGATGGATGTGAGTGGAGCTAGGCGGAACGAAATGCATCTGGCGAGAGTCAGGTTAATTAACATGAGCCATTACACCAAAATAGTACAATTCAACCCATGTCAATCTGGTGTTAAGGCAACTGAACTGTTGAGATAACATTTTCAAAAGCATTATTTCAAGTCATGATTTAAAAAAGAAATAAATCCAAATCAAGTTATCAAAGAATAAAATCGACGGAGCTGAGCTTTATAATATAAAATGATAGACTTGAACTAGCGGGAAATTTCCCTTTAGTCAACTGGAGGTTAAAAGGGGGAGCTGGGAGTTAAAATGCCACACACTGCACACACAAGTATGAAGACACGGTTAAAGACAGCGGGAAAGAACGGCGCAATTACAAGGAAAGCATCATACAGATTAAAGTCAATGGGAAAAAGACGATGACAGCCTGAGAGCAAAGGCAGCTTAGAGCAGATTTTATAAGAATTGATAAAAAGGTCTTCACAAAGAATTGTTTGGTTTTAGTTCAGTGGGAGTGGTTTAGTTTGGATTGTGAAGCCTCTCATGCAGTTTCAGTTTGAGGGCAACGAGCTCAAAGGCAGGAGCTGCAGCACTGCTGAGTCACTCCTGCATCTGCATAGCAGTGCAGGAACAGAGTGTAGCCGAGAACAGTGGAGGTGAGCCAAGAAAGGCCTGAACAACGAAGGGCAGGCAAGACGGCACTGACTGCATTATCCATCCATGCAACTGACTGTGATATTAATGTAGGATTTCATTATTAGTAATGGGTCTAAGACTTCAAAAAAGGTGTCTGTCCCTGACTAAAAATACAAAACAAACAAATATAGTATCACAGAAATACATTTTAAGCAGTTTTCTGAAACCATTATCAGCATTTTCAATGATCATCGATTGATAAATCATTAAAAGCTTTCAAAATACAGACATAAAAACACACTCTATCCTCAATAAATGCACTGTTTGAAGCCACAATGTGTAGAAATGTGTAATTTCTTAGTTTGGCATCGCTCAGAGTGATTATTTCTGCTTGTTATTTAAGAATACAAGTGTATCTATGTAGTTAGGGGTGACACATGTGTGCACTGTAAACCCTTGTTGACAAGAATTTGGGTTTGGGATCAGGTTGGGGACACCGGGTTAAATTAGGAAATGGTAAAGAACAGTGTGGTGAATTTGTGAGGCCACATGCGTTTACTTGATCTGGGTGGACTCAGACGTCCCAACATGTCATTAAGGAGAGTTACACTTTATACCTATTGTATGGAAACCATGCAGGGGTTCAGCCATTTAAATCATCTGCGCAGCTGGAATATTTCAGAGATGCGTGAATAACATTGCGCCGACTTTGTGCACCGTCAATTATGTTATCTTCAACTGATAACATCAGTTAATCACTGATTATTCATTAGCATATCTTAACTGCAATAAATGGATGGATAAAAGAATATAGGAAAAGGCGTTTCCAGCTGGCCGAACAGTCCTAGTAACACTTTCTTTAGCAGCTGATAGGCCAGGTGGGAAAAAAGAAGTTTCACTGGGAAACTGAATGAGCCACAGACGTGTTGAGGAGAACACAGAAACCCTTCTTCTAACGTGTGCTGCTGTCGTATTTTATGAACGTTAACTCACCATGTGCTGTGTGCGCACTGCCTCCAGGGGATAGTCTCCCTTGGCGGTCTCTCCGCTCAGCATGATGCAGTCGGCTCCGTCCAGCACGGCGTTGGCGACGTCGCTGCCCTCAGCACGTGTAGGTCTGGGCTTCTTGATCATGCTCTCCAACATCTGAATGGTGTTTATGTGAGGTGTTAGAGGGTAACGCGCACAAATAAACAGATCTCAAAGTCTTTTGAGTGGTACAAACTTAACAAACGCTAACATTGTGTTTCACAGAGGTTTTACTGCCCTCATTCACATTTGCATAGCTGAGGATATTGACACATATAAGCTGCCAGGTACTTCAGCTCATAGGGGAAATAAAGGTGAAGAAATAAAGCCTGTGCTTTAATCTAACCTGAGTGGCGCATGTGATTGGCTTGCCAGCTCTGTTGCAGCGACCAATCATCATCTTCTGAGCTAGGAAGACCTTTTCTGTGGGGATCTCAATTCCCAGGTCACCGCGGGCGACCATGATGCCATCACTGGCCTCCATGATCTCATCGAATCTGCACAGGAGACAGAAAATGAAAGGTTGATCAAATAAAACTGGAAATCATTCTTGATGGTTAAGAGTTTTAAGGCCTTGTAAAAGAGACGGGTTCATAAAACAGTGCTTTTCAAGGAAAATGGCAGCGTTTCATACACACACACCTGCGCACACCCTCGTGGTTCTCAAGTTTGCTGATGATCTTGATGTCTTTGCCTTTCTCTCCCAGCACTGCTCTGACGGCGTGCACATCGGCCGCTTTGCGGATGAAGGAGGCGAAGACCATGTCGACTCCGTGCTCCACACCGAACTGCAGGTCCTTGACGTCCTTGTCTGAAACAGCAGGCAGATCGACGGCAGCACCGGGGAGGTTCACTCCCTTCTTGCTGCCCAGGGTGCCACCGTTCTCGATCTCGCACATGAGGAAATCAGAACCTGGAGACACAAGAAAATATTAATCTGTTAAGGCCTTTCTAAAAGGGTCATGACAGATTTTATATGGCCGACCGTATCTATGCTCTCCATTCTTCCACTCACCAATCTCCTTGACCTGCAGAGATATGAGTCCGTCGTCAATGTAGATCTTGCTGCCAATTTCCACCACTTTGGTGATGTTTTTGTAGTCGAGCCAAAGGAGCTCCTCGCTGCAGTTCTCCATGTTTGCATCGTCCAAAGTGATCTTGATCATGTTGCCCTTCTTCAGCTCCACCTCAGCTGTACCGCTCTGTCAAAACATGAACAGACATACGCGTCTGGTTTATCTTCATGGAAAATTTTCTTTACTGTCAATAAAAGCTAATAAAACCATTATAAAAATAAGCTAAACAAAACTCACTCCCTGGATGAGGCCAGTCCTGATCTCTGGGCCCTTGGTGTCCAGGGCAATACCAATAGGTCTGTACTGGATACTGCCAGGCTCGAAGCTCTCGCATGCTGTACGCACATTCTTGATGGTCTCTGCATGGTACTACAGAAAGGAAAAGAAGTTCAACATAAATAAATAAATAATCAATATATATCTAGAGAAAACTCTAGACAGGATACTGAGCTACAGTGATTTCAAACCAATCTGCTGCTGCTGCAGTCAAACACATTGAATAGAAAGAAGTCTGAAATTTGGCAGCAGGCACTGGTAATATAGTTACAGTGAGATATGGATTTAATCAGGTCAAGGTAATTAAAAGATAAGGTGCGTGTGACAACTCACACAGTCATAAACATGAGTCACGCTGTCAGCATCACAAAGGGGTCATGCAGTTTTTTCTATCACACTTATGACATTCAAGTTTAAATTAAAAAGGCTTTTAAATGACACGTCATTACCTAAGTCCTTTGATTACATATCATACAGTAGCACTTAAGAGCAGCAATATACAGATATTAAAAGTGTCCTTGTAAGTATATGTCCTTGAGCGCATGTCTCTCTTCACCTCCTTCAAAGATTACAAAATCTCTTGACTCAAACGTATGAAAGCGTGAGCTGAGGAAGTGCAGGAAGAAATTCCTCAGTGAAGTCGGTGTTGAACAATAGACACAATAAAACCAAACAATCTAAATCTTATTACAATTAGTAATGTAAACAGACTTCCAGAAGACTTGTGGGTCTGACTTTGTTCACACCATCAACAAACAATGAAGGTAGGTGCACATTTGCCCAGGAAATGACGAACATGGCTACACAATGCTTTGGGAAGCAATGAGAAGTTCAGTACTGTCAAGAGACTGATCGCAGCAGTCTTTTCCCATTAGTGCAGGCTAACGAACACGTAGCCCGGTGTTTGTGGCTTTGAAATAACGGCTGTCTGCTGCACATGGCTGACGCGGACCACATGGGTGAGCAGAGCTTTCAGTAATAACTTAAGTGGCAGGTAATCACATTGGCTGCTTTTCACACACAGCTACACTACACTGACTGAAAGAGAACCTGGATGGTGTCAGCATCTGTAAAAGAAAAAAAACACCCACATAGTCCAGCACTGAGGCTATGTGTTAGAAAAGTTAGCTTCAGAAAGTTTAAGTAACATGACGTGAGGCCAGAATTGATCATATGGATGATGTGTGGCAGCTGTTAATCTCCAGTGTGCCTCAGCCTTTGAGTAACAGACAGAGGCAAGGTAGACACTCCTAGGTGGGGCAGTGAATGCAGAGCTGGTGACCGTTTTACAGTAAATATGTGTGTGTATAGGTCAGAGTGAATGAATTTATAATCCATGTTGTGAAGTTTAGTGAAACTCCATTTAAATGTCCATCAACATTATCAAGAGAGGCCTTAAGAAATGTGACTTTCTGGATTTGCAACATAATCTACTTTCTACTTCCCACTTTAGTTTAAAGTGGACTGACCTTGGTGTTGCTTTGTGCACACACACACACACACACTAAGAGTCTAGGCATGCTGCCTGCTGAGGAGATAAAGGCAGGGCAGGAAGCTACACATGACGCATTTATAGCCCCACAAGCCAACAAAGCTCTGGTTACTTTTGCTGTTCTCAGAATCTAGAATCCAACCTTTCACCTTCCTGAAACAAACCAAACCACAAACTCCAAACTGATAGGGGAGGACTTCTGGGAGGCCAGGTAAATCTTTGTGATTTTTATGCATCCATACAAACAAGTCTTTTCAAAATGCCAATAACAGTGCACCTTAAAAGAGTGTGACACGATGAAATACTTCAAATGTATCTGAAGAGTACGAATTCTCGTGTGTCTCTTTATTTGGATTGAATAATAGGTTGATAAATGTGACCACCCAAGAGACAGGGTTCTCTCATTTCACCCTGCAGGAGCCGGGCAGAGTCAGGTTGCCGGGGAGATTCAGGTCACCTGGACTGACTAAGCTGGTGGCAGTCACTCAGTCACTCAGTCAGTCTCTCTCTCTCCCGTGGCTTCCATCTCTTGGGTTTGTTTGGTAAAGGTGAAACAAATCCTTTGTGAAACGAGCACTTGTGTTGGTGTATCTTCCCTTTGTGTCCTTCCTTCAGCTGGGTTGAAGCATAAGAGCAAAACACCTGACCGTTTTTTTCATTTTCATTTGACGAGCCAAGAGATCAAAGTTTAAAACTTAGCTGGCTTTTAAATGAGAACTTGTACTGACAGATGAGAATCATTACCCAACTCCCTTTTTTTTTAAATCCTAGTTTGTTTTTAAGATAAAACAGGTACATTTTGTTGAAGGCTGCTTTTGAATATTGCTTTAAAATAGTAGCATTGAAGTTCACTTTGGCTTATATCCAATTGCACTTTCAGATGAGATTTGAAGCCACTTTAATCATGTGTCTTACCAAAAAACTGAAAGGTACAAATACTTTACAGAGCGTGTGCGTCATTGTGTGACACGCAGCCTAAATCAGGCTGAATGATTTATGAGTTGAACTTAGCATTACTATGTTTTCCCATTCATGCTGGCTTGCCTAGTCTTGCTTAAAGTTAAAGCTGATTGGAGTTCATAATGAATTACGTGCTTCTTCCCTGCAAGCACTGTTGACCATTTACTTTCACCATAGGTGTTTTATGCAGAGTTATCAATGCTGCTTGAAAAAAAAGGCTAGACAAGATAAGCAAAGACTGCCACAAAGACCAACTTACCAAACAAACCCATTCTGTGATAAAGCGCAGAACCTTGTTTGATGAAAATTATCAGCAGTTTTAAACGTGACTTAACAATACGATTGGTTAGTTGCACCTGCTCAAGACATTTACACAGTAGACAGAACTGTGGAAAGACCCACCTCATGTGAGCCATGGGAGAAGTTCATGCGAGCGATGTTCATTCCAGATTTGATCATCTCCTTCAGCATCTCCACGGAACGGGAGGCTGGCCCTGCAGGCAGTCATCGAAAGTAAAGGATTAAGACAACACATAACTTTTGAAATGTCTCCTGGAATGATTCATTTTCTCTTTATCCACTGACATGCATGTCCAGATTACATATAGAAGACACACTAGTTTTTGCTGAGGAGAAAAACAAAATTGCGACTATTTAAGCTATTATGGATCAGCCCTGCCAGGTATCGATCCAAAAGGCAACCATATACCTCAGCGACTAAAATGCTAACTAATAGTGAGGACCAACCAATGGTGCAGATGATGCCAGTGTTGCGTGCGGTGGTGGGCTCGGAGTCGATGTCCAGCAGGCACATGTGTTCCAGGAAGGTGTCAGCCATGGCAGCATTGAGCTGCTGTGTCTGGATGAAGGCAGAGCCCATGTCTTGAGACTTTGTTTGAGGCATGGTGTTCGATGGTGCAACTGTAGAAATCCTGCAGGGGAAAAAAAGAAGGAATAATAGTTATCACAGAGGATACAGGGATGGCTAATGACAGCTTTCTTTGACTGATATTTTTTGTCCTTCCTTGATCTTTTCAAAAGTTTCCAGGTACTTTAAAATGTGAGTAGGACTTCTGAATGATTGCTGGTTATATTGTTTACATCAGGTACACCTAAAGTCAAAGCTTGATGGTATTTGGCTGGTTGCATTCATCTATAACCAGATGGGCTGAGGGTTGTAGAGTTAGGGATTTATTTCCCACTGAAATCAGACTGGCCAGCTATTAATAGGCCCGATATCTACTGAGTGCTCTTAACAACATACTGTAACCAATCCTGCTGTGCAGCTGACCTTGTGGTAGTGAAGCCAAAGGAAAGGAGAATGGCCAAGAGGGTTAATCAATTAATTATGTTGACTGCTGTCGTTCAAGTGGACAAAAGGGAAGAAGAAGTGCTATTCATTCGCAGCACATCCATCTCTGACTGACCTCAGCGAACCATGACTAAGGACAATAAAGACTAAGATTAGGTTATGAAATGTCACCACTGACATTCTTTTCAAATAATGGGGACTTGTGACATACTTTGCACATCACTCGACTTATCTTGGGTTACTATTTGACTTTTAGATTGCACAATCAGCATCCTATATGTTGGATAAATATACGCTCATGTTGACTAAAGAAACAATCCTGCTCTTTACAGGTAACTTCCAGCTGCTTAGTTTGATAACAAATACATGAATGTCAACCAGAAAAATGCACAAAGAACATGCACTGCACTAGGGCTGAATGACAAAATGAAACATTATCAAAATCGCAATATATCGCAGATGCTACAATTTTTGGATAGAGGTAAATGTGTCACAATCACATTCTTCAAAAACGTAAAAGGAACATGCTTGTTTGAGACAGACCCCAGCAAAAATCAAATCATTTAAAAAAAAGCCATTTCAGTGAAAATGAAATTCAGTGACTACTATTCCAGGTAAAATTGTGACTCAAATCTCAATTGCTGTATTTGTCAGAATACTTTGCATATCATTCAGCCCTCCATACTCACACTGAGAGTAGAGCAGTATAGCTTATTGAGCTGCTCCACCATATTGTACATTCTGTTCCCCCCCACCCACTTCTCCCTGAGTCACCCATGGCAACAACACCATCGCCGAGCTCATCTTCGGGGCTGGGATTGCCAGGCTTTCATCACGACACTTTCATTACTCCTTTTTTGGCCAAAATAGGTGAAAACGACACTGCATATGGTTACGGTAGCACAGAAGGACTGATGTTACATCAAATCCTGAGTGGTTATAAATTGCTCAATACTGTCAAGTGCAAACAAAGTGCAGGGATGTGTGGCTTGCCTGAGACATTTATTTTTCTCCATCAGTCTATCTTTACTTGGGGAAGGCTGACCTGGTATATTTAGTGACCCATCTTAGC
This sequence comes from Lagodon rhomboides, assembly GCA_039737535.1. Lineage (NCBI taxonomy): Eukaryota > Metazoa > Chordata > Actinopteri > Spariformes > Sparidae > Lagodon > Lagodon rhomboides. The sequence goes on from CM077784.1 coordinate 31,970,464, forward strand.
ATACATAGGCTTCTTTAATTCTATAGGCCACATGTGAGAAACACTGACAACAATGTGAAACTGTATAAATGCATTGACATCTGGAATGTTTCAGCAAACAGTCAGTGGGTTTATTTGAGCAGGGTGTACCCTTTCTAAACTATAACGACGAGGAATGCAGATTCTACTACGGCTCTGGCTGTGGTGGTTACATAACCACAACACGGCTGACTGAGGCTGAAATGCTCGGCTGAACAGCCAATCTGATGGCAAGGTAACTAGTATAAACATGTCAGGTTTGGGCTGTGGGCCTGAGCCCTTACAAGAGGGATGGAAACTGGCCAAACTTGACTGTAACACTAAACTGGGCTTCAAATGAAGCAGATATTCTTCAGGTATCACTTCATTCATTTAGGTGAAGATTCTTGCTGCTAAATACTTGGAAGCTTGCAAATTCAGTGCACTGACTATCTAAAATGATTAAGCACTTGCAATACAATGACTTATTAACCTGTACCTGCAATAATGTTTAATATAATCATCTTTAAGTTTAGGCTATATGGCCCTTTTCCAAACAAGGATGGAAAATGTTTACCGCAAAAGAGCAAATCATATTAGATCAGGAATAAATCTGAAGTAAAAAAAGCAAGATTATAATGATAACAAAGCTAATTAAAGGATAACAAAGGTAATGTTCAAGAGACATAAAAGTGTCTAATTGATGGCAGACACCTACAGCCAAATGTAAATTTTACTCAACTGCCTTAAAATTATAATGACCGACTACCAGGCCACCCAGAACACAGGCCACCGGCCAAACCACCCAGTGGAGAGATCAGGTTTCCACAGTTTAAATTATAGATTAAAGTGCATTTCAACATGGGACACTCTCACTGCCGGCTTCTTTTGTGGAAGAACAGGTACAAACTTGTATATCTCTAAAGAAAACAACCCCTCGTATGTTTCTTGTCCCCTCAACGCAGACTTAAACATGGTCAATCAGAATATCTGCCAGCCCTTGATGCGACAATCTTGCATTCTTTGGTTGACACATCAATGTCATCATCATCAATGATCAAGGACAGATAAATGGAATAATTTATCTTTCCTCTGGTATTCTTTTTTTGCTTAAGCGATAACTCCAGTGACTTCACTTGAACTCTTGTTGTTTTTAACAATTCAAGGTGACCCTTACATGTAGTGAATGGCAGCACTTCCTCGTTGATGTGACAGGCCGTATCGCATTTTATTGTCATTTCCGCCACTACTAAATACCATTACCAGATTCCTGCCTTGGATATACTGCTGGCAGAGGAAATGCAATTCGATCAGTGCGCATTTTCCCTGCACAGTTTATGCTGCATGCTGATAATGAGCTTTACACGTGTTTTATGTTCAAAAGGGTGTGGTTGAGTCAGCAAATCTTGGAGCACACCGTGAGCATGATGTTCCTTTCTTTTTATACCTCGGTCACATAAATTGCATGATGCATTTCTTTTGGAAAGAGTGGATCTTGTGACTAATGGTTGCAGCGTGGTGCCCTGCACGTACATCTTGCCTCAGCTAGCATGTAGGCCTGCTGCAATGTGTGATAACTCGCCATCCTAAGCCACATAAATAAAGAACAACCTGAAGGTACCAAGGATGGTTTCACATTACTATTACAAAATAGGTACTTCCATTTATAAACAGGCTGCAAAGACTAATGTAGTACTTACTGTATACGGAGGAGGTAGAAATTAATTATAAAATAGATGGATGGCTTCTAAGAGTCTCTCAGAGGAAAACATGTTGACACTGGCAGTCTGGACTCCTCTTACTCATCACGTCCTAAATACAAAAGGCATCATAGTGGGGGATTCCAGGCAGAGCCAATATACCAACACGCTCCTTCAAAGGGGGCTGCTGGTGATGTAACACTTGAGTCAATGGGGCAGACCAGTGCCAGACCAGTGCTGTACGTGAGCACAGTCACATCCCACTACTGCAACACACACACACACACAGCCTTGAGGAGACAGGCATCTGAGTGGGCTGAACCACTGGAAAGACTGCAGAGGGGGGAAAGTCTGAAGTCTACGTCTGATGTGCTGTGGGTGTAATTTCAAAATAGTTTTCCCGTTTTATTCATTCATTATTTGCTGCAGAATTAAACTTTTAAAGTGTATGCTTCATTGTCATTTCTTAACAAACTTCAACTGAAAATGATAATTCCAGAAAAGGATTATTCCATCACAATGTTGATTGGATAAAAAAAAACACCTGATGATAAATGTAAGGAATCAGGTCTAATACAGTTTGTCCATTAAAAATACCGGATGCTTTTTACAGCTTCTCAATGAAAGCATATGTTTTTACCCTGACCTGTTGCATATTTTGCATCATTAATCACTTTATGGCTACAGTAACCAAGATGCAATTGAATAAATGGGGCAATGAACTATCCAGACATGCTAATGGCAGTCATTTGGTGAAGCATCTTTGTTAACAGGTCCGCATCTTGAGCATGACCATTATATATATCATCAGTTTAACATACTTTAAAGACAATGCAACACTCGCAGTTTCAATTGCAAAACTGAAAGGGGATGCACATCTGTCTTAAAGAGATTCTTGTCTTGACATTATGTTTCAGACAGATCCACTTACAAGCCGTTTTGCTACTTCACCCCATGCATGGACTACAAATCAGATGCATGTCAAGAAATATGTAAATTTACTCCCAATACAACAGAGCATAGCTGGCTTTGAATGCCACTACTATAGAACAGTGACATGTAGAAAGATATACCCCTTTACCCTTTGAATCAAGGCCTACCAATGGATTACAAGTGTCGTGTATCGTTTTATGTTTAGCCTGTCTTCCCTCAGCGAATTTGAAATGTGCATGAATGTCTTTGCATTACTGTCATGGCTCACATTCAATTAGCGAACAAGTCACAGCCTGTCATCCTCGGGCAACTCGACCTCGAATACTGCCTGTATCCTCAGGTGAAGTGTTATTTTTGGAGCTATCAGGGGGAATATGGCTGGCAAAAGAATCATGTCCTCCTGCTATAAATTAAAAGTTTTCACCATGTGCAGTATATATTCTTGGTCTGTCGGATCCAGCTTGCCAGCTCCTGCTTGTTGTGGAAAGACAGATCTGACATGCCTGACCCCAGGACAGCCGGTGAGCAGCCACCACAGGCTAACAGCAGCCATAGTAACCCTGACACAGATGCAGGGCTAACTTTAGAGCTGGCTGCTTATAATCCCCTTCAATCCCTTCTCACAACTTCTACCTTTGTATCATACTCTCTCATTGTAAACATACACTTCGTAACCATCTTCTACCGTCTTTCCAAACAAATTCTTCATCGCTTATCTTCCCTGCACAATCATTAGCAGCCATAGCATCATTGCTATCAGGTTGACACGACATGTAGTACTATCTATGGATGTGACGTCACATTGTGCTAATCCTAGTTGGCTCAGAGACAGTTTCTATCAGTCAAACACAAGGCACCATTTGCAGGTTGCACTACATACCCCCAGAAGATCTTCCTGTTCCTCCTGGGGACAAACAGGCAGGTCGCTACCAAAGACCTCTGCAACAACCCCAGTGTGCTGGAGCTTCCGCTGCCAGCGAGCGATCTTCTCCCTGCAACAGCAGTCCCGGCAAAACTGACCGCTGCAGCGCGCGTGCGAACGTACCACACTTTCAGGAGCTCAAGAGTAAATCCTTTCAATGAGGATAAAGGACATGGCGAGTGCCTGCTGTGACCAAGCATTCGCCATGCCCCGATACAGTAGACATACATGAGCCTTCTCCTACGAAACGCCAGTTCCGTGTGACTCCAATGTTACTACCAGGATAGGTCATACTACGCCTGAGGGCTAAAAACGGAGCAAAGGCTAATAATAACACACTATGTCTGTTTGAAGTAAACCAATACTATGAGTGTACGATGGCACTTCCACTATGTAGGCCTCTAAACTCCAAAACAAACCTGAGTTGGGGTACTGCATGGGTTTAGGTTGATGAATGTTACAGAATGCTGTCCATATTCAATGCATGTCAGGTACACACATTTTAAACACAAGCACCTTGCATCAAATTGAGTACAATGATAAAAGTCAGTGTAGTCAGTGCGATGCCAAAGGAATACCCATAATTGGAAGTGTTCCACCTCATAGCTCAACGTAGCATTAGTCAGCAAACATGCAGCTCAGGTGGTGGAAAGCTACTGCCTGAGAGCACTGCCAGCTGCAAAAAGACTAGTTTGCTGCACTGACCAACAGCTCACCTACTTCGCCACAACAGCAGGTCAAGGACATGAACCTCCGGCACAGAGAAATGGCTGTTTTGACACCCATCAACCGCAGTAGCTGGTGGACTGTACTTAGATCATCATCTTACCTGCCAAAGTGCTTCTTAAAGTAGAAAAACATCAACGGCCGCAGCTAAAATTATCATTTAATTGTATATACTTACATGTTGTTGTTGTTTGTTTCACTACCTGATCATATCTGAGGATGAGTAAGTTCCAGCGTCTGGACTCTTAGAAAAACTTGGATCAACTTGTGAGCGCTATCAAATAAGTAAACAGTGATAGTGTAAGTGTTCATTTATGACTTGAGACTTGTAAACGATCAATACAAAGTTCTTCTGAAGGCTTCTGCTCCTGGTCAGCAACCTACGTTTAAAGAATAGGAAGACATTGCGCAGTTCCCTTTTTTGGAGTTCTTCACTTGACATTGACAGTACGGCCTGACTGGTACCTTAGGGCGAAAACTCGATTTTGTCAAGAGGGCCCTCCGCCAAGAACTGACATTGCAATGACAGAATGTCTCTTCCATACATTTTCGTTATACACATGACAATCATTTCTCACAACATAAAGGACATGCAGGTAGACATATAGACATATCCTGTATCATGTCTGTCAAGGTAGATGTATTTGACAAAGGATGTGACATTATTACACTTTCAAAAAAAATGCACACTCATAGCCCTGCTTGTGTCAAATCTACTTCTTTCTGCCGTTTTTTAAAAACAGGGCATAGTGATCACATACCAAGGACACAGATCAAGCTGGAATACATAACTGCTTTTCAGCCCAAACAGGGAGGGTGAGACCTGCCTTCTTTTTCATGTGTTCACTGTCAACAAGGCCTATCATCTATGGCACCACTGCAGCAAGCTACTGCAGTGAAGCTGATAACGTGATGCACATATTTCAAACCTAATTTATGGCGTGCTGTTTATTTCCGACACCATAGCGATCAAACAAAGCTGAGCGGGGAATTACGTAAGGCAATATGAATGATTAAAAAAAAAAAGAAGGATGGACGTGATGAATTTATCAACCGGCTCTATCTGCCACGTGAGTGAACACGACGATCATACACGACTTTCTACAACGGATAGGAGTTTTAGCTTTGGTGCATTCATGTAACTACTTCAAACTCATTTGTATTTTTATCATAATTTACTCATACAGAGAACAGACGATGCGCTAGAGGTCACGTTCTCATCCTGCGTCACATTTTCCTGATCTGAAGACATCACGGACACGAACCAATCGGAGGCCGAGAAGACGCAGCGGCCACACCCACAACTGGAGGCAACAGGAAGCGACTCCTCACGCTCAACACTTTCCGCATCACATTCAATTCCATCAAGTTTAGACGTTAAAACTGTGTTTTCTGATAAAAAACAGCAACACAGCGTGTTAGCAGCTTGTAAAGGGACGACGTGCTCAAAGCAGGCACAACCCCACCCGAGTCTATCAATGTATTAACTGCATTTTGAAACCACAACGTTGATGAGCAAGTACCAAACACGCACAGAAGGGCTAAAAATGGCTTATCAAACATAAGCACATACGTCCAGGCGCATTGGCATGTTTAAACATGATTTCGAAAATAAAAAAGATAGTTAGTAAAAGAGTGGAAACAGGCTGCTAGTGACTCATACTACCGGACGTACCAGCTCGCACGATGCAACGATAACTAACTTACAGATACAATAAAAGACAAAATGGTTTAAAAGGCAGTAATGTAACTGCGCAAGTTATCAGTATCCCTTCACAGGATCGATAACGAGGATACCCACCTTACTTCTCCGGGCAACTGCTTGGACCGATGTAACTGCCGTTAGAGTGAGACCAGCTCAAGGTGATCTCTCTACTCCTTTACTCTGGGAACTACTTCGCAGGGATGCTGAGACATATCCATCCGCGTGAATACAGATTAAATAAAAACGAATACGCCGTCGTCGCTCGTTTACATCAACTGCACTCGTCACAGAGCATTCAAATGTGTGTTTTTTAAATTTAATATTATCAAAGGTGGATCGGAAAATAGTGAAACATTTTAATCGACGCGGAAGGACACACGGGTACGCGAGGGGAGTGCTCGGTAAAGTTGGGAGCCAATCAGAGCGCTTGGATACATCAGTAGCTCGTGGAGTCTGACATGTGACTGGGGATGGCGGAGAGGAGCTTCCTGAAAGACGCAGTTCAACGCTTTGTCCAGTTTAATGGCCCTAACCGAGTAATATTACATCATTTCAGTGTCTTGCTCCATTAACCTGCGGACGGATAAACGGTAACTGTCTCAAAAGCTTTAAAAAAAAATAATGTGTACCCTCCTCCTCTGTTTAATTGTAGAAGTTGGTGCAGTAATGAGACCCTCATACTATGCATTACCCCAAATGCATCAACAGAGCAAAGGCTAACAATAACACACTTAAGTTCTCCCATATATGAAATGGATTATTGTACATGTTTTCCTCAACAGTCATTTTATTTTAATAAATATAACTACATAACCAAAACTGTAATAATCCCAAATTTGGTGTGAATGTGGTCAGAGCCCTAGCTTTCATTGAGGACATCTCAATCTTTGATATTTTACCAGCTAAAAATGGCAAATTTGTAGTTGATTAAGTTGAGTTAATAGTTATTTCACTGTTAACAAAGCAATGAAATGCTATTTATAGCAGTTGTTTATTGAAAAGTTGCAGCTGATGTTTATAATACTTGAATGTAAACCATCAGATATGTATCTGTATCTGTGATGACTATTCATTTGCTTTTCTTTTAACTACACATATTTTCTTGCCCTGTGAGGGCGTGACATGCAGGTAGACTATCACCGGACTCAAACTGCCAGGTATTTGTGTAATAACACAGATTGGGATAAACAAATCTGTGTCATCACATTTGATGATAAGACAAAAATGTGACTGTAAATATATCTCCAATCTTGTATTGTCTGCATCCTTGTTACTGTCAAGGACTTCTAAGGTTTCTACCTCTTCTAATCTGGACCTTTGACTGGCAAACAACTCGTCCATCATAGAGCCTCATATTTGATATTTCCTCTTGTGGTACTTCTTTGTATAAAGAACTGTATTTTGTATTTCAAACATGTTTATTTTTCAAAAATTTGGCCTGTCACACCAAATTTAGGATCAATAAAAGCTTGGCTCTTGAAATTACATAAGTTCACCATCTCACATTGGGCCTGACTGTATTCTGCACTTCTTTTATTTATGGGGTGTTTAACAATATCTGTCACTTTAACTGCTTTTGCAGTGAAATATTTTCATACAAGATTTGTGGGAGACCTTAGAGAATATAGAAAACATTATTATGTATGTCAGGATTGTGGATGCCCTTCCACTAGACTAGGATGTATGAGTTATGGCCCTCGTGGTGCTTGAGTACAGTGTTTGAGGCAATACCTCCATCTAGTGATGAAAAATAAGATTACAGGTTTAAGAGGTTTTTTTCTTCTCCAGTGATATGCATTAAGGTACACTGAGGTACTTTATATTGAGTAATGAAAAAACATGTGCTTTTACCATGAATATTAGGTGTAGTTTTTCACATAATTTATATTTAATTGATTTTTACATTTTCACAACATATTCAAAAATGACACATTTCAAGTACTCGGCTAATGTTGCTACAGGCCTACTGATACCATAACATTATACAAAGTACAAATAAAAGCAACAGTACCAGTGCTACACATTAAAACAAAATGATTATTATGTAATTTCCACACAACATGAGCACCAGAGTCTTTGTTGGAGGTGCACATCACTGTGTTACTGGACTTCCTCAGCCTGATTAGTGTAATGTCATCACAGAACCAGTCAGCTGTGGTATATTAGCTGCAGACAGTAACTACAGATATAATCTTTAAATATAATGTTTGCCCACTGCAGACAGCCATGTCGCAAATGTTCCCGAGGAGGATTCATTCTGCTGTTATGATAATCAGCTCGGCCAAGGAGAAGGCAGACAAACTAAATCCTTTCCCCCGGACACAACTGCCTCAGCCACAGCGACATGCAAATCTGAACATTCAAATTCTGCAGCTGAGATTAGACAAATCAATCTTGCAATGATAGTTCTCAAATTATTTTTTTTGCATTGTACACAAAGAGAAAAGAAAACAATCTTATGTTTTTTCCCTGTGCTCCCAGTGACCTACTGTAAAGGTGCACTCTCCAGTGTCCGTGTCTCATCCCACTGTGTCCCACTTTGCTCTCACCTGTTCCCAGCTGTGGTGTTGTTAGCACTGCTGCTCCCACTGCCCATGATGCTGTCTCACCGGCTGCTGACAGCCTCTGCCTGGATCCACTCCACTACACTCCACTCCACCGCCTGAGGCCAATGGTCACACCTGTCCAGGTGAGGGACAGACCTGACGGCCAGTCGCCCTGTCCACTGGCTGTCAGTCAGTATTAATGGCTGATCGCCCCTGGGCCACGAGGTACAGTTAAGACACAGTGGGAATATGCTCAGACAAATCTTAGAGATGAGCTGGGTGGATGACCTAATGCTTTTAAATGTGTTATTACTGCATGAGTACAGCAAGTACTAAAAGGGGAAGACAATCAATACAATACAATAACTACAACAGCACAGTTACATATTAATTATGTCATCATAATATAACCAAAAGACAAACAATAACATTAATGGAGACCATTGGTGATTAGTAATATCCTTAAGAAATCTCTCCTTCTGTCGTCATGGAGGGAAATATTTGAAGATTTGTAGCTATAACACATACTGTAATGGTGCAAAAACAAAGGACTTACTGCTTTAGTGGTAAAGTGTATATAAAGTGTGTTCTTAGCTGAGCAAACTTGATATACACAGCATATTCACATTTTGGAGGGACTCAACTGTTTCACTGTTTCAATTTCTTCCACCAAAGAAGAAAGATGTTGTAATTCAGACGGCTGAATTATTTAACAATCTGCATATTCAGCTGCAGAAATAACACGTATGTCTGTTGCTGTACAGCCATAGTGAACGCTCGATTTGTACCTGGAGCACCTTATCATTTTAGGGGAAGTACCAGGCGGTGTAGCTGTGCATGACGAAGCAACTGTGGCACGATGCCAGAATGTTTTCCCATAATTTATATTATGCCGTCAGTTCCTCTTTTCATTTCCTGACCGCAGCCACACATCGAGCAGACGGTTGGCCGAGCACCTGTTCATTAATCTGTCCATTCTTTAGGTCAGTTCTTAAATAGATACCTGGAGATAATTAGGGTAAAGACTGATTAGCTCAAAAGCCTAATGGCCATTATCTCACACATGCAGACAATGGCAGCGTGTCACAGACACAGCAGATGTAATATTCTTTCAGTAATATTATTTTTCATAAATGTAAATTAAATATATATTATAATTTGAATATTATATCAATTCAGCTTCTGTTTAGCTGCATTTGTACAGCATGCAGTGCAGATCAAGTGTAAATCACAAATGGAGCAGGCATATTTGTGTCTTCTCTCCTTTTTCTTTCTTTTTTAAAAAAAAAAAAAAATACATTTAGACACTTGAATATCAACCAGAAGCTGCTTCCAGAGCATAATTGCACATATATACTGACATTAGGCATCCAGACAAACACAAAACACACACACACACACACAGGCAGACGCACAAACATGGGCAGAGCCATTTTCCTCCATTTTTTCCTCTGATTTCTCAGCAGCAGCAGCAGTGCAGTCAGCTGCAGGTCACATGACCGGCTTGCCTGATCCCACTGAGCATGCTCAGACCCCTCAGTGTTGTCAGGCAAAATATAAGACAGCAGTAGGAGCAGAGAGATCTGCAATAGATAAACACACAGACTAACACACACCAGCTGGATTGCTCGCAGACACTCACACACACACCATTAGCACTAAGAGGACAGACGCCGAAGAACTGGATTGTGGGCTCCGGTTTCTCTAATATCCTATTTTTAATGGGCTTATTGTCATCTATCGTTTCAGCGGAAAACGGCCACCGAGAGAGAGGGGCAGGTGTGCCCTTTAAGAGGGGGAGCAGCTGAGGCAAGGACAGCATCCGAGTCTCCATCCTCTGTGGAGGTAAGTGTGGACGGATGGGGTAGGGGTGCAGAGCGTGGGGGGAGGGGAAAATCCGCCTGACTGCATCTGTGTTTGTGTTGAATATTATCAGAAGGTGGAATGGGGACGGTGGTGGTGGATGTGAGGGGGGGGAGGTTGGACAGAGGGAGGGGAGGGGGGGCACTTTGTCGGCGACTGTTGGTATGTGAGACGACAGAGGCTGTGGGAATGGCGGGGAGTGGGGGGGGGGGAGGCAGAGGGGTGTAGATGCTAGCAGTGTTGAGGACATGGCAGGGCAGCAGGCACATAAAGAAAAGCAGAGGAGCCGGAGTGGAAGACGCGGTAATGAGGACGGATCTGCGTTCAGCAGGGTGCAGTTGATGTCTGGGAGGGTTTTTCAAGTGGAGCCAGACCGTAACATAAAATGAAAAGGAGAGATAATCAAGAAGAGAAAACACAGTGTTGAGATTATCATGTACAGACATGCAGATAATGGCCCCAGTCTGAGGTAGAGATGAGCTAAAAGCCTTATGTCAGTGCGAGAAACAAAGAAGAAATGAATAATCTGTGTTCATTTACTTCCGTTGACCTAGAAACAGCATAGATGCCTTCATGCCTGATGGTTCTGTGGAGATCTTGTAGGGCCAGGCTTCGTTTCCGTCCAGTCTGTGTCTGCACGTCTCAGGATGTAGTCCTGAAAAAATATTAGAAATTCTCATTCTTCTTATTTTAGTTCAATATGCACCACACTGTGTACATTTTAATTTGTGTTCTGATGCTGCAGTGTCAAATGTGCAAGTCCTGTCAGAAGGACACCATGCTCGTTGTTTACATGCCTGACACAAAATGCGATGGGTCGCCATGAAACACAGTGTGCTGTAGCTGCCTCTGTTATATCAGTCATGTTGCTGCTTTTCCTCTGATTTTATCATAAATTCTCTGTATTTTTGTCATACTGCTTTTATGGGAACCCTTTATTCTGTTACATTCTTGAGGATTTGTCTTTACTCAACACCCTGTTGCCTCAGTGCGCTCTCCTCACGCTAACCCAGGAAATTACGTGGCGTTTCAAATATACCCTTCCATTTTTCTTTTTTTTTTTGCCAGACGAATGAAAAACGTCAGTCCAACAATGCACTGACATCAGCAGATGCGCTGTTTTTTTTGCCGTGCGTCTGTGAAGGTGCGCCAGCCTTTGGTGCTTCCGATATTAATAGATGAAGTTCCTGGAAAAAACAAAAAAACAAAACAAAGAAATGGAGACATCCTGGGTACCGAACGTACAGCGCATATCTCCCACACATTCTCTCCACAGTGATTAATGCCACTCTGAATGGAGGCAGAGATGGCTGTTGCTAGGATACATGGCAAGGTGAAGTGCAGACCATTTAAAGAAAAAGAGGAGGAGGGCACCATTTACGAAGCATGGCATCACTGGAAATGGCCTCTTTGTTTCATGTTTTCTTCCCGTACTGAGCCGAAATTTCTGTTTTTCTTTTAAGGCTCTGCGGTTCCGAAGTGTGCGGGGAAAAAAGAGGCGGTCGGTCGAAAAGGGCGCTCTGGTTTTCTGTTTTCGTTCCTTCCGACTGGAAATACGCTGCAATGGTTGGCAGTATTCAAAGGCCTAAACCTGTCTGAGTGAGCTCTATGAACAGCAGAACCAATGGTAAGACACCTACGATCCTATTGCTGTAATCCCTGAATACGATTAGGCTTTGTCAGTCATTCATGTTTTTTTTTTACGATGTAGAAAAATGCTTAATTTAACGTTATCTAAGTGAGATACTGTACTGTTTATGCAACAGGATGTCCAGGCTTCTGGCTTTGCTCGAAATGACGAGAGCCGACACGGCTATTTTTGTAAAAGAGAGATTTTTATTAGCACATCCCTTTTAATTGTCAGTTGAGTATTCTTCAGACAATATCCTGTCTGTTGGAAATAAATAGCGCCTTTTTCCCTCTCTCTCTCTTTGAGATGCTATATAAAGCAGTGTTTTTGAAGCCCCTTGAACGAAAGGCTAAATAGGGAGATGTGAGAAAGGATGCGAGATGAAAGGACGATAGAAAGAGGTTGCATTTTCCTTCCACTCCACCATAATGGCCTTTTCACAATGTGTGGGCCCACAGGACATCAAAGGCCAGTGTTGGACAGATGAGGAGTCGGACGGGGAGAACGAGTCGGAACAGTTCCTGTATGGCATTCAGGTAGAGCAGACTCTATTACACTTTCTACAGCGAATCTGTATGTTTAATATGGTGTTGCATGATACTGATGCTAGTTAGTATCGTTTTATATATCTTTTAAATTTCAAAACAACACCATAATTAAAAAAACATAATGACCTAGGGACTCAGTATGAATATTTTATTCCCCAACACACAATAAAAGAGCTTCTGAAAGGATGTGTTTCGCTGACTTGCAGATTCTACCGCTAAAATATGTTGGCAGCAAGAGAAGCACATACAATTTTGAACATTTACCCATGAATAACCACTTCAAGGTTCACAGGAAACAAGCAGTTTTTTTTAAGATTGTTGATCAAGGGGAATTTTCTTTACCCAAATTGTGGTGCCAGACATTAAATCAGAGGGTCGCCAAAATATTTGGAATCACTCTACTGGGGATTATGAATATTTAGACCAAATGTCATGTGAATGTGGTGAATAATTGTTGAGATCTTTTCTCTGGTAGTGCAGAACAGATGGACCAGCTCACTGACATTTACATCCTAATGTCTCGCTGCTAGCAGAGCATACTTAAATTCATCTGAGGCAGGAAAGTCTTTTCAAATGTAAGGGGTTTGGTCTCAAATGGGATTTTTTTTTTTTACACAAAAGTACAAAACAGGTTTAGTACTTTGACCCTTTGAAACCATTTGTAACAGAGCCTCCCAAGCAACACTGCCAAATCCATTTCTGTGGCTGCCATTTCATGTCCGACGCTTCAATTCCATAGAAGATCTTAATCTGTTACTCATCCTTTTTTACTGTTATCTCCCCAAGTCCCGTGATTGAAATGTAAATCCAGTCTGGGGACTTAAAGCTCATTTCTATGCAGTCAGAGAACATGAAAGCAGCATATTGAAGATAAGGATGAAGGCATATGATCTGTTCTACTCGCTCAGAGCCGAGGAGACGAGAGTCTGACTTCAAGTCTAGACACCAGGAAAGTGTAAAACAAACTTAAGTCAACTGTTATTATTAATACTTAAATATGCTATGTATGGAAGAAACACAAATCTGGTGAGGTAACCCCAGAACATATGTGATGAGAGGATGTAAAACCATCCAAAAATATAATACAATTGTTTTTGTAACATGTAAATTCACTCCTGCTGTTTGAGATCTTGATAACACGAACTCATCTCATTCAGAGAGATTGTCATTGCTCACAGTTTTTGTTCCTGAACAAAATTCTTCCATCAAACATCATATTTTGTAACTGCAAATATAGAATGATGATATAACTTGATGCTGGATCAGAGCTGAGAAAGACTGATTAAATGGACCTGGACTGTCCTAAAGGACAGCTCTGACATTTTACAACTGGGATCTTATTTCATGATGTGATGATCTGATCTGGTCTGGAGTTTGTGTTGAAGAGGTGAAGTATGAAACTGCTCAGGTGATTTAAAAAAAGAAAAAATGCAATTGATTAGATTTATAAGTACATGTTTTTACATTGCGAGTCAGCTGCAACACCATGACACCATGTGTAACAGTAATAGAATGAATGGGTGAATGATGGAAATAGCTTTAAAATGAATAGTTATTAAATGTGCTGCATAAAGAGTTGTAATAGTTCGACAAATGTGATGGATAAATGTCTGAATTAAGTAGCTAAAAGTAATGGTTAACTGGTTCAAACAGTCAGCTAGCTCAAGCTAGCTTGTTAGCTAAAATAATGGATAGTTCAAATAGTGGAAAACAATAGATAAATGCTTGAATAGTTAATAATAGTTAACTCAGGTTGAAATTGTTAGCTAACAGTCATAGATAAATGGTGGAAATTGATAGCTTAACGTAATTAGAACAGTTAGCTAACAACATGAATGGTTGATAAAGCTAAAAGTAACGGATAAACAGTTAAAATATAGTTTTTGTAATCCAGAGTTAACAGTAATGAAACATAGATGAAACAGTGAGCACATGGTAATGGATAAATGTTTGATAGGTAGCTAAAAGTAATATTTAACTGGTTAAAAAAATAATTAGCCAAAAGTAATGGATAGTGAAAATAGCTACAAGAAAGATATATGCTTGACTATTTAATAATAGTAAACACAGGTTGAAATTGTTAGCTAACAGTCATAGACAAATGGTGGAAATTGATAGCTTAAAGTAATAAATAAACAATTAAAATAGTTAGCAAAAAACATGAACGGTTGATAAAGCTACAAGTAACAGATAAACAGTTGAAATAGTTAGCCAAATTGAATGGATGTGTTTTTGTAATAGCGAGATAACAGTAATAATAAATAGTTTAGAGACAGTAGTTAGCTTATGGAAATTGATAAATGTTTGTAATAAAATGGGTAGCTAAAAGTAGTAAATAACTGGTTTAAATAGTTAGCTCAAAGTAATGGGTAGGTAACATAGCTAAAAAGAATAGATAGATGCTTGAATAGTTAATTATTATTAACACAGGTTGACCAGTTGTTACCAGTCTTAGATAAATGATGGAAATTGATAGCTAAAAGTAATAAACAATTAAAAAAGTTATGGATAAATAGCACTAAGACATGCTAAGACAAATTAACATGCTGAGCGGTGTTGAGGTAACTTGAATTAATTTGACAAAGCTGTGTGTTTAGCTCAGGTAAAGAAACAGAACCACTGCTCCGTAACCTTTCATGTGCTGTAACTGTGGACAGTGCTGCTTGTTACAGGGGAGCTGTGCCGCCGACCTGTACCGCCATCCTCAACTGGACGCAGATATTGAGGCAGTAAAAGACATCTACACCGACAGCGCTGTCTCTGTTAGGTACAGTACTGACACACACGCACACAAACTGTTACACAATTTGTTTTGATCAGTTCTGTGTGCTATACAGTACTTCTTCATTTACCACACACTGTACAGAGGAATGACTCAGACACACTGTGTACTAATTTAAGCGAGGCGGCGTCTGGCAAATTAGAACAAAAAAAACAACCCTTATTTTTCTCCCTCAAGGGATAATCAGTTGAAAGGGGGTTGGAGTGTAATGCATCCCATTAATTATGATAAACTAACTTTATCTGTTGTTGTGTCTCCGAACAGGGAGTATGGAACAATTGATGACGTGGACATCGATCTTCATATTAACATCGGTTTCTTAGATGTGAGTCAGCAGTCCTCCCTCCCCGCACACACCTCCTCCGTCTTTTGCCCATTACTATTCCGACGTTGGCATTTTGCAAAGTAACACATCATTTATAATGCATCGCGTGCTCATAACTTATTTATGCGACGAGAAATGGCCCTAATTAGGATGCTAACTCTGTATATCTGTGTGTATGTGTGTATGTGTGTGTGTGTCTGACTCAGGAGGAGGTTGCGACAGCTTGGAAAGTTATCAGAACAGAGCCCATTATTCTGAGACTGCGCTTTTCTCTTTCTCAGTACCTCGATGGACCTGGTGAGTAAAGATGTCAGTGTGGATGTTGGTTTTCTGGGAGGGACTTTAGGTATTTGTGCCACTCACTGAGCGTAGGAGGTGAGTACAATATGTGCAATGCAAGAGGGAGAGTGAAAGAAAAAGGCGCGAGTGTGTATCCGTGCGCCGTGTAATAATGTTAGTCATCTTTGCTCAGAGCCGTCAGTGGAAGTGTTCCAGCCCTCCAATAAAGAAGGCTTCAGCCTGGGCCTGCAGCTCAAAAAGTAAGTCATGTCACCTCCAATTGTGTATAGTAGATTTTCCTATAAAGAAAAAACAAAACATTTTGCATAACCAGATACGCAGCGTCAGAAATACAAATCACAGATCTAGATAGATGCATAAAATATAAACATTTAATTGTAATCTTCGCTCACACAAAATAATAATAATCACTGACATTCCTTCCTCTCTCGCTTCGCTCTCCCTTTTGTTTCCTGACAGGATCCTGAGCACGTTCACCTCGCAGCAGTGGAAGCACCTCAGTAATGAGTTCCTCAAGGCGCAGCAGGAGAAGCGGCACAGCTGGTTCAAAGCCGGAGGAACCATCAAGAAGTTCCGCGCCGGGCTCAGCATCTTCTCCCCCATACCCAAGTAGGTCTCTCTCTCTCTCTCTCTCTCTCTCTCTCTCTCTCTCTAATGTTGTGCATCCCTTTCAAGGCATTGACACAACCGTGCCTTTGTTTCATACACGGCGTGCGGCACATTTTTGGGGTAGTATCCTCCGGTCCAGAGTAAATGTACGCTGTAAATCATCGCTTGCAGTGCGTGTTTGTATCCTGTGTTGTATATTGACAGGATACAGTTGTAGGGATGGAAGACATTGACATTTTCACAGGCTACTTTGGTCACTAAATGCAGATGTTTAGGTTCACCTGTGTGGTTCACCTGTGATGCTTGGCTTGATGATTATATCTTAAAAAAACACAGTTTTATTAGTTATTGTCCTGATTTGTGTGCAAACACTTCACTGTTTCTAAGCAATCACTCCAGGAGCACTGACTATTTTAGTCTTGTGTTGGCATGATGTTTAGTTTGATGTTTTGCATTTCTCCACAGGAGGTAGATTTCAAAAGTGTTCCTGAAACTCAAGTGAGAGCAGGTTTTTATAAATATTGTAAAGGGCAAATTCTGCTTTCTTCAGTTGTCACACGCGTAGTGAGGAAATAACAGAAGGCAGCATTCCATTTATTAATTTACTAGTTGGTTGGTAATAGTCATTTAGAAACGGCTTATTATTGCTTATGGACGGTTCATTTTAAAGAATAAATCATATATAGTTGTAGGGTTTCACAGTTTAACGTGCATCCCTAAACTTAGAGACGTCTGTTCAAAGAAATATCCTGTTTTACACGGAATGATGTGTATTTTCAATTCAGTTCATTCAGTATTTTCTATTTTATTAATTACTTCTAGGTTGTTTCTCTACTTAATATGTTTCTTTTGTCTTTTTTCTTCACTCTTAATCCAGAAAGACTTTATTGACGTGCACACTTATACACCGAGATACAGGGATAATAATGAAAATAATAACAGTAATATGTTTATTTATAAAGCAGCTTTCAAATGCAGACATCACTAGGTGCTTCACAGAAGAAGAAATAACCAAAAAGCAAATAAGGGACAAAGCAAAGGTCAGATAACCATCTAAAACAGGAGGCAGAACAAAAAACAAACAATACGTGTTAAACAAATCAAGTCTGAACATACAGGTCTTGAACTGTTTTTTAAAGGCTCGAGAGTTAAGAACTACGACCTTTAAAGCACAGTCTTCTTTTGTTTTCAGCCTGAAACAACCAATCAGATCCCTGATCAGAGGACCTTCAGACTCCTGCTGGTGTTATATGGCAGCAGTAAGCTCTTCGATGTGGACAGGTGCCTGAGCATGCAAGGCTCTGAACGTTATTACGGGAATCTTGAACGGGATATTGAGCTTTGATGGGAAGCCGGCGCAAAGACATCAGGATTGGTGTGACATTGGACCTTTAAGAGGAGTTGGTCAAACGCTTGGCAGCATCACTTTGAGCCACTTGTAAGGTGGTTTATGGGCAGGTTTAAAAAGGGAGCTGCAGTAATCAAGACAGGAGGAAATAAATTCATGTGTAATCACTCCATCTCAGCTATAGACTCTTTTTCAGTTGGTAGAAACAGGCGCTCTCAAATCAGTACAGAATCAGGGTAAAAAAAAATGCAATCCATCTGGTCAACTGACTGCAAGCTGTGAAGATAGAAATACTTTGTGAAGGTTGTGTCTGCGAGAGATGAACTGTAGCAAAGAAGACAAGCGAGGGAGAGGAAGCTCTGACACAGCAGACTGCAGATTGACTTAAACTCAAAAATTTGACACACTCAACCAATTTCCCCGGGGGGGAAGTACTCTTCACGGACTCTGTCTTTCTCTGGGACTCTTTGACAGTTATGGGTGCATGGGGATTGAAATCCCGGCCCGCTCGATGGAGGTCAGCTTCACTAACTACTAGGCTGTCTTGACAACCTCACAACTTGACAGGAGTCTCATGTCAAGAGTGTACACGGAGAGTGCGCTGAGGGTCACGGTGGAAGTGAACACTGGTTCTTGTATATTAACAGTGAGTGACATGAGCTGCTGCCCAAACAGATTCCAGTTATCTGCGATAAAGTCAGTGTGGTGTGAGTGTGTAGCCTCATACAGGAACACACACAGCTGAGCTATGTTGCAAGTACAATTGTGTGTATAAGCTGCATTTCTGCAAAAAAAAACACCATAAGCACCTTCTCAACGTAGAAAAATAACAGCTGGTGAATTAATGCACGTGAATTGTGTCCCGTCTTTTTCTCTCTAGGTCTCCAAGTTTTCCTCTGATCCAAGACACCGTTTTAAAAGGGAAGCTGAGCGTCCCTGAGCTGAGAGTGACCCGCCTGATGAACCGCTCTATCTCGTGCACCATGAAGAACCCTAAAGGGGAGCTCTTCAGCTATCCACCTAACAGCCAGGTGAGGAGCCGGTCTGGACAGTTCAGCACCCGTACACATCTCAGATTCGGAGTCAGATACCTTTCATTTTCACTTCTGATTTTAAACATTGCACTCCTCACACATACTTGAAACACTGCTGACATAGAAACTCTGATAAGTCGTTCAAATCATCCACAATTCTGCAAAATCTTGACGATAAATGCTGCTGTATCACTCTTTTCTGTGTTAATCCACTGTGACCCTCTTCTCAGTCACCCGCCACCTGCACTGTTCCCACCTGAGCCTTTCCTTACCCCTACCGTAACATGGCTGCTGCGCCGTTTCCCATAATGCTTTGTCTTCACTTGACCCATCAGACTGTGGCTGTCCCGGCGGCCAGGGCCCCAGCGCAGATTACCACGAGGCAGCTGATTGAATTGTTTTTCTCATCCCAGGCCGGCGGCCACTGCAAGAACATCCCTACCTTGGAGTACGGCTTCTTAGTGCAGGTTAGACCTCCGGGGGAGAATGGCGTCCACTCACACAGCCCGTCTTTTCAGAGTCAGTCCAAAAACATGACGAACAATTGCCTTTACCGTACGCGTGTGAGCAACAATAAAAGCCAACCTTACAATCTGTTCGGATGTGAGGGCTGTATTGTATTAGCTGTTTATTCGCGGGGGATTGTGCATCTGCTGGTAGCCCAGCAGGGACAAAGGGTTGGGCCCACAGTGCATTGTTGTGCTCGCACCTCGTAAACAAGTAAAGACAGCCATAATTGCGGTACACATTTGTAATTTTGTCACAATTCGGCTGCCAAAAAACCAGTGGCTTTATATGGCAGTGCTGCAGGTGGGAGTGATAACAGGGGACACCACTGTGCTTTTCTCCTCGCAGATAATGAAGTACTCAGAGCAGAGGATCCCCACGCTCAACGAGTACTGCGTGGTGTGTGACGAGCAGCACGTCTTTCAGAACGGATCCATGCTGAAGGTATCGGAGAGGAGGAGGAGGAGGAGGAGGAGAAACAAACAGTTTAGATTAACTAAAAAGAAATCAAGAAAAGTTATGAACATGAAGTTTTCTCTCTGTCATTTCATCAGTTATATAATCGGTAAATTCATTTTCCCACCACTGTAGCTGTGAAGGGAGCAGGATTAAGAGTGAGAAAGAGTGTGTACTTCTTTTCCTGACACATTTATTTTCTTGTATGTTTTATGAAGCCGGCTGTGTGCACCAGGGAGCTGTGTGTGTTCTCCTTCTACACTCTGGGTGTGATGTCCGGAGCTGCTGAGGAGGTGGCGACCGGAGCAGAGGTGACAACAGATATATCACAGATTCCTTGTGTCTTTTTGCTCCTGCAGTGAATCATTGTCGTTTCTCAAAGATTTTGGTTTTAGATTGAAAAAATAACACAAACGTGTCAAACACTGACACTGTAGCGGAAGCTGTGATGATGTTCACTTCTGATTAGTTAAAAGTGAAACCGAGGCAGGTTCTTGTGTCATTTTAACCCTGAAAATGAGTCAATAATGGCATTAAATAAAGACATAAAATCCCTTTTCTCCCCAGGTGGTGGACCTGCTGGTGGCTATGTGTCGAGCTGCTCTCGAGTCCCCCCGTAAGAGCATCATCTTTGAGCCCTACCCATCAGTCGTCGACCCCAATGACCCCAAGACGCTCGCCTTCAACCCAAAGGTCTGCACCCTCACTGCTGAAATTAAACTAAACTGATCATATTTTCATAACATGAATATTACAAGCCTTTACCTCTACAAGTGATTTTAGACGTCTGTATGTTGTCCCCACTCTCATTGCATACAATGGATGTTTGGCTCAACCGATGAACACAGAAGAAGAATTATGAGAGACTGCAGAAAGCGTTGGACAGCGTCATGTCCATCCGGGAAATGACCCAGGTACAAGAAGGAGATGGGAGGGAGAGAAGGACGTTTTTTTTTTTAGTCCATATGACATCATCACTGTATGTTTCACTGTGACTAGTTGAATATAGCTCAGTTTAGTATTCACGTTGGACTGTGGTGTTCGAGCTGCATGGGTGGGGTCTTTGTTTATCTAAGTGACAGTTGCAGATTAGTTTATCGTCTCTGTACTTCCTCAATCTTCTTTCCACTGTGACTTGACTGCATTTGTACTTTGTATTAAAGGAATCATTAGAGTCTGTTTTTAAACGCTTGCTCATATGACTTTGTAAAAAAAAAATCTGTGGAAAACCAGAAACGAACTGGAAACAACACATGCTTGTGTTTTTTTTTCTGTTTTTTTTCCCAGGGCTCATATCTAGAGATCAAGAAACAGATGGACAAACTTGACCCTCTGGCCCACCCTCTGCTACAGTGGTGAGTAGACGGGAGCTGCTCGAAAAAATATGGTGCTTACTCTGCTTTGAATGTTAACAGGATTCGATTTGATTCCAGAATCTAAAATACAGCTCTGCTAATTTGCAGAGTGTATAGACATAATCGTGGACAGCATAATAATGCTTAAGAGCGTTTTCATGGAAGACTAGAAAGAAATGTTTGATGTTTGCCCAATTTCATTTAGCTGCTTTGCACTCATTGTCCTGCGTTGTCACACTGTCATGGCTGACTGGGACATGTGAATTGAGCGGAGCCTTCGTTAAAGGGTAATAATATCTGTAATCTGATAAATTACCTCCAGTGATGTCACTCAGTGGTTAAGTTGCATTGTGGGTAATGTAGTGTGCCATGTTTTGAAACCTAGTCCATTAGTCTAGCATTGCACTCCAGTAACACTGTTAGTTTCCATTATTATCAATCCAAACTATCCATTAACCGTTATGGACAGTTTAAAAACAAATCAGCACAATCAATTTAGCTAGAACCAGAGACGTCACCTTCAGGAGTTAGCATCGCCCTGATTCCTTGATTAAAAGCTTATTGGATTTTGGATTATAGCCGGAAATAAGCTCTGTGGCAAACACGAGTTTATGATACTTACACATTTTGTTCAGCAACATAATCTTCAAAGATGAACATCACTTTTGTGATTTTTTTGTCAAATGTAAATTAAAACTCTACAAGTAAAAAGCTGATGTCAGGCTATAAACAGACTACACTGCGGTCGTATTATATAAATGTCAGCACCACTAAGAATCTTACTACAAATTACTCTACACCTTTTCTTTAAATCTATCAGTGTGCAAGTTGTAGAGTTAGAGTTAGAATAGTTTGTAACTAAAGTCAGCCTTTAAAGACGGTGTCAGAAAGGGTGGTAGACGTGGCTGAAGGACCCAGATGCATAGACAGCAGACTGAGGTTGTAGGAATTCGAGGTAATTTAATTCGATCAAATGCAAAAAACCAAGGAGACTAGACTAGACTAGACTAGACTAGAACAGAACAGTGGCAGGAAGGACAAGACATGGAACACATTTATACAAAATAAAACAGGAAGTGACCCAAAAAAAAAAAAACATGAAACAGAAACGTGTCTCCGTGTCCAGAATGACGACATTTAATGTCTCATTTAGCCACTTGTTAGCTACCACATTTTTTAAAACACGTTAGCATTTTGTAATAAAATTGTGGGACATTTAATGCCGTAGAACAAAACATGTAAATATCTTCAGACCTTTTGTCAGGCATGGAACCGAAAACCCATTAAAAAAAAGCCATAGGCTTTGAGATGACGGAACCGAAGTGCAAAAATGCTTCCTGATTTTAGGACTTATTACTGCAGCACTCTGTTCCATGCATCCATCTTCCTTTTCAAAACCTGGTGCCTTCATTATCCATAATGTCACAGCTCTGCAACTACAAAAGGCTTTATACTACTTTGTTTTCTCATTCACTCCCCAAGACCTGTAAAAAAATGTGTAAAATTGGTGGAGTTTTAACGTCTGCTCTGAAAAAAGGCCCATTGTGGTTCAAGCAAAGTGGCAGCAAAAATGGCTGGTACTCTAAATTCTGTGTCACATTATGTTATTTATCTTTTGATCCTCTCTCTGTCTCTCTCCGCAGGATTATTTCCAGTAACAGGTCCCATATCGTCAAGCTGCCTCTGAGTAGGGTAGGAACCAGAATGTCATCCCCTCAAGTGTCCTCTGTCAAATGAGTTTTTAATGCTACGTGATGTAATTTGACGGCTCGTACTCATTCTCTGTCTGTTTGTCTCTCTCTCTCGCCCTCGCTCGTCTCTTACGTCTCGTTTCGGTAGCAACTGAAATTCATGCACACCTCCCACCAGTTCCTGCTGCTCAGCAGCCCCCCGGCCAAGGAGGCTCGTTTTCGCACTGCCAAGAAGCTGTACGGCAGCACCTTCGCCTTCCAGTGAGTCCACCCCGTTCCTCTCATTAGCTGACGCAGCAGTCGTACAATCAAAACTCTTACGTTTTCATTGAATGGCTACTCTGAGGCTTGAAACCATTCAGACTGTTATTAAAATATCAGGAAATAATTTGAGGTTATTTTATCGCTGAGCTTGTGGCTGTTGGGCACACGTGAGAAATCACTTGCTGTAAATAACTGATCTCAAATCAAGCACGGTGACTGAAAATGCATACATAATTGAGCATTACAGCAGCACACGAACACGTCTCAGTGTAACACCTGGTCATTATGTTGCGGATGGAAGGAACCACTCTAGCAGATTTTTATGGAACCATAACAAACAACAGCACAGAGCAGTGGCCATTCTCTTGGACGGAGAAACCACCTCGCGAAGCCAGCGCACGGAGCCAGCACTATCTGTGAGATGGAGATTTGTACTGTAGCAGATGGGGCTTTGCTGAATATTTTAGATACACACGGCCCATCTGGGCACTCGCGGGGTACAACTAGCTCGTGAGCAGTGCTAACAGTCTCTCTTTGTGCTGGTTAATGCTGAAAATTTAATAATTCTCAGTGGTTAATGCCAAATTTTTAATGTCAGCTTGGCTGCCATCATTTCATGTTGATATAAATAGAATCACAGGACCTATAAATACATGCTGAAAGTCAGTTCAATGACAATCTGTGAGGTTTTTGAAGGGAATCCATAAACGGCTGTTTTGTGAAATTACAAACTTTTTCCCTGTTCAGTTTATTAGACTGCGGGAACGAGAAGTTCATAATGCTGCAGTTAAAAATAACAGCGCTCATGACAACGTATTTTATTTCAAGACAGTCCAGATACTGGAGACGGATTCAACAGAGCACAGAGAACGACTGTCTGCTTTCATCTTCATCTTTAAATACTTTTTTTAAATGATATAAATTTAGATGACTTTGATGATGTAACAGAATGTTCCCAAAATATCCTCGAACAAATGTTATAAATAGATGACCACAGTACCTCTTCTGTGAGTCTTCTCGGTTTTCCGAAATACTTTTTTAGTAGTAAAAAGTAAAAAGATGTGAACTAACAGTAAATAATATAATAATAAATTAATTAATAGTGAATGTCCACTGACAAAATGTCATCACAACAGTCTTGAACAGCATGGATCTGGCCGCCACACGTCAATGGTTGCACACTGAGATCCACGCCATTTATATTCACACGGCACTTTGTTATATCTCTTCTTTCCCATCTCTCCCTCTCTCTACACTTGCTCTAGTGGTTCCCATATAGAGAACTGGCACTCTGTTCTGAGAAATGGACTAGTCAATGCCTCTTATACCAAACTGCAGGTACGTAACCCTGGCAGTTGGCTGGAATTTACGATGCATCTCCTCTCGGACAGTGAACCTGCTCTCGGACAGAGCAGGCTCGCTGTCCGGCTGATTCATTTTTGCAGTTAATGGATGCCAGCTTCCCTTTCGTCAGCTTTGCAATTGGCATTTTAGCGAGCGGGGCACACTGGGAGATTTTCCTGGCCGATGCCGGCCGCCTATTTTCCCCTTCTCCGCCGGCAGCAGCGGACAGCACGTCCCTTCCTGTTGCAGGACAAAGGGAGGGGGCTGTGGTGTCGGCTGTGATGTCAGGAGGCTGCCTGTGTGCCCTGTTGGGGTTAACCACCTAGAGCACTGAGTAGGTTAGGTCTGCAGCTGAAGGATGCAAAGGACAAGCCCCATGATAGTGAGTAAAGACTTCCTGTGGGTGATAAAGGATTGATCCAGAAAAGGTCAGTAACTGGCACCACTCATTATCTTTTCAGACCTGGGTCAAATAGTAGCGTCAGTCATTTAAAGTTAATTTAAACCTTAATGATACCGTATGGGTGCAGCAGACCAAATCAGGACCATAAAGATCATTTCAAGGACCAAAGCAGAAACATTTCTTCCAAATGTATTCCTGTTCGACTCAGGTCTGCATCCATCTGCATCTTTATGTTTTTCCACCAGCGTTTCTGGTGCACTTTGTGACCCAGGCCTGCAAAAAGATAAATAAATAATCAAACAAGAGAAGAAAGAAGTGAGCACTAGAGAGCGCCAGATTGTCTCTTTTGCACAACACGGCTGATAATGACGGCTCGGAGATACGCCGCCGTGTCACGAAATGGATTAAACACATTTAAATGTGAAATCTCAAGGATCTTTGAGACTTTGACGCCGGCAGTGATTGCTCTATCATGCTGATGTGTTTCATTTACGCCCCCCTCCTTTGTTCTCCAACTTTTGAACTCTCCATCTTTGATCTCGCCTCAGTGCTCGTCTCTCTCTCCCTCTCCTCTCCTTTTCACCTTGAGCATCGACACCACCCCCTTCCTCTGTCATTGTGTTTCACAGGAGGAGGACTGAGTCTGCCTCCAGCTCCAGCCATCACACAAAAAAAAAACCCTCGTCTAGTGTTGCTTTTGATTTCTTCCAGATGTGCCACGTCCTGACCTCCACCTTCCTTCACATTTTGTTCCCAAATTCTCAAGTCGCTCTTTGTTCCTTCCTCTCATTCCTCCTCTGGTTTCACTGTGGCGCATGAACACTTCTTCCACGATGCACCTGTGGTCCTTTCATTCTTGTTTGGAGGCTCATCGTCATTATCAGTCATCCTCATACTTCTTTATCATCTTTACCTTCAAGTCAGCGCACATGGTCTCATTTTCTCATCAGCATTGCTTGAATACCTGGACATTTTTTCACACCAGATTTAAGAGCATCACACAATCTTATATTGGTAGTTTAAGGTGTGACTGTTGAGATTGATTTTTCCAGAAAAATGGAATAATACAACTATCTTTTCTTTCTTTGGCTCTTAAACATCCACCATCTTTGGATTTTAATGTGTGTGTGTGTGTGTTTTAAGTGTGCTTGGTCGCTGGGGTTGCCAGGTAAACTGTCACAGACACATATAAAACACTGACTTTTAAACAGGGCTGGGCAATATGGCCTTAAAGGTGCAATATTTAAGAATTATGGTTGAAAAGACTGGACTAAAATGATCAACAGAATGTGGAGGAACAACAGTTCTGATGTTATGACGTCCTATGTTTTGTGTTGCGATGTTTAGCATGCTAACCAGCTAACTGAGCTAAACGCGCTAACTAGCTCCAGGTTTCCAATTCTTACATATTGCACCTTTTTAAAATAATATCTTCATAATATAGAATCTCAAAAGCACAACATAAATGCTAAGACTGGGCGACAAAATCAAGCATCATAACATAAAAACTATATACTACTATATGTGGGAGTACATCCGTGTGTGTGTGTGTGTGTGTGAGGTTGTCCTGTGCAACTGCTCAGTGACCCTTCCTTCCTTCCTGCTCTTTTCAAACCCAAGCTGCATGGGGCAGCGTACGGAAAGGGCATCTATCTGAGCCCCATCTCCAGCATATCTTTTGGATACTCAGGTAGGAAACGATTCCTCCGGCCCGCCCGCCCCCCCCCCTTTTTTTCTTTTAATTTTCGCACCGTGTTGACTGCGTACGCTCTGTGTTTGTAACATGGCCGTGGAATACTTCATTTTCACTCGTGGGAGCTCTCCATGCAAACCTATCGTCCTGCTCTGTGTTGTGTGTCCGTTTTTTGGGGCTGCTGGGGCCTCGGGCCTTTTATCTGCGCTTGCGTGCCACGTACCATACCATACATGATGTTGTGGCTGTGTAAAAGATGGGGCTGTCAGTGGATCTGTGTGTGTCACTTTGTACTTTGTTGGCTTTTTATATTGTTTTCTTTTCTTGGGGTGGGGCTGTAGAACAAACTTTACCTTACTTTTTTCAGAGCCTGCTATGGTAGCCTGGTTTTGGTGCTGGTTATGTGGACAGGAGGTCAGCCAGTTGCCTGAAGGACCCACCTATGAGCCCTATAAACAAGCCTCTAAGCAATGGCTTCCCAGTCTTATAGATGGGTGTAGAATTCTTTATATTGAGCTAAAGATGGCAAAAAAACTAAGCAGTTGCCGGCCATATCACCAATTATCTTTTCTGAATGAAAACCAAGAAATAAATACTTGAGTTATTGGGACAAATTATCGAAAAATGATAACAGCGCTACCTGCTGTATCTCCTTTTTTTCCTCTCCGTACTGAATGTTGCAGTTCATGTTGAAATATTCAGCAGTAATTTGGGACAGTAACCTTCATATGAAGGTTAGCACTGTGGGTAATAATTTGTCTGTACAAGGAGCTCAAGACCACTAGAGGAAGGTTTTTCACAGCTTGAGTGACTCGAGGTAAGGTCGTCCTGACTCAGGGCTGTTTGCTCTCTGTGTGCTACTTCTTGCAGGAATGGGGAAAGGACAGCACCGCATGCCCACCAAAGATGAACTGGTGCAGCGTTACAACCGAATGAACACCATCCCACAGGTGAGGGAACGGGATGTGTTGCAGCCTCACGCGTACGGGATTTACAACATAATAGAAATACTTTATCCTCTGAAAAGATGGTTGGGCTTTGTGAACTCCCATTATACACAAAGAAGAAAATGAAGGAAGCGCTGAAAGATATTGGTTTCCAGTTAAAGGACAATTTTTTGTATATTGAATCGAAATGTTTCTTACAATCAGAGTGTCTTGGTTCTGATGGTTTCAGTGTTAGAGATCATTAGACTCAGAGCACGGTCTTTACTGCAGCTGCTTGCTGGGACTTAACTGTTGCCTCTTTTTTTTCAATAGAGCCGTCCGATACAATCGAGGTTTCTTCAGAGTCGAAATCTGAACTGCATCGCTCTGTGTGAAGGTAATAACGAGCGGAGGGGAGGATACGATACATGTTAAAGCTAAGATAATAATGGATATCAGGGCTGTCACAATATCAGATTCTGACAGCATGATTATTGCAGCATAAAGAATTGACCTACAGAAAGAAAATATATATAAATAATGCTCAGTCACTCATCTTTAACTTTGTTTATTATCTGTTTTTGGCAAATGTATAACTCTAAACTACATGTCTGGGGAGGTGGAGAGAGCATCTGTGACAATAAATGTACAAAATTAGTTGAGGTGCATCACCGCCACCTACTGTCACAAAGCAAGAAGGGACAAAAACTGAAATGATTTAAGAAGCGATGTATATCTACACGATACTTTCACATGTGTATTATGAGCATAATATCAGTATATCATTTTTAAATATCATGATTATCATCAATGTTGGTATATCACAGCAGCCTGTATGGATATGTGTCAATTTAAAATGTCTCTGAACAAGTAAAACATTAAATTAAAATGATCAGACATGATTTATATGAGTTAACAACAGTTATTATAGAACAATTATCAGTCTCTTTCATCAAATTGGAAAAAAAAAACTGTTGAAAAAGCAAAAAGCTCAACAGGTGAAGAAGAAACACCCTAAAATTAGATCATAAAATGTAAAATAAAACTGGGTAATTTGAGGAGTGTGTTAATACACAATAAAAACATGTATACCAGTTATAAAAAAATATAACAATATGATTATTATGCAAACAAAGAGGCACTTAAGGTGTAGTATATTTTAAGTTAGGTTAGTGTTTAATACCAAAAACAACAGCATCAGCACTACTACAACTAAAAATAATAATAATAGAAGAAGAAAGTACAATAAAAATGTATTTGATACTGTTGGTGTAACGTGTGTTTTATCCTTTAAACAGTTATCACATCGAAGGATCTGCAGAAACACGGCAACATCTGGGTGTGTCCAGTGTCCGACCACGTCTGCACTCGCTTCTTTTTTGTGTGAGTGTCTCCAAGCTCTCTCTCTTACGACTCCCGCGGACAGAAAGTATCACTACGTTAGGCAGGAGTTGGTACAGCAGCCAGTAAATCTTAAGGGTCATTATCACGCTTATATAATGCATTGTTAATCATTTAAAGATTGTATATGCTGCAGTCGTCCCCTGTCACCCATCATCATTTAAAATGAGCAGCGGATGATTTGTGCTGATGGCGGAGCGGCGCTGGAACTGCACTCGAGCGGGTCCCTCTCAGGTCATAGCCTTTCAATACGGATGTTTAACGCCGTGTTTTGTGGCTCGGCAAATAAAAACACGGCCGCTGATGTCCAAGCCTTTTGGACACGCGCTCATTCACCAGATGGCCAAGTCTATTATTACGTCCACTGCTGTCTTCTGAGCTGGAAATTGGATTTCGAGATGGCCCGCAATCAAATTTAAATCACGGCTAAATATAATTGAGTTCTGAACTTGTGCTCGGTGTGCGGTTGTGTTTTTCGGTTTGAAGAATCAGTTGATGCGGTGGGAAGAAAAACAAGATGATTTCGCGTTGTCAGACCTCACAATGCCTCTGCTTCCTCGACAAATATAAATCACAGAGGCTCACTCGTGTACAGAAAGTTACTTTTTTATCACCAGTATTTTGCTTTGTTCACAAGATAAGTATAATGTAGAACCACGTATCTACTTATTTACAATTCATCTTCAGCCTAGTTCCTTATTCCACCGAGCAGTCGCAGCACACATCAGAAAAACCCAAAGGATGATTCATTATTTTGTTGATGAGAGGATGAAAAGACGCCATATCATCATGTCAACTCACTTGTCTGTGTGTGCAGGTATGAGGACGGCCAAGTAGGAGATGCCAACATCAACACCCAGGAGCCTAAGGTGCAGAAGGAGATCATGCGTGTGATCGGGACCCAGATCTACTCCAGCTAATGGAGGCTCTCCATACGTCTCTCTGGCGGAGGCACACAGGCAGGCAGACAGCGAATGTTTGGGCGAGCTGACCTCAGGCCTGATGCTGAAGGCCGAGGGGGCTCTAGAGCACATTATTTCTAAAGTCGTTTTTGTTCTGGTCCTCTCATTTTCCTCTCTCTCCTTTTGTTCCTCGTCTCCAAGTGGGTTTTTTACGCATTCTGTGTTCATTCGACCTTCAGGTTCGGTCTTACGTGGTTCAAGTCAGTCAGTCTGCTTTTTTCTCAGTCCATGTCACTTTCCATCAGAGCTGTAAAACACTGATGAAGATAGAGGAAGTCACACTGTCAAACCCAGGGTCGACTGGGCTTTCTTCATTCTTGCTGCACTTTTACTGATCCTTTGGACTAATTATCTCTATTTATCATTTCTCTTTGTGAATAGTAAAGAAAAAAAAACATCATTCCAAGTGATAATTAGATCCCTTTGTGGAAAATAAGTGATGGATTTACATGCACATGGAAGTTTGTTCTCTTATTGTGTTTGCAAAGGCATTATCTCCGATCCGTTTATTTCATATTCTTTGACTAATGACATGAATTAAGGCCCTGCGACACGGTTATCTGAGGGGCGAGCTCTGCGCCGTCACTTTGTCCTCGTTCGCTCGATGGAGCTACCAGAATCCAATAAGCGAGGTGTGGCTTGAACTCAAGTCGCATAACACTAAAGGCACTTTGTTTTTTGATAACATTACACAATGATAACATTATCAAGTGTAAAAATCCAGCCATTAACAGTGTTATGATTTTTATTACAGAGCTTAAATCGGTTCTGATTGATGATGCACTTTTAAAAACCTCACAACCCCCCAAAGGTCGAACAGAAGTGTAACAAGGCAGGGTCGAGAACAAGGGTCGTACAAGTTTCTCACAGCTCCTCTCAATATTTCTGGTGTTAACATTAATGAAATGATATTCTGTGAGGCAAAAAGGGCTGCTAGTACTGCTGATCCCACTTGCGAATCAACACTCACGCCTGAAGCTTCTCGCACTCACCGATACTTTAAATTCACTTTCTTGGGTGTTTCGCAGTGGTTTGCTTCTGTTTGTCTCGCCTGAAAGGCTGAAATATGGAACTGGAGGACTATGATTTTCTCCATACTTACCAGAAAGGTTTGAGCAGTTTGACATTTTGAAGACGATAAAACAGATGAAATGTTGTCGTATCCGTCGGCTGCGGGGCTCATAATGTTTTGACTCGGCGCTGATGTTAAAAATTCACGAGAGCTGTGAATGAAAACGGTGCGTCAAGGCCCAGTCGCAGTCAGTTTGGCGTCTCCCTGCCATGGAGGATATTTCAGGCGTATCTTAAACTGGTTTAACCCTCAACAACAGCAATACAGATACAATACCACAATTAAATTAAACACATACGACCATCGTCTTACTCTCGCTGCAAACATAAATAAACAGAAAACAGTGGATTTGATTTAATCCGTACACACGTTATATCTGTTGCTTTTTGTTCTACGTTCTTAAAAAAAAACAACCACAATCTGTCCTGTGCGGATATTTTGTTCATCACTTTTTTCTTAAAGTGGCGAATATCTCATTTTTCAAAAAAACGAATCTCTTTGTGTACGAGCAACGCTGCACATTGGATTCACGACCCACAAAATCCACTGTACAGATAAATTCATGGACAGTTTCACCAAACTATCTACTGACAGTATCCAGTCAGGGAGCTCGCGTCCTCCCAGGCCCTGGCTAATGGACACTGGATGATATAGATCCGCGTTAATGTGCAAACTCTTACGGCCTCGCCCTCGGAGAATTGCAACCTTGTATAGCTAATCAAGTTTATCAGTTAGTCATGTACTGTATGTATGTATGTACGTGTGGGTTTGTATTTTCTTGACATTATACTAGACATTGCACTTATTCAACGTTTGCCTAAACTGGAGAAAATGGGCTGTCCTCGGACCTGCGGCAGACGAGTAGTGGAGGAAAAAAGGAGAGAAAAAAAAATATTTATGGAGTCAGCGAGGCGATAATATCCAACATCTTAACCAAGTCTGTACCGAGACGGGCTTTCAGTCTCCTGTCTCCTGGAACTAAAAAAATATTCTGACTACTGAATGGACTTTTGAGGCGCTGAAAGAGAGAGAGAGCGAATTGTAAATAAGGACATTGGGGAAAAACTCCGTTGAAATGCATTGCCCAGAGAGAAAAAACGGACATGTACAGCTTACTCATTGTGTTGCGGGACTGTGCTAATAGCCGATGCCTGTTTTTCTGGCGAGAGATTTGAGCAGCGAGATTCTCTTTGAGAATCCGTTTTCCCCCCAGCTGTCTGTCTCTGGTGAGTAATGTTTTTTCCAGGACAATGTTGACGACAATGGTGGTGATTATGATGATGATGGTGATGATGCTGATGAAAAGAATAAAGCCTGATTTTGCACAGTTTTATATACGGTCTCCTTTTCTTTGATGTCTCCGTGGATAATGGTTTGGCCATTGAACGCGAGAATTGTCCATCGTGGCTGAGGCTCACGCTTTTGAGCAGAAGGGGGCACCATTACTCCACCAACACACACACCGAACCACCTGAGTCCTATATTCTATTTGATGTCTAGACTGAAACTCAAACCAGACTCTTTTTTTCTTTTCTTCTTGCATTCATAACTCTCACGTGTATAATTACTTGCGAGAGTTGATGCAATTATAAGCGAATTATAATGTTCCGAGTCTGCGGACCTTTTTCCACGTGAATCAGATTTCCTCTGAAGTTCACGCGGTGACGTAAATCAATTATCTGCAATCAGCACTTCTATTCATAGAAGGCATTATGTCCTGCATTTAAAAAAAAAAAAAAAGATTTTCGATTGAAACGTGCTTCAGAGATATAATTCACCCGTGTTTGTTGTTTGTCACAAAGCACGTTGGTCACGCGTAACAGAACACGCTGCTCCAGTGATTCTCACCCGAAAATAGTATTCATCGATGCATGAAGAAAGACGGAGGGAAAAAAGTTGGATGAATAGTAATCACAGCCCGACTGATAAAGAAAATGTCTGCCCTGCTTTCACCACATTGTTAATAAATGTCCTGTGCAAATATAAGGAGAGAAGCTAGTGGATATAAACACTGAAGTGCATAATATACATTCTTTATACTAACTTGAGCAATGCATGAAAAATGGTTATTCTGTCTTTGCACCACAACATACTTTTTAAGGATAAACGTAATACAAACACACCACGGTCTTTAAGCGTGACACCGCGGGTCAAACAGATTCCTCATTTCAAAACGTATCGATCCCCTCCTGAAGGAAGCGGTGCAGGACGGGCCGATATACCGCCGCACCTACAGGCCCGCCGAAAACTACACCTGAATGTTTCAATTCATTGCATCACAAATTCGCCCAGGTTTACATCGATTCCTTCTAATCTGTCCTGGTTTCGAATACGGCCTCGACGAGAGCAGATCGCTAACGGTCGTTGACCGCCCCCACCTCCCTTTCCTCACTCCTCCGCCCTCCCTCCCTGCCGTCTGTCTGTGTCTCCGACCACAGAAAGCTCTCCTCTTTCAAAAAAAAACCCAGCTGAACACATCTGATCCCGCTATTCTGCTGCAGAAGTCCGGTCTGATGGCTGTTTTGGCACGGAAGGCCCCTCGTCTGTGTGCCGACAAGTGCTGGGTGTGTGGAGAGCGGGCGTAATCACGGTGGAGCCGGAGCACTCGTGGACCCTCGAAAGGCACTTTATGTGTGTATTTGCGGCGACGGTAATTGGGCCCCTCCCTTCCCTGCGAGCTGACCCATTTGACGGGGGCCTGTGGCTGGGGGCCCTTGTACTGATATCTGTATATGTGTGTGTGACTAGCAGATGATGCGTATGGTTCACGTGTTACTATGATCTCTGAAACCCGGCCCTCATGTTGGACACGGTCCCCTGGTTTGGCTTTGTCCCCCATTACCAAAGCCAGCTGGCTGGCGGCACACAACTGCACGTCGCTCAGATCCGACCGGGGCTTTTTTTTTTTTTTGCTTGTGCAGTTCCACCGTCCGCCACTGAGGGGAGCTCTGGTGTTATTCTACTTTGCCCCGTTTCGACGGCTTTCTTTGCATACTTAACACAGACACACACTGACACATACGCACTGGGCATTAGAACACACACACAGGTAAACACACACTACACAGTGGTTGTTTGGTCAGATAAAGGACTAGTGACGGGAGGGCAGGGGGTCACTGAGGGTGTCTGGCCCTCGGCGGAAGCGACTGCTCTCAACCTCCCTCTCTCCTTCCCCCGTAATAAGTGTGACCGTTTGATTTCTGCACAAAAGGAGCAATTACAGGGAGTTGTTTAATCACCCACACTTTTATTGAGCTTGGGGTCTCTTAGCTTGCAGCTCAGGCCCCCGTCGGCGGCGGCGGCGGGCGACAGGAGTGACAGAGAAGGTCGGTGGTTTAACGGGGCGCGAAGGGGTCTCGTTTGAGTTAAGACTTCGCAGGCTACTCTGCACGCTGCGGAGGCCCCCGGGACAGAGACAAAGAGGTAGACGAGACCAGAAGACAGGCTGGCCAGCCAGGCAGAGAGATAGATGGACTTAGCGGAGAGAGGGAGACTAAAGGGCAGAGTTTGGGGGACACATCAGAATCAGAATCACTTTATTCGCCAAGTAGGATGAATGTGCAGGGGTTTCTCCCGGGCGCTGTTTTGCGGCGAGATACCGGCGAGAATTTATGCGGTGACACAAAACAAAAGGGGCATTCGGGGTGCGTGACAGTCGCACTTGTTGAGCGGGAGGAGGTGTAGTGAATTCCCGGGAGTGCAAACGAGAAGCAAGCGTCTAGCGGTTTTTCAGAGAAGCGATGCTTAAGAGTACGAACAAAGCCCAGACGTAATTTCTGAACCTTACAAGCGGTGCGGCATGCGTGGACTTGTGTGGACATCGTGAGAGCAGGGGAGGCATACAAAAATGTTTTTTTAACAAAGAGAGAGAAGAAAAACAACAGGATTCGATTTTCCTACTTTACAGTCAGCCCAGAGCCCCAGTAAGCCCAAACTCCCATTCAAAACAGTACCGAGCACTGTCAGTGTCAGTGCTTTTTATTGAATTTTCAGCCCGGGTGTTACTCTATATTTGTGTGCATGCGGAGTGCCTCCACCTCCTCCTCCTCCTCCTCCTCCTCCTCATCCCTGGATATGAATGATGGAGTACAAGTCCTTGTCTAGTCCCTCAGAGATGGCAAGGATGGTGGTGGTGGTGGTGTGAGGCGAGGAAGGCGAAGGGGGTGGCGAGGGGGACGGAAAGCGCCGATGGTGGCGGTGTTTTTTGGGGGGGAGAAGAAGGAAGGGGAGGAGGTGGGGAGGAGGGAGGGGGTTGTGTTTTTTTTGTTTTTTTTTAAATGGCACAAACTGGGAAAGAACAGCACCGCTCTGTGGTGACCGAGGGGAGACGGGCGTGGGTGAAGGGGAGGGAGGGCTGCGAGGGAAGAAGAAGAAGAAGAAGAAGGAGAAGGAGAAGAAGAAGAAGAGGGTAGAAAAGAGATAGAGAGGATGAGAGGGAGAGGGAGGGAGGAAAGGGAGTACACCATCGCTGCTCATAAAGCCAACAGCTGTGTGGGTAATGTTTTGTGACACCGAGCCTCTCCGAGCCCTTCTGTTTCCCAGAGAGCTAGGAGACGCCATATTCCGTCGTCACAAATGGCTCTGTCATTCACCCCCTAAGTCTTAATTATCGCTCCCGGTTTTTTGGCCACGTTTTGCTCAGGCGTATGGATCCATCTGCACGCTGTATAATTCCACTCCGCAATTTACAAGTGGCATTTATTACAATGGCCTCGGCGGCATCTCCTCTTTAACACCGGCAGCCCTTTTTTTTTTTCCAGAAAGACGAGAGTGGGGGGGGGGAACAAAAGAGCAGTGCAATCTGGCAGCAACAGTGCCCACCCTCAGCTCCCCTCAAATCTCTCTCTCTTGTCTTTTCTTTTTTTTTTTTTTTCCATCTGTACCCTTGCTCTCCGTACAACTATCTCTCTCTCCACCCCCGTATTACTAATTTTTTTCCCCTTCTATTTGTGTGTGTGTGTGTGTTTTTCTCCTTTGTTATTAATTTAATTTTTATGGGATTCAAAGTACTTCGCGCAAACCGCCCCCTATCTGCCTCGGAGCAGAGGAAAAGGAAATAGCTGATGTTGATTTTTTTTTTTTTTTTTTTCCTTTTCCCTCCTCTCCCCCTCTCCGTAATTCATTTTGGATTAATTCCCCTGTCTTCAGAGACAATCCTAATTCTTTATTATTTCCACTTCACAGGCTTCATGACATCCCCATATCCACATATCATATCCAGGGGAAACTTTACACCCTGCAGACCTCCCTGTTTTTTCTTCCTCTCTCTCTCTCTCTCTCTCTCACTCACACCTCCCTTCATTCTCTCTCTCTCTCTCTTTCCATCCATTCCTCCACTACATCCTCCCAACTCTGTCTGGCTCGTGAACTTACCCGGCTTCTTACCCAAGCCGCCGGGCTCCAGTCCACAGAGACAGGGACCCAACAGAAGTCGGCTGCCTGTCTCTCTCTCTCTCTCTCTCTCTCTCTCTCTCTCTCTCTCACACACACACACACCTCCTTCAATCCATATCATAATGTTGACGTGTGTGTGTGTTCATGCCTGCTCACGTCTCCCTATTCATACGGGAATAAGACGACACAGTGTTCATTGCCATTAAAGTGCCACCGAACATAAAATAAAATAAAAAAATTAAATCCACATTCATCTGTCACTTGTGTTCCCTCTCCTCGTGTCGCGCTCTGCAGCCGCCTTTTTCCTTTGACTCCCCCACAACACTCACTTGTCAATTTCCTCTGCTATTAGAGATGCTCATTGGCAGATGGACACTCAGGCTCGTCGTCGTATAGCGGCTCGGCTTTCGCCTCCGTCTCTCTGCCTCTCTATCTTTTTTCCCTCTCTTTGACTCTCCCGGCCGCTCTTTTCCCCCGCCGTCCCTCTGTCCCCTCTCATGTTTTTTTTTTCTCCTGCCACTGCATTTCATTTTTTTTCCTTCTTCTCCTTCGCCTTATCTCTCTCCCTCTCCCTCCATGCCTTCCTATTCATCTGCATCATTTTCCCCTCTCTGTATGCATCTGTCTCTCTTCTCCCTTTGTCTTTCTTTTTTTTCCTCTTTCTCTCTGCTTTGTGATTCCTCTCTATTTTTTTCTTTTTTTCCAGGGTGTGTTTCCCCCCCCTCCACCACACCACCATCACCACCACCCCAACCCTGCACATGTCAAGTAGTTTTTCAAATAAGCCTTCTTCAGATTTTTAGGGGCCATTTTTTTTGCCGCTGCCATGGGCGCCCTCCTTTGTCCCACACCTACCGAGCACTCACGCACAAAACTCATACCCAGACACACACACACACACACACACACACACGCGATGCCCCATCTCCAATTCACTATTAAGTGGGCCCTGAATTTCCCCTGAGCTCTGGTATGGTGGCGGCCGCCTCTGGAGTCCGGCTGTGCTAGATGTGTTGTCTGCTCCCTTACCATTCAATTACCCTCCTGTAATCTGACAGGCTCCTCATGGCCTGCACTGGGACAATCACGAGTGTGTGTGTGTGTGTGTGTGTGTGTGTCTATTTCTGTGTGGATGTCCACCGTTATGTCTGTCTCAGACGCACACGGAGGCGAGGGGCGTGTTCTCGCATTGTCTGCTTTGCTTCTTTTCCTTATTACTCCTCTCACTCAAAGTCTCTCCACCCAGATCTCCGGGCCCCGAAGTCACTTGACATCCTGCTGCACCCGTGGAAACACACACCGACGGAATGAAAGTCTCGCAACAAGCGGCCAAAGCCAACATTTTTTGCTCTCTCTCCTCCTCCTCTGTTGTTATTTTGCCGTTAAAAACCACCTCCCCTCCCTTATCGCTCTCTTTCCCCGCCCAACTTCGTCTCTCTCTCCTTCTCCATCACTTTATCGTGCCCCCCCTCCCTAATCACTGTCCCCGTGTTTTCTCTTTTTATCTTCATCTACTCCCTGTGTCTCCCCGCCGCCCCCCCCCTCTCTCTCTCTCGATGTCTGTGCGAGGCAGGCTGGCTCTCGGTGTTGACCTGAGAAGGACTGACATTCAGAGGCCGGTCCCCTGCCTGCAGCACTGACATTTCTGCCAGACTTTGATGGTGCCTTTGAACAGAGATGTGTGGAGGGAAGAGCTGCCTGTCTCTCTCTCCTCGCCTTCCAGCAGCTCTACAGCTCCGCTCCTCCGCCGCTCAGAGTGAGCTGCGCCCGAAAAGCTTGAGCTGCTCTTCCGTCGCGAGCAGGGCCGCACGTACGGCGCCGACAACACCTGAACTCATTTACTTAGCCCCGTTTACACAGGCGCTCGTTTTCTCACGCATCTGCAATCTGTGCACTTGTATGTGAAAAAACAAACACACACACACAGATGCACAATCACACACCTCCTGCTGGGACGCCTTCAAAGACCTCCACGTCCACCCCCCCCACCCTCCGATAAAACTGGCGCGGGGAAAGAGACAGAGGGGTTTTGGAAGGGGGACCCGGTTATCTCTCCCACCTCTCCCCCCCCCATCTACCCAACCCCCTCCACCTCGCCAACACCCCCCGCTGTGGGGCCTTCAAAGACGCCCATGTCACTCCGCTAACCCCGTAGCTCCGGCTCCTCCTCCTCCTCCTCCTCCTCTTCTTCTTCTTCTTCCTCAATGCCTTCCAATCTTCTCTAACCTCTCCTCCGCGCACCGCACTTTCCCTTTGTTACCGTCTCTTCTCGCAAGGTTACAAAACACAGAGGGGGCAAAAAATGAAAAAAAAAAAGAAGTGGAGACAGGAAATTGCTTGATGGGGGTTGCTCTTCTGACAATCAGTACGGCGTGATGTAAAAATGGCGCTCTGTTCCGTTATTCAGTGAACGCCAGTTCTGTGCCAAACTGCCTGCTTTGGCAGATCCCCTCCTCTCTCCCTCTCTCTCTCTCTCTCTCTCTCTCTCTCTCTCTGCTGTCACTGAGGGGAATGGGATTTTTTTTTCTTTTTCATGTGTTGGAGGTAGGGACCAAAGCATGTGGTGCTGTGTGAGTCTAATTAAAATGACTTGGCTATTTTGCCATGCGATGGTGTCTCAGAGAGGTGGATGAGAATCGAAATACTTAATTTTGTTTCGCTTGGTTCTTCCTCTCTGCGGAGTTGGACTGAGCTGAGCCTTGATGAGAGTGCGGATTTGACAGCTGTGCATGCATGCAGACGCAAATTTGTTTCTCTGTGTGTGTGTGTCTCTGTGTGTGTCTCTGTGTGTGTCTGTGTGTGTGTGTGTGTGTGTGCACTGGCAACATTTTAATAAGTCCCTTAATTTGTATTCCGTCCTATAGTCATAAATAATTTAACGTCCAACGCAGGAGCATTAAAATGTCCGGACCACAAAGTGTAGAAATCGCGGGGCTCTTGTCAGGCAGTTTATCAGCTGAGTTTGACTTGACTCATGTCGGCTTTATTGATGTTCCTGGAAAGAAGCATGAGACTGATTTCCCAGACCCCCTGATGAAAGATATACTGCCAAAAAAAAGTCCATCTTGTATTATTTCATCCCATTATCTGTCTTTACATCAGTCGTCTCGTGCAGTAAAACATTCCGGCTTTTGTGGGATGAATTCGCTTGCGTCTAATGCAGCCCGGCCACTTTCAAAAGCCTTCTTGAATTAACTGACATTTCCTTGAAAAACTCAGATTAATGGCTATCTTTGAAGATGCTCTCACTTGTTTTGAGGAAAAAACTGCATAAGAAAGTATGTCTGAGAGATTATTGCCAGCGAAACCAGAGTTAAATTCTGCTCCTGGCAACCCACCTGCAAGAATAAATGTTAGCTGAGTACGTTTCTGCAGAACCACGGGTGTTCAAGCTGCACAATTTGCTAACATTGCAAATTAGGGTCGGTCTCTTAAATGTTCTGCTTATGCTCCGGTTAGGTTTATGCACAAAAAAACAATTTGGTTATGGAAAGGGAAACATTGTGGTTCAAATACTTAAAACACGCCTGGAGATGACCTGACTTCCTGTGACAAACATCCAGTTTTAGTCACCACAAAGCTGGCTGAGTATGTCCCAAAGTCTCCTTAAAAACACCTGGTTCTGTCGTCACAAACACAACTGGAGATGGCCCCACTTCCTGTGAAAAATATCCAGTTTTGGTCACCATAAACACGCCTGGAGATGGCCCCAGGTCTCCTTAAAAATATTAGAAAATATCTAACTCCAGTCGCCCGTTTGGCAGCCTCGCCACCTGTAACTCTGTTTGAGTTGTGCTCATATGTGAAACTGAACTGCCGATTTAAAAAAAACGGTTGAATGAATTCCGAACTTTGCACATTTCATATAATCAGACTTATTAAATTGAACTTTTCTTCATTCCAGCGGTCACACGGAAGCACAGCTTTCATTTCCTACGCTGGAGTGGAGGGCAGCGTGTTCCTCCGAGGTCGCCAAAAGTGCGTTAACGCCCCTCGATAAGTGTGTCGATTTTTATTAGCCTAGTTGTCCTTGTTTAATTAAGAAAAGCAAGATTTGGAGATTGAGTTTGCGGACGAATCGGGGCCTCGACGCGTTCCTTCTTGTGTGTGCAAAGAGAGGAAGCGACAGGTCCGACGCCTTCAAACGAGCCCTCTGGCCCGGCAGCGTGGCACGATTCCACCTCAGCCTTTCTTGCCAGCTTAGCTCCATCCCCCCCTCCTTCTCCTCTCTCCTCCCTCCAAGCTGGGGGCCCCAGGGTGCCTGCAGCCTGCCTGTACTGGGCTATTGATTGGGAACAGGGCTGCAGCTCACCTGCTAATTGAAAGCCGATTGGGGCCCTGGGGCAGAGCTGTAAAACAGGCCCCACGTGGCATTAAAAGCTGAAGGCTGACGGGCCACTGTAAATCCAGAGCTGCTAATAGTGGTGCTGTATATCCATCTGGGTTAGAACTGTACGAGCGTGTGTGTGTGTGTGTGTCCACGCGTCTGTGCTTGATCTCGTCGTATGTGTGCACACGTACATGATTTGCGGCGCGTGTGTGTGCATCTTAATGCGTGCGCATCCATGATCTGTGTGTCTTTAAGTGCATGTGCTGTTTTTATTACAGATGTGCTAATCCCATGCATTAAAATGTGTGCGTGCGGGTTCAAGTGGGTACATCGGTGTGTGTGTGTGCTCATTGGCGCCGCACACACACACTCATACACAGGTGGTTCGCGGTGACAGCCTGGTCTCCCACGGCACCAGGAGAACAGTCTCGTCTGTAATGGACACATCCTTCCTCTTTTTCAATCCTCCTGACAGCAGCAGCAGCCACAGCTACTCATCCCTGCCTCCCCCCCTCCCTCTCCCTCCCGTCTCTCCCTCCCTCCGTCACTCTTTCCCTTCCTCTTCCTCTCTCTTCTTCCTTTGTCTACGCACAAGTCACACCTGTGATCCTCCGCTGAGACGTCAGCTCTTGAGCTGAGCTTCGTTTTTTTTTTTCCTTCCCTCTCACATTATTTCTCTATTTTTTTTTTTTCCATGACTGTCTGTCTCCTTTCTCATCTCCCTTTCTCTCTCATTTTTTGGTCCATCTATATATGTCACTATGGAAGGATGTATCATGGAGTCACATGTGGTGTTCCGGTTCACCTCAGAGGTGTGTGATGAGCTGAGGTCAGCCGCCCGGTCAGGTTTCTCCAACTTGCGACACCATTTCCTCGCTGATCTCGCTTTGTGCACGGGGGCGTCGTCATGTTGGAACGGGAAATATATATTCCCCAAACTGTCTGCTAAATTAGAGCCACGCTATTGTCTAAGATATCTTTAATTGTACAAAATGAAGCTGACCCGAAGCAGCTCACAGCCGACAAAATGTGTCCACATACTTTTGGCCACGGACTATATCTATCTGTCTATCTACAGTATCTTTCTCCCCTTCGGACTTAGTTTTTCTTCCATTAAATCTCACTCTGCTCTTCACTCTCCCTCCCGCTCCGTCTCTCTGTCTGCGTCTCTCTCTGAGCGGTGTGATTGAGTAGGGAGGGGTGCTGGCCGTCCTGCAGCATGGCGCATGGAAACAGAGGTTAATTGGATTGTAATTAGAGCGGAGGTGATTAATTGATAGCATCTGTAAATTTGGATGTTTCCATTGTAAATGTGACAAATGAGAGCGTGGCAGGCCGGAGGAGGAAGGGCAGAGAGAGAGAGAAAGAGGAGAGAGACGGAGAGAGACACACAAGCATCGGAAGAACGGCGGAGGAGGTGCAGAGATGTTGGAGAGAGAGAAAAGAGTGAGACAGAAGGTTTATTTATAGTTATTGGTAGACGATGGGGACAACATGTTACAGTAATATATTACTTTTAGGAGTAACAATGTGTTGCTAACATGATTTTGGTAATATTATACATTTACTATGTAAAGTAACACATTACTGCCTGGAAGTGTTTACTGCTTTTTCTAAGAATTAATCCACATTGCACCACTTCTGCCAGATCCCTGAGGGGATTTCCTGTTGCTGTTGAGTCAGACTCTATGTTTTTAAAATGTTTATTTCGTTTATTTGAATGTACAGAGTGCAGCTTTTGCACAGCTTAAGGTCGACAGGTGTGTAGGAGAAGACCGAAGGCCGACAAAATCAGGAAGAAGACTCCCGCATGCTGTACTTAATTGCAAGTGAAGTGGTTAGTGTTTTATCTAAACGCATTAAGAGTAGTTTTTAGCTGGATTCATGCAACAGTCTTAATGATGCCTCTATGTGACCTACATAAGTAAATAAGCCCTTCAGCGAGAAGATTGGCTATTTCTATACAGCTATTATAGTTGTTCTTAATGCCACCGGGTTTGATTCCAACCTATACAGGTCGGCTGAGTCATTAGGACTTAAATGGTTTTTCATGGTGGGGTGGTGACGCTGATTTGAGGAGTCACACAGTCTGAGGAAAAAGCTGCTATGAAGTCTGGTGGTGCGTCTCTAAAACAGTGTTGACTTTGTTTCACCATCATCATATTACAGTTTTTACACACATAGATGCATTACCTCATTGCTGTGTATCCTGCAAAGAACTGTGTCCTATAAAAGAAAAATAGCATTAAAATATGTTCCATGCGGTGGTGCTCGTACCAGTTTTGTCCACAGGGGCCGCCAGAATCAACAAAAAATAAAGTTCCTAGTAGCTACTTTAAAAAGGTCTGGGCTATTCAATTGTTCTGTATCATTGCCTCAACATTATCCACTTCTGTTTTGTAATGCCTAGTCTTATTTCTGCAGTAAGTAAAGTAATGCAAAAGTGTAATCAGTAAAGCTGAGGTTTATAAATATGACTGAATGCTTGTGTGATGAACAGTTAGAAACATTTTATTTGATGTTATAAGGAAATGTTAATGCTGATGAGTGTTTGAAGTGATGGAGGTCTACCACTAAATTATATTCCTCAACTTTTATACTAAACTTTCAGGTCGGACGTTCTCTGTCTTTTACGGACGGTTTCTTGTCTCTCCACCATCGCGCCAACTCAATTCTGAATGTAGTGGTGTGTGTTCGCAATAACAGTCCGTGTGGAAAAATGATCCCTGAGCTAAGCAGGCCACATAACGCGGGTGATAGGAATTAAAGGAAGCCTTGAGGAAGAGATTTTGCTTCGACCATTATTTGTAATCGAATTATTCGAGTTACTCGAGTAATCGTTTCAGCTCTAGTGTTTATTAACTTTCTTCCTGAGAGATAGTTGAGAAGATTGATACCTCATATCTGCAAACTAGATATAAAAACTACTGCCAGCTATCGATTAGCTTAGCTTAGCATAAAGAGTGGAAGTAAGGGGAAACATGCTTGCCTGGCTCCGTTTAAAGGAAGAAAGTTCAACCTGCCAGCACCTCTAATGCGAACTAATTAACACAAATGTTTAGTCATGCAAATGAAGAGTTGTGGTTGAGCTAAGCTAGCTGTCTGCCCATGCATCTAGCATTTTGCGAGGCTGCTGATGTAGCGTCATTTAACAGACACACGTGAGATTGATGTCAATCTTCTTCCTTAACTCTTTGTAAGATAGCATGTGTGGACTTATATCCCAAAATGTTGAACTATTCCTTTGAATTCAGTTATGGTGACGGTGTAGCCAAGTTCGACGTTGAAAATCTAGCAACAGACATTCC
Organism: Lagodon rhomboides; assembly: GCA_039737535.1. Classification (NCBI taxonomy): domain Eukaryota; kingdom Metazoa; phylum Chordata; class Actinopteri; order Spariformes; family Sparidae; genus Lagodon; species Lagodon rhomboides. Next base: position 32,014,538 of record CM077784.1, read on the forward strand.
CTTTTTTGCCCTACGTTCGATGAATTGTTGTTATCAAGCTTATGTTTGCTTACTGATGTCGTAACATGGCGAGTGCTGTCCACGTAACTGTTTCTGATAATGTACAAATAGAAATATCAGACCTATATATCACACATACAGCACAGATTGTGATTTTGATCTTGACCTTGAACATAACAGCTAGTTGACCCGACTAAGACCACTTCAGACAGAGAGCCATCAAGAAAACGCTGTTCCCACATTCATTTCAGCGAGACTGTTCTGCAGTCTGCTCTGTCGATGCAGTGGGGGTTCCAGTGTAATAAACACAATGCAAGGTGGTCAAGCGGTGCCCTGCGTGGGCAAATTCCTACAGAGTTTCCTTTGTAAAGGTTCCTCATAGTGTTTTTGATTCTCAAAAGCCTTCAAATTCATGGATGTATTATTCAACCTGGACTTTCTGGATCATATTTAATTCATTATCTGACCAGCTAGCCACAGATTTTTACTATTAATGTAACCTCCCACTCAAATAATTCATACAACATATATTACAATCATGCATTATCATATCAATGGATTTCTTTTTCAGGCCCAACAAAGCACAATCGAGGCAACGCACAGCACCACTGGGTTACGTGTGATTCACGCCGCAACTTGAAACTAAACTAAAAAAAATCCCCATTAAACTACAGCAATAGAGTATTAATATATGAGCCAGTGGTTCACTCATGAGAAACTTTTGTGAATTTTTTTGATTTATGCACAAAATCAGGTCTGTAGTTAACATATCTGTTAGCCTGCGGGAGTTTCATGATTCATTCTGCGATATAAATCACACCTGTTAAATCTCAGCTGAATTCTGATGCCACAAAACGTCAGCTTTTCCGCTATCTACTATTCATTATCTGCCACATTCCCAGCCATAAAAAAAAAATCCACTTTTGGGCGACCTCCCAAAAAATTAATTGTCCTTTACCAGTTCTAGCGTTCGTGCTATTTTTGTCTTCCATTGAAACTTGTCTCTTCGTCTCACAGAGGAGAGTTCTGAAGTCTGTGATTGCACTTATCTTGAGATTAACATGAAAAAAAATACGTACAAATGTATATTTTGTCAAAATGCTGTATTTTCCCTTAATATTGAATCACTCTGATCTGTGTGGGATTGTGACATGCACCGCTCCCTCACTCATGTCTGACTGCTCTTACCGCTGTTTATATAATATTGTGACTCATGCTATTTCTCACATGGGGACGAACGCTAAAATGTAACATATGGAGAAGGTGTGAAAGAGGCGCCGTTAAAAGGTGTGTAATGTCTTTGTCACAAGTACAGTCACCCTTTCCACCAACCTCTTCACATGCAACACATACAGAAAGATAAATACTATTTAATGTCCAGGGAGGAAATACAGGCCTACAGTACACACCTACACAGGTATTTTGAAAATGTTTGCCCGGACGAGCGTTTCTGAAATAACCTCCGTTCATACAACAGGCACACATATCTCATGGCCATTCACATACACTGGCTGTGTAACAGGAAGCACATTGTATACTCTGCAGCTGGTTGCTAAGTTACAGAAAATACTATGAGCGAGGCAGGGAAAGGTGACTGAATGTGACTCTACTCAGAATCCTCCTGGATAATGCTGTTTCTATCAAACACTGTCAACAGCCGCTTTCATCTCATTACCATCAGTGTTTAATCAACGTCCTTTTCTGTCTTTCCACATATAGAGGATATGACATCCAAACGTCAATGTACAAACTCAAATACTCCAAAATCATAACATGTACTCTGAGTTTGCTGTCAGATTTGATGGTAGAAGCCGTGGTGGAAGGACGTGATGTGACAATACAATGATCCAACAAAGACTGAACAAAAGCCAGGACTTAAATACCAAGAGACAAACGAGGGAACAAGACACAGGTGAGACACAAGAGGACAGGTGCAGGTAATCAAACAGAACAGTGACAGGGAGGACAAGACAAGGAAAACATGGACTACAAAATAAAACAGGAAGTGACTAAACCAAAACAAAACATGAAACAGAAACTTAACAGAAACTTGACATTTGCATTTGCCCATGATGCTACTTCCTCAATAAGACCCAATTAGGAAGTGAACATGGGCGTCCGTGTCATTGTTTTCAAAAATCTTAGATGTAAACTCTAAAAGTGGAGTTTCTTCATGGGTACAAAAAGCAACAATGCATTTAAAGAAAATGCTAAATTGTAAGATATCCCTGTGTACGTGTGGACAGGGCCTCAGTCTGTATGCACAGCAGTGGACCAGTGTTCATTTTGGCAGCTATTTTAAATGTTGTCTTATTAGTTTGACTCTGACTTTTAGTCTGGTTTTAGTCAACAACACTTTTACCAGATAGTGATTGAAATGCTGTCTTCAGAACTGCCATCAGGCTTTTCCTGGTGAGGACGGGTAAATTATTCGCAGGTGGTACACGTAACAGCAGCAAGATGTAATTGCCATTTAGACACATTTCCCTATATCATTTGTCCGACCAAAACTTGTACTTGTCTAGGACAACTTCTGACATTTATTGCAAAGTCATACATGTTTCACTCACAAGCTTTGAATCCAGTGAACTGAGGTTAGCTAACACATTGTTCCAGCCTGGAGGCTGAGGTGATTCATTCATTATTTTGTTTCCACAAACTGAAAAACTGAAAAGAAAAACTGTCTTCCAGTCAGGCTGAGCCACTGTGGTTTGCAGCCGTTAGGATTAATGTCAGCTAATATGCCGAGTCAACATTGGGACCTGCAGTTAAGTTAGCTAACTCACCGTGGCATTAATAGCAGGGTGGTAGGCGACGCCTTCAGCTGTCTCTTCAGGTTGTTTGTATTGTTTCTACTTAATCTATAACCACAGGTCGTCTCTCAGTCTTCCTTTACTGCATTGTTATTTCCTTTTTACCAGCATAATAAATAAAGTGTGTCTATAGATCTGTTCTTTTTTACCAACCGAATGTCATCATGTCAGTGTCACTAACTTGCCGCCGGTTTGGGCAGCATCACCTGGGATTCTGCAGACGCCGATCAATGACAGGGATGTATTAGTTACGTATATTTTGACGAACCGACTCTTTAGATTTGTGTGAAAAAATCTTTCTAAGATTGATTTTTAGCTCTTCACTGTCCCGTCTTAGAAAAAAGGGAGTTGACGAACATTTTTCATCATAGTTTCCGTGTGCACTCGCAGGTTAACAACATTCATAGTTGGGCCCGAGAGATGATACCAAACTAACGCAAGCAATCCAATCAAAGCATCATCCAGGCATACAGAACTGAACAACGCTGGTTTTCCATCATCTGAACACCGAGAAATTAATAAGGCTGTACTTTTTACAGTCACAAGTTCTCAGATCTAATTTCTTGAACAGGTGTCACAACTATGAAAACCTTTTCACGGAACGTACGGACGGCTCGCGATGGCTCGCGTGGTTCGTTGCTCAACGGAACAAATTGTTCATTAACTGTGGGGCCTAATGCTCGAACAAATGTTTCAGGAATATTGCTGCGGAGGTCCACACAAGGATGGAATTAAGCTAATCAAATAAGCCTCCAGTCAGGTCCTATCAGACAGCACCAGACTGCAGCAAATGAGCCCACGTCGCAAAATTTACATTTCATCTTCCCCAGGGGACAGGTAGGGTCCCACCTCGCCACCACTTTTCCCCCCAATCAGCATCTGGCTCGTGAAGGAAGACGGGGGAAATGGGGAAAAAGAGAGGGATGCGGTGGTTCCTTGCCACGCCGTGAAGCTGCTGAACCTCTCTTGCCACTTCCTGGGCACGCTTCCGATGAATAAGGGAGAGAAAATAGAGAAGATGACAGCAGGGGAAATATTTGCTGTTGTGGTTGGAGCGCCGCTCAGATCCCAAGAATGAGGGCCGGGCGTATTTGCGCAGCTGTCCTTCTCCCAAGCGCTGAGTGTACCAGTGTGTGCCCGCTGGAGTCTATTTGTTTGTCAAAGTCACTATGCCTTCACTCTGTAAGTTATTTGTGCCTTTTGGTTGTGTATCACTTTATATACGTGTGTGTATATACAGTACGTGTGTGCACGGGCGTGCATGTGTGTGTGTGATTGAGTGGGTATCCAGGGAGAAGCAAATCCATCTGTCTTTCTCGGATAAAGATGCCAGAAACAAGGAAGAAGGAGAGAAGAGATCCCGCTCCAAGAGAGGCTGGGGAAGGAAGGAGAGCCAAACAGATGTCCTCCCCATAACTCCTAACTTGTCTCCTTGTCACCTTCCTCCTTCCAGATGTTCAACTTGTCATCTTCCGTTTTTATGTGGAGGTCTGGCCCTACAGTCTCATGAGAAAAGCCATGCGCCCCATGCAAATGTGTTACTTTCTTAACATATTTGGAACTCGTATTCCTAAAAAACGGGTGAGGCAGACAACCAGATGAGTTTAGACTCGAGGCAAATGTGCAGTACTCGCTATTTCATGGTTAGAAAAGACAAAAAAAGGGGCTCGTAATAAACATCTTATTGTGTTGTGGTGAACTTGCTGCACTGTAATTTTAGCCAACTACAACTCGAAGGTTTATGTGTCCCTCTCCAACAGCTTGCTTTCTTTTCGAATTGATTTTCCTGATGTAAATATTGATTTTTACAGTCTCCCAATTGTACAGTGGGGTTTTGTGCTGCTTGAATTTCCATGCCGGTAACCCGACGACCCACAATCTCAGGTGTCTGAAACAGTGCCGCGATCAAACGACATTTGATCATCACAGATCCTCTAATATATGGTACATTGAGGATTGTGTAGTTAATAATTCATCAAATGTATTCAACACTACAATAAGACCAGGGTTTTAAAAAAGCTACCTTTTAAAAGGGTTGATAAATTATGCATTCATGTTCTTTTTGTAAAGCTTTTTTAATGTATAAATAAAATAAAAACTTTTCTCTTAAAGTTAAAGTTGCTTATATTCTCTGCCAACCCTTACTTTCCTTTTGGTCGCTCTTTAATCAAAAGGGACCATCCTGTGTATTGCTTGGGACAAAAAAGAAAATACGAAACAAAGACTGACTAAAACTTTTCACTGCGAGGTTCTAGAGGGAAAAAGGGAGCACCATTTATCACTGACTCACTTACATTTATAGCAGCAGACGTTTCACTTATAAAGGGCTGTGGGTTTGTCACTTTTACAATCTGACATCGACCATTAAAGGCCGTTAGACGTGGACTCAGAACCTGCCAATCCAAACCTTCAACAACTTGGTAACTCAAACATCAGACTAGCCTGTATTTATGCAGTGAAACAGCCTTATTGTTGAGCAGCGCTGTAGGCAGCGACAATTTTCTGAAAATGCCACGGGGTGATGAAGGTATAAGACAGTTAAATAACGGAGCAATGAACATTATACAATGCTCGTTTGGTTTATAATGGGGCTCGTCGCCTGCGAGGAGGAGGGTGGGGGGTTTAATGCGTTGACAGTCGGGCGTCCTTAACGCGTTGACTTATGTTCTGCAAAGTGTAGCATCAACACGTAAAGCAACGTGTAAAACACCCCCCACGACGCCACTATCGTAAAGAAAATACAAACCCAGGTTGGTACTAATTTGCGGGATGTAATGTAGGTCCTAACTACAAAACTCATCACGTCAGAATAATGTCATTTGTCGGAAACTTGAATTTTGAAGTAATCATGTATGTAATGCTGTGAACTTACCCTCTCACTGAAGTCAAACAAGTGACAGAGACACCATTCACCCTATTACAAGACACTGTACCATCAAAATGATTGTGAAGCTGTTATTCTAAGGTAAAAAAAAGTGGCATTATGTTGCTTTAATTCCAATAATACCGACAGAAAAGCACATGATTGAGGAGTGTCCCAGTATTGGCCCAATAACGAGTCCATCAAGAGCAACTTATCATAAAGGTTAACATTGTACTTGGCTTCCACTAAGCTAATCTTGGCTGCTAAGCTTGATGAGAACATTTGCATACCAAAGACAAATGACCCATTATCAAGTTTAAATATGTTAAGCAGAAGTGCGATAGGTTTGTGCTCCCCAAGGTGTCAAAACGGTGTTTGGCTTTCCCCGAGCACACTCGACGCTGTACACACACCTCGCGCGCTGCGAAGCAAACTCACACTCGACCTACGTAATCAATGCACTCTGCTTTACTCCCTCACTCCGGAGCTTGTTAACTTTTTCTCTCTCCAGGACTTTTACTTTGAAGTGTGTGAGGGGTAAAAAGTGCCTCATTTTTAAAATGTTGCATATCCAAGAAAAAGTTATGTTTATTAAATGTGGTTCAAAAAATGGTCTCAAAGTGCTGAAATAGCCCTGATTCCCAAAAAAGTTGTTAAAACTTCATGAAAAACAGAATGCAACCATTTGCAAATAAAACTGTTTTTAAACTTTGGACAGTTTTTTTCTCCACAGAGTATATTTCAAGAAGGATTAGCAAACTATCACATTCTGTTTGTTTTATGTTTTACACAGCGTCTCAACTGTTTTGGAAACTGGGTTGAACATTGTGTGTTTTTATCCAAGTCAGATGTAGACGGGTTTTTCTAGGTAAAGTGTCTGTAAACAATGGCACTGAACACGAGGCATTAGGCGCAAATCGTGTGCTGCACATTCGTCCAATATGGACAGACAGTAAATCCTTGAGAGACTCTGTCTCCAAACAAAACACTGAAACCACAATTACCACCAACAAACAACAAAGTCGTCCACCACTAATTGTTAATAAAGAGCATGCTGCTAATGGTTTGTTGCTTTTTTGGATGCTGTGTTTAAGTTTTAAAATGGTTTAAAACAAGGCAGTGGCTTGCTGAGATAAACGCCTCTCTGTGGGTTAGTTAACAGTTAAGCTAATGCCTTTGCATTGATATCACTACCAGTGAGCATCTCACACCACTATCTTATGTCAAAAAAACTATCCCTGAAAGTTTGAACGGCGGTAGAGACTCTAGAGGAAGCTGTCCTCCTCGCAAACATGACACATGCAGCTTAATTTCCTTCCCATCATTTAAAAGATATTGGTGATATCACTGGGGCTCGGAAATGGCTTCCAAATGTTTGCATTATCTGATGGACTTAAAAAGAGTCTTCACATATTTTCCCCAGGTTTGCTCAATCTGAGGAAGGACTAATATCACTCCTCCAGCTCCTCTAATTTTGGCTGCGGACCTCCCTTTGCCCGTTCCCTAATTTGTTGAATCGCTCTGGGCTGATTTCTTTGCATACTCTCTCTGAGATTGTGTCACATACGAGGCTCTGGTCCCCTTGATGGTTTTCCCAAATTTATTCAGCGAGGGTTGTGAGGGCTGCAGGCCCTGGTTTGCTTTCCTATTCAAAACAGCTCTCTTTCATCTGGATGTGTTCCAGATATTTTAGGAGGTGAGTGCTGAAATGGTCTGACCTTGATACTTATGGTAAGTAAAAAAAGAAAAATTAGACCAATTTTGAAAACAACCTTATATTTCAGACAATGCTGCACAAAAAAACCTTGTGTCTGAACAACTTTCAGAGGTGTTGAACAGCGCTTCGATTTTGAGGCTTTGTTTTTGTTTTCACATATCATCGATGATTTATTGATGACGAATGATTATGATGAATGATGATGATGAAGATATTGATAGTTTATTCATGAGATTGCACCACGTGGGTCTTCCAGGACCTTAGCACAACCTTTAACACTATTGATCATGCTACTCTAATCAACAAATTAAGACAGTAGGTACTTCTGAGATTACCTTCAATTGATTCATGTCCTTTTAGTCCAATATGAATTTCTCAGCTGATGGTTTTATGTTGTCAGCTTCAGAGATCACGCATGGTTTACCTAAGATATCAGTTTCTGTTTCAGCATGGGCGAATCACAAGAACAGGTCTCTACATGGTACCGGTTCCTGGTTGATCAGATGCTGCTTTAATCATCCACTGGAAGAAACCAGTAGTCAACCTGCAATACAACTACCCCTGGATATATCAAACTACTCTAGCATCCTGGATGTCATTCAGAGACAGAAACATTTTAATTTTTTGCAGTAAACACAGTCCTCACGGAACTAGACCACAAAAAAGACGGTCCACACCAGTCATTTTTTAAACTACATCTTTACTGTGATGTTGCCACCTCCACATGGCATCAATGAGGTTAATCTGGCATAGTTTTGTCCTGGCAGGGTACACCAAAAGCTACAATTTCTCTCTTTGAACTCTTTCCTTAAAACGTTTCATTGTGAGCAGTATTTGCATGGGACTAGTATTACCGGGGGACCTCATGGGATTTAGAGGCCGCCCCCCCCACACTGGTGTTTTGTGCAGAGCATTTCCACAGGGTATGTGAAGTCTGTATTTTACTCGAATTGAGTGACATTATCCCCCCAAATATGATGTCAAGGCTCAGTGTCACATCATTTGCCCTCTTTATGCATGTGTTACAGGCATAAATACGTACTTGCACACTTATGTTTGGATAAAGTATTAGATGCTTCGTGGCTGTACTTGAATATGACAAGCTTTTGTTGCTCCTGCCCGTCTTTCATTGTTGATTTTAAACGTCAGTATAGACGATCTGTTGACTGATGTTCAACATGCCTATTCACACAGGACTATGTCATTAGTAACAATACATGACCTCTGTGTATGCTGAAATGCGGTAGATAATCTGAGGTGAAATTGTTATATATAGATTCGCAAGATGACCTACGCAATTATTACAAATGACTAGAGGTCCCCACATAAGTGGTCTACAGACAGTTATTTTATTTGAAAAGTTGCACTTCTCTGTTGTAAGCTGTGGTCAAATTTACTAGTAACATTACTAAGTTAGCTGAGAGAAAACCATCACTGACTGTGGTAAGAAATATTGTCTCTTTGTAACAAAGACAGAATCCTAATGCTCTTACATTCTTGCATACAGTTGATTTTTAACTCATTTCCAAATTGTGCAGAAACAATACTATTTCTTCCAAGCACACTGTCAACATTGTCTCTTTCTAACTGTATATATAAAATACGAGTTTTTTTCTCTGGTGTTGGATCATCAGTGAGTCTCTAACATTGCTGTCCTCAGAGGCCTCTTGAGTCGACCAGTTTACCAGTTTTAAACCTTGGCTGTTCCGGAGCCAAGGTTAAAATCAAGGGACCTTTTTGATTTGATTGAGGATACAATTTCATGGATGATCATCAGCACAATTTTAGAAACGGTCAATTTGGAAACATATTCATCTGTTCCAGTTACAGCACTTAGAGGCACAGAGCGACCTCGGACTGTAAATGACACCGCCGTACGTGCTGCTTTTAAATGTGTCCCAAAAAACAGATGAAAACTGCAAGTGTTAATACACAGAAAGTTTCAGCACAGCCTTAAGAAATCACTGAACAGTTGGCATGACGATTGTGAGTCTTTTCAGAAAGACAGCCGTTTCAAAGTTTCTTTGGATGTATGGCATGAAAAGAGAAGGTATGTGGGAGGGTGGTTATCGGCTGATGTGGCAAAAGGTCAAGGTTCGTCCGTATATGCTCAAGTGCTCAAGTGCTGGTTCATTTTCAGTCTTTTGTGCAAAATATCCTCCTCTCCTCCTTCCTTCTTTGTCTTTTTTAAAATCTAATACAGACACATGACATTTATGATGACATACAATATATTATATGAGTTTGAAATGAGGAAAAAATTTTAAAAAATTAAATAAAATTTTGAAAAATATCAGTTAAACAGTTTGACTATAAACTTTAATCTTTAATTTGCCCCCTTTTGCTAAAGGTTACTAACACTTTTCAGAAATCAGTTGTGTCCAAAGCGTGACCACACCATCGCAGGATCAATACCTTAATCTCAGTTCCCCGAGAGGTAGAAAAGCAACAGATACAGAATTTGCTAAAGAACAAATAAATAAAAGTAAATACAAACAAAAGAAACGCAAGACTCCAATCAGCATTCGTCCTGTCGAGTAGCACTTTCTAAACCGCATCTCATGAGGTGAAACAAGGCCAAGTGCTTGAGGTGGGCTGAAAAAGTACTTGAATTTCACAGTGGATGACTGGAGAGAGAAAAAAATCTCTATTTACTGATGAATCCATGTCAGAGATTTATGCCAGTAACAAGAGGGTGTATGTAAGGAGAGGGACAGGAGAGAGAAGTGTTTTAGACCAACAGTGAATCATGGTGATATTTAAGTCTTAAGCTGTTTTTGTCTCCTCTGGAGTTGGACACCTGCACAGAATTGACTCCACCGTAACCAAAGGAGTTTGTGGAGAGGGACTCATAACAGGGCCCAAACACACCTCGAAGCCTTGACAGAACTACTGGGAGACCGAAAGAAGACAGAGTAGTCCCGACTGTCATGGACTTCCTTCAACAGTCACCCGACTGTCATGGACTTCCCTCAACAGTCACCCGACTGTCATGGACTTCCCGCAACAGTCACCTGACTGTCATGGACGTTCCTCAACAGTCACCCGACTGTCATGGACGTTCCTCAACAGTCACCCGACTGTCGAGGACTTCTCTTAACAGTCACCTGACTGTCGAGGACTTCCCTTAACAGTCACCCGACTGTCATGGACTTCCCTCAACAGTCACCCGACTGTCATGGACTTCCCTCAACAGTCACCTGACTGTCAAGGACTTCCCTCAACAGTCACCCGACTGTCATGGACTTCCCTCAACAGTTACTCGACTGTCATGGACTTCCCTCAACAGTCACCCAACTGGCATGGACTTCCCTCAACAGTCACCCGACTGGCATGGACTTCCCTCAACAGTCACCCAACTGGCATGGACTTTCCTCAACAGTCACCCAACTGTCAAGGACTTCCCTCAACAGTCACCCAACTGGCATGGACTTTCCTCAACAGTCACCCGACTGTCATGGACTTCCCTCAACAGTCACCGACTGTCATGGACTTCCCTCAACAGTCACCGACTGTCATGGACTTCCCTCAACAGTCACTTGACTGTCATGGACTTCCCTCAACAGTCACCCAACTGGCATGGACTTCCCTCAACAGTCACCCGACTGTCATGGACTTCCCTCAACAGTCACCCGACTGTCATGGGCTTCCCTCAACAGTCACCCGACTGGCATGGACTTCCCTCAACAGTCACCCGACTGGCATGGACTTCCCTCAACAGTCACCGACTGTCATGGACTTCCCTCAACAGTCACCGACTGTCATGGGCTTCCCTCCACCGTCACCCAACCTCAACCCCATTGGACATTTCTGGGGGCATCCTGAAGGTTGAGAAAAAGCCAAGCATTCTGTGTCATCACAAGAGGCTTTGTGGAACACTGTCAAGTCATGCTGGGATAACATGAGTCAGCAGGTCTTGTGGAGTTCATGGAAGGTCGACTTGCCAAATACTAAGATGTTCTGAAATTCATGGACATTTTGCAAAGAGTCAACTTTTCACCCCCAAAAAAGAGAAAAAAATATTATTGCATATTAAACAAAAGTAAAACAGAAGCATTTTGACCTTGTGTCAGACTTTTTGACCCTACGAATGGAGAGCATTTTTGAATTGTTGTTGTTGTTGTGTTGTGCCTGTACTTCGTAAAGTTTTGGAGCTTTTACTTTCTGAGAAGAAACTGACTTTGTAAAAATAAAAACTGGTTCGTGATTGAGCTTTAAACATGAATATTTTAGCTGTAATTTTATTGAATATCTGCCGGATACCTCTCAAGACATTCCTCGGTAAGACGAAAGAAATAAATAAAAAATGAATGGCCAAGTCGAAAACGATCACAGTACATCGTAGCATTACTAATTGTATACATGGAAACACTTTGTGCTTGCATCGTTAACTGCGTGTGATGGTGCCTCACTTCATTACACTTGAGGAAAGCATACACTCTAATGACATCCTGCGCATAACCATTATGCAGCAGTTGTAAATATTTGCACCTGAAAAACACAGATATACCTCATTAGGCTGAACTTAGAGGGCAAAGGACGGAGGAGCTCTCATATCAATAATGTAACGACTGTGTGCTCCTGCATTGATATTCTGCTGTGTGAGCGCTGATGACAGTCGGCAAAGCGTACGGATGAATGGGATTATGTCTTTTGGTTGTATTGAAATAAGCATTATTGGATAGTAATTCAATTCTGACACGCGTTACAAATTCTTCATTCCTGCTCTATTAGTTGCTGTAATTCCTCTCCAAGCCGAGTCTCTAGCTCGTACTAAAAGTGAATACTAGTTGCATGTACAGCCACACACACACATACATTAAGTTTATTCTCTTTTTGATGTATACATACGCACGCAGCCCAAACAAGCCTGTCAAAAGCACGGCAGCAGAAGTCCCTCACCACATACGCAGTGTGTGGCTGCGCCGGCGCCCCATCATCAATCACGTCTAACGCTCTCCCTCACTTGTCCATTTGATATTTGTTTGGTTATTGCCTTTGCTATTATTGTTGCTGTAGTTTGATACATTCCCCGACAGCTCTTATTTCCATTATAAGTCATCAATTAATACAGAGAAATGTAATTATTGTGACAAGGCGTCTAATGCGCGCCGCGGAGATGAGAAATGGATTGTGACGGGGTGTGCTTCAAGCTGTCACAGGCGGCGGTGAATTCTCGCCGACCCCCCTCCTTTACAGCGCCACTTTTCAAAAAGTCCTGACCTATTACGGAGCAACATCTTTCTAGTCTGCAGGCAGAAGCCCGTCTGTCTTCCTGTGGACTGTATGCGACTGCGTGCTCATGTACAATGGAGCAAACACACTGTAATAACAGATGAAAAGAACAAAAGTTGAGATTCTACTATAGTATCTCACACAGCAGAGTATTTACCTGCAAGACATGACAACACAATATAGTTATGTTGATGCTGAGATGTGGTTAAAGCTGCGTGGCCATTACAATGTGCAAGGGGAGAAAAAAAACACAGAATCAATAAACACCGAAACAAACAACAGAATAAAGCAGAAACATTGCGGTTTGAAGGCTCTTATGTTCCTGAGCCAACTCTCAATAAGAAAAAACATGAAAGACTCATTTGAACATTTTTTTTTTTTTACAATGACAAACAGGTCCAAGACGTTAGAGTGAGGCTGTGATTTAGAAATAAGCTATTTCTAAGACCTGAGCGGCAATCAGTGCTGTACCTCACAGGAAATAAGAAACTGTTCACAAACTTGAACAGCAGATAGGGTGAGATTGATCCTTTCTTTCAGTCCCTTTTAATTTCCCTTTTCCTTTCAATTCTTCCCGCCACCACCATATGAGTCAGAAGTAGTCGCTTCATCAGCTATTTTAACGTTGGTGTGAGGTTACTTGTAAGACGCCATAAACATATTTTGTAGACGGCGTCCTACATGACGTTCTGCCAAAGTTAGAACAGTTTTGGTTAAATCACAATTGTTCTTTTTTTTTACTGCATGTTTGTTTTGATGTCAATTACTTAAACCGACTGAGTTCAGCCACTTTTGAATCAAAATGTGAGGGTTGTTAGCTTTTGTTGCCAGAGGCGCGATGTCAGCGGAGGCAAACTAGGCAAATGTTCGGGCCCCCCAACCCCCAAAGAAATTTGGTAAAATGGGGCCCCTGATGGCCACTCATATCGGCACATTCTGCAATGGCAACTGTAAAACCCCCTCAAATCTCCCATAAAGGCACTTTACTGCTGCCTGAGTGTGCCGGCGATCGCTGGCTTTGTCGGGGCGATTTGCAATCTGACAATATTGGCGTTGTTTAGTTAGTAATTCAGGTTTTAATTGTTCTGTTTTTTCATATTTTATGTGTGTGTGTGTGTGTGTGTGTGTGCAAAATCTACTAATGTCAACATTGGAAACTTTTTAAAAAGTTCAGATTTCATATGGTTTTCGTTGGTGTCAGATTATTTATATCATAATGGTGACGGACGGTGATTAGGAGGGCCCCCTGGGAATTTTTCGCCTTTGGCCCTTATGGACTCTGGACGACTGTGCCAGACTGACAAAACTGGTAAAAAAAAACACACCCACACAGTCCTAATGAAGCAGCTTTTTGAGTTAATCTCTCTCTTTGAATATTCAGTGTTATAAAGAAACACTTATTATTTGATTCAAAGTTTCCAGGGGGCTTGAAAGTCTCTATCTTTATGCTTTTTTTGGGGGGTGTATTTAATGTGAAATAAAAAGACGTACAATAAGAAAAAAAAACAAAAGGATGCCTCTCCTGCAAATGAGAAACTACACTCAACTGCGGTAATATTATACAATATTATCATTATGCAGAGAGAGAGAGAGAGAGAAAGAGAGAGAGCACAGCCTTGTGTTTAGACAGCGCAGTGAACTGTGTCTAATATGATTACATGACATTCCTCACATTTCGCACCAGGCCCAGGGGCCATTGTTTGCCCTCGCGTTGACCTCTCTTCCCTCAGATGCCCTGGCCTTGACTCCTGCACGGCTCAGTTGCCTTGTCCCGCGCACTAATTCTTCGACTAAATTCACATCTTCCCCTTCCCACTCATGCATCATGCTGCATCTATCTCTTTTTATCCCTCTTGCTTAGCCCTGTCCTCTCTTGTTTCATCTTGCCTTATCCTGCCAATCTCATGTCCTTGTTATCCCTACCGCTCTCTCCTGCACACTCCCTCCCTCCCTCCCCTCCTTCCTTCCCCCTGTCTGTCTCTCCCTCGATTTCCTCCCTCGCTCCCTTCCCTCTGCTGTGGAGGTCAGGTATGATGCAGAGCCAAAGAGCTCGCCCGTGTTTAATTACATTAATAAAACACCCTGTGAGGTAGAATGACCTCGCACCCCACAACCCTCTCCGTACCCTCCACATCCCTCACCCCTCTACCCGTCTCTCCCTTCCCTGTTGTTCAGCAGGCTCGGGCCTATTGAGGCTCCCTGCAGGCCCAGTCCAATTGGTGCCAGGTTGCATTTCATGGCTGATTGCGAGGCATGTGTTTCTCCCTCTTCGGCATTGGTTCCGCCCCCAATCTCCAGCAGTTCCCGACATGCTCACTTCACTGGAGGTCATGTCAGAGACTTCTCCCTCCCTCCCTGACCTGCTGCAGGTGGAGGACGCAGGGGAGAGAGAGCGCTGGCAAAACGAGAACCCCCCCCCCCCTTCTCCAAACAGCTGTAATGAGGGACGTGCCCTTCCGGATGAGCTCCTCTCCTTTCCGTTTTTCGTTCACATGTAGCCCTCCCCGACTCTGTCAACAGGAAGGCCAATGCATTTCCCTCCGCGTCTCACAGATTCAATTTGGGGAGGGGAGAGAGACATTCATTTGGAGAGGAGCTTCTCGGCGCGCGCCAGGTTTTGGTTCACTTGGCATTGGTGGAGGCTCTCCGCTCCTTGCGTCATAAAGCTGAAATCGGAGGCACACAAAATGCCCAGTGGGCCGGAAGACAATGGTCCTGTGCACATAAATTATGGCAGAAGCAGGATGGCATATGACAAGCAGCAGTAACTTACTATTATTGCCTGCAACCGATGATGACAATTCCCGTGGTAGCCAACAGGTCGGAGCGATGTAATATGCATAGGATTCATGCAAATGGGAGTGCCTCAAACATGTGTCAGAAATATCACTGCCACTGGGTAGAAACCTTGTATCTTTGAAAAGCAGCCCTATTTTCCCACTGACAACCATGCATCCTTATTGTAGTTTATGAATAGATTTTGTAGGCCTCGGGGTCACACAGCTGGCACTTCCTATAAAGAACCACATAAACCTTCAGCTCAGGTAGAAACATGGAAATTACTAGTTGGACTTACGAGGGTTTCCTGCAACAGCGGGGAATCTAATCTCCTACAGCCACCTTCATGATTTTCATGAATAGTCAACAGCCTTAACCATAAAAAAGTGGCATCATCTTCCCCAAGAACATTACAGCTTAATGTAGACACATAACTTACATTTCCCCCACAATGGGGAATCCTAACCTTGTTGTGCTCTTTTGGTTTTGCTATTTACGTGCCAAATTTTCCCTCCGTGTGTGTATGTTGATACTGTAGCGCCGCCGTGGCACGTTGCTGCCAATATATTACGGGGCTAATGGCAAAACCACAAGGGCACTCCGGCACCCTAATGGCTTTGATGGTTGATGCTTTCAGTTTGATTTTGACAGCAAAAAGTAGTTAAAAGCGTCGGATGCTGTGGGCATCGCTAGTCTTCTCGGTGTCAGAGAGCTGTTTTTCTTCCCGCAGCCATTTCTGTTCTCAACAACAGCATTCATCCAAAGAAAGGACAGAAAATCTGTGAGAGCAGAACATGTTGCTCATGTTTATTTGATAAAAAGCCATCCAATGATGAAATGAGATCATTTCATGTCCCCCCGGGTGGGATTCTTAAATCTCTTCCCTAAAACATGTTTCACAGAAAGGCCTTTTATATTATTTGTTTTAACCTACCTTATCTTTGCTATAAATGCTCATTTTATTGATCTCTAATACCTTCCTCAATTCACGGCCGGCGTTTTTACTGTTTCTCCTTGTGACTTTGAAATACTGTTGGTTCACTGTCTGTGAAGTATTAACTGCCTTTAATAGTTATAGCCACAGTGTTTATTATTATCATCATTTCACATATTCTCTTCCATGCATTACTCTTGTCCCTTTGTTCTACTTCATACACTCTTCACTGTCTGCTTTGTTATTTGTTTGGAGGGTTTTCATTAGATTCCCCGACTAGCAATTAGTGTTCCTCTCCAAAGCGAAGGCAGAACAGTGGCACTCAGTGCCCCATCTCTTTATTGCATGGTTAAGTACCCTTTAGACTCACATGGTTATTAATAACATCATTGCTAAATCACACAAAAAAGCAATGCAGCTAACTAGGTTACCGCACTGTTTACTTTGCCTCAAAACATCAATTAAACAAATTTACCTTTCCCCTCTTTCACTCCCTCTGTCCTCTTTCTCTCCCGGCCTCTCTTTCTTTCCCCAGTTTGAATGTGGGCACAAAGAGAGGCAGAGAGAGGAAAGTTAATTAGATAGACGTCCAAGGAGGGGGGGCACCTGGTAATGGAAAGGGGCTGTATGGAAACAGATGGCCCAGAATTTATTAACTTGCAGGAGCACTTCAAGGAAGCCACTGCGACCAGACATTAAGCCAGTCACTGTCTGGGTGGGGGCTAGCAGGCGGCTGAATACAGGTAGAGGTTGTCAGAGCCCAAAAATAGAAGGCAGATTTATCTCTGGATTGTTGCAAATGATCCATCAGAGGAGAACAATGGATGCAATCCAGCTCACTGGTTGACGGTTACACCTAATGCCTTTGAAGGCAAGTGACCAGATAGCAACGTTACAGAGCTTTATGTCAGACATATGCTTTTAGATTGTTTTTTTCATCTACCATACACAATAAATAATAGTATTAGATTAAATAAGTATTATTATTACATGGGATTTTTCCATGTACTATCATTGGACAAGAAAAAAGTAAAGGGTACATTTAAAGGTCCAATGTATGAAATATATAAATACTGTCGTTGCGCAGTCAGAACTTCCACGAGGTTGTGATGTCACAACTATACAGTTCCCGCCCTTAGTGCTGCACAAAGCACAGCGGTGGTGGATGTGGAGCGATGATAGGTGGTGCCTGCTCAGGCCTGTGAGAGCTGACCAATCAGAGCAGACTGGGCTTTTTTAAAGAGACTGGAGCTAAAACGGAGTGTTGAAACAAAGAGTGAATAGAGGTGCTGCAGCAGTGGACAATAAGAGATGATTAATGTGTCTTTTGAACATTTAAACCTGTGAACGCTTTCTAGACACCCAAAATAAAAAAAGTACAAAAAGTACAAACCTGAAAATGAGCACGACACGGGATCTTAAAAAAGTAAACATTTTCTAGGATATTGAGTCAATGTGTATATAATAAATACTCAGAGCAGGCGAGCTGTGGAGGAGTTTGGTGCAGAGATTACCAGATTACCAAATGGATTACTTTTTAGCTACTTGGATTAAAAAGTGGATTTATCTTCACTCCTGTTTATCAACCCGACTGCAGCAGAGATACAAGGAGGTGACCATCCATTGTCCGTTTATGTGCTGTGATGTTGACTGCCGGCTTGAGCTGGAGGTGAAATGTACTTTACTTAATGACAAACATTTACAGAGAGGAGCAGGTGAGTGCTGAGTTTAGTAAGCAGTTGACCTAAATTCAAACACACCCTTGGTCCGCGTCATTTTGCTCGTTAAGTTACGGTGAATGTTCAGTGAAGTTATCCAGCTGTTTGATCGAACAAGCACATGAATAACGCAAATAAACACAAATTATCCTGCGGTCAGACTTTTAATGCATGGTGAAAATCTTTTCCCTTTTCTGTGTCAACATACCATGAGGCTATTTTTCTAAAGCATCAGTGAGAGATGTCAGAAATCACTCTATAATTCATCATATAATAAAATACATTAACATCCTGTGGATATGAAACTAAAGGTGAATTATCCAAAACCCAAATCCGTGCCAATTATTCTTGTTTCAATATGGAGTGTGCTCTCTGCTATACTATTCTGAAGATTACTATGCTCAGACATATGGGTAAAAAAATAGAGAAAAACACCTCTTGAGAGGATGAAAAACATTCAATTAATTGAACTGCGAACGTTCAAGGCAGCTATCTGAAGAGAATTCACAGAAGCTTGCAGTTTACAGATAGCTTGCTCACCAAAATAATAGCTGTTAACTGTACCCACTCAAGAAACATAATTGTAACTAAATGTTATTACTAATGTCGTTTTAGCCCAAGGTCAACATTAGCAGATTAGTTCGCGAAACACTGAATGAAACAATCTGTCTCTAATTTGCCGCTCAAGCAGAAAGCCTCAATGTGAGAAACTATAACAACAAGAAAAATAATTCAGCAACACTTGGGTGACAAATGGAGTTAAATAATAACACAGCATGCTTCTGCTCTGCAGTCTTCATCAGGGTTACATAACATATAAAAAAGAAAACGTTTCATAAAGGGTGAAATGTATAAAAGGTTTATGAACTGAGACTTCCAGCGGTGAACCTTTATTTGTTCTCTGTGTCAGTGCAGTTATACGGTATTCAATGTCCAACCTTGAGTGCTTGGAGACACAAAATACATCCTTTAGACTGCAAAACAAACATATCCTGTCCTTCCAGCACAATAAACAGCATTATATTGGGTGGAAGCACACAACTGGGAATGGAACATTCTTAGAAAATAAGTAGAAAACAACAATATTATATTGAGCCCCTGAGGTCCTCAGACATCTTAAGAGAGGTGGGCTTCGATTCCGCCACATACTCAGACCCGAATGTGAATCATATAGAGACACACTTAGATACACTCTCTGCCCTCAACATATGTACCTCAGCTGGGAAATGGAAAAAGATTCAGCACAAGTAAAGGAGCAAAAACACTTACAGGTGCAGAAAAAGTGAGAATAATTCCCACCTTTGTGTGACCATCGTTTATTTTGCTTCTTGTTGCAGTGTATTTCTACATATAATCAAAACACGTAATACTCTTTTTCTTTTGTTAAAGCTGTGAATTATGCACATTTTCTTTCTTTTTTTTCTCAATCAAATTGCCTCTTCAACATATGTGTTTGCCTGTGTTTCCTATTTCTGGACTCGAACACGGGAAAGGATCCTCCAAAGGTTTTTAGGAGTTGTACGGAGATGTAGGAGTTGTGATGTGTTGAGCCAAAGCTCTAAAGGCAACACTGCCGAGATCAAACAGCTTGCACAACACAGTGTTAAAAAAGCTAATGAAAAATAGATTCAGGAGGGGAACATGTTACTTTATTTCAGTCTCTCCAAAGCGGCGTGATGGAAGGCAACGTGTGCGACAGAACAGCTTGTGTACTAGTTGTGTGGGTTCTGTGAAGCAGCGCCGTTTGTGAGTCAACGATGTGAGCTTCAAATGCCACGCTGCTGATCCTGCCGGGCCTCCACCAAAGTAAAAATAGACTGTGATGACATCTCTGTGGTGCCGTAAAGACGCCCATTAACAATGTGTGTTTCTGCTGCTGCCGAAGGGAGAACCAGATCAGCTCACCTCAAGCTGTCGAAGCAGCCTACAGCAAAAAAAAAGAACACAACTGCCCTCCTTGATCCATCAGTTCCTACTGCATATACGATAAACAAAAATCCAACATGACAAAATGCCCAGTCTTTGTAAACAGGGGCTAAAGCAACTAACAAGGTTTGACTGGCTGCAGTGCCAGACTGTGTGTTACATCTGATGGAAACAGAGTGCAAGCTGTTGGTGTAAGGCATGGCATCGAGCCTGACAATAGCTGAGTGCTGTGTAAGCTCCACTGTGCTCTTTCTGTCGAGCTGCACAGCATGGAGGATCCACTATGTCCTCGTCTGACTCTCGGAAATATAGGATGAACTTGCGTGGGCGCCTCTTTGTGAGAATTAAAAGGGCATCATGTCGTGTAGATGTGGGATGGGTGACAGATGAGGTTAAAGGTACTGGAACAGGCCCAGGGCCTCTTGGACCAGACCTGTGAATTGAGCGACTGTTAACATTTCTTGTTGGAAAGTCCGTCAGACGACTCTAGAGAGACACAAAATGACCACAAAGAGACAAGAACAAAACAACTGCAGTGAGACAACAACTGCAAAGACATTTAGAACAATAAAAAGGTATAAAACTACTACAAAGAGACACAAAAACACCACAAATGACCAAACACGAAAAGACATAAAACAACCCCGAATGAGATCCAAAATGACTACAAAGAAACACAAAACAACTACAAAGAAACACAAAACAACTACAAAGGCATGAAAAAACAAACAAACACGAGACAAGATGACAGTAAAGACATCAAAGAGATATAAAACTTCTACAAAGAGACACAAAAACACCACAAATGACACAAAAAACGACTACAGAAAAACATAAAACAACCCCGAATGAGATCCAAAATGACTACAAAGAAACACAAAACAACTACAAAGACATGGAAAAACAGACAAACAAGAGACAAGATGACAGCAAAGACATCAAAGAGATATAAAACTTCTACAAAGAGACATAAAACAACCGCAAATGAGACGCAAAACAACTACAGAGAGATCAAAAAGTCTCCACGAATAGATGGAAAACCTAGCAAGAATGATATAGCTGCATCGTTTGTGGTCATTTGCGTCCAACCGTGTCCTGGAGCCTGTTGCTTCATAATCAGTCCATTGATGTTTAGAGTTACAAATATCAGCTGTACTTTCATATTAGAGTTGTTTATTTCACATTCATTCATTACAGTGAATAAACAATGCAACTACTGATGATGTACAATTAATTTTTTTGCCAAGAACCAGGGCTTTAAATTTGAGACTAAACACATCTTTTCTTCTCATTTTACAAACGTGCCCTCGCTCCTCTTCTTTAAAACTGTGCAGCAGACAGAGATCTATTGCTGACTCATTTTGGATTTCCATCAGTAACTCAGTGTAACCCCCTGCAGGTTTCTTTTTTTTGTTTTCTCCCTTCCATTTCAATACATGCCTCTGTCTGTGGATGCATGTGAGAGTTGTTCGTTTTGTGTTGACTTTATGTCGACTTTGTCATTTGCACAATCACTGACTAAGCACGACGGTCCAACTTACCAACTGCACTCTGGTCTCATCATCGCTGCTATCTGAGCTACTCATAACAGATGTGGGCAGCCTCAGAGCAGGCAGTGTCTCAGCGATGCAACTGTAAATCGTAGTGTATTATTCCTGACTGTGCTCTGTTGCGTCTGATCTCTTCGCTAATTTATTTACTTTAGAGGTAATCTATGCCGAGATATTTGTATTCTACTCTCTAAGGTACATATTTCATTGTCTTGTGCATCGGTTCAGTTGTCCTTGTGTCATTCTTGTCTCAGTATGCACTGTGAAATGCTGTGAGATGTCAGTGTCTCGCCGCCAATGCCACTAAGACAAATCCCTGTACATTTATTTGCAGCCTACGTCTACTACGATCCTGAAAAATTGCCTCCCTCAGTGAGAACATTACTTTTTTACCATTAAAGCAAGAGGGCAGACTCTTTATTGGCATTTTACCGAGCTAATCTTTCAATCATGCTACCTCACAATTAGATTTTTTATTGTGTCATGATGATTATGAACAGATAACTGATACTAATTTCCCTAATGTTAATGGTTTCCATGCTTTCAGGGGCCCTTCCTCGGCGAGGTATTTAAAAAAAATGTTGATTTGAATTCCAAGGACACTGCGGTACATCTATGCTTCAGTCTGCTCTAATTGTATATATACGAAAACATCTGTCAAGCCATGCTACTGCAAATTGAAACAGCAATTTCGGTCCGATGTTTTGAGATGCTGATGACATTGCGCTGATGTTATTGTTGGTAATGACAAGCTCAGAGGGGTGTTTATTTTAAAGGCACTTATGAATACAGCTCTGAAAAGTCTTCTCTTTTCCAAGCTGTTGAAATGCCAATAACTTTTATAGTCTGTAGTCATTATGTTGTCTCTGCCTGGCCTATAAAATATAGACGTTTTTAATCTTCAAGTGTCTATTTAGTCAAATAAAGGTCATTGGTAGCGTGGTAACAGATACCACTAGTCATTACATCCGGATTTATCTTGCTCCATTGTCAGGCGCGTTGCAGGCTGTATATATTAAATGCGCATATGGCATCTGCTGTCTTTACACTACAGCCCTTCCTTTGGCAACGTTTCGCAGCCCGTTCTTTGGAGTCATTGTATCGTATGTTAATGAGTTGTTGTTTCATATCCGCACAAACGCCACTGAGACACTTTCTGGAACTTTTTTTGAAAGAACACGGCCTTTATTCTGCAGATAGATGAACAGATCAAGGGCCTTCTGGCATGTCTCTAAAGTCGGCTGTCTGCTGCCCATGAGGTTCATTATCAGCTGCGGGTCTCTTAGTCTCGCATATTATCGTTATGGAATAGGTGGGAAAGGGAAAAAATGCTCTGGTCCAAGACAATCACAATTGTCTAGGGCGGGTCTAAGCCCAGGATGCAACGGTGGTGCCCCTGCAAGATATTGTCGGGGTGAACTGAGCCTTGAAATTAAAATGGCTCGGTCCCGACGAAAGAAAAAACATAAGAGCTGCTAGCTTGTTTAGAGCGTTAATGACAGTTAGGGTTAGAATAACCTGCCATTTTCAGGGTGCAGGTTGCTAGCTCGGAGGTCGTTGTTGTTCCCCGCTGCAACAGGGGTTATGAAAACAGTCTCACAGAAGAGGCGCCCAATGGCGAGCTTATACCACCAGTCTACATCCGCCGAGTCAGGCTAGCGGCTGGTTGGTTTAGCTTAGCTCTATAGTATCCTCTATGCCAGATCCGTACAGAACCAAGGTGTTTAGTTAGTGAGTTTGACAGATGTTAGTAGTAGTAGATACATACTACAGTAGCTGTTTCCCTCCGTTTGCAGTCTTTGCGCTAAGCTAAACTGATTGGCTGCTGGCTCCAGTTTCATATTTACTGCACAGACGAGAGCGGGATCGATTTTCTCATCGAACTCTTGGCATGCAATTCCCACATGTTGAACTATGCCTCTAACATAAGGAACAGAGACTAGGCCTCTATGATTTTTAAAGTTCTTACAAAACTCCCCCTCCCTCCCCTTCTTCTCTTGACTCTCTTTCCAAAGTCTTCTCTCCTGAGGAACCTCGGGGTTAGCCTGAAGACTCAAAGCCGAGATGTTGCCGGCACCCTGAGTCTCGGAGTCGGATTCTATCATCCCCTGACCTCATCCTCTCTCCGCTCACCAGTCTGCTTCTCTCCGCCATTTGCACTGCAATAAAGCTTTCCACCACATTCTGCTGAGGTACGGTCTTTGGTAGTTAGTTAACTGCTGTGTAATTGTCCTGCAACTGTCTCTCTAGTACTGAAGCGTGTGTTTCAACTTTCTGTGCATGCAAGCAGTTTTTTTTTTTTGTCTGGGGATGGATGTGAGTGCATTTTGGTGTGTTTAAACTTTCTAAAACATCTGCAAGATATATATAAAAAATAAAAACTAGGTCAAATTATCAAAGTAAGGCCATGAAACAGTACCAGTTCTGAGTGGCTTTGATACATTTTACATCAAAAGGATGCACCACAATGATATAATAAACCCCTGACACATTATTGCGACTTCCACTGTTAAGTTTGAGACAAAATGAAAAAAGGGATTTTTTTTCTTAGTGTAATGCTGTTATAAAACAAAGTTACTTTATGTGTGTTAAAAAAAAACTTTTAGAAATTATGAACTACTGCTGGAGATAATGTGCTTAAACAGCCGTAGGTACTTTTTAAATCCATATCAGAGGAATCTAGGTTGACAGAAAAGTGACATCAGTTTTACAACAACAGCCTAAGGGAAGGGGAGAGGATGTGTGTGCATGCACGAACCACATCCTCACACACACAGTACACACAACACTTGTATTGACACAGCTGCAGCTGCACAGGAGTATTGTGGTTTACTCTTGGACTTTAAAAGATTCATTATTTAGTCGCCCCCACGGCCGATGTAAAATCAGGTGAAGTTTCATAGTCCACAAAACATTTCTGGCGCTTCACATCAAAACAGCGTTGCAGCACTCTCCTTAACGACCGAAGTAGATGGGTATTTGTTTTAAATTGTTAAAAAAACAACCAGAAAAAGAAAAAAAAGTATAAAATTGCTCCATCCAAACTAGTTTGAAAGGTTGTTATCCACACAATGGGTGGTGGTTGAGCTCCTGCACTCACCTCAGCTGGGGTACGTGCTAACGCTTTTAGCTTAGCGGCTACTGTGAAGATTTCAGCTTTGAAAAATGGTGTAAATTATGTATTTCAAAATCAATTTGGGATCTCAGGACTACTGAAAAAGTTGGATTATGTCTGACGAGCTGTATGTTTTTTGTTTTTAATGCTGCTGTTTTCTTATGTTTTAAAACAGGTCCCCATTCACACCAGTTGTTTAAGAGAACGCCTGCTGTTTTGCCGTGAAGCTCCAGTGAAAACACTCGACTTTCCATCAGCATGAGGCTGAGGATAATGACTGGATGTTCATGTTTATGTGTGCACATCAGCAGTACTCGCAATCTTAGCAGGAACTTGCAGCCACTCTTCCAACACTAGTCTATTTATACATCTAACTTGTCTTTTTTGAAGACCATGAGATGACCTCAGTGGCTTCAGCCCACTACTGGATAAACCGTCTTTAAAATGTTCTATGAGATGATTTCAACGAGCAGAAAGTTGCAGGGTTATAATATACACGATCTACAGCTACCGCCTAACAAAAAAAAGCAAAATGCTGCAAATACATGCAATGGAATAGCAATGGCAGCACCAGTAAAAATCTGTGTGAATGTACTCAGGGGAGGCCTGCACGGAGTATTCTGGGATTCATTAGCTGCCAAAAAGCGGATGAGTCATTGTGGTCTTCCTGACCTCTTATTTGTTTTTCTCTCATTTATTCCTCTCCGTGCGTCAGTGGTAAACTTAAACATGCAGCAAGATGCCTGCTTATCATTCAACGGTACATCGGCGGCACGGCACAGACGAAACATCTCCCCATAAAGGGAAAATAGAGATGTAATCTACCTTTTCAAAATAAAAACGAACAAACCTTAATTTATCAAAAACATTGTTCAGGCAAGACCAACAATCACTTTCTGCATTTCCCCTCCAGCGCAGAAGAAAATGAACTGGCAAGAAATTGTGTTTTAAGAGAAAATTATGGCTCCTGAGTGAGTGGTTCTTTATCTCGCCGAGCCCGTGTGGGGGGGAACAGTGCGCCCCTCCCTCAGGCGCAGACTGCAGTCGAGGTTTGAGGCTGCTCTGGTATTACCATATACACTCACAGATTCACAAAAAAATACTGTCACACCTCGTCCCGGCTGTGCCATGAATATCAATGGTGGCTCTTCTTTTTGGGCTCACTCGACAAAACAGACAGTGAGAAATGTTCATGCATGACTACGTTCCACCTGGCCCACTCCATATATCCAGTTTAATGGGATAATGAACACACAGTATAAAGGAATTGTGCATGACACCAAGCTGTTATGCACAACGCATGACTTATGTCACTGATTTTCGCTCCTTCAAGGGACTATATTTTTGGCGGCTGTTTCAAGTGGTGTGTCTGTGACATTCCAACAAGTCACCTTGACAGTGGTGTGAATAATTCCGGTGATAAAAACAGAAATGGCACTCACTCAGGACCGGAAAATAGCAGCAATGTGTGAAATACACAGTAAATATTTTTTTGCATTAGTCTGGAAATTATTTTGCTGACACATTTACCATATCCACCCCCCCCCCCCCACACACACACACACACAACCCTAATTTCAGTTTCGAAATGGCCTAGCGAGAGAAAAATCCTCGCTCATCGCTAATGGGCAAATACAGTTTCCTTCCCAAAATAATAAGAATATAATTTGAGTGAAATGTGTCTCTGGGTGTGCGAGATCCTCGAGGGACTTTCTTTTTCCTCTGCGTTGCTCTTCTTCGCGAGTTCAACTTCACAAACACAGCTGGAACTATTCCGGCTGCTCCTTTTGTCTGAAAGGAGAGCAATCGGCAGAGGTGCCCTGTGCAACCATCCAGGTGCTGAGCTTGGCACAGACAAGAAGAAGAACCCTGTCAACCTTTCTGATACGCTTGCCTGTGTTCGAACAAAGAGGATGCTTACACACAGGCATAATTGAAGAGATCATGCAGTACCTGCATTTCCTCCTGCCAGGCACTTTCCGAGTCTTCACAGCTGTGCAGGCACAACTATCCCGCAGAGAAATGACAAAAAAAAAAAAAAACGCGGAGAAAAAGAAATCACAAAGCCAATAAGCAGCACTGACACTAAATTAGCTATGTCTTTGTGGGGAAGAATGGCCCTGATGGTATTGACAAGGGAGACCCCTTGTGTTTTTGATCCCAATTCAGAGCAACAGAAAAAAAAAAAAAAAAAAAAAACGGCAGGAATTTTTTTTTCAGATGGTCTACAAAGACATGATTAAATAGAAAATAAATAAATATTCATAACAAAGCCAACGCAGTGCCAGATGTTACTGTTAGTTCCTCTCAGAATACTACCATCCCCGAAGACTGTTCACTCTGACAGACATGAGGGGTGAACACACACACACACACACACACACACACACACACACACACACGGAGGAGGCCTGCGAAGTGAACGAACGAACGGCGCATAATCCATCAAAGCCGACTTCTCTACTACCTAGTGACCAGGGAAGTTCATCGGGCACACTGCGACACTCCCCACCGAGGTGACCCGCGACAAATGTACGCGCTTATCACGCCGTGAGATATTTTCTGAAAAAGGTGGCCACCCCGTTGTCTATTTCATGAAAGATAAGACCGTCCCTCTGATAACGTAAACACTAAGCAGCTCACGGAGAAGGCGCTCAAATGTCAAATTTGCATCATTATCGGTGGGGGGGGGAGAAACTGGTCAGCTCATTTACAGACTCATGGGAAATGCTGTTTTTTTTTTTTCGCTCAATGTTTCATGATGTTTCTCAATCTTTAAAACGCCTTTGATGAAGATAGACAGGCAGATAAGGCAGCTGAAATGTTAAATATTCTTAGGAGGCAGCTTTATTCTACTAATGAGCAGGAGCAACAGAACAAACTATTATGTAATTACATCTTTTTCTTTTTTTTTTTTCCTTTTCTTTACAAGCCAATTAATTTTGACCTAACAGAGGTTAAGCATGTCGGTTGAATGCATTTCACGAGGAGACACGCAGTTTTTTTTTTGCTGTGATCCTCCTCTGATCCCGTTTTCTCTCCATTTGCCAAATTCCACGAGGGGATCAGAGGTCAGGCTCGGTTACAGAACAACACCTCTGGAGGTGTCAGAGGCTCCACGTCTTGCTCAGAGACACTTATACACGACAGATCTTATTAGTCTATATGCTACCGCGCGGCCCTTATTAGCAATCCTCGTGATAAATTTGCCCCATACCTGTACGGAAGAGTCGATTATCGACACATGATATGATCCACATAAATGCCGTCATATCAAGGATAATTACTCGTATCAGTATGAGCCGGACTGCCCTTGTATTGATGTTATATTCCCATCTGCACTAATTAGACCTTTCTGTGTGCAGAATGCACCGCGCGGGCAAAACACAACGCGGGCAGCGCACAACGCTCACTTGCATGAATAACAAAACTATTCTGAGGAGAGTGGCGGTGAATTCATCATTCCCTGCGTGGACTAAAAAAAGGACAGGCCGCTTTGCAAATTGTGCAGGAGGCCATGAGAAAAATTGGTAGTGCAAACATGTACCGTTAAAAATGTAGCTCCAACAATCTATTTCACGGTCTCTGAATGGCAGCGTTGATTCAGCACCACGGACAGTGACACAAGGCAGCGCTGGATCCTGAGCTGACATCGTTCCAAAAACGACAGAGTTTCATTCTCTCCTTCCTTTTTTTCCCCTCTCCATCTATCCGCACTGTCTTCGTGTGGAAAAAGAGAAAGCACGGTTTGTTTTTAAATAGTGCAACCCTCCAAAGGCGTATTGCATTCCAGCCCGCCGCTATCTTTTTAATTATTCACCCAAATGCAGCTTTGATCCGAGCACCTGACCAGGCTTCCATTTTCTTTCCAAACCGTCCTTTTAATTCAGGTTTTCAAACCATTGACGAATACTCTCGGTGTCTGAAAAAAATACCAGTAAGCGAGGAAAAAATTCCCTCTGATACGTTGGAGAAAAACACAAAACATGAAGAAAGATCATAACGAGCAAGAAGACTTGGAGCGTATGTGATGACAGATGTTGGTTCTTGATGACACAGGGGTGACACTTATCATCTGCTGTAGTTTACTGATACTGACGTACAATTCTTATCTCTTATGTCTTACTCTATTGTTCTGTTTGGACAAAATCTCAAACCCTCCATGATCTTTGTCAATCGTCTGACGTTGCACTCTGACTTTCCCAGATCTCACTGTGCAGGTAGGTGTTTGTTTCACGACTTCTGAGCTTTTATTCAATTTTAGGGTCTGCTCTATTGCAGGCTCAGTCTCTTTATGTTGTCTTTATTCTGGTACGGGTCTGAATCTATACTTAAAATGCCTCCTAACTATACCATGAAAAAATATATAATACATGAGACCAGTTGAGCTCAGTTCCCTCAGAGCTGCGGTTCTCTGTAACCTCAGGAATCACAGCGCCGTTGGTTGTCCACCCTCCTGGATAGTTTATAGCATTCACCTGGCATCCCCCGTGTAAAATAGGCCCTGTTAGATGGTTCGAATGAAAACCAGCAGGCTCCTGGCTCCCGAGGACCAGGATTGAGAACCGCTGCTGCAGAGAACATTTCTACAAGGCTTCACAGCAGTGTCTTTCATGACTGGTCCTCGGGACTTACAGCCCTGCTGGTTTTCTTTCTAAACATCTGACAGGGACTTTCATTATGCCCAGTGTGCCAGATGAATGTGATCATTTACCTGAGAGGATTGGAAAGAAAAAAAAGCAGCAGCAGCACCTGTGTCCGCCAGACCAGAAGTGTTATGAGGACAGGGGTCTTTAGTTACATAGTCTGCATACTGTAAATCCTCCATGGTACAGTGTACAAGAATTACAATTCATTATCTCCGCCAGGCTGGAGGGGATCATGTGTGTGTGTGTGTGTGTGTGTGTGTGTGTGTGTGTCTCACATACTACCGGACTCATCAGCCTTATATTTTTCTGCACGTTTCTGACTGTACCGTGATGATTCACATGTTTTAAAAAACTATTTTACTGACTGTTCTGTTTAATACCATTGTAACGCTGTCATACGTCTGACTCTTCACTCTTTTTACTGGCTGGTTAAGGCGGCAAGTCATCAACAACTGCTTCAAGAACCTTCTCACTTTCGACCATTCGGTGCCAAATTTCGGTATCTTAAGAAATCGGTTGTGTTGAGAATTCAAATAAATCAAGGTCGAAGGTTCAAGGGGATTTATCTGTCATAATAAAAATGTTTAAACGCCTTCATGCTTCACAAACAAAGAACATATAAACAAGTATATATTTGCACATGTTCATGTTCATGATCGCAATGTTCATATTAAGAAGTCTGACATCTATCCATCCACACTATCCATCACCAAGCATCAAGTATCTACACACAGAGTCCACCTCTCCTCGTCCCACTCCCATGTAGAGGTGGGGACAGGTCTCTGTAAAGATGTGATCCATCCCCTGTCCTGGATCTCTCCCCTCTCCTCCGTCCTCAGTCCGGCTGGTCAGGTTGGATGTTCGAAAGATTGGAAGTGATCAACTCAAAGTTCTCTTCTCTCTATGCAAAATCCACGCTTTCTTCTCAGATGCTGATGAATGTGTTTCTGTCATCGATTATACTTGTTTCAGCGTTTAAAACACAAAACATTAGCACAATTTGAATTTGGAGCAACTTGCTGCTGCATCTGCATGTGTCGCTGTTGCCATAGTAATAATCATTGATGCGATTTCCTGATTTTCCATGTCTTTTTGGCAGAAACTGCCATTTCACAGATGCATTACAACATAGCGAAAGGCATTTTGGCAACCGGCTAAGCTAAAAACAAGGCTACCTGGTCTGCTGCATGTCACATTTCAGCCTTTGTCATGGCTCAGAAACTGACATCCATTGAAAAGTTTGGTCTCATCTCGAGCTGAGCATCTGTAGATTAACTCCGTACGCAATGTTATCAGGATTCACTAACGTTAGGCATAATGGAAGATGGAATTAATCCCTGTTTTTGTTTTTCTTTCTTATCAGCAGCACAAAAAAAGGACAAATTCTTTGAAAAAACACGATTTCAAATGTGGATTTTCCAACTCATCTGTTCTTATTAAAACTACAGGTGTATAGCATCACAACAGGTTTTATTAAGGTGCATGAGCTGCCATTACAAAGCCACTTTCCCCCACAGAAACCAACCCCAGTTTGCTCAAACAAAACTAAATGAGCTCACAAAGGCAGCAGAAGTAGCACGAGCGTGAACGTCCCGAGCTTTCCACTCTACACAAATGTTTGCATTCTTACTCTGCCCTGTGGGGCCCCTCAGACATCCTGCTCTCCCATTGGCCTGGGCGTGCGCTCATTATGCAAATTGGGCGGTGGGCGGGGCCTATTCGCAAGAGTACGATTCGACGTCACGGGCAGAGTGGCATGTGAGGTGGTTTGGGGTGGTGAGGGGGAGTGGAAGGAGGAGAGGAGGAGGAGGAGGAGGGGGGGCTTTAAAAAAAAAAAAAAGATTTGAAAACACACACAGAGCATAAGAACAAATAAATGAGGCTGATTCCAAACAAGGGGGCTTTAAAAGGAAGAGGAGAGAGAGCAGGGAGGGAAAAACTGTGAGGAGGAGTGGGGAGAGAGGAAGATATAACGGAGGGGGGGGGAGAGAGTGTGCACTGTGCGGAGAGAGAGAGAGAGAGAGAGAGAGAGAGAGGGAGAGAGAGGGAGAGAGAGAGCAGCTCGCCGGCCCATTGAGGAAAGATGGCTACAGTCACTGCAAACGGAGTGCAGCAAGAGAATGGATTCAGCACCACGAACAGCGCCGGCAGGATGAACGGGCTTACCATCGGCCAGAACACCATTCCAATGAAGGACCACGACGCCATCAAGCTTTTCATCGGGCAGATTCCCAGAAACCTGGAGGAAAAGGACCTGAAACCCCTGTTTGAGGAATTCGGAAAGATATACGAACTCACTGTACTGAAAGACAGGTTCACGGGAATGCATAAAGGTTGGTTATTTTGGCATCTTCACTTTTTTTTTTTTTTTTTTTAGTGCTGCTTCAAGGAGAGGGGAGGAGAGAGGTGTGTGGGTTGGAGGGGGGGTGGTGGTGGTGGTGGTGGAGGAATCAAACAGCGTCCCAGTTCAGTTTCGGGGAGGGGGGTGGAGGGGGGGGCAGGCATGAAAAGTGTGTTAATTTTTGCAGATGTTTGGGACAGAGTGGGAGCCCCGCGCACGCCTCCAAACGCACGCACGCACGCACATATATGAGGAGATTTGGAGGGGGGGGTAACACGTGGAAGGTGAATGGCTCGCGAGTAGTGCATGGGGTTAATTGTTACCGCGTCCAGCCAATCCACGTGAATACTACAGCTGAAAACGCCTTTGTGTGTTTACATTGACTCTCATGTGCTGCTGATGCTGCCGCCGCCGCCGCCGCTGATGCTGCCGAGCATCCCCAGCCAGGGGGGCGGGACAGGCGGGCAGGCAGGCAGGCAGGCAGGCAGGCGCTCGAGTCGGTGGTGTGTTGTTCCTGCAGCTGCAGAAATATCTTCACAACTATACCAGAAAAAAAAAAGCAGAAACCTTCTGTTCTGCATCACAGAGTCCCATTTGCTGCATATTGTCAGAGAGGAATAAAACGCTTTCAGGGGAGCGGAAAATGCGAACCATTATCAGGCAATCAGCAGCGGTGATTAAGGTGGTGCTGGCATGCTGCTTTGACCTTTTCAGCGGGGGCTATTATGTCTCCCCACTTTTTCTTTCTCTTTCTTTTTTTTTTTTTTTTTCGGACGTCATTAGCTGGTGGAAAACACTATTTACACGGGCAGCTGTATTGTTTGTGCCGCTCCGTGGGCGGGTTTTTTTTTTTTTTTTTTTTTGCAGTCAGGAAGTACAAAGCAGGATAATAGTAGAGGCTGAGATCCAGCATGCGTCGTCTTCTCTCACCTCCCTCCCTCCCTCCCCCTTTGACACCCACCACCCCCACCTCCCCTCCTTCCTTCCTTCCTTCCCTCGTTGTCCAAAAAAACGAGCGGGCATCAGTATTCACTTTGTAATTAGTCAGGCAACGGGAAATCAGGGATCGATCACTTCTAATGATAGTTATAATAATGAGTGCCTGAGTGCGGGAAAGGCTCCGAGGCTCTTTTTTTTTAGTGACAAAGAAACCCAACACTCTTTAAAACACAACTTGTGCACTATTTCTATTATATATATATTTTTAATATTCAATGTTAAAACAACAGAACTGGGATTTAAGTGTAATTATAACAACTCTTATTTTGAAAGGTACTGTCTATTTTCATTTAATTGTTAATTTCTTCATTACAAGCTTTGAATTGCAGCAGGGTTTTTTTTTTCATTTTATTTTTCTTTTGTTGCTGAGGGAAATCTAATAATCATCCCAATGTAATAAAAAGTTACTGTTAATGTTTAATTATTGCTCTGAGTGCATTTTTTTAAAGCTTTTATTTTGTGAGGTTTTAAACATTAATTTTTTTATTGAAATCCAAAGGAAGGTCACACTTCCTGTTCTGCCCCTGTCATCAGAACACGACTGTAACAAAAGCTGCAGTTTATCATCGGCTGAACTACGGCGTGATATAAAACGGTGTGATCGCGACGCTGCTGCTGTTATTGTGATTGATTTGTCAATTCAATTAAAATAAGATATGATTTCAAATCACACACACACACACACACACACACACACACACACACACACACACACGTAGAATTGAATTCACAATCACTCCCAGTAAAAAACTAATCTATCCACAAGGCGGGCAAATTATGTATGATATGTAAGTCAGTGGCTACAGTTCATGATCTTATCGATCAGCACCAGTACGGCGCTCTGGTGGGAGAAATGACTGTGGGGCTGAGCGCTGCTTCCTTGTGTGTGTGCAGCCCTGAAGGTCTCCGTGCACCACCTGTTCCTCCAAGCACACGAGTCGCCTGGCGCTCGACCTGCTCCTCCCTCTTTCCGGCGTTCCTCTTCGGGGCCCGATGATCGATTAAAACAATATTTCTGATGTTCGTGTTGTTTACGCCTGTCCTCGGCCATCCCTGAATGTCAACACTCTGGAGGATGGTTGCCTCGGGAAGGATAATCCTGTTCCAAAGCCAGACCGTATGCCCGTTCGAATCATCCTCCACCAAGGCCACTCTGATGTATGCATTATGCCCACTTCATCCCACATGACATTCAAAGTCACTTTGGGAGCACAAGCGTGCACTTTTAATAAGATTTCTCCAATGCATTATATGGATGAGTTTTTCTTATTGGCCACTCACCTAAACCATGTTCATGCCTCCAGCGGCGTCGATATGTGACACCTGTGGACCGAAGCAAGACAGTACAAGAGTACGAAAATGGGATTAGTGTCGTTAACAAAACAGAAGTAGGTATAGTGTATCATCAGCCGTGTCACTCAAGGAGAGCAGTTTTAAAACACTGACTGAAAGCCCATTCTGGAGCCGACAAAAGCTTTTTGTAGGAGAACTGGAGGTAAAATTAATTACTTAACTGTGCAAAGTCCTTCAAAATGCTACACTTAGTTTGTTCAAACTGAATTGCGCCGTAAACAACGCGCGGAGGTCAGCGCAGACTTCTAACTTTTAAATTAAATTGTGATTTAATTTGACAAACAAACCCATCTCAAGGCCCACTTGCTGGCTATTGTCTGGAGCTTTAACCGTATCACACAAACTTCATCAGTGTCACATGGGATTGGTTCAGAAACAAAGTCAGGATGTGCAAAATAACACCAAGTGAACAAATAATTATAATAATAACAAAATAATAAACTGGCTCTTGGTGAACTTGGTGAAATATGTTCCTCCTCATTTACCTGCTGCAATAAATCTTGATAGTGAAGTTTATATTTGTGTAAAAGTTTCATTTTATCAGTGTGTTCTCAATATTTGCAAAAATAAATAAATAAATAAATAAAATAAAAATTGTTTTAAGGCATTCAGACATTAAAGCAGCAGAGTTATGGAAGAGTTGCATTGTGGTTGGACAGCACTGCTCATTAGAATTCAGCATGTAGATATATAAGAAATCAAAGGCATTTAACTGATTCAGCATTCTGAAATCAACATTAAATATAAAGTTAAAGTGACTATAATACATTTTGAACCCACAGAGATTATTTTGTGACTGCAGCCCTCCACAGCTCTACGGAGCCTTTTGTTTAGCATCTTTCAGCTCTTTGTTTTGGTTTTTCTGGCTTCACTCTTGCCACTGCATCGATTTTGTCTGCAGAAATAACTCTAAAAACTAACTATACATTAGTCACACCAGCCAAAAAGTCATCTTCCGACAAAGTTGATCGACTGGCTGTTGAACAGCACTGGAGCTTTGAGCAGCTAGAGATCCATACAGTTCCCTTGGGAGGTGGTGGAGACCAAAAGCGGAGCTCGAAGGAGAGTTAAATACTGGACTTAATTTCATCAGGTGGCCAGAAAACCCTAAAAAGGCTACCTGTAATTAATGCTAATGCCCCGCTAACAAGGTTGTAATCAACTTAAAGCGCGATAATATGTCTGTGCAGTATCCACAGTTTGTTTTCTATTGCTGCCAAGTGCCAAATAAAGAATTATGGCGGAGTTTAAATAACATCTCTCGACAGTGAAATGATTTTCAGTTTGCTGGTAGTCCATCACCCTAATACAGTAATAATGATCGGTGTATAATAACCGTATTCGTCCAAAACACAGATTGGACGAAAACGAACCTACTTGTACCCTCGGCTGAGTGTTGGAACGGCTTCAAAACTTCACAGATCTGTATAACTAACAGTCTGCTGAATGGTTTTACATCAACCTGATGCTGCACCGCCTGGATGAATGGGATTAATATACACAGACAAGGCTGCTGTAGCTGTATAGACCTTGAGTCATTTCCCCCCACGCCTCTACACAATATAAGGTTTTTGCGGTAATCTTTTATCCCCAGTATGTATTTTCACAGCGATTTAAAAAGCAGTTTGTGTTCCGTTTGCTTTTGCAAAAAAAAAAAAAGCATAATACGTGAATGGATAGTGGCTTGCTATTATGACAAAGCCCAGGAGGCTCCCTGAGTGTTGTAACGCTGTCACAAATTCAATCCAGATTTTTATCATAAACAGCAAAACACAAACATTTTTTTTTCTTTTTTTGCGCAGCAGAGCAACAGAAGACTTGGGGGGGGGGGAGTATGTAATCAGGCTCGGCTCCATCGTGATCCCTCAAAAACACAAAGTTCATGAAGATTTAGTGCTCTGCCACGAATTTAGTTTGACTACTACTCTGAAATCCCTCTTTGAGCTTCGGTTTGTGGTCGAGAAAGATTTGATTTGTTTCGGATAGGTGATGTATGTGGCTGTTGGCATCAGTTAGTAAAGCGTACCTAATGGATGATTTGCAGCACTACCTTTTTTTTTTTTTTTTTTCCACAGCCCGAGTCCTGTGACACGGAATTGCACCGTAATTATGGATTTAAGGGCAGATCAAAATATGTCACGTTAGCTCATGACTAATTCATGTGGATTGTGCTGCATCGGTTGGAACAGATGTTTTGTGCTTTGAGAATTATTTCTGTAGGCATTTTGGATACCTCCAGGGACTGACTCTGAATATCTGGGGAATTTTGTATTTTGTATTTTCATGTACACTTCAGTGGATTAGCGTAGGTTTACGCTGATATCTGTTCAGGAGGTGCTTTTTCATCTGTGTCCTCTAGCAGATGATTATATCCTGCCTCCGTAGTTGTTAGACACTGTTGCCTTTAGTGTCGGCGTGATAGTTTGTGTGTCGTCAGGGAGCCTTATACAGCGCGTGGGATGACTTGACACTATTGGCGGGCACGGCGCTCGTCGGTGCGCGGTGCAGCCAGGTCGTGCTGTTTAACATCCATCATTTCGCTGAGCACTACATTATCATAATACTTAGTGTCAGTGCCAGAACGCATGCATTGTTCAGACATGCTGAATGTTGGCGGGGGGCAAATCTTTTGCTTGAGTAGCGTTATCTATCAATCCGTCTCTGATGCTGAGAGGAGGGACTCTGAGCTGCACCACACAGCCAGGAAGAAGAGATACAAAGAGTTGTTAAATATCCTCATCCATTCTCCTCTCCTCGGTAGGTCCATGCAGTGTAATTGGCTATAAATAGCCTGCCAAATTGACATAAAAACCCCTCTCAGGCATTAAAATGTCAAAAGTAAACCACAGTAGGGCACTAATATCTAATTGCAAATGACTCATAGAATGTTACAACAAATCTTTGAAAGTGTCTTTTCCACTCGTGGACAGTTTTGTGGTTCCGTGTGAAATTTAATTCTGTTGCTTTTTATATCAAATAGTTCGAGACTTTTTTCCAAACGGGCGTGAGGAGTTACAGATCCACACTCGTATTGGGTTTTTTATCTAGAGGAAGCGTTGGGACAGTGATTGACGGTTGGCCTACGTTGAGTGACAGGTGTAGCTTAAGTCTACAGGTGACCTCTTTGATCATTAGAAAGAGGGCCGCGTGTGAAGCAGACAGCTAACCCACTCCGAGCGGCCCCGCTCCAAATGTAGATGGATTGGATCGGGCGGAAGATAGATACGACGCTCGGCAGGTAATAGTGTGGTTAACAAAGAAACACGAAGCGGCGTTTTGAGTGCTCACATCATATTTGGCTCAATACCCATGAGGGGGTCAGGCTGTCGCATTCAGCGGCATCCAGTTGTTTTACATAATTTATTATTATAATTTTTTTTTTTGCTGCTTTTTCGGAAAATTAATTTGCATTCTTTTCCCCACTTTAATGAACATTCTTGGATCCGACGTGCGAGGGGACTGAAGGAGAGCAAATTGCTCATGATTCATGAATTCGGCGCTAATGAATTGAAATTTTATACAAATTTGTTCTGGAGTTATTTCAATTACAGGTATCTGATGCCTTAAAAAAAAGCACAATTTACTCTTA
Organism: Lagodon rhomboides; assembly: GCA_039737535.1. NCBI lineage: Eukaryota > Metazoa > Chordata > Actinopteri > Spariformes > Sparidae > Lagodon > Lagodon rhomboides. The sequence continues at coordinate 32,052,118 of CM077784.1, forward strand.
ATGCCTGGATGCGTGCAATTGTGAGCGCGCACTAATTTCCATTTAAAAAACAAACTGTTTGAAGAAGCGTTACGAGGGAGGGGGGAAAGTTCTTTAAGTAATTGCCCGAAACGTGTCTGGCAGACGCAAACGCAAAGGCGCATTTCACATTTCCTGCGTTCTCTTTGAACTAGTTTGCGGGGTTCGCTTTTTTCATTTGCTTTAAATATAATTCGTTGAACTTTTGCCCCCTCGCTGAAATTATAGTGTGGTAAATTGTCTTTGATTACCAAAGTATTATTCTCACCCCACTTAACCTGCTCATCACAGGGAAGCCACCAGCCCCCTTCTGTTGAACCAGCACCAGAGCTTAGCCTTCATTTTGTCCATGTTCTCCCGCTCTTCTTCTTGTTCTTCCCTTTTAAAAAGCATCTTCCCTCCTCCAGTCTTTGGTTCATATTTGCTTTATTCTAACCTTTGATTTACAAAGGGGGGAGGTTGAAATGTTATCCGAGTTATTTACTTAAAAAAAGCGGCTGTAGGCTACATTTTTAAGCGCCAGTCCAATAACGGTGATGTGAAGCGCGGATGCATTAAAGGGCCAGACCAGAGTTTTCTCATGTTTTTATCCTTTTAACTACAAATAATCTGTATTTTACATTACTGCTAAAATCTTCACTGCAGCGTCTTACATTACAGAATGTAACACATCATAGTGAACAACATGTCTGCTTTGTAAGTGTTTCTTGTGCTTCTCAACAAGTGAAGGCAGTATGTTTTTTTAAAGGTCCATTTACATGATTTCATATACAACCACAGGGACAACAATATGGGATAATTCAGTAGTATGAATGTAATCCCATGCCAATTAGTCAACTTAAAACTTTAAGCTGACAGCCCCAACCTGCTACCAGCTGCTACCTTCCTTGTCACCTCCCCTTAAACGGTATCACCGCACCTCTCCTCGTGTTCTCCGAGCCGAACGCTCATCTGTTCCGCAACCGGCTCCCTCAATCACTGACTTACTTTGAGCTTAAGACGTCCCCTGAGCCGGGGCTAAAGTCCTGCAGATCTTCCACCACCGCAAAGAAGCCGAAAGCAGCCACGCAGCTGGCTGGAAACATTAAAGGCTACGAGGCATCAAAGCCCAGTTTAACAAGTCATTTGAACTAATGGTATCAAACGCCATTTTTTTTTTTTTTTTTTTTCTTGAAGCAACGAGACAAATGTGCCGTGAGGGGAAATCGCTTCACTTGGTTTTGATGCTGTTTCACTTCCTTTGAGGACGCTCCTGGACAAGCTGGATATCATTTAATGAAGTATAAAAAAGACAGTTACTCCAGAACAACTAAAGGTTCTGCACTTGGATATTCTTAAAGGTGCAATATGGAAGAATTAGTTGGAATTTTTTTCTTATTATCAACAGAATAAGAAGAAACGTTACATTGTCTATGTATTACAATGGCCCAGACGATATCGAGGCTCCTATGTTAATGGTGTGTACAACAATACTCCCCTGGTCCCCCGGCTCCCAGTCCACACTGATAGTTACACACCGAGCTAACAGCAGCTACCGTGCAGTTAGCAGGAGATAGCGGTTCCTCTGGTGATATGTGCCCCCATATGTTTGAAGTATGACTTCGACAGGTGGCCAGTTCTTACTTATGCACCTTCAAAGTAAAAGTACAGGAGTGTTTGAAAAAATATTTTTAAAGTGTCAAAAGTAAAAGTCATTATGCAGAGGCAGAAATGTGAAGTAGTTTAAATCGAGTGTAAATATACTTTGTTACTTCTGATCACTGAAACAAAACACAGTTCTGAAGTGAGGAGAAAAGTTGAAAAGAAAAAACATATTTTCTGAAATTATAAAATGATTCATTAAAAACTTAACCGTTTAAGTTGGACAGTTTTTGCAGTGTCTGTTTCATCGAAGGAGCTGTGAGTCTAAAGCTACTTCAGGGGAGAGGACAAGGGTCAAATAAAACTTTCCTGGTAAACTTTGCCGCATGAGTTTCACAAGACGTTTTAAAACTCAAACTACAGTAAATCATGCAGTGAAGTCTTGTCGCGCTGTACACTCAACTTCTTGGCAGAATGCAGCACAATGAAAAATGGCACAAAATAAAAAAAAAGGTTAGGGCAGTGACAGAAGAGTGTCGGCGACGGCCTACGATTCCCATAAGCCTTCGAGAACCGTGCGCCCCCCCCCGCGGGAGGCCTCGGCTCACGTCCCACAGTTTTGTAATGTCACAAAGGATGACGAGTGTTTCCCCCAGGCTCCCAAACTCTTCTGCTTTGCCGTGTGGCGCGCTGTTTCATCAGTGTCGTTTAGGTGATTTTTCCTCCTGACTAACCGTCTAGTTGTGGAGGTGGGTGAAGGTTGTCGTGAAAAGGGAGCTCTCTCTTGGCCGGGCGCCAGAGTGTGTTGCTGGGCTTTTCAGGGGGCGATGGGTGCTATGTGCTGCATGCCGGCTATCATCCGTACGTGTGTGTGTGTGTGTGTGTGTTTGAGTGTGTGAGGCTCTTTCTCTCCCATGGGAATCCTTGGCAGCAGGTGTGACATGTAGTAATGGGAAATTATGCTGCACAGTGCAAAACCTCTTCTGAACGGGGTCACCCACTGTCAGCGCTGCCAAGTGCGTAACAGAGCAGGCACACGCCCTTTAATGAAAGCTGTCACATTAAAAGTTCGGGACTTATTTGTTGATGCATATTCATTCTGCTTTTTCCCGGAAATGTTTTTCAACTCGATGAAAAGCCTCCAGATGTGTGTGTGTGTGTGTGTGTGTGAGGGGTTTCAGCTCCTCATTAAAAGGTATTCGAGTACCTTGGTAGCAGGTTGTTTCACCTGATGTGCTCTTGTTTTAAAGGAGCACTACGTAGTTTTGGGGAAGAAGGAGAAAGATCTTCATTGACTGATTTATTTTTTAAAAACATAAACTAAAGAAATAAAGAAACTCTCTTTGTTTTCATGACTGAATAAGCTGAATAAACTGATCTTAAAGGAAAACACAGTCTGGGGACCTTATTTTTCTCAGAGAACAGCTTGTTTATTCAGTTATGAAAAAACAAACTTTTCTGATTTTTGTATTTTTTACCTCATTTATATTGTAAATATCAAAATCACAAGTTTGAATTTCTCCTCCAAAACTACATAATGCCCCTTTAAGTTCCACTTCCTTCCATTTTAACTGCTTTATCTATTCCTACAGTTTCATTATTTAACTAATCTCCCTTTTTATTATTCATACATTTCATACCTCGGTTTCTTATTCAGGTGTCTTGATGTCGAGGATCTGCAGTCTGTTTTTTTTTAATTTTTTTTATGAAGTCTCTCCAGCAAAGTGTTTTTTTTCCGAGTTTAAAAAATGGTTGAATAAATGAATGAAAGACTTTTTCCTCCCTCTTGGTTCAATAACTATGAAAGTGATCATTCGTCAGAAAGCAGTATGCCATTTTTTTTTTAGTAATTGAAAAAAAAACACTCTCTGGGATGACTAAGCATTTTCCTTCACTCCCTTCAAACTTCAGGAACAAACCAGTTTTGACGCCAGTGTGTCGATCAGACTTCTGCTGTTTCGTCACGCTCGCTACGTTTTACTAAATCAAACTGAATGAGGGGAAAATCACAGACAACAATGTGGCTACGCCTTTTTATTCTACTCTCATAAACAGTGAACATATGCATGAGCTCAGTAATTCTAATCTAAAGGGGTTGTCGTATATTGAAAAAAAAAAAAGTGTACAAATTTGAATCTTATTTCTCGACCATCATGTTATTTTCTCTGAGGGTACAAAGCTATTAACTTCAGAGAGCCACATTCCAATCGTCAGCGGAGTATATGAATTCCATTTTTTTTAATATAATACATGTTTTTTTGGCGACGGCTTGTAAAAACTCTGGTAAGTCTTATGCATTACGGCCGGCGTAGACTGGAATTACCTCGGCGAAATCACAAATCTCCGGCTCCATTCAGGAGGGCACAATGTGGTTTTTGGAAGTCGGCCGCCGGAATTCTTAATCCCCGAACAAACATCGATGGAGAGGTGCGAGGCCGGCCTCACGTGGTGCATTTAGAATAGACTTTAATGGCGGAGTTATCCGACGAGGGTTCACTTTGTGCGGTCCAAACGGGCTTACATAAAGATGATGGAGAAAGTTAAAGTTCCTTTAATCTGCTGTATGGATTGTGCTGCTTTTACAGTCAGCGCTTTAACATTTTGAACACTGTAATTGATGGATACTAAATGCTGAAATCCCCAGATCATCAAAATGACATATTTACGATTTTATATTCTTCGGTTTTTATGTTTTGTGGCCTACTATAAACTCCTTAAGACTACTTAGCGTCATAAAAAGCACAACATAAAGCCATTAATTCTCCGTCGCCGCAACACTTTCTCTTTTTCTGTCTGTTATGAATGGCGGCGTGTCGCCGCGAAGCCATTGTCTGGTGGAATAAGCCTATCTCTCTCCTGTCTCCCTCACACTGCAGGATGTGCCTTTCTAACATACTGTGCCAGAGAGTCAGCACTGAAGGCCCAGAGCGCCCTCCATGAACAGAAGACTCTGCCAGGGGTAAGTGCCCCCGATCTGCCCTCTGTCATAGGCTAAAGCCCCCGGGGCAGCCAGCCCGGCATGGGAACCTGCATTAACATAGGAATTATCTCACACATGTGCACACACACACACACACTCGCCGAGGCACATGGGGACACGGTATACATTAAGACGCACACGCAGACGGAAACAGATGGAACGAGTCGCTCAGAGTTTCTCAGACTCTTTCTCCTGCTCACACACACATACACACACACACACACACACGTGCAGACATACTAAAAGAGCGCGAGTGGCCTATCTCACCTTGCAGTGTCTTATTACACTAATCACCCCGGCGGAGATATTTGATAAGCGCTCCTTCATAACAGCCCGCGCCGTCCTTCCCCTGTCCTCTCACAATATGGCTGCCGCAGACACTAATTGCCTCGAGGAATCCCGCTCTCATTATCACATATAATCAAACAGTAAGTATAAACAATCATTTTTACCATGTATATCAACATCTGGTGTTTTTGTTTTAATTCTCTCCCGTTTTTTTTTCCTTTCCTCTCCGTCTTCTATCTTTTTTTTTTCGCCTCAGGCGGCCGGGTAACTTTTTTCAATTAAAATAATGGCCTCTTCAAACGACACAGGTAAAACGTACGCGGCAGTGGGCTCTTAAGCCCACCCAGGAGGACGCCCTCAGTCGGGGATGAGCTTGAGCTCGTGGTGTCTATCTGTACTTGATGTGTGTGAGGGGGGGGGATTCGACTCTCGCATCAGGGGAATTATCGAGGTGTGATTGAATTACGCCTGCGGGTCCCTAAGAAGGAGAAGCTGTTCTAGTGCCCGGGCTCCTCGCTGCCCCCCCCTCCTTTTTTTTTTTCCCTTTCACCACATACCAAGGCACCCTCTCAGGTAGGGGCTTTAATCAGAGCCTTAGGAGATCCGTCTGAATCTCCAGGGAGGGAGAGAGGGGCAGAGAGACCGCGAGGGGAGAGACAGGAAGTGGGAGAGGAAGAAAATGGGGGATAGGGATTGGTTTGACAAAGGGGGGCAGAGATGGTTGATTGTCTGGAGGGGAGGGAGGGGGGGGATTTATATTGTTCCTCACTCTTGGGTTAATCAGTTGTTTGCACTTCACTGCATTTCGTAGGTACTTCACTGAATGTTAGGCACACTGGCGCGCCGCAGAGAAAGAGCCCCTGAGAGACGGGGGCTCCCCGGCTCGTTACCGCCTCCCGCGGCGCCGTAATGAGATGATTGTCGGTGATGGTCCGGGATAGGTGTTCCCGTCTTTATTGCCCTCGTGGAGGGGACATTCTTGTTTGTCTTCCATCTAGAAAGAGGTTAATGGCATGTTCTGTGGGGTTTGGGTAAACATTTCCCCTGTACGGCTCACAGCGAGGGGTCAGCGCTGCAATCTCAGGCTGAGCGCGGCCTGCATACAGAGGGCTAATAAAGATGTTCTGCTTTCTGTGCGCGCGTGTGTGTGTGTGTGTGTGTGATGATGCATGTATGAGACAGAGAGAGAGAGAGAGAGAGAGAGAGAGAGAGAGTTGGAGGGCCGAGAGAGGTGACACTTCTGGACAAGGCTCGTTGTCATTGTCAAGGCCTGATGGTTCGAGACGCTCCGTCGTATAATGTCGCCCTCTCGGCGGCTCGTCCACGCAGCGTTACAGACGCGATTGCGCAGTCCGGCTGTGTGACTGCGTGACTGTCAGGGCAACCCTAAATGCAAATCTTTGTTCCAGTGAGACGTCTGGCATTTAACAAAAAATAAAAAGTCCTTCTGATACATGAAACCAAAACACGATGGAAATCTGTGGCGAGCAAAACAATACTTAAAAAACGAATCTGACGGAGGTAAATATCATTTGCACCGGCTGCTTCACAGTTATGTCATACAAGGTTAAATGCAAATTAGAGTGTGTGCGCGCTTTAAAGGAGCTCTGATAGTCATCATCTGAGCGCGTTTATCCGTTTCCCCGTATACATTACATCAAACTGTTCTGTCAATCCACATTACCAGGATGAAGTCCTCGCATGGCTTTCCTCACGGAGGCCCTAAAAAGTCTGCGTACCTTTCTTTAAAGCTCGGGAGCACAAAGGACGCTGGATTTTTACTTATTTAGCTCTCGGCTTTGATCCAGCAATTTACAAAGGGTTTCTTCGAATGGAGCCTGTAGATGCGGGCGGCACTTGAAAAACAAAGCAACTCAAAAATGAAGAGGCTGAGGGGGGGGAGCTGTGTGCACGTGAGTGTGATGAACTTTTCTCTCGCAGAGGTTGCAAGAGCTCCCGGTTTTGTTGCTCGTCCGCCACATTGCAGCCTCCTGAAGCTCGGTCGGTCGAGCGAAAGAGACAACAGGCCGACGGAGAGCGCCGTGATAATGTCTTAAGTGTCATTCGCATTAAAGATGAATGGGATGAATGGAGAGTTCAAGGGCGACGGAGCAGGTGAGGCGGAGACTGTGAGCACCGATTTTCATTCGACATAATGCTGCGTAATTTGACCAACAACACATTATGCTAATTGCTGTGATTGCTAAAAAAAAGTAGGTTGCATAGAGGTTCTGGGTAGCCAGCTAGCACAACAAATATAGAATACATTTTTCAAACACCATAGGACACTATATGCGAGTGTTGCCAGTCCATTCTCACTCCCGATCGCAGCAAATACAGCAGCTCGGTTAGTGGCCCAAGGGGTGACCCTCTAGCATCGTTTCTGGAGGCGCCCCTCGAGCGCTGCAGTACGGAAAGGGAGACGAGTCCACATTAGGAGCTGGCTGGACCGGTCGAAGCAGCTGGATGGGTCAAACACAGGACTAACACCCAGGAGACCCAGTTTGTATACTGTGTGCAGCCAAAAAGTCAGAGTTGACTTGTTGTAACTCACATAACTGTCAGGTAAGTTACGTAACTGGACTTAGGTACTTATTTTAACCTGAATTACATTGCTTCCCTCACCCTAAACAAACTTACAAGTCCAAAAAGTTCTGTGGGCGAGTTTTATTTTGAAAGTCTATAATTATTGCCTTGCACATGCTAAACTGACAGAGAGGCAGGTAAGGCGTCATAGTTTGAAGCTTGGGGCAACCAAAGAAGGCGTATTTGATGACAGTCAGTGTGTGTTATTGTTGTGTATTATAACAGCACAGATTTAGAGAGAAGAATAACTAATTTGTGAGCTCAAAGTATTAATGCAAAGGTTAAAAAAAATGTCTAATTACCTCCTCCTCTCGTCTGGCTACCTGCGTAAAGTTGTGAATTACAATCAGCTTTGAAATTACAGGCTCAAATTAGGTTAACGTTGTCATCGCTGATTACGATTAGAGTTTGTTTTTCACCAAGAAATGTTCGAGTCCTCTCAGTATCCGTTTTCTCCTCACCGACTGAGCGCAGATCATCACAGTTGAAGGAACACGTACATGCCCGGCCACGCCAGGATCTCAGCCGCAGTTCTGTACTTCTACTTATATCCTTCATGTAATACATTCATTGTTACAAAGCGTCTTTGTCTCACTTCTCCCGCGCAGCGCCGACGTTTTCACATTCGCACGCTGTGTGCATTTCACAGAAGGGGGAGACTATAGGCTTAGCGGCGAGGGAAGCGAGGAGGAGGCACAGATATTTGCGCGTGTGGTCTCCGCAGGAAGCTCCGACTCTTACATCATCTCCAGATTGGCTGTGAATCTTACACTTTCCATAATTCGCGTTCCTTTATTTACTAAGTCTTGTGCTGTGCAAAGCGCATCTGAGTTGCCACCGGGGAATCTGGCTCTGCTCTGTCGTGGCTGCAGAAGCGAGCTTTGTTTACATTGTTTTGATTAATTGCATATAAAGAGCGTAATGAGCTCTTGATGTCCTGTGCATCGGATCCTGCTGCTACAGTTTGTACAGTAAATGTAATCAGAGATTCCGCCTCGTGCCCTTGGTGAGCTCGCGGCGCCGGCGTGTTTACGTGCGCATTCAGCATATTCCCCCGATGTAGGGCGGCGTGGTACCGCGTGTGGACAGGTTAGGTCATGCCGGTGAATGATTTTCTCCCCGGATCTGATTAATTCCCGGGACATTTACATGCAGACTTGGGGCAAATAGCGCTTTATGAACAATACATTACATTTCCGCTCTACCCCGACACGAATCTGTCTAGCTGCAGGTAAGGTGTTGATCAATTCTTAATGACCAAATACTTTTCTCTGAATAAATATTTTTTTGGAACACCGCCTGGCAATAGAGACAGTATGAATAATATTTGCAATTGAGGCACCAAAAATGTTTTTTTTTGTGTGTGCGTGTTTGCCAAATAGCCTCCCAACACGCCGCTATCGGAGCTGCAAACCCTTCAAACGAATCCCCGCTCGCTCTCCGTTCAGGGCCACGCCACTTTCTCCTCTCAGGCCAATTAGCTCCTGGTGCTCACATGTAACAGGCATGCTAATTGGGTGCTACTGAAGCTCGAAAGCCAATTAAAAATGTCTAGGAAAAAAAAAAAGATCCAGCTTCTCTTTGTCTCTCATTCACTTGTGTTCTCTTCTTCTTTTTCCCCTCCCCTCCCCCCCGACGCCTTCTCCCGCCTAATCATACCTCTACCACTTTCACTTCCCCCCACCGCTCTCTTTTTCCACACTTTCCTGGCGGAATGCGCTGAGTGTGGGGTTGGCAGCCCGACCGTATACTTGTCATTTTACGCGGAGGCTTTTTCTGCGGCGGGATCGACGTTTCTTGGGTTTTCTGAGTGAGGGGGGGAACCGGCGGCACCTGACCCCTGTATTGATGACGACGAGGCAGCCAAGCGCGACAGCGAAAAAGATAGGAGAGAAGAAAAAAAAAAACGCACCAAGTCGTTCTTTCTGAAGTGTTTCTCTTCAAATTTGAAAGGGTAAGCTCGAGGGTATCGGCTTCAGCCAAAGTGAGGAGGAAAATGTTTGGGCTTCTCGGCAGTTTTTTTTTTTTTTTCTTCTTCTTCCGTGCATGAAAAGTGCAGAAAATTGACTTCGGCGCGTGTCACACAAAAATGGGTCAGGGGGAAGATTGTGCAATACCAGTATTATGTGTCACTAAGCACACTGCCATGGACCGATGCATCCGTGTTCTTGACACTCTCTCCTCGCATCACACCACAGATGCGGCCACCGTAGACCTGCCATATGTCTGTGTCTGTGTCTCGCTGCACGCTGAGAATAAGCAACCAGCATCCCTCCCCCCCCGTCATTTTTACACATGCCTTCGATCGGGCGGCGAGCATGAACGCATAACCGAAAGAAAAGTTGCATTGTTTAAGTGTTATTCTAGTCTTTATTAAGAGCAGACTTCTGTTTGCAGGAAAGTGACTTCTCAGAGGTGTTAAAAGATGCGTGCTCACACGAATAAACACACTCTGCATTCGACTGCACGCCCGATACGTGACATCTGCACTCACATGCCATATCCTTCCATAATACCCATTTATATCGAAAATATGTTAATTGAAATAATCTGTAGAAGCTGCGAGGAGTATTCCAGGTGAGAGTTTTGCGCGATGTCGCATTAGGGCGTCTTATCAGAGGACATACTGAGCCCCTCTCCAGCGGGTCCACTCCTGGAAGACACGCTGCAGTTTAAACTAATTACTCAGGCCACACAGGGCCTTTACCCATTCTTTTAAGGGACAAATTGCGTTCTGTTGCCGATCAATTTGTCCTCTGTGCCAGATTTGTCAACCTCCAGTGCCCCTGAGCGGTTGCCATTATGAAGCAAAAAAAAAAAGGCCTGGGCACTGGACGTGAGACCTCTGCAAAGGCTCCCCCTGCTCTCCTCATCATCAATTACGTCTATATCATTTTCTTTCTGCTGCCCGCTTTAGAAAAGAAATTAAAAAGGGCCATTGTTTTTCTAATCCCCCTGGGATGAAAGCATTTACTACGCCGCTGCACCGCGCACGGCCATCCTGCCGATTAGGGAGTGAATGGAATCACAATCGAGGGATGCACTCGGCATTGTCTCCTATTATGTGGCTGGTGGCCCTGAATATTGTGCAAAAATTAATTTCGTTCCATCTGATGGGATTTTCAACCTTGGAGAGTACGAAATGTTAATCCTGGCAGGCAGGCGGGTGGCCATCGCGGAATGCCTGGCTGTTTTACTGGCGAATGTGGACAGGGCACAAACATAGTTGATTGTGCGCGAGCCCTTAACCAGCCCATAAAGATGGCAGGCCAGAGGCGCCGGACAAATGAGCAGGAGAGATAGTGCTTTTTAAAGGCCGCAGGGCAGGAGAGTTGTGGTGGATGGCAGCAACCAGGTCCATTTGTCCTCTTGATCTTGAACATATACTGCAATACAGTATAACAGGCCGGTGCCCGGGTTGTTCAGGTGAGGAATCTCAGCTTCTACATTTATTGAAAGACGGGTTCATGAACAATGTTGCAGTCGCAAAAAAAAAAAGAAAAGAAGAAAAGCGAGTCTTGTTGACTTCTCCGAGTGCAATTTTACTCCTGGAAGTAAGTGTATCCACGAGATCAGGGTCTGTCCGTCACCTGTCTGGTGCTTCATTCAAAACAAAACGAGTCATAAACAGGAAGACGACTGTGTGTTTTTCCTGTTTTTTTCGCAAATGAAACAAGAAATCTCAAACCTAAAATAACCAAATCTTATCTGTGTTTTTATGTTATTCTGTTTTGTGCTGTCTTTCTCCGCTGACAGGCAGTCTAAAACCTGCAGAATCATATTTGTGTGGTGGTGGATATTTAACTAAATGTTAATTACTGTACATACAGGCAACAAATGATTCAACACAACAATGATCAACCTCTCGTAGCCTTTAACTGTATATCGCTGATATAAAAATGCCTGTATGATTATTGTCAGCATCTTTCATAAACACTAATCTTTAAAATTTAAAATGTCCAATAATATTCCATATGTTGCGCCACTTTCAGCACTAACAGTGCGGACTGTGAGTAAGACTTGTGTTTTTGTTTCCTTGTTTGGTTGATGATTATTGATTCACCTGAAAACAGCAAAAAACACCGTCTTTTTTTCCACCGATGATGCGCGGGACAGATTAGAAAGACCCTCCCACAGGTCGCAGGTTTTTTATTGACAGAATGAGAAACCTTTACAGAATACGATTGCCCGCGTTATAAAATATTGAAAGATGTAGCGCAGGTAATGATCGTGGAAAGATGAGTGTCAGCCTCAGTGGATGCGTTTTGTTTTAATACGCCTTGAAAGCCGGTAAGCCGAGCGGCTCCTTCACACCCTTCCACCTCGTCGACACATTCACTATCTTTCCCTGGCTGACAGGTGGAGTCAGACTCCGCCGTGCATGCTCTCCGGTGCTAATTTATCCACTTCTTTAGCTGTAATGAGGCAGAACTGGTAAATGTGGGGACAGCATTGTTAACATTGCTGCTTCACTGGGGAAGAGGAGAAGGCTGACAAATAGTGGAGAGGGATGGAAATGAGGCCTGGGTGCTGTCATACCTCCAAGACTGATGCTTTTAGTCTTTTCCAGAGGCTGGATTGCTGTCTCGTAGTTTGGCGGCACGCTGGAATATGTCATTTCCTCAACCAATTAAACATCAAAGTTTCCGCTGCATCAAGATCAGGCTGTTTGGCAATAACAACTGGAAGGCGAAAAAATCAAAAACAAACCCAAAAAATGACTATTTGAGGAGGGGATTTTTTATTTATTTTGCCTCGAAATCATGAAAAATCCTTTTTTTGGCTAATTAACTACCCATCCTGTTCAATTTGGAGAGATCAATTTGAGAGGATCAAGGTGTAAATCTAGCTTTTTAGTTGTGCGACGCTCAAAGGATGCCTCTGTCTGGTTTCAGACAATCTGATGTCTCAATGGAAACAGGTGTTGACACCCCACAATGAGCCGGGAACAGAAAAGGTGACAGCTGCGTCGGAAACTGAACAATTGTTGGAGTCATTTTCCTTATCCCCATGACGAATTTGTGCTTTCCTTTCCTTTCCTTCCCTTTCCTTTCCATTCCTTTCCTTTCCTTTCCTTTCCTTTCCTTTCCTTCCTTTCCTTTCCTTTCCTTTCCTTTCCTTTCCTTTCCTTTCCTTTCCTTTCCTTTCCTTTCCTTTCCTTTCCCTCCCCTCATTCTCCTTCCTGTCAGGTAAGTTAGCGGCCTTTCATCGCAAATTCACAACTCGTTCTTCGCAATCACAGAAGACATCCAGGCAATCTGCACGCATTTGTTCGGAGACAAAACAAGGGGTGAAGAAAATCATGATGTTGCTGAGTTCAGCAAATCACTCCCGACTTATCAAACGCCGCAGCTAATCACACGCGGAGCGGTTTAAAAAAACTTGTGCTGATTCGAAAACACACGCCGGTGGCGAGACACACGCAGGGGACCTCGTGGCACATTTTCAGGACTTATGTCATAGGACGTCTGATATTTTTGGGAAGGGATGGAGTCATAGAACAAGGAGAGCAAGGGAGGAAAGAGATAAACTGATGAGTCATCATGAGAGAGAGAGAGAGAGAGAGAGGGAGAGAGAGAGCACAGGATGGAGATGCATTCTTGCATAATTAACACCCGAGCATCACCAGGACAAACTCCTCCATCAGCGTGTCCAAAGGATTAACTACGCCACGCGCCTCTTATCTCCCCCATTTCGTTTAAGAAAGAAAATGACCTTGCGCTTGTTTACATGCTGATTAAAGACAGGAGGGAGAGAAGGAGACGGCGAGAAAGTCAAACTGTAATCAGAAGAGTTTGTTAAGGGAAGTATTTTCGGCGCCGGTGCCTCCTCAGCAGATACAGCGAGCCGCTTGCCAGACTGTGTCACAGGAGCAACGCAGAGAGAGAGAGAGAGAGGGAAAAAACCTCAACCACCTGATGTAGCAGCTAACGAGCAATGAGTGGGCTGGGACAAAAAAGAGTGTGCGTGCGTGTGTGTGTGCGCGCGTGTTTGTTTGTGAAGGTGGTGTGTGATAAAAAAGTGTGTTTGGTGTGTGGGTGGTTCCATTAGTTAGTCTGCCTGTTTTTATTGCACTGGGAATAACTGCTGTTTCTGGGCTCCTATGAGTCAGTCTATATACTATACTATATGTGTGTGTGTGTGTGTGTGTGTGTGTGTGCCATGTGTGTAGTGTGGTGTGAGTGCTCTTGTAGTTTATTCGTGGAGGAACCAGTGTGAATTTAAGACCTTTGAAGTAAGAGCATTTGTGCAGACTCATTTTAGCTTCTTCAAGAGGGCAGTTTAGAGTTTTGTTTTTTTCCTCCGGTTTGGGATGAAGGGAGCTCCGTGTTCAGTGTTTTTTACATTGCTCGCCTGTAATTGTAGTGCGTGTAATTTGTTGGTAAAAATCACCGTAAAGAGCGCAGAAACAGGAGAGACTTGCATCTAGAGCACCCGCGAGGTACCGCTGTGGTAAATATTCCAAAACATGAAGGCCACACTTCTCACACAGCCTTTCCTCTGCTGTTTTCGTTTCTCCCTTTCTCCCCCCCTCCCTAAAAAAGTTGTCTCTTGTCTTTACTACTGGAGATAACTTTGTTTTATCATTTAGCACCGGAATAGCTGCACCTCTTTGTGCCATAAAACCCCTTTGGGCAGTAAAGCGATAAAATCAGAGTACCCACAAAAACCTCAGTGGAAAAGACTCGATGTGAAATGCAGCATGTTCGGGAATCCGAGGGTCTCGAGGCAAGTAGAAAGGGGTCATGGTTAACATGCTGTGATTGGTGGAAATGAAAGGATATGTTTATATTTCATCAAGTCTGTGTTTCTGTGTCATTTTTGGGTTCATAATTGTATTTTGGGTTACTACTAGAATAGCTTTACATGCTTCCATGCTCAATAAACACACTGTGTTCCCCCTCTGCCTGAAACGCTCTGTTTAACCGCCTGTCTCTTTAAGGCCCCGCCTCCCGAACACTCAGTCTGCCCTGATTGGTCAGCTCACGCTTGCATGAGACAGCGCTGCCAACAATGACAGAGCAGCAGTAAATCCATCAAATGTGTGACTCTGTGACGTGTGATGTCACAAAGTCAGGGAATTAAAGGCGGGGCTACTGACGAGGCGTTTCAGGAGCAGTGTTTTCTGTGGGAAAGAGGAGCTTCTTCTGCAGACTTTGACCTTTCTTTTTTTTTTACTTTTAACATGTTTTACATACACAAGAACATATATAACACACTAAGAGAAGGAGAAAAAAATAAAAAGCTTGGTCTCCTTTAAACATATAAACACGGAGAGCTGTAATTATTCCTCATGTTTATTCCGGCCTTGAAGGGCTCCTCTCCTAAATCAAGCGGGCATCTTCCGACGCTTTTAAGTATGAAATCCTCTTTTTGGTGTTGCTATTTGTACGACTACAAAGGGGGGGACTTTGTTCTAAAAACAACTGTTTGGAAGATCCACACTTTGGTTGATTAACTGTGACTTCTGAAGTCTCGTGTTCGCTTCGGCTGAACTTCAGGATTCGCCCGTCTCCGTCTGTCTTGCTTTCTTTATTTCTTCCTCTCTGTCTCTCTCATCGCGTAGTCTTCATTGCCGTCATCTCTCCTCCTTTCCCTCGTGTCACTACAATATTGGTCCTTTATCCTCTGCAGACTGTGACTCACACAAGCAGGGGAAGAAAGAAAGAAAAAAAAAACTGATGTATTGTAAACATACAGCATATCAATCCCTCTGCTAGTTTTTATCCTTCTTTTTTTCCTCATATTATGTTTGTCCTACTTTTCCAAAGGGCCTATTGGACATCTACTGGGGACTATTTGAATTACAGCAGTGGGGACAGACTGTTTGCTTGATAGGAACAAGTATTGCATCAGCCTCACTTCAGGCTTTTTTTTTTCACCATTTCATGCCGGGGCTCTCTATTCCAAACAGAGATGTATCTAAAAATCAGACACAGCTCATTGACTCGCTCTTTAATAGTTACAGTAATGCGACACATCTTTGAAGAGGGCTCAGTCATGCAGTCGTGAATGATCCGGGGCTTCTTGCTTTATGGTGTTTTCACTGTACTGCATTACAGTCTGTGTCTTATACTGTGTTTACTTGTACGTATTATTGTGGAAGTTTGTCTTGGTATTGTCTGGTGTGTTTGTTGTTGAGTTTTATGCATTTTAAAGGCCTATCTAGGGACGGGCATTGCAAAACTTCAGGCTATAAATGCTGCAGTGTGCAGTGGCATCAGTTTATGCTACACACTCGTCCCTATACAAATAAAACTAAAAGTGCAATATGTGAGAATTTAGTTTACAACATTCAAAAATGAAGCATTACCAACAGAATGTGAAGTGCTGACATTATATCAAGGATGTGTTGTGTTGCAGTTTGCATGCTAAGAAGCTAACTCTGAACCACTTCAAGATACCTCAAGGTGTGATGGTCCGATAAAACAAGACCAACCCTGAGCTGGTGCTCCAGGTCACCTGACACGACCCCGATCTGCAGGGTTAACTGAGCTCACCAGCTAACAGGGGCTACAGTTAGCAGCAGCTAGTGGTTACTCTGGTGAAACGCTGCCCTCTATTTGTTCGGAGTATAAATTCAACAAATTGGCCACTTCGTACATGTTGCACCTTTAAATAAACACATTTTTGGGTTGGGTGTTGGGGGACATTGGTCGTTTAAGGCAAAAAAGGCTCAGTCATCGAACTAAACAAGCAATTTTGGAGCAATGTTGGTAACATTTTATAATAACCATCATCAATAAAGGGAAATGAATAGTTAATTAGACTTGAGTTCATAGTTATTTCACTGTGAACAAACAATCAAATGCTTTATAAACCATTTATTAAGCAATTGTTTATTGTAAAGTTGCAGCTGATGTTTATAATACTTTGTAAATGTTTCAAAAATATTGTGAAGTTCATCTACAAATTTTAAAATCATTCGGATGGCCGTTATAAAGCTGTAACTGATGTTTGTAGACCTTTGCAGTCGCTAAATAAATAGTTTAGTGAACAGTGGAATAACCATTAACTTAAGTTTAATTAACTACAAATTTCACCATTTATTAATTCATTTTTTGGTGTTTACAGAAATACGACTTTTGTGATTTATTAACTTCATATTTGTTATTTAAAAACTACAACATAAATAACAGAAAACTTAATTCATGTCTTGAGTTATACAAATAAAATATTGGACCTATAAGAGCTAAACTCTCAATTTAAACCTGCATTAAATACATTTATTAAAAGGCTTAATGTCCGTATTTTACTCCATAAGTGATGTAGGATATAAGGTGCAGCCGTACCTGTAAATAACAGCCACTCGTGTAACATTTTCCCATCACAGACAGGCGGATAGTAAGACGGAGGGAATCTGAGAGCGAACAAGGTAGCGGCACAGAGGAGTGAAAGGTGAAACGAGGGTGCACGGGCCCCCGCTAGTTTCCGTACAGTCAGACCCGCCACTGCAGAGGAAGGCTCTGACAGTGAGGTGTCAGAAATAGCACCGAGGCTAACACCTCACCTCTTGCTTATTAATGCATCGCTCTCATAGCTGCCTCCCGATCACACACACACACATACGCAAACACAGCGCAGTGCCACAAGCAATGTAACACACACCGACAAACTTTCGCATAGCGCAGTCACACACGAGGCCGCCGAGCACACACCTCACCCGCAACACACACCTGTGCAGGGACACACACACACACACACACATACATACTCTACATTGTCAGATCAATATTGCATTACTGCAGTATGTTCTCTTCAGAGGGGTTACAGTGATAGGTGAGGGGTGTGGGTAAAAACTGTCTCTGCTGTCTGTACAGTGGCCAGACACTCGGGGCAGATCTGAGGAGACTTCACAGCTCTGACAGCCAGTTTCACCTTCTGGCTTCAATGCTGTCGCTCCTCGGTCTCCTCCAAGACTCTACCTGGGGCCTATGATCATCTATACAGCATCTGTAGGGTTTAGAGAGGCGTGTGTGTGTGTGTGTGTGTGCTGGTGGCTGATATTCTTTTAGATACTGCTCAGTCTCAAGACAGCAGGAAGCCCTTTCGTACGTTGGATGACTATGGATTTTGTCTTTTCTATTATTTACCACCAAATCTACAGAACTTTTAATTCATTGTTTTTTATTTTATTCAAGGTTTGGTTCATTTAGATTAAGATTAGGGTCAAATATTTGAAAAAAATCAATGTAAAGTTTCGGTGGTTTCGCCCCGATTTGTGCGAATAAGTTCGAAAACTTCGGCGAGTTCATGTTTTCGCATTTGTGCATGCACACGTGAGGACCCGAGGGAGTGGAGTCCTTGATGCCGACTGAAGCCCCAGCTTTTCCATTTAAACTGTATCATTAAAACGGGCAGAGAGGCGAGGGAGACGGCCCCTCCACACCTCATAAAGTGTGAGTGCCATGCCAGGCGAAGTGCCACGCACCGCTGCGTTTACGGCGAGCCAAACGCACTTTTTTTTTTTACACACCTTGTCCTCTCTCTCTCTCTCTCTCTCTCTGTCTCTCAAATCGCTTTCATGCCTATCTGTTTATATGATATTACTCACTCCCTGCCTTTTCCTACTTTTTCTGGTTTTGCCCCTGCTAAGTATTGACCGGCGTTTCAACTGCCCCCCCCCCCCTTTAGATGCCTCGCTCTCTCTCGCCCTCTTTTTTTTTTTTATGTCAAATTTCTCCAACAAGGAGTTGGAGCGTAACATTGAAAGGGTATAATCAATGGAAAAGCACCACTTAGGGAGCCCATTTGATGCATACTGTAGGGCAGAGTTGATTCAAGGGTGTGGATTGAGTCAAGCCTCATTTCGTATCCTCACCAATTAGTCATCCAGCTTGTGCCCTCTGTAACCCCCTTTTCTGGAGAAGCACGGGGCCAGACGGGCTCTCGTTTCACACTAAACTATGGATGAGTTAATTTTTTTTCTTTGCCCTCTCAATCCCAGCGCTTTTTTCCGCAAGAAGATAGAGCCATTTCTATTTTTTTATACTCCCTCCCTCTCTCTCTCTGTCCTCCTGCTTCTCACCTTTCCTGTGATAAGCCCAGGCAGACTCCCCTCTCCCCCCTAACCTCTACATCTCCTTTCTCCGCCTCCCCCTTCACTCCCTCGCGCTCGCACCTCTCCAACTTTTCCACCCGTCCGCCCATTTTCCCTCCACTATAAATCTCTACCCAAATCCTACTTAAACCTGCATCAGCAGCTGTCCTTAAAACTCCATTATCTACAATTACTTCAGCATTAGGGAGCCGGAGCACACCTGCCCCCACATAAAAGTGCCCTCGCCTAAAAATATTAAACCTGCCCAAAAGGGATTTGTGCTATTTTTTTCCCCCCTCCTTTTTTTGTTGTACCTGTGGCGAGGCTTTGAACCAAAAAAAGAAAAAAAAGCCGTCAGTCTGGATCCGTGCTCCTGATTAGTGGGTGGGTGTGTGGATGTGGGCTGCGTGCACAGTATTTAGATGGGTGGGTGGGTGGGTTTCCCGGCATGATCGCAGGTGGGAGGTCACTGGCCCCTGGCTGATTGGAGGAGAGTGCGTGTGGTCATTTGCATGTGAGCCATCGACTGTGCAGCTATGACAAACATTGCACAGTGTTTTTTCAGGCGGGTTTCTGCTATAGCAAAGCAATAATGGCGCCTATCAAGCCACTATGGACATGGTTTTTCTTCCTTGGAGTAGATGTTAGAGCTGAAGTTTTAGTCAGGAAACATCTAAATGTACTGATGATGCAGTTAAGTGCAGAACAAAAAACGTTCATTATATTAAAAAAAAAAAAGACCTGACTCAACTTAATTATGTTGATGAACGTTCTCAGTCATCCAGTTCATGGCAATTCTGAGCGGAAGGAACTCAGAATCAACTTAATTATAGAACAACCTTCACTGAACGCTCTTTTTTAGACTGAATTAACCCAAGTGTCCCTCATCAAAATATTTAATACATCAATAAAAGTTATAGTTAATTCATCTGGTTTCTCATTAAAGTCAGGATTAAAGGGTCATCATTACTGTGAAACGCGATGATGGCGAGGTTAAAGTTTGTTATGTTGTATCAGCCGCAACAAGTATATATATATGGTATATATATATATATATATATATGATATATAATCACTTTGACGGTTATTATGTTTTGGTGCTTGTTTTCACTGGTGAGCTCACAGTATACGTACAGTCAATGGCGAATGCAAGAAGAGCGCCCGTTTGCTGCACCGCTCGCTGAATTATCGCTGCTCTTTGGCTCCGTTTCCCTCGAGGAAAAATTCTAATCAAAATCAAATTTCACCCTTGTTTTTGCTACGAGCAGGTTACAAGAACTGATCTGGTAATTAGGGCTTGTAAGGACGCGGAGTTTAGTGGTCAAACATGCTAATCAGGCTCCGACAACAAAAAAAAAAAAGGGGAAGGGTTCGGGTGTTTGTGGTCACCGTGCCAGACAGATGCCAGAAGAACAAGCCAATTTGGGGGGCGAACTCGCGCAAAATATGCCGGTGTTGATGATCCTAATAATGGTCCTTGTGTGTACTTGCATGTGTGTGTGTGTGAGATGTGTGAAAAATGCTGCAGGCTGGGGGTGTAGGGTGAGATGGGGTGGGGTGGGGGGGGCACGGTGCGAGTGTTGGTAACAGACACATAGGGAGGCCGGTCGGTCGGCGGGGAGGGCGAGGAGGGAGGAGGGTGGTCGAGCGGACTCAGCTGCAGGTAGCCTGATCTGCTCTGATTGACAGTGATGGCAGATAAGGTGCTTGCGGAGAAGGGAATGTGAGCAGAGCTGCAGGCAGAGATAAGGGCCAAGATTAGCACCCTGCCACGTCACACACAGCGAGGCAGAGAGGCCGAGTCCGGCGGAGAGTGAAAGATTGAGATGTTGACGCCGAAAGGTATCGGCTACAGTGAATACAATGGGCAACCGAGAGTAAAGAGCGAGTTTATTGTATGTATGTGTCTGAATGAAGACTCTCTCTCTCTCGTGTGTGTGTGTGTGTGTGTGTGTGGTTGCTCATCAGACCGTGTCTCAGGTAGCACACACACACACACACCCTGTTGAGTGGAGGCAGCTCAGTTGGGGGGGCTTCAAGGAGGAGGGCAACTAATCAGCTCATAATCCAAGCGGCTGCCGTTTCCAGGGCAACGCCGCTGTACGTTCATGCGTGGCAAACAAATACACTCTCTCTCCCCCTCTTTTTTTTTTCTTCCCCCGTCTCCCTCTTTACGTTCCTCTTCCCTCGCTCTCCTTTGCTCGTCCTCTCGACCCCGTTCTCTCCTCCTCGGCGTCGCCCGTCGACGCGGCTCCGTTCTCACCTCTAAATTCTTCCTTTCCGTTTCCCTTCCTCCTCTCCTCTAAAAGTCTCCGTCCCCTCCGCCTAACCCCCGCGAAAATAGACTCATATATCTCCCTCTCCTGCTAATTTTCTCTCCTCTTCACTGTCAACACAACACCCATCCATTCTCCTCTCTGCGTCTTTACTCTTCCACTCTAGAAGTCCTTTGCTTTATATTCTTCCTCACTTCCTGTCTCTTTAATTTCGGCCTCCTCCCGTCTCCCCCCTCCTCCCCTGTAAACACAGACCCCCCGTCATCCCTCCGCTTTGCCTCTGCTCTTCACTTTTTTTAATTTCCTTTTTCACCCCCCCTCCTTTCCCCCACACACACTCTCTCTCTCTCTCCTTTTTTATTTCATCTCTTCCTCCCTTTTTTTTTTCCTGTAAACACTCTTGTCTTCACCCCTCCTCCCTCCCCTCGTGCCAGGGGGTCCAAGGTTGGTGTATTTGTGCAGTGATGTTGGAGGCCTTGATGATCACTCTCTAGGAGATGATTATGTGGTCAGGGCCCTGCAGCCTCCTCTCCTGCCCCGCACTGCTGGAGCTCTGCTCTGCTTCTGTGTGTCTCAGTCGTGTGTGTGTGTGTGTGTGTGTGTGTGGAAGTGAACACCGTGTGGATATATGAACATGTGCTTATTTGTGTGTGTGTGTGTGGACACTTGAATGTACAGTTCACCTTCCTCTCATTAATCCACTAATATATGCCGCTAATTAAAACGCATGTACAGACTGTTGTATTACTTGCCGTAAAAAAAAGCACGTCTCCCGCAGACCAAGGCCTTAAAGAATCTGTGCATATTTCATGTATTAAACATGTTTAATTTCACAGAATTGGGATTTAAATATTGATGAACGGTGCTCATTTTGTACGTCACTTTCCGAGCAGGTCGTCCGTGTGTCGGTTTGCCTGTCGAGTTACGCGTGCAGCCTCTTTGTCTGAGTCTGCGTCGGCCACATGTCTTTCCCCTCGCCGTCTGTCTGAGCGCTCCTCTGGAGCGGCGATGTAAATAACACATAACTGTAAATAAACAACACTCGCCGGCTCTGTTTGCTCCCTCGCTGCCGTCTCCTTCACCGTCTTTTTCCTCTCCTTCTTTTGACCTCTATCTTTTTTTTTCCAGTCTCCCTCCAAACTGCCGAGCCCCACCCCGAAAGCAAACACAGATGCCCGGAGCCCCTGGCATTTTGACTAGCTGCGATATTTTTTACCAGAGCGCGGCTGTCTGATTGCTCCGGTGTAAGTGCGAGAGAACTGCCGGTCATGGTGTTCCAGCCAGCCAAATCACCCTCCATCTCTCTCGCTCGCCGCCGGAGCGATGGCCCGACTGCGCTCATCGCTTTCACCTAGGAGAGCACAAGCAGAGGTTGGGCTGCGCCTCCGTGCCACAGAGACAATCGATTGCTTTCATAAAATAAAATGGTGGACATGAAAGGAGCTTGATAAATGACGGGCTATTTGGCCCTAATTGCAACCCTTTAAAATGTCTCGGTGATGATTTGAGCGGGCTTCGACTGAAGTTACCGAGATCAAAGTGAGGAGAGAAAGATTAAAACGCGCTGACTGGCTGCGTCTTAACTGCATGTCTCCGACTCGTGACCCCGCGTGGCCTCCGGCGCGCAGGAGCGGCCGATATTCCGCACCTTACAGCCAAAATAAATCAAAGTCTCCGCAGAAAGCTGTCTTATCACGAGTTACGCCAGTTCCTGGATCCTGTTGCAGTTAATCATCATCCCTCAACCTCAGCCTCATTACGGCTTACTAGCTCTGAATAAACATAGAGGGATGGTAGTCGAAGAAAAAAGTGAGAGTCGGGGGCTGTTGGAAGCTCATAAGCAGCGCGTTTAGGCGAGGCAATCAAAAGGAAGCGTTTAAGTGTCAAACACAGGAGCCGCAAACACAAGCAAGCCGAGAGAGAACAAATATTAATAAAGACAGATGACTGTTAAAAAGAAACGGGTGTGTGATTGGTAGAATCGAGAGGTGGTGTGTGTGTGTGTGTAAGGGGGGGGGTGATGGAGATAAATGGGGTTAGATCAAAAGGAGCCATTAGGACGATGGAGGGGAGCAAAAGAGGTGGTGGTGGGGGAGAGCGGGGAGCCGGTGCTGGTCTGCCAGGCATCCCCTGAGCCGACTCAGAGACGATGTTTAATCAGGCCTGTGAACCTACGAGACTGAGGTCACCCCGGCACACTCATTAGACCTGATGGGAGCACTGTACCACGACAGATGAGTGCAATCTTTACTCCGTTCATCCATCTCTCAAAACACACACATATAATCACCTCGCCCTCGCGTGCCCACCCCCTCCCGCCCCCCCCTGAATGCCTCATCTCGCCACCCTGTTATTCGTGTCTACGCGTGCGCACGCAAGGACACGAATACTTACACATCGCGCGCGCTCGCGTCGGCCTCCTCTCTGGCCCGTTACGCGCCGCGCGTAAGCAATAGTTTGGGCGCGAGCCAGGGATCTCCAGGAAAGATGAGCCTCGGAATTGATAAAGTGGACAAAGGGAAATGACTCCGTAATGGATGGCAGGAGGCTTGTAGGGAACAAATAAATACAAGGCTCCAAATGCGCCGTCGGATTAATAGCAGTCGGTCGTCCAAAAGCTTCATTTGCCGCGGCTCGCCCTTAAACACATTCATAAAAAAAAACCAAACTAAACGCAATGTTTAATCAATGCCGTCTGCCACCTGGAAACGGCGGTTGCTCCTCTCGGACCGAGCGTGTTTTAGAGTCGGGGGAGTTGATAAGGGTTGGACGGAGGGGGGGGGGGGATGTTTGCCGAAGCTAAGCACACAGTCCTGCACGCTTCCCTCCACCTACATTAAGGAGCAGAGATTTATTACCATGCAAATGACAATCCACGGCGCATGCCAAGGAGTTAATTACATGCCAACCTATCAGAGGAGTTACATGACAAAATAGATTTGGCATTGGCAGATTAGGATGGAATCAGGAGGACGAGGAGGAGGAGGAGGAGGAGGAAGAAGGGGAAAAAATAGAGAAGAGAAAAGGTGTTTGCGTTGTGTCAATTCCAGCTGAGAGCATTCCAGTTGTGGTCACAACATTTTTTCAGAGATTGTCTGGACACACACACACAAACAGCCCCGGAAAAATAAACATCAGACAGGTTAGCCTGCAGTATTGTTATTGCATCCAGTATTACAAAGAAAGACAATAAGTATATTGTCTGCCTTTTATTGCCTCTGTTGCCGCTCCCTCACTCCACCAGCCCGCCAGTTGGAAATATCCAAACTGTTTATATTACAGCACTTCTTTTGCTGAATGTTGGTTATTGAAACTGGCAAGGATGAGAACTGTCAATATAATGAGACAATATTCACACCCCGTGCACTCGGTATACAATACAGAGAAAACAGCGTTGCGCAGGCATCCCAGAGCAAACAGGGATTTCATTGCCATTGTGCAAAAAAAAGGAAACTTACCTCTGCAAAAAGAAAAGGGGGGGAATAAAGAGTGCTTTATATTTCTCTTACGGGAAGAGCAGAGAATGTCCTATAAATCCTGATCGTGACAGCCGTGTAAATATTTATGTTCACAAGCCAGACTGAGACTAACAGCAGAGGACATTGTGACTGGGGAACTGGGAATGTAGCCTACCCTGCTCGGCGCATTAACTCAATATTCATCTTCCTCCCTCGCTCTATTTCTCCCAGTATCTTCCCTGCTGCAGACCACACATGTATATTCATTACTGACCTCTGACTGTCTCGACGGTGGGAGCCGCGAGCCCTGAAGGCCGGCGTGACGGCACCGCGAAGCCCGTCATGAGCGCGCGACGGCGGCTCAATGAGAGGGCTTTTGTGTGTCGCGGAAAATGAGAGGTAATGAATGCGGATGCGAGCGTGAGCTGTCTGGGGCGGCCATTTGTATCTTTGTTTGCTTCACTGTAGTTCTGCCAGCTCTCTTTTAGGGCGAGTGACTTGCGCTGTGGGTGGACGGAGGAGGGGGGTGACAACATGGGAGAGGACATGACTCGGTAGGCTGCCGGGGACGCTGGTGGGGAACACTCCGGGTCGGCGGGCGAGAGAGAGAGGGTGGCAGTTGGTGTCAAAGCCGCTTTTGTCTCGTCTTTGTTTCAAAGTGTGCAGATAGGTATCCTCGCGGATAGGACAGCGGCTTTGTGAGGATTAAAACGTATAATTTACAAGCAGTTGTAACGGTGCTGATATAAGTGGAGAGAGATGTCTGGAAGGCTTGTGTGAGGGGCCGGGTGAAGTCTGAAGTGATCTGATAACAGTGCCAACATAATACCTGGGGTTTCCGTACCGATGACATATTCTTTTGGCACTTCACATTGAATAAATAAAGGTGTGTTTTATCTACGGTCCACGACTTTGTCCAGGAAAGGCACATTGATGATGTGCCTAAATGATGCACTCTTTGTCCCCAGAGGATGAATCCTATTGACTTTAGTGTTCCCCTGACGTTTGCTCGACCACCACCAGCAGGCAGACTTTGTTGTTTTTTACTATTCAAACTGTTGAATGAATTGTCATAAAATTTGGTGAACACGTTCATGCTCCCCTCAGGATGAACCCTACATATGTGGGTGTTCACTTTACCTTTTTTCAAGCATCATCATCAGAATAACATTTTCATTCGCCTAATAATTTGGTTTTTAACCAAATGACTGCAAAACTAATGAATCCCCTCAGCCTCAGCTGTACTTGCAGTAAACATTAGACCTTATTTTTGTATATGTCTGAAACCAAAAGTGTGTGAACTACATGCTATTTCTAAGTACAGGACACTACACCAGCATAAATATCCCACAATGCAATGCGGTAATGACGACCGCGGTGACAACATAACAGACAATGGCGGACAGTGACGACAGCAGCGCCTGCATAACATAAATAAGTGTTAGTACAAAGTGTCACTTTGTTAGGGCGATGCATTTTTTATTTTTAAATCAGCTCGTTGTTCATAGGCTCTCTGGAAGTGTCCCAAAAGATACATAATTCTGTTTACTCACATAAAAGTACGTTGAATGACAGTGCACCTATTGGATATGTAGTGCTGTTTCAGATGGATCGATTGTCATGTTGTGTGCATGTCGGCACGCAGATATTAGCATGTAGCCCAAAGCACAGCGAGCACGGCTGTACAGTCTTTGTGCTTTGCTTAAGAAAAATAGGCGAAAAATCTCAAATGCACGGTTGCGTTGTATAAAAACTTTGTCTGAATTAAATACAAATCCAAAAACCAGCATAATTATCATTCACATCAGGAAAAAATCGTAAGAACAAGTGAGCCGAGACA
Organism: Lagodon rhomboides; assembly: GCA_039737535.1. Lineage (NCBI taxonomy): Eukaryota > Metazoa > Chordata > Actinopteri > Spariformes > Sparidae > Lagodon > Lagodon rhomboides. The sequence goes on from CM077784.1 coordinate 32,078,186, forward strand.
CGAAATCTGAAGAGGCAACTTTATGAGACATTTTGGTCAGTAACAGAGAAACTTTGGAAGTTTGGGTGTGTGTGTGTGTGTGTGTGTGTGTGTGTCCTTCCGTGTCTCAGTACAAACATTATTTCTTCATTACCAAGGCAGGAATTTTGAAAACAATCCAGTATGTATAGTTAGTGTTGGCAGAATGTTTGTGCCTCGCGTCGTATGTGCGAGTGTGTGTGTGTGTGTGTGGGTGGGAGAGAGAGAATACGTCTATATGTGTGTGGGAGATGAGGGGACTGCTGTGGCCGCCGGGAGACAGGGGGTCTAACGAGGATGTATGGCTGTTTCAAAATCCATCTGCAGACATTTTTCTACCGTCATTCACTCCTTCTGTCTCCCCACAACACACCTCATCCCACCTCTTCACGCACACACACACACACACACACACACACACTCCAACAACAATCCTCTGTGTGCCATTACGTCCACTATTACAGCATTCTCCCAGAGCTGACAAATCGGAGGCGTGCCTGGAATCCAGAGCTGCCGCGGCCCGAGCCTCGTCTTAGCCCCTGTAATGGAGGTAAAACCTTTATCAGTCTCCTAAGCTGCCCGGGTCCTATCTCTGCCTTACCTCCAGGTTATTTAGATCCACTTTGGCTTCAAAAAAAAAAAAATTCAAGCACGGGAAAGGTCTCGCTATCGTCTCATTTCTTTTTTCGCGGCTGATTAATTAGCCGATAGTCTAATTTTCATTTAAGAAGGGGAGAATGTATGTAATGATGGAGCTTCGGTATAGGTCTCGCTGCTTAGAATAATAGTAAAAGGTATAACGATAAGACACATACAGTCAAAGACACCCGAGGGACCTTATAGGAGAGTATTTAAACAACATTTTATGGACTGTTGTTAAAGAAACGGCTTCAGAGTAAAAGCAGATTTTGCCTTAAAACAGGTCATCTTTATTTTTGGAGCGTCTGAGTTTCCTTCTATTTACATCTACAGCATTCAAATCGGCTTTTCTCGCAGTGCTGCAGGTGTTTTTCGACTGATGCGAGAGAGGAAAAAAAAATCAATGATTGACAGCCTATTTGTTGTCAAATGATTGCAATCCCCATACGTTCAATATATATCGCTCTCTGAGCTCGTGTGTGAGCGGGAATATACGTCTGCATTTTATTTCCAGTTTTTCTTGGATTACTCCTGAATTGGAACAGCTGTACAATAACACCCCCTCAATGTGCGGCGCGGTTTGTTTTGCTAAAATTATTTGGATGGAACAAAAATCTTTAAACCGTTTTTCAAATCATCATGCTTGTTTTATAAAAAGCCATTTTTTTTTCCCACCCCACACACACACATCCGCGAAGCTCCTTCAGTACCTGGTGCCATTTTTAGGATCGGCGGGAACAACACTTGGCAGCCGAGCCTGTTCTCTCGTTTCACCCACAGAGTTAAATAGGAAAATTAGAGCGGCGCGCAAACTGTTTAAGTCGTTCGTGTCAGCGTTTGAGCAGGTTTCCGTGGCGTTCTCAGGCAGGTTTGACAGCTCAGACACTTGTTGACGTGCGCTCGTTCAGTCAGCTGTTTAGTTGTCCCCGACGCAGCGTGGACCGAGTGAAACAAAAGCTTTCATAATGTACATTTACATGTAATTCATGTTTTCTTTTTTCTTTTTGCAGCGTGAAAGTTAAGTAAAGCCAGCTGACTTATCTCGCTGTGATTCGTAGCGTAAGCTGTTTTCGCCCAGCTCCGTATCTCCCTCCCAAATACCTTATGCAAACGTGAATTGACAAGACTATTACCATGTAAACAGAAATTACACAGACTGCAACGCTGACAGCGAATTGGATAAAGTGCTTACTTGACCCAGCTGCACAGCTCCTGCTGCATATCCCCACTATATTTCGGGCGCTTAGAAATTAAGCTGCGGCTGTTATTATTAATTTACTTAGATATGAGAGGATAATGTTTGTGGTAATTCTTGTCTCTCTGAGCATAATTCGAGTAAGTACATATTTTTTGATAAATAAGTGCAAAATATTCGGAAGCTTGAAAACTAAATGTGTTTGATTGATCACATATTTGACTAATTTAATCTCCAGGTAGCACCGGGACAGTTTCCACGGTACGAGCAGAAACTCGGTGAACCAAAACAGACCCACGGGTACACCGATGTATACAACATACCGGAGAATACACAACATCGCGTGCACACAATGAATACTTTATTTTTTGGGGGGAGGTATTTTAACAACCCAAGTGGCACTTGGAAATAGAGAGGATTATATGAAAGGTCTGTAGTTGTTTACCTGTTCACTTGATATAGCCGAAAATATCTGCAAATTAAATTTCACAGTCTGCGCTTAAACCTCGGCTAATCCAAATATTGAGCTGAGGAGCGCATTTTAATTAAAACACTGGGATCACAGTACAGAACTAGTCTGATTCGGGTGAAAGGTAAAAAAAAAAAAAATCACTCTGGAATCATCCACATCAGACGGAGAGTTCCTCCGAATCAATAAACAGTGAGACGGGCCGATTTGCATCTACTGTACGAACACGATCGCTCTCTTTTACTGTTTGGGGAAAAGAGGAGCGCCGCGCCTCTCATTACTCATAATAATGCAAGTTAGCATATTTTATCAGCCAAAACAATGCAATCCGATTAAAAACAAATTATGACAGCGCTGTTTGTTCGGAGGAGGACTAAGACATTAGGCCAACTTATTCAGCTCAATTACCGTATGACTCGTCGGGCTTAATGGATGAAATTGTCGGAGACCCAAAAACTGTCGGTATTTCAGACGAATAACTCGCACGGGACTAATTTGTCATATCGAGTTTCTTTACCAGGCAGTGATCTTCTCGTCTAACCCAAAAAGTCAGCATGCGCCGTTAGATTAATGACGAGTTTTTTTTTAATATTCCGGATACAAAGTAATAAAAAGCGAAATGCAGAGACGTGACATCTGAGGGTAATCTATGATCACGCATTGCACCGTTTTGGTGCAACACCTTTGCCTCGCTGCCAGTGGTAACAGGTACCCGGCTGCACCTTAGCTGGGTGATGTCATTGTCACCGACGGGCGCCGGGGTCAGCGTGTTGTGTCGACCTCGCAACTCTTCTGTCTTCTCCCCTCCTTATCTGCTCTCCCAGGTAGCTGTCTAATCCGCCTTCCTCTGCATGTCCGCTCGCCTCAAACTTCTTTGTTCCTTCTTCTCTTCTCTTTGATCCAAATAGTGGACAAAGATAGACGGAGGAACAACAACAGCTCTTCCTGCTCTTTGGGCAAAATGTCAGCGCGGAGAGGCAGCACACCTTCCCTGATATTACAGTTTTCGCCAGATTTCCCCCCTCGCCTTTTTTACTCCCTCTCCTCTTCTTTCATCTCCTCCTCCTCCTCCTCCTCCTCCTCCTTTTTCCACCAGACAGTTTAGATTCATTTCTCTCTGATGGCTCCATCCCAACCTGGCGGGGTAAGGGAGGGCAACAACAGAAACAATAGCGGAGGGCTTTCCTGAGGTCTTTTCACAGATGCCAGGTTGAATCAAACAATATCAGCATGCGAGTGAATCACCCCGGACGATAATGTAATGTTTGTCACGCGCTGTTCATGTATTCACATAGACATATCCCTGCGCGCCACACAGACACACACACACACACACTCAGCCTCTCAAGCCCCTAAGCTTCTTGCACCCCTGATGGGAGACAGTGCCTTGCTGGTAGTGGTGATAAAGCATTTCCAGGCTGCTCTGCCCAGCCCTAACCTCCTGCCTGTGTCTCTTCCTGCTCCACAAACCCAAGCCCCTGCTGGTTAAACCTATCGATCCCCACAGCCACACAGCTACACCCAAGACAAAGCCTCTCTCCTCCCCGCTCGCTCTCTCTCCCTGAGTCAGAGACAAAGCTGAATTTTCTTCCGTGTTTATTCCCTCCGGTGTGTCAGCGGTGTGGATTTGAAAGATTTCCTGCTCTGATGTCAGCGTGCGAGCGTGCGTGTCTTGTGTCGATCATCAGCGCAGGTCCGACACATTTTTTTTTTTCCCGAATGCATATGTTGCATGCGTGTCAATTTTATGATGGAAGGCCGGGTCCGCGTCCATGCCCTCAAAGTCAGCTTGCAATTAAAAGGCGGGGGGGAATGACTGTGTTAAAATGGCACTTAAGGAGCCGGGAGCTCAGCTGGCTAGACCCATTTCTGTTAGAGTGGCCGCTGACGACTCCCAATTCTCTCAACCAATTATCTGAGCACTCATCTATGCACAGCGGGGCCACTCCCCTCCCTTGACCAATCAGAGACCTGAGTGCCCGAGGTTAGTCACCATGGCAAATCAGTCCGGCGTCCCGAAACAAAGTCAAAGACAGTCTGGTGGAGAATAATGTGAAATTTGGGGTGTTGTGATGTCAGCACAAGTCTCCTCGAATAAATAACATCCAACTTCACAAAAACAAATTCTTGCAGACTCAAATTAATGGATGGTCTTCATATTTTCCAGAGGTCAAGAGTCCTGGTTGGAGCCACTGAGTCACCTCAGTATTGTATTTATTCCAGATGTTTCCATCTGTCTTGGTCCTGTAATGATACTGGAGGGCTACTGAGCCCAGAAAACCTCCTCCTTCCCCCCAGCAATCCAAAGCTCCTGTGCTAGCTAGCGGCGTAGCTGCACGGCTAACCCGGTCAACTAGCTGCTACAGTTAAGCTTAGCTCACACTACCGGATTTTAGCCCTGATCTTTCACTCGCCGACGATTTTTGGAGATCGCTGGTAAAAGAAAACCCAGATCAGGGGCAAACCGGCATCGTGTGAAGGACGATTGGTATGTGTGAAATGTTAAGAGCCGTTTTGGGGAGCCAGGAATGAGCCGAGGCCGACGAGGGTCGACGCTACTCTCCTGTCTCCCTCTCTCCTCTGCTGTAACTCCACAGTAGCTCTCTGAACCCAGTTTTATCAGGCGTTTATGTGTATGAAGCAGACATAACAATAGCCTATAGACTCTATAAGAAAATGTACACACAAGTATTCCAACACCTGTAACAGTGTCGTCCTTGCTGAACCGCACCACGTATTTTTCAATACCTAACCTAACCTGTATTCTTTTCTTTGTCTTCCTTATCTTTTCGCTGCAAATCAGTGCACAAACAACTCAGACCCCCTGTCGCTGATCAGTCATGTAGCGTGTAGCAAACCACAATGACCAGAAGTCTCCAGACTTCAAGGCACAGTTGTGCAGTTGCGTGGTGTGAACAGGACGGCGATGTGACGACTTTGAAAGTCCTGTTGTGTGACCAAACCATTAGCGGCAGTTAGTGACTTCAGTGTTACAAGAGAAAGGGTCTGTGTTGAAAATCGCCCCCCCTGATACTTTCATCGAGTCCCTAACGAAAAGGTTTAGCTCCTGAGTCGAGAGTGAGTTTTTTTTTCTAATGAAAACTCAGTCGACTGAAACTTTTCTAGTTTACCAAAGTAGATCTACCATAAAAAACTCCAGCTAGAAATTGACGTGGTGCAGGAGGTAGAACTGAAAATGGAAACAGAACAAGAGCTGGAACTAGGAAAGTAGAACAACAACTGGAATTTACAATTTAACCAGAACTAAACTTGAAGTAGAAATATTGTCACCACTATGGGAGGAAGAAACAAAAAACTACAAGTTAAACTACAACTATAATTTGAACTGGAAGTAAAACTAAAATGGGAGTTAGGGTTAGTATGGGAGGTGGAGAAACATTAACTAGGAATGAACCTACAAGTTAAACTAGAACTAGGACTGCTTCTATGATGCAGAACTACTTAGATAGGACTAGAACTTACAATAAAATGTCCTTTTTTCAGTTGAATACTAAAGAATTCAGTGTTTTGGACCACTGGAAATGTTCAGCTAGGCCGACTCAAACTAAAAACAGAGGAAACAGATTGTGTTTATTATTAAAAGTAGATGTTTTCTCTTTTGTTAAAGATGGATTATATTCTAGAAAGTAGCTGCATGATTGATTGAGGTGTTATCAATCCAGTGGCTCACATGTCCAGTCTCACACAGAGGTGGTGCTGGAAATGTAAATTACTGAGAGTTGATAGACTCCAGTTATGGAGGAAAAACAGGTTGCAGTTCACAGCTGAGCGCCCGTGGCTAGCTGTCAGATCAATAAGAAGCTTCCACATCATCTCCTCTCTTATAGCATGTGAGAACACACCCACTCGTACGCAGGAGAGCATGTGTGTGTGAGCGCTCACATGCGCCACACACTGTCATGCAAATCCTGAAACATTTGAGGGGTTATTTCCACATTATATCTAGGGCATCCATTTTATTGGAGGCCTGGAATTAAAACTTCATCCACTGGCGAAGAGGGTTCTGTGAGTGGCAATAATTGAGGGAATATTGCCTGTCTCGAAGAGCGAGCCACGCTTTTACGTGAGGGCCCAGAAAGTCATTTCATTTTTCTGCCCATTACTTTTTTCCTTCTTCGTCTTCTTTTTTTTTTCTTCTTTTTTTTTTTCTCTCCTTTTTTTTAATCAAAGCGATGTTGAGCTGGTGCTTTGAGACTGGGGGATAGAGATGGAACATGTGTGGCGGCGGCGGCGGTTGGGGCAGATGGAGGAACGAGGGGGGGAGAAAAAGGCACGGGGAGATGAGTAGGACTGATGTGACCGAGGGAATTACCTGAAAGAAAGATGGGGAAAAGAGCGGGGAGGGGGGAGGACGTTGATGGGAGTGAGCGGGTGCCAGCATCAGAAGAAGATGGGGCGAGAGTGATATATATGTCAGGGTTGTGTGTGTGTGTGTGTGTGTGTGTGTGAGACTCTCTGTGACACTCTCCCCATCTCATCCCACCCAACATGCCTCTCCCTGCTCTCTCCACTCCTTTCCCATCCACTTTCACCCCTTCCTCTCCTCTCTCTCTCTCTCGCTCTCTCTCTCGCCCCTTCTCCCCCCTCCCTCCTCCCCCCCCACTGTTTACGCTGACAGTAATTTGACAGGCCTGGGGTTGACAGACTTGAAGCCGGCAGGGTAAGCGATTGTCAGGCCTGGCGTTGTTGGGCAGCTGCTGACTGGCTGAGGAGCTGGCAGTGAGATCGGGAAGCTGCGACTGGCCAGGGGGATTGATGGGGAGGCGAGGGAGAGCTGTCGCTACGGTGATGCGATGGAGTGGGATAGACGGCCCTTGAGAGGCCCAGAGGGGGGTTTCGGGGGAGGTGTTCGCGGCGCAACCTCAGCTCAGCCCCAAGACGTGCCACCTCTTTGATTACTACTCTGCAATCTTCTACAGACAGGAGCGAGACACCTCTCATACCTCGGCCTTCACGCAAATACTTTTCCCATCAGTCATCAGGCCGCACAGGCATACGGACAGTTGCGGTCTCTTATTTATTTATTTTTTTTGACCAGGCTGGATTGAGTAGATGCTATCTATCCAGGCGTAACGACAGACAACCTCACCATGAAAATACGGAATGAAAAAAAGCGGATTGTTTCGGCAGCTTGTATCCGCTAAGCCCCGTTAGTCACACCCAGTTAGGACTATCTGGAGAACAAATAAATCAATTAAAATGAAGAAAACAAACAAACAACAACAAAAACATTTTTTTGTGCCAGCGAAGGAAGAGATAAATAAAGTCAGGGTTTTTTTTTTTGATGGAGTTGAAAGGCAAAGCTAGGTGCGGGGAGCAGAGTGCCAGCTGGACCCGGTGCTGGGGAGTCCCCCGAAGGGTTCGCACGTACTTATGTAACCCTGTTGAGATGCAGCCAGGTGGGCACACACACACATATACACAAACATAAACACACATACATACATACACAGGACACAGGACACGGCGGATAATCTGCGGGGTCCAAGCGTTACTCATACACATTCATGCGGACTCGCACTAGTAGCATACACAATGCAGCAGATGCCAACCTGGCTTGACTTCACGAGTGGACAAACAATCTAAACACACACACACAAACACACACACACGCAAATTGTATACACATACATGCACACACACACACACACACAGCACTCTTGGCAACCTCAGCAACCCAGAGGAAATCAGCATTACTTAGGATTAAAACAAAAGGGGCCTAAAGCTTTGACGTGATGTGCATGTTTTCTCATCCATCCTAATCTCTTTCTCTTTCTCTGGCAGTCTGCAATCTTCATGGCTTCCTCCTCTCTCTCTCTCTCTCTCTCTCCTGTCCTTGCCTCATCCTCGGCTAGCACCGTTGTTGGACGGAGCGAGAGGAAAAGGGCTCAACTCGTTTCCCCCGTTGACGTCGATGTGTTTGTAGAATCGCGCCGCGAGGTTTTCAGTCGGGATTCGAAAAGACTGCGGCTCGTAAAACTCACTCAGAACTTAACTATGTAAGCTTTCACTTCAAATAAGGGAAAGAAAAAAAAAACACCAAGCACACAGTTACGTGGTTTTTATCCGCCATCAGCAATAACCTAGTACGGCTGTACCTGTGGACACATCAGAGGGGTTTATGGGATCTTTATTCCTGATTGCACCCTTGTGAGCTGACAACGGCATAAATCTCAGCGGTGCTTTAAGCAGCAGCATATGCAGCTATGAAATGCTCAGGGAGGTTGTTACAGTGAAAAAAGAGGGAGAGGAAAAATCTTCCTTACATCAGTTCGGCCTACGTGCTTCTCCGGAGACTCTCCCCCAGCTTCTACACTGCAAAAAAAAACAGTCTATATGAGATGTTATTGAACTGCATTTGATCATTAAACCTTATTGGTGTTGAAATGAGTGAACCAATTGGGTTGCAGGGTGACATCGCTCTAAACTTCCAATGTAATCACCTCGGCGGGTTCAAGGATTTTATCCTGTTAAAAACTGACAGGCTGATCATCATCAAACCGATTATTAGATTGGAATTACATTGAACTTTCTTTTTCTGCCCCGTCAGAAAGTTTAAAATTGTTATGTAAAGTTGCTTCATTTATTCACAGACGTAACTTAATAGAGAGTTTATTCGAAGGTAGGCTGTTTGCTTTTGTAACCGCACTCATCTCTGCTATAGACCAAACCGCCGTTATAGACACACAGTCGCATCCTCGTCGCAAAACAACTGAACAGGTCGATCGTCAGCGACACCCAAAACGGCTAATATCACTCTTCTCAACACATCATGACCCGGACGGTCACTGATTGGTTAGGTTTAGGCAAGAAAACAACTTGGTTAGGTTTAGGAAAACATCGTGGTTTGGGGTTAAAATAGCTTTAAAGTTATAAATGTAGCTACGTTACCGAGGTAACTTAGGTTACAGTGTGAATGTGACGTAACACTGAACACGAACATCGTCTACTGAATGAAAGTCTCGTGCTTGTTTCACCCGACGGTCCATCCCCAACCTCCTCCCTATGTGGACTTGGCTCTCTTTACTTTTCTGCTCCCAACTTCCTTGTTTTTGAGCCATAATAACTACCGCAGATGCTAAAGGGTCACCGCCTAACAACGAACGTAACTATGGGTTGCAATCAGCTGTTTAGTTACAACAATTCGTGCAAACTGATCATTGAAAAACGGTTCTCGGTCACATAATGCCATCAAAAGCTATTTGCATACTGTATTAAAATTACATTTCTTAGTAAAATAACAATGACTTTCAAGTTAATGCTTAATAAATAAACATAACCTGCACATGAAGTTTGTTTTGTATTAAAAGTGGGTTGATAACTCATCTGCCCTTTGCTTCGAGGACAACAACGCTGTGTTGATTGTGCCGTGATGAATCACTCGTTAGGGAGGACATTTGCTGCGGCGTACAGACTGACGCTAGTCAACACCGTCATCACTTTGGCTTGTCCCAACCTGCACCTGCTGCTCCTTCACTAAACAGAGCTGAAACCTATTCCCATCCCTGTCTCTTAATCAACACTGAAACGTCAAGTAAGGCTAACTCATTTTGGCAGAGGTGCCAGGGCCCCATGTTAACATCCTCCCCAGTGTTCAATTGAGCAGAATTCCTCAGGCCCTTATCCCTCCCTTACCTCGCCACGTCTCCTTTGCTTTGCTAACCGAAAGCATTTTCTCATATAAGCCTGTCATGAAAGCACGGAGGGAGAACGTGGGCGAAATTTTGTCAAACAAAAGGTAGAAAAGGGACTATGGAGTTTGAAAAAAATAAACAAATAAAAAAAATTGGACCACCTCAAATCCACCTTGGATTCGAGGTGGTTCTTCCAGCAAGACTGCTGTATCTTCCGGGAGGAAAATGGAGACATGATCGCGCTAGAAATGGTGAAACGAATTAAACATTATTTAATTAAATCTCCATATATTCGTTTTTTGCTCATCTATCGGACGGTCTCTCCTCGCAGTGGTGTTTCTTTAACGAGGACTTTTCTGTAATGGACCCTTAACGAGGAGTGAGCCTCCCTGCCTGGCCCAGCATCTGTGCTCTGCCTTGCTGGGTAGATTACGGCGTGCTTCAGCCAAAGTGCCCATCACCACTCCCTTGCAGCCTGTTACTCCATCCCTAATCCAGCCTGCCGAGATGCCGCACTTTCTCGACTCTCAGGCCATATGCTCACCCAAAGATCAACTGAGATGGGAGGGTGAAGAGGCACAGCTTGAGCCGGCTGCTTTCTGACTTTAGGGTGCGAGCTTTTTTTTTTTTTTTCCAGAGTGAGTGAGCTCTTCCTCGCTTTTCCTTGTGAATCTCTCTCAGCGAGGGGAGCGAAGGAAGGCGAAGGCTGTTAATTCATGGCAGCAGATGGAGACGTCAACTCTTATTGTTCTCCTGTGCGAAGTCTGAACAGGACTGGTAAGCCACTGTCGCTAATCACAGCCCCGCACATGGTCCCAAGTTGATATGGTGATTACTGGGGATATGGAGATGTCTGACATTATGGATCCTGCATGCTGGGAGACCAGACTGGGCTTGGGGCTTCGGGGAGCCCACTGGGAAGCGAGGCTGCTCTGGGGCTCACGCATAACCTGGATGCGGAGCCTGCTCCTATGGAGGGCAGCGGGGGAGAGGCTGCCACGGACCCACCAGTGAGCTATGACCTTTCCATAGCCTCTGTCTGATCTGGAGTGCTGGTGAGATGTACAGCCCTTGGAGGAACAGCAGAGGAGGGGAGGGGCGGGAACAAAGGTAGAGATGGAACAGGAACGGAGAATGAGCTGAAGATGATGAAACCAAATGATAGCAATTGACCAACGTACAGGTAGCTGAAGTATAAAGAAAAGTATGCTAATATATAATATTACCATAATATGTTAGTGTTTGTCTATATATTTTATAGAGAAAATATATTTGATGGGAAAAAGAGGTTTTCCAGCCTAGTGCTAGTTAGTTAGCATGCTAACTTCTGCAACACTACACATAGAAGCTTTGACTTGACAGAACTGTTATTTCTTCACATTCTGTCGATTTTTTAATGTTTTAAACTAAAATTCTGACACATTGGACCTTTAACTGTCCTGTTTGTGGGTCTGAGCGCAGAACCAATGAATTCCTACTGATGAGGTAAATCAAATCAAGTCCAATCTCTAAAAGGGGGTTATGAATATACAGTTTCATCATAAAATAAGACGAATAAGTTCCTTAAAACAGCTGGGCAATGTAGTTTTAAAGAAAATAATGCGTAATTCATTCACTGTAATGACGGAACATGACATACGGAGCAAAGGTGATGCTTCGACAACAAAACAGGTCTTTCACTGAAACAGACGTATACTTGGATTCATCGTGGACTGAGATTTGTTGGTAATTAAAAGAATTACTGAGCATCGCCAATGCACAACATATTAAATGCACTGTATCTGAAGCACTGTGCAGCTTTTTCACAAATCTAAATACAGATTTGCAAAGATGCACGCTGAAATCGGCTCTTTAAAGTTGAGCTGTATCCGTTTTTCTATTGTCGTTAGAGAACAAATCTCAGCTCTTGTGAAATCGTCGCCGCTCATCTCGTGTTCAGCATCCTTGCCTTACACTGGGGGTGACTGAGTTTGAGTACCTAGCAGAGCCTATTAGCTCATTGCGGCTCACTATTTGTTTGTCTCTAAATAAACAGGACACTCTGACTGGGAGGTCAGACCTGGGAATGCAGGCGGTGTCAGCTTCCATTACAGCTCCCCTCTCCTCTGCTGCACAGCCACTCGGTTACCTGGCCCGTATCCCTTTCTTAGGGAGAAATTCTCCCTTCTTTGTCTCCGTCGTTATATCTCTCCCCCATCTCGTCCCTCCCTTTACTCTTTCCGACGTCCTTTCTTCCGTCGTTTTTATCTCGCTCCGCTCATCAAGTCATGTTGAGATGAAGAAATCCTCAGATGATTGCAGCACTTGCGTTGGTGGAGAGCATTCAAAAGTGTGTGTGTGCGGGCGGGCGGGGGTGGGAGGGGATATGTGGAACATTTTTAAAGATTGAAAGGTCAGGATGGTAAATTGCCTCTCTGTACATGAGTCTCACTAGTCCTTTGACTATAATGTGTAGGATTAATCCATTCTTCTGCCCTTTGTGCTCGCAGCGAGCGAGAGACTGTGTTATATGTGATGGGCTGATTTTTGGAACATTCTGTGAATGTTTTCCCCTCCCTCCTAAGTGCTCTTTCAAAGAGTAGGCTTTTCAAAGCCAAAGCAAAGAGAGATACTGCTTTCAAAGGGCTTTTAAAGAAAAAAAAAGGTGAAATGAAAGTCTGTGTTTATGTCGGCGTTTGATTTTTTTTTGTCAGAGAAAAATATCAGTTCTGAAATATGGCTGTAAATGTATTCGAATACCATAGAGATGCATATGGATGGGTCTCTTTTCTGCAGATGCTCCTGCATATGTTTTTTTTTCTTCCCTCTCACTTTCCTTGCGAGCGACCGAGGCTGATATCTGTGGTGGGCTTCATTTTCATATAATTGAATCGAGGCCCTTCCCACTGCGAGGCAGGATTTGGTTAAGCTGAAAGTCCTCCTTGACTGCTGTTACCTCTGTGCAGATTCGGTTACAGCTGTTACCACAGCAGCAGCCTGCCAGGGCCTGTCTCCGCGGATACCTCCCCTAATTACTGTGTTTATTGGAAATTAAAGATATACCAGCTAATGAAACGCGGCAAACATTACCGCCGATGCAATGTCATTAATTCTAGCCTGGCTCCCATCTCCCATGTGAGGCAGAGGCGGAAAGAGGTGCTGCATATTAGCATAAATATGAATTTTAGTCAGCTGGAAAGCACTTGAATGAAGAAAAAAAATAATGAAAAAAGGTGTGTTTTCATTTCCCTCTTTATTTCCAGGATCAGGATAAATAAATAGATGATGGTGGACCGGGCAGAGGGAAAGGAAGTGGATGCAGATAACATTGTGAGCTTCTCTTTGTATACGGCCACTGAGCTGTATGGATGTCTGTCAGGAGGAGGATATGGAGGAAGGGTACGGGATAACTGCCCGGTATCAGACCAAAGCCTGTAAAAGACCAGCCGGTCCACCATGTCAGTGCCACGTTTTGTATTAAAAAGTACACGTCATTGGTCAAATTAGCAATAATAAATATTCAATGTCTAGTTAGCATTTCAAAATAAACCTTGCTGAGCAACAATCAGGTGATGGTCACAGTTTGCTCAGGTTTTCACAACAAAACGAATTGGTTAGGTTTAGGAAAAGATCATGGTTTGGGAAACACAATCAACACTGATTGGTTGCACACAGGAAATGAACCCCAAACTCCTGTGTGAAAGTGTTATATTTGACACATCTATCCCCGACCTCCTTCCCTAAATAGACTTCGCAATCTTTATCCTACGCTCGTCTTTTACTCTCATCATTATCGTCCCTTGCTGGTACTACGCCTCCACAAAGGTGTGTTCTTTACATGTCTAGGCGAGACAAAACGCGACATTGACACGGTATCCTCTCGTGGATCGGCAGGTCTGTTACATGCTTTGGTGTGAGTACGGGCTTTGGACTGAGACATCTGTGTTTGCACCCACCAGTGATGCCCCCCAACGCCCCCCTCTTCAAGGCAGCCGAGAACACATATAGGCTGGAGTGCATATATCATAAACACCCCGGGGTCCCGGGAGATGGCACAGAGCTGCTGCTGCCTGTTTGGGTATTGCTAGCGTGCTAGCACTTTAACAAGTCTATATTTATGCCTGTCAGCTTCACAGCGCAATGTTTTTTTTTCCTTCGGCTGCTTGTGTATATTTTGCATGTGATAATTCCCTTTATGGTAACTTTTGCATTTTGCTGTCTCGACTGTTAACAGTTTTAATCTTTAAAGTCTTTAAATGCAAATTCGAGAGCCGTGAATGAGTGTTGGTGCCTCTTATTTTGACTTTAGCTCTTGTGTGTTGTGCGTCCAGAGCTGAACATGCAGTCTGAAACTCTGAGCATCTCCTGTGTGGGTCTAAGCTACTGCTTGCTGTTGACTGTCATGCCCATTGCCTTGTAGCCCCCCTGCTTAATTCCCAGCCTGGATCCTTTACAGCACTGTTTTAGTGCTCTATCCAATTGATGTTGATGCTCCTATGGCTTGGTCTGACAAGGCTATCGACCTCCTGCTCCAATGCACTGCATCTTCCCTGATTTGGAGTCGTTAAACTGCTATCTGCATTAGCAGAACCCTGTTTTTTTGTGTTCCGAGGAGTAAATAGTACAATAATCAACGACACAGACACGCAGCGAGGCGGGGTGTAGATAAACTGAACAAAAAAAAAGAAAGACATTAGACGGTCACAGCCTTATTCTCTCCTGAACGATCTAATTTCTGTCTTGTTTTTTGGATAATGATGTTTATAGACTCTACGTTTTTCTGCAATCAAGGGACAGAGCATATGAAGAATCAACAGTTGAGAGCTTTTAGCATTTCTGGCTAATTAGCCAGCGAGGACCCATCCTGCCCCATATCTATTTAATGTGTGTCCTCCTGCCCACCCGCCTTTTTACTCCCAGGGACTTTGAAATGACAGGCTTTTTACTTTCCACCACTCCCGTCCATTTGCAGTGAAGCTTGTTCGCTCACGGGTCAGCGTGGGTCACCAGACGGGCCCCTCTCACGCACTCGTACGTATGCAAGACTTACGCGCACATCCGCACTTTGGGGAATATTAGGTATAAGGGCAAGGTTGTTACTGTAGGCAGCACATTAACAAGATGTTCCACTTCCCTCTCTCTGGCTTAGCTGTTTGTAGGAAAACAGCCCCGGTGCTCCCCCGTTCACGCTCTCCCCTCTCTCTCCACCTAAGGCTGCCTCATTTTTCTCTGCTGCTCCTCACATGTTTTCATTTGCGTGTTGCTACAAAGGGAAAGAGAGAAAAAAAGCCAGGTTTGTGCCAGAGGAGCATCAAAGATGCGAGGAGAGAAGAGAAGAAAGCGGGAAAGTGTTTTTTAGTTTTCTTGTGTGTTTTTTCTTTTCCTCTCTCCTTGTGAACAGAGCCTCCCCAGAGATCAGGGCTGCTCGAGTGTCATTCAGAGTGGACACAGGAACTCTGGGGACTCTCCCGTTACTTCCAGGGAAAACTTGTGAAGAACTTTATTTTATTTCTTTAAAATCAGACTGGCCCTGTCGAGAATCCATCCTTTTCTCTTGCCTTTCTCTTTTTATTTTGAAAATGTGTGTAAAGAGAAGAGATCAGAGGACGTGAGAGACGAAGATCTTTTTGTTCTGTAAAGATACCGTCTCCTCGCAGAGAGTTCAAGGATATGCATCAGAGGCGGTTTCATGCGGGGCTCTTTGTTGTCTATTTGACGCTTCACAGCTAATTACGCTCCCCGTAGAAAGTTATAGTCTCTCTGCGTCTTTAAACAGTAAACACCAGCATCCTGTCTGTACATCGCTGTAAGCTAGCCTCCCCGCCGCGACTTGGGGGGATTCCTCGCCTATCAGTTTTGTCCTACACACATTTCCTTGTGTGCAAATGTCCTCTGCACACCTTGGAGCTGCGCTGTAATATGATTAACGCAGAAGTCGTCCCAGCAGTGGCCCGTGCTCCCGCGCTCTGCGCCTGCCCTTTGGACTGTCTGCAGCTGCAGTGATGAAACCAAACACATTTATCAGCGCCGCTGATATTAAACTGCACCAATTTCATCATCCCACTGCCAGGCACCACACCCTGGAAAATAAAAAAATAAAAATAATAACAGCGAAATCCAATTTGATAAAGCAATAATTGGATTTACAAACATCTGAGGAGAGATGTGATCCCAGATTATTTATTTAATGAAGTCTTGTGATATTGGCCATATGTAAATTGTTAACCATGGGAAGTGTTTTTAATAAATCCCCTGGTACGTTTGCGGGGAAGTGGTGAAAGGAATACATTATTAGGGGGTTTTGTGTTGGTGAGGCAACGCTCGTGTGGACCGTCAGTGACGTCGGGTGTTTGATAAAATTATCTAACTGACTGATGGTTACGAAGGACGGCCCGCGTGAAAAAGGAAGCCGTGGGGCTGAAACTTGGGCCTGTTTGAATGCTCCCAGTCAGTCGGCGCATGAGTGAAAGCTCTCAATAAATAAGCAGGCCGGGCCAGCCGTCGTGACAGCTCTCTGAGGCAAAGATGGGCAGAGGCATGTAGAAATGTCCTTTTCCCCCTCCATCCATCTTTGCCACTTCTTCACTGTTTAATCCCTCTATCTCATCTGGGAGGAGTCGAGATTGCGCGGCTCCCTTCATTCTTATAACTTAACTCCCAATGAAACTTGTCCCCGGTGACTGTCGGTTCCTCACAGGCTTTGATTAAAGCCATTCTGCCTCGGGATAGCAGGCGTCTATATGACGACGGCTCGTTCTGAGGCAGGCCTATAATGGCCTGAGCACTGTGGACCGTATGGGGCCCTCAGTGCAGAATGCATTAATCGCCCTGATGGCAGAAAACATAGACGCCTCGCGCAGTTTGACTTGTGCGAGTGGCCTAGAGGGACTTCTCGCGCGCCCTCGATGGCATGCTGTCTTGGAGCTCAGAGCTCGTCAAAGAGCTCGAAAGTGAAATTTTAATGAGGTACAGTATGCATTACCCCCCGCTGTGATTTCTCCATGTGATTTTAAAAGTGGGGGCCTGTGGATGCTGTCATTGGAATTAACAGCAGTGCAGAGAGCTCAAGTGCTCAAAAACAGCGTCTGACCTCTGTGTAATGGCGCGACGGGACCCGAATTCTGTCCCCTTCTCCGATTCTCCCCTACGACTCTCATCCAATCTCCCAGCAGGTCGAAGGATGATGGACGGACGGACACATCCGTCCGTTTCGTCACCTTGCTGTGGTAACCTCGCTGCCATCCTCTCGGGCTGTATATTCGCAGCGTGACCTATTTTTATCAACGCGTCCCCATCCCACCTCCAGGCCAGATGCGGCACCGCTCTGAGGGACGTGGAAGGAAGATCGGCTGTTTACCAAGCCTCCGTCCCCTCCATGTCTTTAGTAGAGGTCGCAACAGCATGGTCCCTCTCTTTCCCGACACACAAACAAGGACACATTTATAAATGCTGAAGAACCAAGATGCACAGCTCCTCACGAATTAAGACGAAGACTTGTGCTTTTTTATTATTTTTGCACATGAATCTCTTACCAAGCAAGCTGCTCACAAGCTGAAAATGGCCACAATCTTTGTCTGTTTTGATAGGTTAGTACCACAAAGTAAAAGTTTGCCCTTCTTTAAACTTTACTAAATATTGTGACGCTTTTATTCGGCTCTCACAGTGAGAATCTTCCCATTTAGCAAATGCCCTCCCATCCCTTATTCAGGCGAGTCAAGTGATTAGCCTCTCTTCATGCTCAACTTACTTATACATTCCCAACAGATCTTGTTAATTTGTGGTTACCAATTTCCCACTTTGTAGAAGATTTGTAATTCTAAGAAATCTCGGACAAAAAAAAACATTTATATCTGAGAAGCGATTTTTTTTTTTTTTTTTTCATCATCCTCTCCCGCCACACAGAACCCGGCCCTGTGGTCCGGCGCCTCAGCGCCGAGACCGGAGCCGGCGCGGAGACAGGCAGAGGGATGAGTCTCACTTTGTTAACAGTCCCTGGCTACAGCACAGCCCCTGTCGCCTGCTTTCGGAGGGTGATTTTTCAGCCTCCAGGTGTTTACCTGCAGGATACGCATCCCTCCTGAGAAACACATCAGTGTCACACACTAGCTGTGGGCAGGCACATCGCTCAGTGCTGAGTGAGCGAGCGAGCAAAGACGGCGAGGGGTGGGGCCGGCGGTGGCAAACAAACAGAGAATCGAGGGCAGCGCTGCTTTGTGTGCAGCCCTGCTGGAGCTCAGACTCATTAGGTATGAAGCCATCTCGGAGCAGGCATCTGTATCCTGCGAGAGATCCCACCAGAGACTGCACTGAGAGAGCCATCAGATCTTCTACAGCAGGCCCCTTTGAACACAAACTACCAGCCCCCCCTTCCCTTCCCTCATTCCAGCTCCCATCTAAACACAGAGACAGGATGGAAATTTAATGAGAATTCTGCGCTGCTTAAGCCCGCTGCAGCTGCTGCATGGAGCAGAGATAGGAATGTTTTGTTCACTTATTTTGCCCTCCGTGCGCAGGCTGCGGGGTGAAAGTTGCAAATGGAAAGGGGGAATAATAGATGAGTATCTGCTTGCATCTGATGAAAGGTCTAAGTGATACAAATGTGTCCCATTCCAGTGATCCATCCAGCCCTGTGTCATCGCGGTGATTTGTGGGAAAGGTCGTGCAAGAAATGACTTTGGCTGAGGAGGCGAATCCCCTGTTTATGTTTGTTGTGCCTGGTGCGGCGGCCCGCAGAGCGATGGGCCGGGGAGATGGGCGTCTGGTGCAGGTGGTGTTTTTGGAGGATAGGGCTGATATATCATTTGCCAAGGTCGTACTCAATTAGGCTATTTGTTGAGCATAGCTGCATGAGGTTGGTTTAATCAACCGAGGAATGGAGACAACAACGACAAAAGAGGAAATAAATTAGGCATGGCCGGGCCACACTCTCCGGCACGCAGCAGCATGCTGGAGAAATGCTCCATTTAGCTGGCCATCTCCTTTCCCAGAGAACCCACTGTCCTCACGCTAACAGGAACACACACACACACACCGCACGTACCACACACAGGCACACACCTTTCATTTCTTCTGTGACTTTCCAGCGCGATCGAAACAAGCTCTTTGAATCGCGACAGGCTCCACACAAAAGGTCAATTATACCAGATGGGCACATTTAGTAAATAAATTTAAAAAAAGATTTGGGGAGAAAAGTGGGAGTGACTCCGGCTGTAATGTGTGGCATGCATCAAACAAAGTGGCACTGCCATGACAAAGAAACAACATTTGTTTACCCTGATTAATCCGAGACCTTGAGGGGTGCTGAAGCACCTGTGTAAGTGGGTACAGCCCTGGAGGAGAGGAGTCAGACTGTGTTAATAGTGGAGCAATCAGCGGCCATTCAGGTTAATGGGCTTTCAGCAAGTCGGCCCTGGCTAATGTGTGATTTGGAGGGTCAGCCCATAGCTCAGCGGCAAACACCGGTCACATTCACCCTCGCCACACGTCGCCAGCGCCGGCTTTAGCCTTCCCCGCCACACCCTCGGGCTCCTCAGCTGCTTATGACAGTAAATATTTGATTAAATAAATGAAGGTTGATTAGCTCTCAAACGCCCGCCGATGAACTGCGTTGTGCTCAGGTGCGGGGCGGCTCGGGTTTCGGTTTCTTTACTTAGGGACCGTCTCTAAATTAACGTCTCCGCTGTCGTCTGCTCGAGCCGTAAACTAAGTTAAAGGCTGAGGGGGGAGGATCGGAGGGCAGCGGCAGATGATTCATTTGATTGTACAGAAGCTCCGCAGATAATGTGACAGCGCCGCTGCAAAGATAAGGAGTAATGCATCGATCCCGTCGCCGAAATTTCCTCGCGCATACCTGTACCTTTTCTCTCTGCCTCTCTCTCTCGCCGCCTCGCTCTTCCTCACTTTGCTTTCTGCGAGACCTCTTAAGCTGTGACATTTCCGTTTCCCTGGAGACAGAGCGCGCCAGGCGGTTGCTATAGCAACTCCCTGCTCTTTAAGGCCCGCACAGCATTAGCCCCCCCCAACCCCTCTACCCCATACCAGGGATGGGGAGGGAAAGGGAAGGGGGGGGCGGCTCCGGAGAGAAAGCACACCTGCTGGCTTCCTGCTAATTGGCTATTTCTCTTTCGCACTACTTCCCCGTTTCTGCTTTAACTTTTTACCCCCTCCCTGGATTGCCTCTCTCTCTCTCTCTCTCTCTCTTTTTCCTTACCTCTGTATTGCTCCCCCTCCACTGTGGATATGCTTTCTCACTTTCACTTCCTTTAACTCTTCCATGCACTCTCTTTGAAACCCACTCTGGGCTTCTTCTTCTTCTCCTTCTTCTTCCTGTAGAGCCCCGACCACAAATCTAGCCTCCAGCATCTGGCATTTATCTTCATCTGACCCTGTCAGTTCCTTCCTCCCCTACCTCTTTATTTCATCGTCTAGTGCAACTCTTTTATACTGTCATCCTAGGGCCCTGTCGCTGTGGTTCTGACCCTTGCATGTACCGTACTTATTACCGGTTACTTGTCATGTTGGTGATATAACAATTTAAGTTTACTCTGATGGGTGGCCCTGGCGAAGAGCGGCAGGCAAATGTAAAAGGTTAAATGTAATCCTTTGTCCTTCCACCCAAGCATCCTCTTAACATCTGAAGACGGGGATAAATCTCCCTCGCATGCGCATCGCCGTGCGTTTCACCTTCATTCAAGCTCAGTCACGGCGTGGGCGAGTGTGAATTACCGGCGGGGGTGTGTATTAGGGCTACGGTTAGTTGGTTAGGCCCATCTCCTACTGGTGACTGATCCTCTCATTCTCGTGAGACGTCCATAGATTAGAAATCATCATCCCCGTCTCCCTCGCGCCCGGCCGTGTCTCCGTCCTCATCCTCGCGGATCTCTGCGGCTCCTCTCCCTATGCACGCCTCCATTTGGCAAACCGCACCGCCAATATCTCTCATCTTTCTCTGCACGCCGCGCTGCCCGAACGCACACGCTGATTGAATGACATGTTTGCAAAGTGATGTTTATGGTGCGCAATGTATTGTTTGTCCTGCTCTGGCCGTTATGTTCTCTTGTTTCTGCACAACATCCGACCGAGCGCATTTGTAACTCTGAAAGCCGATATCCTGAAAGTAAAAGGCGCGCTGTTCTAGAGACGCCGGTGCTCATTTCTGTGCAGGAGTCTGCCTTTAATGCGAGGCTCAGGGTGTTTTCTTCGGCGGTGCTTGTCACGGGGAGGCTTGACAGGTGGCCAGACCAGCCTGTCACCCCACAGACTGGTGACATTTGAGCGATATGAAAATGACTTTGCGCGGCAGTGACGCCGGGGGTTCAGCGATTCCTATTCAATTAAGTCCGTGGACAAACCTTCTGTGTTTCCCTGCTGATAAAGTCATCGCTATTGACTTGTGAGCAACGCGAGTGACGATTATGAAATCTGTTTGCTGCCACACAATGAATGCTGAGCAGCCTGCTTGTCTATTTGCCAGGAAGGAGGCCAATAGATGGTTCTATCAGTGAAATGGGAAAAGGGGAGATAAAACAATAATAACAAAATCTAAAGGCTAAACCCCGACCGATACTGCTATAAATGCCACATTCTGGCTGGAGGATACTGGCTGTCATATTCTTTGTAAAGGTATATTTTGTCTGCTGTCGGTTTCTTCTCATCATATATGTTGCTTTGGGCACATTTGATTCAGTGGGACTTATTAGCGTCGAGCTGTTCACTCCCATAATGCCACATTTTGGTGGGCAGTAAATAGATTTGAAACAAAAAAGGACAGAATGTGGACACAAAATGCCCCGTGACCTTTTTTTTTTTCAGTTTCTTTCTGCCCGGGCCCGGTCCACCTGGCCCATTTAGCTCCAGCACCTGGAGCTCACGATTACACTATTGATCCATTGACTTGCTGGGCTTCATCTGTCCAACCCATCCACCTTTGAGCACTTCAATTATCAGAGCCATCACAGCCACACTGCTGCGAGTGGCAGCTTGTCCAACACTGTAATCTGTCAGGGAATGAGATCCCGACCGCAGCGTCATAGCGCCAGACGCTCCCCCATAAGTCACCTTGATCATGAAGGGCCGTCAGCGGCTGACAGGGTTGGGAAAGGGCCCAACTAGCCTTAGAGATCACTTCAGCTCAGCTTCAGCTTAGCTGCACAATCTACCCAACCCTACAGGTGCAGATTTTAGAGTCTTTGATACCATGTTGGCAACCTCAAAGGCGTCATGGACAGTAATGTGGTTCAGATGGGCTGAAATGTGGTTTGGTAGCTATGTTTATGATTTGTTGGGCTCATTGGAAACCTTACGTTGGTAATAGATTTGGTCTTCCCCTGAGGGAATGCTGGAAATTAATTTAATTTAAAGTCTTTTGTTTAGTCTTATGTGTCATTAACTTGATCTAAAAGTTTTTATTTAAGATAAAACTGTAACATTTTATAATGATCATCATTAAAGGGGCACTATTTGGTTTTGGAGAATAAATTTAAACTCAGAATTTTAATATTTACAACATTAATTAGGTAATAATACAAATTCAGAAATATGTATTATTTCCATAACTGAATGAACATCATGAAACTTAATAAATGGTATATCAAGCATTTCATTGTTAACAGTCAAATAACTATTAACTATTAAGGTTTAATTTACTGTACATGTACCAGTTATTAATGACCTTCATTCAAATGTTATATTTATCTTAAAAGTTGCTCTTGTCTTGAGCTGTTGATCAGTTATATTAATTTCAAATACCAATAGAACAGAAATGACTCCTGATATTTTATGGAGAACCTTTTATGTCAACTGTGGAAGATATGAGTAAATAAGTAAAACTATATTTTCTATAACTGCTCTGTATTCATAGGTCGATAAATGTCCAGTGTGCCTTCAGAACAGAAAATACAGACACATACGGACACAGTAAATGTTCCACATACAGTACAGACTCGCTGTGGAAACATTATGGATTTTGCCTCAAGTATACAAAGCAATTTTCACGAACAGCCGATGAATGTTTTCTCTGCAAGTAATTGTTAAAGTGGTTGCCAAACCATTTGCACCTGCTTTGTTTGACACTAAATACGTCCTGGTTCTGCTCCGGGTTTTTCTTGGTGGAATAGCAGAGTTATAAGCCAGGACAGATTTAGCTCTGAACATGCACAGAGCCTGTGAAAAAAGGTTTGCCAAAGACCAACTGCCTATCACCGGTGTCATATCGGAGATAATTTATTTAGTGCTGCCAAAGAGCCCGTGGTTACTGAAACAACGTCCAATCATTACCCAGCAAGGTTTCATGCTCATGCTCCAATATATTTGATGGGGGAAACAAAAAAACACATTTTACCAAACAATGGTAATGCATCACATCCACACTGGTGACAACAAAAGGTAGAACCAGAACACAAACCAACAAGAACCAGCTGAAGAGGCGCACAGTCTTTGTGACTCCTATGTTTACGTACGAGTCGCCCACAATCACTCTCATGCATATTCAGAACGGCCGATCACTGCAAGGAAAACACAAGCGTACGAATCAAGATCAACTTTCTGAACAACCGTAAACAACGGGCGATGCGTTGGACCCTTTTGTTTTTCACGAGAGACGGCAGACGTGATACCACAAGGACAGGTTTTTCACAAGCAGTCTGTCCGGCCTAAACTAGCCGGCCGGCGGGGGACAGGATATTGATCTGAGATCCAGTCTGAGCTGGGTGAAACAGCACGGCCATACCGCCGCCCACGCCAACACATAGCCGCTCTATAAAAAGACCGGATTCCTGGGGAAGTAAGGCTGTGTGTGTGTGTGAGAGAGAGAGAAAGAAAGACAGACAGAAAGAAAGAGAGATTGTGCGCATGTGTGATGGTGTGAGAAGTGGAAAGAAAAGTGTTTGTGTGTGTGCATGCATGTACATGTACGTGTCTGTGTGTCTGAACGCCCCCCCCCCCCTCGCCATCGCCACGGTGACTCTTGCTGACAGCCTCAGGGTGGAGGGTTTGTGACTCAGAGCTGCAGTAATGGACAGAGCTGAGCTGGAAGCGAGGCCAAATGGACTGCATTCAAGGCAGAAATTAGTCACCACACGTCTCTTTTTGAACACAACACAACGGCGCTACTACTTTTTTTTTCACAGAAAACTGAGTAATGCCTGTGGTAAATCTGCAAAGTACAGTTTATCCAGTGGAGGTTTCAACTACCTATTGACCCGAGAAGGATTCGTAAGATAAAAAAATGTTTGTTCGGATATTGGAGGAGAGGAAAGATAGAAGTTTGTTCTGGATAGGTGGAAGGACGTCTCACCTATCATCACACTGCCGGCTGAGTGTTATTTTCTCAATCTTTCTCCATCTGGGATGTCACAGATTTCCCCGGGAGGAAGCTCACGAGAGTTTTTAGTCGATTAGATTTTTTTGTTGTCGTGGTTTTTTGCTTTGATTTGAATTCCGATCGAGCCGCATATTCACTCTGCTGAGATTATACTAACTAGAAAAGCGCAACGTTTTTCCCCGAGTGCATTCCTCCGCTGAAACTTTGGCCCGTTCATTTGTTGCATCTACATAATGTCACCGAGCTGTAATTACCATAACAAAGATTTGATGTCCTCCGGTGACATTGCTCGGAGTACAAATTCAAACTCAATAGCTCTCAAATAACGTCTAATATAAATGAGAATTGGCTGGGATGTTGACAGCTTGATGATATGTAGCAGATAAGGTGGAAAATACACTGGATTAGAGCTATAATCATAGCAAAGTGCCTCTTAAAGAACCACAGAAGCAGAGAATTGACAGACTCATCTTTACCCTGTAATTCCAGTTAGTCTTGTCCCTCTCTAAAGGAAAAAGGATTGCGAGTTTGAGTTTTCTGTTGCTTATTCTTCCTCGGGGTACATTCATCACATTGACTGTAAAAGTTTTCTTTTATAGATTCTCCAAAGTGGCTTGTTAGTGTTTTAGAACTTCAGTAGTCGACCAGGACCAGAACAATCCTTTTTCCGCATACACAGGAGGTTACGGATCAGCAAAAGAAACCTACCAAGATACATTCGTACATTACGTTTCATGAGTTCATTACATTTTCGGACGGCCATATTGCTTACGAAGGTAGGGAGAAACCTTTTTTATGGTTTTTGTGTGCCATGCATCGAACCTGGAATAATTTTAATACATATCTTGTTTGCAAAACTGACCTCTATGACTCAAAGTCTTATCTATCAATCCAATCATTACTCATAGTAATTTATTGTATAGTAGTAGATGTAGGGAAACAGTATATAGTGAATGTCATTACTGCCCACTGCTACCAATTGGACAAACATCTTTACCCTGCGTAAGTGCATGAAGACATTCTGTGGTTAAAAACTCAATTTCACCGAAGGTTAAAAAACATACGATAAATGCCAGAGACTGAAAGAAAAAAAATAACCAAGTCAATGTCAAGAGATCAAGTAATTCCTTTAAGTCGTAAAGCTCGAGCGACAAGGCTAAGAAAGGAATTATCAAGATGAGCCTGGCCCCGCTTCGCCCCTGTCGTGCTTAAACAGGCACTTTGCTGTGAAAACTGCTCTAAGCCACTGTATTTTCCACCTTATCTCCCACGTATCATAAAACTGTCAACATTCTACCCATTTTCATTTATATTGGATTTTATTTGAGAGCCGCTGAATTTGAATTTTGTTCTGTAAGGGTTCAAAGTCTTTGTTATGGTAAATTCCACCTCAGTGAAATTACAAAGGAGGGGAGCGCGGTGGCTCGGGGGTTTGGCACGATCGCCTCTCGGCAAAGGACGGTGGCCCTTTCCTTTTCTGTGCGGCACTTGTAAGTTGTCATTGTGTTTGCAGTGTGCACTTCGGTGTTCTCTGGCTGATGCCAATTGTCAACCGTGTTTGGATTGGCTGAGTGCCTTCCTGCCTTTTTTTCGATATGATTCATTCCCTTTGGGACCCTGAATTGAAACAGCGGCATTACTTTTTGTTTCCTTTCAACATGTTCCTAACAGTGTCGTCTTGTCTCGGATCTGAGCGAGGGCTGACAATCACTTGTCCTTCCTGTGCCAGGCCCTGTGCCCTTGCACTGCCCGGCGCTGTGCCCCCGCTCAGGTGTTGCAACAGATTGTCCTCGCCGTGTCACAGGAGAAGGACTCCGCCGCGCTCTTCTCTTTCAAAGCAACGCGGGGATTAGTATCTGTGCATCCTCTCCAGCCTTTTTTATCCGGCGCTAACACCTTTACCATGACACCAGCCACACAAAACCGACGCCGGCTGAGCCTTGTAGCGCACACGCGTGCAGCGCGTTCCACAACATGGGCACTCTGACTGCGCCTGGGTGTCAACACTACCCAACTCAATTACTTTAGTCTGTAGCGCACCACTAATCCCCACCCCCACCCCTCCTCCACCCCGCCGCCATTATTCCTGTACATCAACAGATTTGCATGTACTTTCACGCCACTATTTAGTTTGCTGTTTATTTTTAGAAGCCTACGCCTAATTAGGGGGAGCTGGTGTAGAACACAAGCATAAACGGCAACATTAGTGCTGCAGCTAATGAGAGAAGATATTGTGGGTAAAGCTCAGTAATTTCATCCTGTACTCTATTATTATTCTTTCATTATCATCTCAGCGGATGGCTGACCTCTCTACCTCTCTTGCTCTCACACTCTTTATCTCCCCTCTCTCGCTCTTGGCAGAGTTGGGCTCCCCTCTTCTCCCGAACGAGTGGCTGCTCAGGTATATATATAGTAGCGCGTCGACGTACGCGCGCGTTTTTGCTCGCGTTGGCGTGTTTGTCGCGCGCGCTTGTGCAAGACGGGGCCCTCCTGACAAAGTGCAAACAACAACGAGCCACGGGGAGCGATGTGAGAAAACCACTGAGTCGTCCCCTGCACACCTATTTGTCATACCAGCCATTAGATACGAGCCCTCGTCTCCGGTCGCCCTCCCCCATTGTTCACCTCGTTGGGAAAAGAAGACACAGCAGAGAGAATCAAAAGTAATCAGCGTACGTCAGGGACGCTTCATAAACCCTATGCCTGTGTTGCGGCAACGATTTTTCCCCCAATCATCGGCTGATTTACGTCTCTCTGATTTTATTTTTTACCGTGATAACACTCATCAGTTACCATAATGCACCTGGGCGTGCTCCACGCGGAGGCTGATGATTTTTTTTTTTTTTTGGTGCGGGGTGGTGCGATTAGATGGAGTGGTAGGGCGAGGTGGAATGGAGAGGTATTACGCAAATTATCCGTCACACTGGCAATGTGTCCGCGGAGGCAGAGCAGGGGATGCATCGCTCTGGGCAGTCAGCTGTGCTGGGCTCGACGTGAGCCAGACTTGTCACGGGCTCATTATCTTTATCAATTTGCTCTTACCATAGGGACAGTGGCGAGCAGACAGTGTTTTAGAAGACACATCACTCACGAGCGAAACACGCCGCCGCCTCTATTAGTATGTAAATAGATGCATTAACTCTTAGATATTTTCTTGCCTTCTGCAATTTTGCCTCACGCAGAGATGAAAGAAACCTCAGATGCGTTTCTCATTGTCATTGTGACCAATCTGGCGCCAACTCCAGAGTTGTTTTTCCCAAAAACTTTATCCAATCAATGTCATTTTCATCTGTTTAACAGTACTTTTTTCCCTCCGATGACAGCGGTAGCACCCAAAAAACAGAGAGGAGGAAAAAAGTTTTCACCGAATAATCTCCTGTGCAACAGAAGATGGTCTGTGAGTTGTCATCGGTTACCTGGTCAGTGGTGGCAGGAAGCTGTAGGGCTGTGTGCCGTCACGCCTGTCTCCCCACCGGCCCTCTCGGGCTGGAGCCCCTCTGTGCTCCTCTGCCTAATCAGGCTGCTCAGTATGCAGAACAACCTCCCTGACGGCCCCAGCGCTCAGCCCCCAGTCGCTGACCTCCCCTAAAGCTATGGAGCCGAGCTGGGCTGAGCTGTGCCCAGTCAGCCGCTGCCAGATGTCAGATGGGATGGATGGCAGAGATAGTTATGCAGAGGAGGAACAAGCAAGCCTGGATCAGGTAGCCTTGGCAAATACTTTTTTTTTTTACAGTTTGCCTACCGGGGAGCCAGATGGGTGTTAGTTGTTTGCCATATAAGACAACAAATGAGTGTCAGAATGCGGAAACATCCGCAGGAAATTGTGTGGAAAGCAGCCGATAAATCAGCACGTTTACTGAAGCTCTGCATTTATACACAAAACTTCATATAAAAACGTCCCCAGAGTGAGAATGATTGGATTAAGCGACCAAACAGTTTTTCAAGTAGTGAAAACCAGCACCGCCGCCCACAGCTACAACAATAAAACCCTTTTTACTTATTAATATCTAATATTTAATAATATATACCTCACAGAGCCCAATTTTCTGAGAAACAAGTACTTTTATTAGGTACGTTTTGTATATTCAGCCGTGAAAATGTTGGTATTTTGACTAAAATTAGGATTTTAAAAGCTGGAATATCTTTTTTTTGGTATATTTTTAGATCTTGTATTGTTGAGTAAGAGATCTGAGTACTTCTTTCACCACTGATCAGCTATGTTCTCCTTCTGTCTTTTAAAATAACACAGCACTGAGCCATCGCAAAGATCTTTCAGACATCTTCGGATCTATGGTCCACTTTTTGCATGTTCAACTAAAATTAAAGAAACGTAAAAGTCTTTTTGCTGAAACTAAAAACACATGCTATTAATGAAATATTCTGTTTAATGAGTTAATTAAAACTCCCAGTTAGTCCCAGTTAACATTGGGAAGCGAATGTGGTTCACGGCTACGGAAGCAGCAGGAGTCCTTTTATTAAAGAAACAAAACAGAAGATGGATTGCAAGATGGCGCGAGCAGCGATAGAGATAATTGCAGACCGAATCTAAAAGAGAAAAATATGAATTATAAAACAGAATACTCACAAGCAAGCAAGTGTGTTAAAGATAATGCAGGCACCTCTGATCTAAGACTTGGACAAACATCAGAATGACTCTTGAAAGATAAAAGACTTAGGCTTATTCAAAGTTTAAAAAAAGAAAAGAAAACAGAGTCGAGGAGTTGCCAATGTTGCTCCTTTGCGTTTGAACTGTTTGGTCGTACTACTGTGTATTAGTGCATTGCATGAGCTGCAGTCAGAACTGATTTGACTCTTTATTTCTGTGAGCTGTTGCTATTCATTATCATAGATTTGCAGATTTGTTTGTATCTCTGTAGATGTTAGCTCTGAAGTGATATTGTTCCGTTATTTGTAGTCGTTTCACTCGTCTCAGTAGAACGGCCACTTTGCTCGGCCACTGATCTCAGAAGGTGTGGTCAACAAAATCCAAAATCATACTCCAAGGCGAAGAGATTCAGCTGATGAACACGGCCTTCAGTACTTAACGCTCCTCTGAAAGACGGAGTGTGCTTTTAAGAATTACGCCGGTTTGTTGGATATTCGACTCAAGTAATGACACACAGGTCACACTCCCCTAATGAAGATGAGGCTGATGTAATCCAAAGCAACACAACACACATAACCACACACTGATGTTCACACACTTGCTATATGTCAGCCAATTTCACCAGAAAATCACATTTAAAAAAAAAAAAACACACACACACACACATACAAAAAAAAGTCTCCTCCCTGGGAATTCAGAAGTAGATTTCCTTGTCTGCCTCTCAACATGTCACACTTTAAAAGGAGTCTGGGTATTGATCTCTAGGAAGAGAGTCTGTCAGACTTGCCGTGTGCCTGCCCCCGGCTCCCGGCTCAGCCAGAGCCCAGAGAGGATGTTATCCCCCGGGGCTGATTAGAGGCATTTCGCTGGGAGACTCCCAGGTCACTCTTTAAGCTCCTTCCCCCCTCCTGCAAGCCTGCCATGTCAGACACCCGAGACTCGGGGAGATGACGCCTGAGGAAAATGACATATTTTTTTATAGCGGTTACCTTCCAGTGACTCCTGTTTTTTAGCCATTTTAGTGGTGTGTTACAGAAAGGTCTGAATTAATTACTGCTGTTAGTCTCAGGTTTCCTGTGTCTGTGTGTGTGTGTGTGTGTGTGTGTGTGTGTGTGTATGTTTATGTGTAATCTTTCACCCGTCGGTACTCATTGTGACCGCTGGGCTCTGATTGATCACATGGTCTGATTCTGTCAACACGGCAACCAACCCCGCTCACTGCTGCGAGAGAGAAAGGTAGACAGTGAGAGACGGAGAAGGAATAATCTGTTTTCATTGATATTACAGCGTTTTTTTTTTAAATTTGACAATGTTATATGGATGAAAAATGCTCACTTTTAGAAGAATTTGCTATTATCAAAGCGGCCTCTGAAGTCTATTTCATGTTTCACAGGCAAAATGTAATCTATAGGGGAGTGAGAGAGAAAGCAGATTGGGAGAACGGTGTTGATATAACGCGTGTGAGAAAGAGGGATGAGTTATAGGTGTGAGATGAAGGAGGGAGGGAGGGGGTGGGAAACAGAACGAGGAAGGCACAGAAAAAAAAGTCTCTTGGCATTTCTGAAGCTCTCAGGATAAGTTGCTCACATTGGTCTGCCTCTTTCAACCGAGCAAACAGGAACAGGCAAAACTTAGGTAGCCGCAAAAAGTTACAACACGTGTGTCCTCGTGATATCTCCTTATTCAGGCAAGAAAAGAGAAAAGAATTGCTACTAATGTTTGTGTAATCTCAGCAATACAAATTGTGGACCAATAAGAACCGAGCCTCTTTCATTTTTTTTCATCTTAAAGTTGCAGTAAATCAAGTTTAAAGAAATTAATAATCCTAATTTATCAGTCTAAATTACAAAGTGGGGCTGAAACAGATGAGACAGAATGAGTGTCAGTAACAACATTACTTTATTATGTTTTAGAAAAGTTCATTTATGTTAAATATCCGATGGAAGCTAAAGGTATGTGGGATAATGTTATGTAATGTCAATTTATGTGTGAAAAAGTCTAAATTTTTTGGTTTCAACAACTCTCAATTGGGTAAAAGTCTCGTCTTTGTAAATTACTCTACGTAAGATTATATTAATTTACAATATGTTAACCTAGGTGATTACGTAAGCTACACCAACTACCAATGGCTCATAATAAAAGCTAATTCATGCTTCCTTTACATACGAAAACAGATGTTGTTAAGCAATGCAACCAATAGAGGGCACCGCCTAGAGTCACATCGGTCTCGCATGGACCGCCACTTTCCTTCGTCACCATCCAGTCTTCTTGTTCTGTAGTAACTGTTTGTCTCTGTGCAAGTCGAAGTAACATCATACAGATGTTTAAAATTAACCACCGACAAAGTTCTGCCCTCTTGCCCTCTGCTCGTGTCTTGCTTGAACTATGTCTACACTTCTACACTGCCCCCCCACGACTACCAGAGGTACTGCTTCCTCGGTCTGTAAGCTTTCAGAAAACTTGCAGAAATATGGACAGAATGAACGGACGGGAGGCTCCGCCCGTATCTGCATGCACATCTAACGTTAAGCATAAATGAGCCTTAAGCTGCTTGTAAAGACAACCTGCGCGGCTGTTTACAGAGGACAGTACGACTATCCTGACACCGTGTTACATGAATAATTCGTATCAGATTTCATTGAGGCGTTGTTGCCATTCTGTGCTGAATTTTAAATCGTCCAGTGCATCTCTAAAGCCATGGGAAAAGACACCAACGCTTGGAAGGGAGCCTGTAACCGAATAAGTCTTGATGGAGCCTCCATCAGAGGCCCTGAGGTTGTGGTGCCATGCCTTCTGTCTCTCAGCAGGTCAAAGCAGGGACAGGGCGTCTACCCGGGGGGCAGACTGACCTTTACCTTATTGAGTTAAGCGTGATGAGATTACCGAACAACCTGAACTGCCAGGCCCATTACCACCCTGTTCTCCATTAGTGACCTCTGGCTGGGACTAAATGTATACAGTACGTGCATCCGGACTACACAAAGACACACATCCGCACTCGCAAAAAAGGCAAGGTTACATGTAATGAACCAGATACATGTGCACACAAACACAACCAGGCATGACCACTCAACACACACGGGCACGCACTTTCGTTTTTGTCCTTTCGACTGTATCTTCAGCGCGTATGAAAAGGTTGAAGTGCACACATGCATGTATGTATTTATGCATTTATGTGTCCACGCAGGTGAATGTTTAGCTTAGTACGAGCACAAGTCTGTATTTAATGTGCAGCCGAGCCGGCCCGCGGGGCGAGCATGCTCTCTCCTTCTTTCGCCTTGTCGCGTTTGTCTGTTCCTATCTGCCTCACAGCCTCCTCTGCCTCCCCCACACTCTGCCTGGGGAGTGATTAAATCAGTGTACGCCTGTCCACAATCCAAAGAGATTGGCATACACACACACCAAGCACACACACACACACGCACAGTCACCTAAACAGACACTCGCTTGCACACACGGCGAAACGGTACAAGACCCGAAAATACAGACGCATATATTTACCTACATCCCTCAGACAAGCATTTCAACACAAAACCCTCAAATATTGATTCAGTCTTAAAGATGGTCTGCCACAAGATCACATTCCCCTCAGCCTGTCACATTTAGAGCCAGCATGGCAGCTAACTTGCTGCACTTACAGCCGTGTGTGTGTGTGTGTGTGTGTGTGTGTGTACAGAGCCATAATTAAACATGTCCATATTAAGTCATGTATGATCTGTCCGTGTGTATCTTTCTTGCAGTTGGGAGGATCTCAAACAGGTTTACGTGTCAGCATGTGATATATAGATATATTCCATCTGTATATCTGCGCTCTGTGATCACACCGGACCATTTTGCCTCCTTTGTGGTTGAAAGTGTCTTGATAACCCTACTGTATGTGTGTGTGTGTGTGTGTGTGTGTGTGTGTGGAGCATCCTAACGTACGTGTATTTCCACGTGCGCTTTTTCTTACAGGAGGGTTCGTCCTCCATGTGTGAGCGTGCGCATATGTGTGTGTGTGTGTGTGTGTGGCAAGGCGTCCTTATGATAAGTGACTCCCAGGCTGATTAAAGAGAACTCTTTCTCTCCATAATGAACACAGGAGATCCATCAGCCATTGCCTTTGAGGAAAGCCTGGCGCGTCAGCAGCTAAAGTGCCTGTGATCTCTCGGATTTCAACCAACGTTGATTAACTTGGCAGCATATTAAGTGGAAAGGTATTGAGCTGGCTGGAACAGCAAAAAAAAAAAAAAAAAAAACACACATCACCGAGAGTTTGTCTGCGCCGGTATGAAGTCATATTTGCATATCTGAGTTGAGTTAAAGTGCTTATGTTTGGGAATCAGTGCAAATGTGATTAGAGTTTTTCGGGTCAGCCGAGTGGGTCAGAGTATTACCAGGCTTATGTCTGTTCAGGTCTAATGAAGCAGAGGGAATGTGTACTTACATTCGCACCGAGTTGTGCAGAGTTTCACATGTTTAACAGCACATTTACACGCGTCTTGCATTTTGTAGTTTTTGAGGTTACAACCACTCGACTGAATCACAGGATATATGGGCTTACACTTGGAATGAGGGATACAGCCGTCATTATAAGCGCGAGTAAACGTCTATCCCATTGCGTTAAATTATGCAGGAGGGGCTTAGTGCTTATAAGGATTCAAAAAAACATGTTGTTTGGGGCATTACAGAAAACTGGAATATTACAGCTTCCTCTAGATATGCTCTGATGAAAGGTAAATTTGAGATTACGTACGTTCATTTCGATTAGAAATTCTGCACGGCAACACTTTGTCTGCACGGAGGGCTCGAAACAAAAACAGAATGATTTCATTAAAAGTCTCCCATCACATGGCTGCTCGCATCCAACTGTGGACAAGTCAGGGGGGAATAAATAGCTCGGTGTAATTAAACATTCCGCTCATCAGTGCAAAATGAAAAAGTTCTTACATAGGCAAG
This sequence comes from Lagodon rhomboides, assembly GCA_039737535.1. NCBI lineage: Eukaryota > Metazoa > Chordata > Actinopteri > Spariformes > Sparidae > Lagodon > Lagodon rhomboides. Next base: position 32,112,005 of record CM077784.1, read on the forward strand.
AAGCGATGTCACTCATAGGAAAATTAGGCAATCTGCGGTAATTAAAGAGGGTCTGGTTTCCTTTAATCTTGAGTTAAGGGCCTGTGAAGCAGCACTTAGGGGGCTTCAGCTCAAACTGCCCTCCAAAGGCGAAACCACCTCATGGATTTCCGATCTCTCGCTTCTCGAATAATTCACAAATAATTTCGAAAAAAAAAAAAAAAGGTCCGCCTGACTCCAATACCGGCTTAAACCAAACCTTTTGCTCGTTCTGCGTCTGAAGAGAATCAGAAAACTGCGGGAACAAAACACGTTAAGAACTTAATCTTGTGCCTGGAAAACAAATACTTTTTTTTGCCTTCAGGGAAATACAGTAGTTTTCTATCAAACAACTGCTTGTGGATAGTTATCCCGCTCAGCTCGGTTTGATCTCCTTTATCTTCGCCGTGACAAAGGCCAGTCAGGTAGAACAGTTCTGGATGCGTCTGACGGTCCCCAGACTTCTGGAGGGGTGATGCTACGAGTTAAAAAATACAGGGAGGGCAAATTGGGATTCAGTGTAACTGTTCAAAGGTAAACTTCAATAAGGCAGCGTGGGGACTAGTCCTCCTCTTTTATCATTTATTGGCCAGTGCTCTCACAGCCTGCTGGGAGTTGTCCCACTTATTCCACCATACACACCCTGCCACGTAGGTGAACCCTGCTAATATGGGATAGGCCCCTGCCTCTCCTGCAGCCTGCCGCCTGATCTGATATCAGGCCAGTGGGAAGGTTTGCTCGCATTTCCACTCCAACTACATTTCCCAGAAGGTCTTACTCTTGGCTATGCTGAACCCGGGGGCACGTTGATAGAGAAAAGGTCCTCGAATCTGATTCGGAACTAAGTGGAAAAACATGAGGAATGAATCAGCCTTTGTGCGCGCTCATATTTCATCTCCGAACGCGTCAACTGTAGCAGGCTGCCCTATTTTGAAGTCGAGTTGCGAGAGAATTCTTAAGAAGTTAGACGCATTCAAATGTCTCCAAGTCAATTTCATCCTCCTTTTCCTCTAGTCGGTCATGGATTGTCGCTCCCCTACCATCGTGGGTAATTTGTTTCCTCATGTTTACAACATCAGACATGGCTTTTGATTATGAATTTTTGCGTTTGCAAATGAACTCATCATTCCAGCTGTAGATGACATTAAACTGAGCCCTTAGTCTGCTGAAATGGACCTAGATGTCGAGCACTTTTGATCGCTCCACAAAGTGACCGACTCCGGCTGACCTCTGGGAGGAGGGGTGAATATTGTCATGTTGTATAGCGCACATCCAAATCTCCTTTTCCTTTTCAGCCCCTTCTTGATGGGCCCGAGTTCGCCCTTTGTTGTGTGGTATTCCACTGACACTCTCACCCTGGATTAAAATCTTAATTAACTTGAGTGTCAGTCCGCCTTCCTATAGTTGAAAAGGCAAAAAGGGGGAGACTAAGGAGGAGAGGGGGCAGCGGTACATGGGATCATGGGCCGCTCAATAGTCTCCTGGAGGGGGCACCATTAGTGTGGCTGGCACTGCTGCTTTATATGCTTCTGTCTGGTGGGTCCCTCCCCTTCTCAACTCACTGTGTCTCCCAGTTTGTTTCTGCCTGTCTCCGTGATGAGCCCTCATAAAGGAGAGGTTAGGCTATGGGAGAGGGGAAGATGTAGTAAAGCAGGCTTTGGTCAGACACAAAAACAGCAGATCTCTCTCAGGGTATGACCTCATGTCGTGAGGCTGACATGGCCAGAAAATAAAGCATTTCCTGGAGTTTTACTTGGGAGGGTGGGGTGGAGAGAGAGAGGGAGAGCGTGAATGCTAGCCATCAGTCGTCGCCACGGCCGTAGGCTCTGGCCACGCGGCATGGTCTGATCGTGTGGGTCACCTTCGTGACAGAAATGACACGCCTGATCAAAGGCTGGCCATTTGCCGCTGGGATGCTTCAGTCTTTGCGCCCAGCTGTGCCCGCCTGCTTGTCTGACCTTGGTCTCGCATCGTGAGGGTTTGTGTGGCAAATAATGGCTAATCTGGCCCCAGCTAGCGCTCCTTTGGTGTCCCCTTCATCCCTCGTTTCATCTTGGCATCCTGTTTCGCAAGGCTATATGTGCTCCGGGCCTTTTTTCCGGCGTGCCCTGATGAGGCTGATCGGAGGATGGACATTCGTCTCAGAGGTGGCCAAGATGGGCGGGTGGGTGGGTGGTGTTTGGGTAAGAGGCAGCACGGATGACAAATTATGTCTCTGTCAATCATAAGCTGCTAATGACAAGACGACAGCTTGACTCAGCCCGAGTCCCCAACTCCGTCTCTGCTTCTGCAGAGGAGCTGCATGAAGGGCTTTGCCTGAAGGGGGCGCTACGCTGGGCTCTCACGCTGAGCCGTCTGTACAGCAGCCATCTGCCCGTGACGGCTGGACCTGCCATAGACATTAGCAACATCGCTGCCACTTTGACAACTCTCACACCAGCTGCCTTTATCTCAGCAGCTTTGTTTCTTTGTCAGTGTGAAATACCATTTGAATTCCAAATGGAGCATAAACAACCCATAATCTGAGTGCAGAGAATAGTGTTTTTTTTTTTTTCCCCCTACCCTCGTATGACAGAGCTTTTATGTGCTGAGGCTATTCTATCAGCATCCTATGAAAGCCCCAATGTTTTTTCTCCTCTAAGCCCTCAGCGAGTGATCCGATGGGCCTCCCACTGTAAATGGCAAATGTCTCTTCCCATGTAAAGCGCTCGTTGCTCTTTATTGAGGATCATTGCGCTGGCAGTATCTTTTCAGCCAAACATCAGCGTTACCATTCAAATGCTGGAATTAATTCTGCAGCCAGGGTAAAAAGGTGAACAGTCATAACAGTAAACTCTCTCTCTCTCTCCATTCCCCCCTTTTATATAGCCAGGAGCAGGTTTTTTTTGCCTTCTTTTCCTTTTTTTTTTAATGCTGGGCGAGAATGTCTTTGCATCTGAAATGTGCATTAATGCACCGCTAAGGTCAACTCGGCTCATTTAAAAAACAAAGCATTCGGTGAGTCGTAGGTCCACGGGTCTGCCGGCGCACAGGAAAGATTTATTGTCTGCCCTGTACTTGTGCTGCCGTTTCTCGTTACCAGACAACTCTGACCCCGTCCCGGAGACACTTAATCGCCACGGACAACTTCTGTATGAATACATTTTAGTCATTGCGGAGCGCCATGGCGCCCGGACTAGTGCCCTGGCATGGGTTGACGCCACACACACAGCCGGGAGGGATGGAGGAAGAGAGGGACGGAGGGAAAGGGAGGGACATCTGCTCTGGTCACCCACCCTGCTATGCCCTATTGTACAGGGACCCGCAGCGTCCCTGTGGTTTACTCCACTCTCTTCCCTGTGTGCATGAGTGTGTGTGCTGTTGGAGGAGAGCGGAGATGGAGGGTGGGCTGGAGAGCACACGGGAGTAAGGGGATGCTTTGCCATATGGCCGATTCCCCGCTTGGGCCGAGAGAGAGAGAGAGAGGAGAGAAGCAAAGAGAGTGTGGGCACGAGAGACGAGCAGAGAAGGCAGTGTGAAAAATGCCTGTTTCATACAAGCCATTTAATCTCTCGCTGCTCGGGATCTTATTTTCCTTAAATTTCGAGAGAAAAACCACCATTGTTGCGAGATGATCTGACTTGATTCCAGTGTAATCCAACTTTTTTTTCCTCTGGATAAGCTGACATTATCCTGCCACATTTCAATATGTAACAATGTGAGCTCCTGCAAGTTCGTGCAATCATATTAAACTAATTGGTAAACAATTGAAACACACTCAATGGGAAAATAACCAGTGGGGATTTTTTTTTTTTTTTTTTTCAAACATGGCACGCCAGTTAAATTGAATTGTTAATAGGATTATTTTTTGCAGTGTGGGCACGAGAGGCAAGCAGAGGGCGGGAGCCACAAAAAGACCTTTTATCTTGCCATCTCCCCCTCTCTTCAAGAACGTGCCTGGAAGATGTAATGCCAACCAAAAACCCTGCCTCTCTTATGTAGGCCAGCAGCAAAGCAATGGAGCTCTGGGGACAGGGACTCGGAAGATTTGAACTTTTTAAAATATATTGATGTTCCTTGTGTGATACAGTAATGTACGATAATACAACCACAGGGGCTGAATTGTCCTCACTAGTTTACCAGGCAGCTTAGTCGAGGCATTTTCTGATTTCTAACAGGTGTTAGCAACAGACACAGACCAAGAGGACAGACCTACAACCAATCAGATCAAAAAAAAAAGCGAGACATAGAAATACGCTTGTTAACATGACAGCAGAAAATGCACAGCTAAAAGCACAGATTAGTAGTCCAGCTCCCACTGGATCACAGTCGAGGGAAGTCTGGCTAGCTACTTCTGTTAAGACAAAAAGCAGCAGAAACTCACTGCTAGTTGCTTTGTTTGGATTGAGGTTGTTATAATGATGTCATCCACGTTAATTGCGGATCCAGTCGGCCAAATATCCCATGATAATGGTCACTTGTTAAACCAAAACGCCAATGAAAGTAAGAACAAACTTTTAAATGAGGCCTTGTAGATCTATAAGATTCAGCAACCCAGATAACTAAATGGTACCAGACATGTTCATCTCGTCAACATACCACGTGGAATGATGGCACTTCCTGTTTGCCACACCTACACCAGGAACCGGCTCTACCACACCCGAATAAATCAGGTCTGGGCCAGATCCAGCCAGAATAGAAAAGGAACACCAGGGTAGAAACTTTGCCATCTCTTCCTCTAAACCCATGAAGCCTGAGGTAATGTTTTTAACTGAAGTTAGGAAGAAACAGGTCGAGGTAGAAATAAATGGTCACATAAAGTAGTGGCAGGATCGGTGGACGAGGAGCGGTCTGTGTTGAGGGAATGACTTCCAACTTAATAGTTTCAAGAGGGCTCTTTGGTCCACAGTATATTCTCCTTTAAGGACATTAAGCCGGTGAAAACATTCTCCAGAGGAGTGTTTCATCTTTTGGCACTTGGTACCGATCAAAATAATGGTATCAGACAGTGCTCCTGTTCAAAAAGACGATGGACTCTGCTGTGGCAAATTATGAACTTCACTCAGTGGTTCTTGTTTGCAGCCTTTTTTTTTTTTTTTACCAGTCACATGTCAGCAGAGCAGAAGGATTTCTTTACCCACAATGACATTAGGCAGCTTAGCTTTGGCTTTCCGTCGTAATTATTGAGCAGCAAAAGCAGAGCAAGACAGCAAAGCAGCCATCCCTATTGCTCATGCTGTATGATCTGCAGTATTTGAGGTTAAAGTTAATATTACTGAGTGACATATTTCATCATTTGAATAAACTTGACATGGAGTTGCAGGGCAGCGTTGAAAGTATCTCAAAGGAACTCATTGCTTTTCAAAAAATAGTGATGATGGGCTTTTGAGGAGGGGCTGAAAATCAACTGCCTCTTGATTTGGAAAATTTCAGCATCCCCAACGAGATGATGAGGCTGTTAAAGGACCCGTTCCCCGTTGATGTCGGTGGGGAATTTGCTGTGACAGCAGAGCAGCTGATTCCCTCACTTGATGAGGCTCACGACTTTAAATAATTGACATTCAGTCATCAGATAGCTTCAAAAAAATCGCTCTCCGCAGCTGCAGCAGGGCCTGAACGGTTCTGGATCAATGAAATCAGCAAAGAGACATCGTGGTAGACCGGGAGGGTTACGTTTATCCAAATGTACACATGGTTTCATCCCGTTCCTCATGATTAGATGGCTGATGTATAGAACTTTGTAAGTTGAAGCCTATTTGTTAATTAAAATGTTGATTTTGTGACATGAACAAAAATAGAAATTGTATTTACACTGGCCTTTAATCAAGATTTCCAGGTCTAGGTAGCAAAATAAATGATCGTAGTGCAAAAGTAAGAAGTTATTATAATGGGATTTTTCCTTTTCCTTGTGTGGGAAACTGTTATTAATCCAAGATTTTACAATAAACGAACCTCGCTCATATCTTATACTGAACATGTATGTTCAATATGCCTGAAACAAATGTAGTCAAATATCAGTTTCTGATTTTAAAGGTCTGCTTCTAATAGACGTTTTAGGCACAATGCTGATCCACTTAGCCAGACTAACAACAAGTGCACCCTAACCTGACATCATGACTCGTAACATTTGATGCTGCTGCGCACTGAAAATATTCTGAGTGTAGAATGATCAGAGCGAAGGACAGACACACAATAGATTTTTTTTTTTCTGAGAGCATCAAGGTGAGAAAAAGAGACAAGGAGATTCAGTTGGGAGAAAGACGGGAGACATTCAAAGAGGGAGAAGCCAATGATGCCGCTCATGCATCGGGATCGCCACGCCCACCGAGCAGCCCGGGGCTCTGGAGTGAAGGAAGGATTTCATCTGTTTTATCTCCTCTGTCTTTCTTTTTTTAGGTTACACAGAGCACGTCCCTTTTTTTTTTTTCTTCTCCCTTTTCCCTGCTTCGGCGAGGCAAAGATCTTAATCGCCCCTGACCGTAATCTACCAGAGTGGAACGCTTTTCTTCAATAGACAAAAAAGGAGCTTATAGATGCTGCGCCCTGCAAGGGTATAACATCACAGGGTTATCCTCTGGCAAAAGGGGAGGGATGTGTAGTGTGTGTTTGTGTGTGTGTGTGTGTGTTTTGTGTTCAATCGCAGTGACTTGGCGGACAGTGACAGGCGAGGGGAAAGGGAGGGAGGAAAGAGGAACATGTCACAACTTCATACAACTTCTCTTTTGTAGGAAACAGTTAGCTGTGTGCACACGTAGGATCATTAACAACCATCATTCCCTTTTAGCAACGGTGAGCTTGTCAAACACACCTGATGCTTGCGACACACAGGACAACTGTATTAGCAACCCTCCCCCCAAAAAAAGTTGCGGATGATTTTATAGGACGCCTTTGTTGACATTCCTTCAGGCGATACCGATGGATGACAGCGCCGCGATACGCCGCCGAGTGTCTACCTCTAAAAGCCAAATATTTGTTTTGTTTTAATCTCCTCTGCAGTCTGATGGGTTGACATGTGACAGTTTAGAGCGTTTGAAAAGTCAACTTATTTTCTTTACAGTTGACAATTTAGTATCTTTTTTTTTTCCCCTCCGTCTTCTGGCATCCGATTCTTCCTTATGTGGGAGAAAAAAAAAACATCCATCTGGTGCTCGGAGCAGACTAAAACTGACACTATATGTTATTTGCAAAGCGAACTGCAATCACAGAGAGATCGTTTTTGTTGCCACTGCCAATCCCCCTTAAAGTTTCTCTCTCTCCGTCTACCGCTGCGTCCTCGCTCCTCTCCTTTTTTTCTCCTCTCTTCGTCTATTATTTTACTTTCCGACATGCCTTGTTTTTTTTATTCCTCTCTTTCTATCCGTCGCCTCATTTTATTCTCGTTGCCTTTGTCACTTTCTCCTTCCTCTGTCTTGGTCTTTTCCTGTTCTTTTGTTTCGTTTGTCACTTCCTCTCTCTGCAGCCTTTTTTTTTTTTTATTTTTTGTGTCATTTCTTTCTCGGTTCTTGTCTTTTCGCACACCGTCACACACACTGACACACACACACACACACACACACACACACAAATACAGACATAAATAAATCCCCTTTCTGTGAAGTCCCTAAAGTCAGAGAGAGAATATGATTTCCAAAATCCACAAAAAAAAAAAAAGTCACTTGCACAGAATATTCACAGTGCATTATTTCACTTGAGAAGTAACACTCGCCCACCTAGCCTGGAGCTGAAAGCTGGCACATCAAACTTTCCAAGGATTCATCTGAGGTTTAGGCACAGTATTTAGGCAGAGGTGTACATAATATGTGGCTCCGGTGGCTCTGTGAAGCGGGGCTGTTACATGGTGAGGAGAGAATTTTATCCCGAGAGCTTTGTGTAATCCTTATCTCAGTGTACATATTGTCTCTTTACTGGGGCGCTTCAGTTTGCCGGCCTCTCCTGAACGCCGACGTGACTAAGCGGTGGATAATTCGGCGTGTATTTTTATGGTATAGTCTCCAATATTAAAAAATGTGAAGGTTACTTAACTTTGTGTCAGGAGTGTGTTTGTACCTTGTCATTTTTCCCTTTAGAGAAACACCCGAGTTTCATCATTCTTCTGCGTTTGATGTCACATTCGTTTCGGCCAATGCCGAATCGGACGCCGCGATGACGAGCCTCGCCGTGACGCTTCCCCCGTCAAGCGCTCGCGTTGTCCGCGTCTCTGCGAACAGTGTGGTTCGGCAAATTGGATAGAATCTTATCAGGCGTAAATAACGGCAGCTATCTGTAAATAGCGTTGGAGCAGGGGAGCAACAGATGCTGCTCCTGGTGAAGGAGAAAAGCCTGCTCTCCTCCACTGAGCCTGCTTCCCCAGCACGCTGCCACTCACGTATTTGGCTCCCATTTACACTGATCTATATTAATTCCTTGGAAAAAAAAAAAAAAAAAAAAAAAGGGATGAATAAGGAAGTTGATTAAGGAAATGAAAATCTATTATGCTGAGCCGAAGCTCAATGTGTTCCAGTCTGTTTCACACTCTGGGATTTTTAAACCTTAATGGCTATCCATTTAGTCACAGATCAGCGAAGCAAAGCTGGGGTACAATGTTTATTTATCCATCTTACTTTTTCCTTTTTTTCGAACATTTAACCTATGGCCGTAAGGATGGAAGACTTATCGGCTCCTGGCTGTCGAAACAACCACCAACTCCTAACCTTTCATGTAGGTAGAGCTTCTCCACGGTTGTTGGGAAGTAATGGATTCCATGCCATTGAAATTACATTATGATATAACACAAAATAACAATAACCGACCCAGAGTATGTTTGAAAAACTGTGTAATTAGATTATAGAAACACTGTGAATGATTACACTTTTAATTAAGTCTCTAAAGTTTGGTGATTTTCTTTAAACATCATGTACGTGTTGTTACTTAATTTAAAGGAAACCACCGTCGACTTCTGGTTTCACACTGGACACGAACAGCGGTTTTATGAATGAAAGTCCTGCGCTTCATTAATCCCACCCTCCAGTCTTTATACTACTGCTCCTTTCGTCCTCCACTGCAGCCGTAATAATTCGGTCGCTGTCGAACAGCAAAGGGAAATTTGGGTCGTAATAAGCTGCTTGTAGTAAGTGTAGCAGAAAAAATATATGTGTGCAACTCAAACTTTTGTGGCTTTGTCCATCTTTTAGTATACGGTGTTTGATTTGGAAAAAGTCCCAAAATGTTCAGATTAGATTATATTTTTGTTATCCAATAGATTAAAATACCAATTACAAGAATCAGTAACTGACGACATTATGAGTTAATCTGACCCGACCCCGAGTCTCTCTAAGATGGCACCCACATCTCAAATTCTGCATGAGTCCAGTCAACAAAAACCCGGTGAGCTACAGTAGTTTGATGAAATGTACCTGGCATTCATCAATAGCTGGAATGAAAGCTAACGCCTTCCCGTGTCCACCGAGGCTTGTATCCTCTCATTGATTTCTGGCCAGGCATTTGCTCACCCCGGCCAAGGTCCAAATGCAATTTAAGTGTTGTGTGGGGACGCATTTCTGCCGTAGAAACCTGACATGGTGTGGTCAATAGCCCCAGGCAGTGAATGAGCTCTCAAGTGGTATACAGCAACAGCGAGACGCATTTCCTCTTCCAGCTCACCTCACGCCTCCTCTTCAAATTAAACAATAGAGACTGGAGGGCTTTCTGGAGGCCTTCGGCGTGCTTTCGCCCCTTCCATCTCTAAGAGGACAAGGCAGGCCAGCGACAAACACGGCGGCTCACACGCGCGCGGAGGAAAAAAAAAACACTTCAATTATTCCATTTAAAATGGCATCTGCTCTCGACCCCGCTACTTCAGGAAATTAAATTTCTAAATGGACCACGGTTATGGCAGCAAAACAAAGGCGTTTGATGATTAAGGGTGGATTTTAATAATGCCAGATTTTCTACACAGGTCCGCAGAATATGGGAAATGAATGTAATAATTTCCAGGTCTCGAAAGGTTAGCGAATTGAACAAAAAAAGCCCCGGAAAAGTATGGAGAACAAACTTTTCCAATGATGGTATCTTGTATATTTAATGGGGTTTCTGGGGCCGCTGTCACGTTCTAATATCTTCTGATGTTTTCGTGTTGTGTATAACGAGATATTGCGGAGCGATATGGGCTCGTATAACAAACCGCCACAACAGCTTACAAGGATTTTGGCCGCTGATGTTGATACGGAACGTAATGCCAACACGAGCTGATACCAACACAGGCCGGGTTGGAAAAAAAGCATCACGACGCACATAGACATGTTACAAATGACACATCCTTTGTTTGAGCGTGTAGACAAGGCACGAAGGCCGTCACCAGCCTCGGCATCCAACCCCTCAGCCGCGAGGAATAATTGCCCGAGGAGGCTGATGGACTGTCAGGAGTCACACGGGCTTGTTTCCTCTGTTCTCCCTCTTTTCTTCGCCTCTCGCCGGGTGACACAGACAGACGCGACGGAAGCACCTTGTGTTCGCCATGCATGGAGATAAACTGCATATTGCATTCTGTTTCAAGTGTTACAAATCTCTTGCAATAATATAATAAAAAGATGTATTATTCATCGCTTCTACAGTGGCGAAGCGGAGGTGGGGAGGAGGGGGGGTGAAATATGCATACGGCGCGTGCGCTCTTTTCAAAAACGCCGGGCGACATGTGACGGGTGATGAGGGAACATCACATTGTGTCTCTGGTGTCATCAAAAGCTGGAGAGGGGAGATTAGTGGAGAGAGGACAACACTGGGCAGATATAGGGCCACTTCGTGGCGGGCGAAACGGCAGCGGCGTTCGGGAAAAAGCGAGGAACGCTGGTGTAAATAAGCATAAATTTTCAATCTACTGTATGATGAGAATCCATTTGTGGTCCCCAGGTGTGACAAACAAAAGGTTTGGATGTGTTTGTTCCAGATCTGTCTAAATGGTTTTGCTTTATTTCCCATTGAGATAGGGTGCACGGGGGGAGTGTGGGATTGGGGTGCCGGGGGTGCCAACCAAGTAATTTCGCTGCCTCCACTCCGCAGAGGGTATAATTGCAGACCTTAAAAAACACCCATTCTGCTCTGGCACGTGTGAAAAAGCTGGGGAGGGGGGAGAGGCGGGAAGCGTCGGTCATGTGGGCGCACGAACATCAGGCGTGTGCGTACGTAGTATGTGGGACAAGCGTGGCTGCACATTAGAATGAGATGTTCATAACACGTATGCATAAGTAGTACCGTACATATACAGTATATTATTGTAGAGGAGTAGCGAGGGGGGGAAAATGCCTCCATTGTTTCATTCCAGGAAACCTCATCACGACAGAGTATATTTATGAGGTGGCGTAAAATGCACTATATTTTTTGGGGAACATATTCTATTTTATGTTGCTGATTTCCAAGTGTTTTCCTGTTGGCCCGGGGGTCCGTGTGAATGAGTAATAGACAGAGTAATGGCTTCATCCTCGCCTGGCTAAATTTGTTTTTCTTCCTTCTGCCCCGCGCAAATACAAAAAAAGTGCCAAAAAAATGATAAATAACAGCCACCCAATTACTCTGGCATCACCGTATTCAGGAATTTATGTTTACATTATCGAGATGTACCACTGCTCTGCATGACAACACCTTGCCACGGAAACAAATGGCATTTACATTTCCTCTGGGTGGTAGCCATGTGCAGGTTCCTATTCATTTAGCCAGTTCGCCTCCTGAAGTAATGGGAGGCCCTGACCTAGAGCCTCTCTGTCAGCCCATTAGTGAGCGTGGAGAGCATTGCATCGGCGCCTCCGCTGTTCTGCCACTCACAAACACCCCCTAGAATCAACACAAACAAGCCCAGAACGCTGCCCCTCCTGCTCACACACACACACACACACACACTCCCAGCCAGGCAAGATGAAGCTGGGGCATTGATTTTATAATGATGCCCTGGCTGCTTCCAGCCATGGAGGAATTGAAGCTGGCTGAGCTGAGCTCTTGGTGTGTGGAGAGTTTTTTTGGACGGGAGCCCTGCTGTTCGCCGGGACTGGGTCCGGTGGAGAGGCGAGGGCTACAGACGTGTGCAGTCGGTGGATCCGGACCATGTAGAACATGGAGAGGCAGCCGTGCCCAACTTTACAGAAGCACCCCGAGCCAAGCGTCCCTCCTCAGCACACACAGACCTGCAACTGCCAATCAAAGCAGCCTCGGGCGCTGCCACTGCCTTGTGCGCATAAATTAGCATGTATTTGCATAAGAATCCACTCGTTTAGCAGACCCACTTGGCTCTCCCCCCAAATGGCATTTTCTCGCTCGCCCCCCCCTCCCTCTATCTCTCACTTTTCCTCTCCTTATCCTTTTACAAGCACCGATAAGAGCTAGAAAATAGTGCGTTAACCCTTTTCATACCGAACCTCTCTTGACACAAATTACACGTGTGCATGCGTGATTGAATGTGTGCATATGCCTGTTTGTTTGTGGGCTTGCAAATGAGCAAATTGAGCCAACAAATGAATCATAAGACAAACAAACAAACGCAGGTACGCCAACATATTCCAGGATTGCACAAAGTGCACTACAGTTTCTCCTTCCGAAAATTGCTTTGGTTGTTACTCTGAGAACCTTTTGTTGTTGTCGAGGGGGAAAAGTTCTGCTTTAGCCATTACCGCCACCTTTAAAATGTCTCGCCCGTGTCACATATCATTCACCAACACGGCTACATTATTCAGCGACAACTTTAAAGCCCTGTTTCACACGCCTCGGCCTCGATAGCCCACGGAGAGCAGCGGTGCATGCATACCCCTCTAAATTACAGCTTAGAAGACGGGAAAATGCAGTTACTGGTCAGCAACGGTTACGAGCAGGGCGAGCCAGACACAGGAAGACAATGAGAGGACATACATTTTTCACCATGAACAGTCAATCAGGACGCCATGCGGCAGGCCTGGCAGGGATTAATAAGTAAAGAACAGAGCGCTACCCCCATTGCCCTGAGCACAAGTTTTGGGATGCAGTAATTGGCTACGATTGTGCCTTCAGAGTCAACTAGAAGCGGCGCACATGAGCCTAATGAAGGTTTCTCTGACTTTGTTGTACTTTTCCTCGCTCATTCTGCTTACTTTACGCGCGCGCCGCAGATCTCATCTGGTAAATTATTGAGCGTGGTCTTTGGTCCGTAAAGCTGGCCAGGGTTGTTAAGTTCTTCGCTCCCAGCTATACTCCACAGGTGATTAGTAACCACGGACGTATCAGACAATGAATGAGGTATTCAAACACTGTGCCCCTCATTCATTCTAATGAAGGCGGCTTGCAAAGAACATACAGTAGAGCACGCTGGAAAAATTAATCCTGCCTCCTGCTTCCCGTGCCCATAATGCTTTCTTTGGCTCGGTGCGGCCAACAACTCGCCCACATACCTCGCGCCAAAAGAATCTCGAGACGGTTGTCAGTGTGTTTTTGAATGTGTGTGGTCATCTGGAAAAGGTGGAACTCTGACCACAACATCCAGGTTGCCACACATAGAAGAACTGTCCCTGGTTTTTTTCTTTATATACAGGCTAGTCACAGCAAACAAGGCATCAGACAAGTTGATGCAGTCGCAGCGAGCGCGAGGGACACGCAAAGCATTAGCTCGGAAATTAATGGGAATGGAGATTGCTTATGGAGGCTAAATTGTGTCAACAACGTGGACACTTCTGCCTAATCAATGTCACAAACACATCAGAGGTTTAATTGGACGGTGATTTCTTCTACCTACACACAGACACACACACATTTGTGACTCTTGTCTAACTTATGAGGTAGAAGAGGTGTGGTCAGGTGTGACTCCATGTGGTAGGTGGCGCAATATGGAGGGTGTTTGGTACCAGCTTCCTGCGTGACAACACGACAGGAGTCCGTCTCCGCGAGAGGTGTTCTGTATCAGCAGACATACATACGTGTGTGTGCATATGTGCTGGTGTGTGGCAATCATAAAGTGATAAGAGGCAGTGCACCTTTTAAGTTAGGGATATTTATTCCCTGAGGACAACGGGCACATTTTAGCTCAGTCCATGTGTGTGTGTGTGTGTGTGTGTTTTTCATTTCCACGTTCCAAACAGCAGCTCGAACCCCAGGAGGCCGTGCGGTCGCTCGGGGGGCCGCTCTCCCTCCCCGCGCTCCCCGCTGGTCCGGGCGAGCGGCTGAGCTCCCTGTCACCATCTCCAACCTGTGTTTCCTTCCTTTTTCCTCATATCTAATATGAGTCACACACACTCAAAGAAAACACACACACCCAAAGGGCTTAGACTGCCCTGTCTCATCCCATTTCCTCAGCGCCTTTGATCCCCAACCCTCCCAAAAATACACCGCCCCCCCCCTCGCAGTGTGAACTTCCTGCCATGCTATTTAAGCTTCCTTGTCTGCCTGCAGCGACCGCGGCTTCGGCGCGAGCTGCTGCTGTCTCCTAATGACAGGGGTGCAACAAGAACAGGGCTGGGTGGGGGGGGGTGTCGGACAACGGGAGCAGGACAAAAGGCCCTGAGGTGCGCCGCGAGATAAGACCGGCTCATTACTGCCGAGGAAGGGTTAATGTTCACAACCGGCTCTGAAGGGCCCCTCCCCAAATGCCGCCGCTTGTTATGAGAGCTAATGATGTCAGCGGAGGGCCCTGCTTGTTGATTAGCCTAAATGGAGGACTAATAGAAGTGCGTGAGCGTAATTAATGACTGAAAGGGGGAGCCTAACGAAGACGAGGAACACGCCGCCGTGGTCGTGGGTGTTCCCGGGTTAAGCGTGTCCCCGGACAACATGGCAGGGCACCTCATCAGCTGGCCGCGCTATCCCCCATGCCATCCCGTGCCGTGCCCCGCCGCGGCATGCCACGACACCCACTCCAGCACCCAGACAGGCCAGCCTTTGTGGCCGGGCCTAATTAGCTGTCACAGCAGGTGGAGCAGGGACCGGGGACTGCTCCGTGGTCTGCTCTCTGACAGGACAGGTCCCCGCAGAGCTCCCCCAGACACTGACCGCACAGGAACAATGTGTGTGTGTGTGTGCGCGGGAGCTCGGAGTGCACGTGCACGAGTTTGACAGAGACGGTGAGAATTGAAAAAAAAAAAAGAAGACACGAGGTGATGGTGAAGGGTATATCAGGACGAGTGTACACATACTCCCTCGCAGACAAGCAGCAGAGGGGAAGCTCATTTTATTGCAAATGTGGGTAGAAGAGGTGCAGCGCAGGTGTCTGTGTTTGGAAAAGCTTAATTACATTTCAGTTAGGTTTTTCCCCATCACTTCTTTAGACATTTAGAGATAGCTGGCCTTCACCTTGGCGACTGCAGTTCCCTAGATTAGAGCACAACAGACAAGAATTCAAATAAAAAGTATAGCATTTCTCAAAAATGAAGCACGTGCCGGCGGATGGTTTGCATTGAGGAGATATGTGAAATCTGCAAACTTCTTTGCTCGTGTTATCATTTTTAGCTGTAACTGTGTGTGGGATTTAGTGGCGTCCAGCAGTATGGTTGCATATTGCAAGAAACAAAATACCCCCTGACGCAAAAGGCCTCCTCGAGAGGAAGTGTTTGGTTTGTCCATTTCTGCCAATAGGTCCCTAAATACAACGCACTGGCCCGACCAATCTGATGCTTATTTTATTTACCGCGTCGTCTGCTAGCATCTTTGATGAACCAAACGTACCCAACAGTTTTATACTGGGCAGTAAGCCACCAATTTGCCGTCCTTTTAGTGGCTCGCTCCGCAGATTTAGACAGGAGGCGGCAAATTGGTGGTCTGTTTTGTTCCACCAATTTTGCGCCAATGCGGCAATGCGGTGGCATATCCTGAGGTGGGCGGAGGTGTCGATGACGTGCACTGCTGCGCACCCGCAGCTGGGAGATTTAAAACCAGTAAACAGCTGATCACAGCAGTCAATTCGTCACTTCATCCACGAAGTTGAGCAACTGGAAAGCCGCTGAGATCCGGGAGATGCTAGCGTCTCCTCGGTCTCTGTAGCTGTCTCGGTTGTCCACTTGATGTTGTAGCGGCGAGCTAATGGCGGTCGCTACTTTCAAATTAAAACACTGGACCTTTAAACACACTGGCCCGACCGATCTGATGCTTATTTTATTTACCGCGTCGCCTGCTAGCGTCTTTGATGAACCAAACGTACCCAACAGTGACATCTCGCTGCCAGTTGGACTCGCTGCTACTGCTAGCTTTTGGTAAACTCAAGCTGTCATCGCCTTGAGTCACTTTTGTTGTTCACTTTCGTCAGTAAAAGTGTTGAAAGCGACAAACACGCATTGTACTGTAGATGAATGAGATGTACACACTTCGACGTAACATCAGGAAAAAACAATTAACTTGGTTTTCAACCATTGTGGCTGCAGACAAACATTGTGATTGGTGCCACGCAGAGCATGAAAAGGGGAGATAATACAAAGTCTGTCAGAGTGCGCAACAAACACATTAAAAAGAAGACGGCGAATAAAGACAAAACCACAGCGGCGTCCTCGCTGACAGATTTGTGGGTGACGTACGGCACATGTGAATTAGATGCAGGAGAAGCCATAGACACCCCGGAGACTGAACATGCAAAAAGGTAAATAACTAATCTTAGGTGCAAAGATGTTGATCTGAGGCCATAAACAATCATTCGGCTTTTCCTCTCCCCTTAATAGCGGCCCATTTACACGCTTCCCTCCGAGTCGTCAGACCCCTGTCACCTCCCTCGCAGCACAATGCATTACTTAGCGTGTTTCCCTCCCGACCCCCTGCTGCGCCCGTCCCTCTTCTGTTGCTTTGTGCGTGTGCATGCGGGGAAGATACAGCGCATTCTGATGCTCCCTTCTGTTTGCTAAGGCCTGTGTAAGCTGCAGTAATACTTCTTTACTGATAGCTCCGCTCACACACACACACACACACACACACACAAAGCAGCTCTATACACTCGCATGGTTTAATCTATTACCATTTTTATGTGGCTCAAATATTCAGGCCGTGTTAACCAATGCATCATTATGAGGCGTATAACTGCAAAAGCCAAAGGATTTATGGGCTTAAATAAATTATGTGATACGATAGTGCAAGTTTTATGAGTAGCAACTTTGCAAATATTCTTTTAAATAATAATAATAAAAGAAAAATATCCTGTTGCCGGGAGATGTGAGGAAACGATTCCTCTTCTCCACTGTTAAAGCCCGCCTTTAACTGCGCGTCTATCCGAAGCTATTCACACACCTATTCTTTACAATCATCTCACACACATTACATGAATTGATGGCTTCATTTGTGGCATTTAAGCATCATGTTTTTTTTTCTTTTTCTCCTCCTTGCATTGGCGTCGCCATCATTTCCCCTCCATGTCGCGCTCGTGTTCCCTTAATGTATCCCAAATCATTCCTATTGAGCAAACTCATACGCGGTGATGGTCCGACGTTACACTCAAGCACACACGACAACATACGCGGTGATGTATCGTGCGTTCGCGGCGTAATATGTTTCACGCGTGGTCACTATACATCACCTCTGATGTTGCGTGAGTAGGTCTATTTGATCCCATTTGGCAGATGGATCCAATTGTCCGGGCCGATATTGGCCCGTGACAGAAAGCAATCTAATGGCAGGCTCATTGATGATGATGAGTTCTGTTCCATTGCACCGAGATCCAGTCCAATTTCAAAAGCAAATTCAGCCATTCATCTTCCAAATAATTGTGGCACTTTATCAATTGCTCCCAGTCTTTTATCTATCACTTCGATTGATGTGATCATTTTCACAAACAGCCTTCTGTGCTAACGGCGTCTTGGAACACACTTGCAGGATTGTGTGCTTTTGTGCGAGTGTGTGTGTGTGTCTGTCTGTGTCTAAAGGCATCTCTGCACAAGTTTGCCAGAATGTGTTTTTTTTTTTGTGTGTGTGCATGAATGTAGGCATTTTTCTTTGCGAGCATGCATCAGTGTGTGCGACTCCATGCGCTCGGTTATCCGCATGCCTGCATCCGTGTGTGTAATAACAGTCCTGTACTGCACATTACAACAACACATCCTCTGCTCCATTATTATTATATTATTCCTGCGTTTGTTCTGCTGTGTGCATTTACGAGACCATTTAACTACGATAGTGTCTGTTTGATGAGCATCTTCGTGCTCGCGTTTACTATTAACTATTGGCAGCCGGTGAGTGTGTGCAGGTTTATAAATCAGCCGTTCATTTGCGTGTGTGTTGTCTCGTGCACGATGAGCGTGTAATACAATACACTCATCAGTAGACCGCGAGTGTGATTATTGTTGGAGGATTTTTTGGCTCCTTGGAAAAAAAACATCTAATACTAAGACCTAATTAGTCGTGCTAGAAAGAAGAGCAAAGACAAAAAAAATCCCCAAATCACCTAATCATACTGTGTTATAATGAAAATGAGTGTAAGACTTAAGTGAGTTAAGTAAGTGCAGCTAAGTACGGCTCAAAACAAAACTTTATCTGTTAATTGTGAAGCAAATCATGAGAATACAACTATCATAATAAAACATAAAAAATTGTTAAGTGAGATATATTGAAGCATTATCACTGAATTGACCCATCAGGGACATTTTTGCTGTTGACGCTTTTTTTATTTTAATAACTTTTATCATCGTAGATTGACTTTACACGGAATACCAGCTGGTTCTGCTGTTTTAATACAATTTGCACGTTCACCTGCTACATTTGAGAGAGCTTTCAATGCTGTGACACGTCTCAGGTAAACACAAAAGAGCATTTGTACATATTAACCCAACAATACCGCACACAACGTGCGTCTGACACACTTTAAACTTACTGTGAGCCAGCTCTTGCAGCAATCCGACTGTGAATTGTGTTCGTGATCATACAGGGTTGATCTGGCACATCTGACATACTGGCAGGCGGCTTCATGTGTTAATGTATGTGTTTATGTGTATGCAAATGTGTGTACCATTGTGTATGTGTGTCTTTGATCATACTGTCGACTTGTTTTGTTTTTTTCGAGTGGGTTTCCTCTGTTGTCAGCTGTCAGGGTCTCTCTCTGTGTATGTGTGTGTTGATGGTTATGTGTTAGATGGCTGTGATAGCTTGTTACTCATGTCACTACATGTGAAAACTTGAAAAAAGAATGTGAACTTCACCCCACAGTGAGAGACAAAGAAGTTTATTCTCAATATGCATAAAAAATCCCAAATGCACTGGGCTTATTTTCAGGAGTGTAAGTTACAGTTTATTCCACCTAGTTCCACCTGAGATAGTTGGTACAGCCTGTTGTGCAACAGTGATCATACACAATAAGTCATATTTTCAAGCAGGGCTAATAAAGAAAACATACATGTGATGTAAATGCCAGTGGCCTCAGTAATGTTTTCAGTCCTGTCTGCTGTCACATAATAAACAGCTGGGAGAAGTTGGCAAATTTCTGTTTTTTTAATGTTTTGTTGCATCGCTGATACGTCTTCGTCCAATCCATCACTCGTTGTGCGAAGTTTTCCCACACAGTTGATTTGAAAGAGGCTCCCCATAGTCACGTTATCTTCTTCTTAGTCTTGTTTTATTGTGACCTCTTCTTCTTCATTGTCTTCTTATTCTGAAGGCAGCGTTTTTCTGTCCAAGTCTGGGAAAGTAGTACTCGAGCCGGAACCCGAACTTACCGGGTGTTCTGTTTTTTACGTCCGCACCTGACCCAAGCCTGACTCAGTTAATGTTAGATGAAGCGCTGAGTCCTGACAGGCCTCCATTCGGGTCGGGTATCCATGATCTATTGAGAATCAGCGGTTATACCCTTTGCCTATTGACACATCCCTTGAGTGAGAGTCAGATGTATTCTTTGCATCATGCATGCACTGAACAGTGACGGTCCGGGACAAATACATTTACCGTTACACCCCTAATATGTACTTAAAAAATTAAAAAAACATATTGACAACAGACTGTTCTCATTGCCCGGTCCCCAAACACCTTACTCTTTTTTGTATCTATTTATTTAAATACATGGTTCACAGGCTCTCTCCTCTGAACCCGTCCTCACACCTGGTCCAAAGCCACACTCCACTGGCTGCCTGTTTGCTACACACCCCTCTGTGATTTTGCGAATTTTTTGCAGGCCATTTCAAAGTGTTTGCAACCGTGTGTGTGCATGTGCTCTGGGCCCTCGGCACTCAATTGTTGGATGTGGTCATTGCCCACAGCAGAGCGAGTCCGGCTCCGCTCTCCCCTTTCGCTCGGTGCCCTGCGATTGCTCACCGCTGACTCCTCTCATCAGCATTGTGCTGTGTGCAGGCAGGAGCGCCGCCCCAGCCGGCAGGTATATGAGAGGCGGTGAGCAGGATATACACTCATAAATCTGACAGATGCATGGTGTGTCATTACCTTCCACTTATTATTATTCTCCCACTCCTCTTTATACCGTGAGCCACTTTAGCTGTTTTCCCGGCGCCGGCTCGGGAACATTTGTACCGTGGCCTTGCAGGGTGATAGATGCTCCTCAGGAGGAACCAGCCTATTGGTGCGATTCATGCTCTTTGTTTGTGTGCGGGGCTCGAGTCTGGCCGTTTAACCTTCTGTGTTTGGGTGTGTGCATTGTCGGCGATGTGTGTGCATCACTCGGGTCGTAAACACACAAACATGTTCTCTTTCTCCTGGAATAGTTGGAGTTCCACATAATCTCTCTATTAATTAAGGGACTGCCCAATTGATTAGCCACCGATTTCATTCTAAATATTTGAATGGGTGGTCTCTATAAAGGCCGATCAGAAGAGCTGATCAGAAAAACATGACGGTGCCTTGAGGCGCCGCTCAACTCGTTGTCCCCGAAAATGTTACTTGGGAGGAAACAATCGCTTAACAAATGCAACAAACTGAACTGACTACTTTCTGTCTACACTGAAAACAACAGAGCGCGTCTTCTCATGCTGCTCCCATCTCTCCACAGTGCTGTGTCAGCTAGTTATCATCTCCTCACTGTCACTTCTGATTAAAATTTGGGTGAAGTTTTGTTTTTCCCGAACAACTGAAGTGGATCCAGACTTGTTTTAAAACTTTAAAAAACAACTGAAAGACAACATAAGATTGATCCGTACAGCTCGAACAGGCGTAATCCAAGTCTCTGCAAAGTTCGAGAGTCCAATTTGATTTGAAAAGACGTTATTATTTTCAAATCTGAGTTAAGCTGAAGGCGTCTGAAGAACTTGCAAGAGCTTGACCAAGTCCCCAGCTACTTAGGTTGTTTGATAAAATGTTGCTGTGAAGCTTCAAAAAAGTTTGGTGGACTGCGAAAAACTTCATCCAACTTTCCATCGCTACGGGGGTAGCTTAAGTCTCATTTTTGGGTGGAACCCGAATTTCAGCTGAATTCGGGTCGGTAAAAGTACTGATTTTTGGAGTTTCAGACACTTGACATCATCACATCGAGTAGTGGCTTTAGGGAACAAAGAATTTCAAAGATTTCTTTGAGTCTATCAAAACATTTGATGACGTTTTTGCTATATCACTAATAACTAACAACTATAGAAGACAATAAAGTAAAAAAAAAAAATCTCCTTTAGATCAGCGTCGGTATTGATCGATACAGCTTCCAGAACAACCTTACCATTAATAATACAGCTCAACATAAAGTACATTTCATTTTGAATACTTCGGCACAGATGTTTTAAATACCTACTTGCTTTTAATACCATGTTGAACAATTCATATAAAGATCATCCGGCGACTTTTAAGTTACAGCTTCTGCCTGTTAGCATGAAAAAGTGTTAAAATCAGTACGTTCAGTCTGGAGACAAGCAAATGTTTAAGAGAGGCTGTAACGTCATGACATGCAGAATGAAAAAGTGGAACTCAGAGCAAAGCTGAACGCCTGCGCTCTTGTTTTCTAACCCCTGAGACTCTTGCATCCATTATTTCTGCCTTCTCTCTTTTCCTACCTTACGCTAATTTCTCCCTCCTTTTTCCATCACTTCCTCCTTTTTAAATGCACAAATATCTACCACACACACACACACACACAGCCTCGGCATGGTGTCCCTGCGGCCCACAGAAAGAGAGAGGGAGACAGGGAGGTGGGTGGGGGGGGAGCAGCAGTCGCCTCACAAGAGCAGACCTCATAAAACTCCCTGTCACTTTGACTAATTTGTTAGTCTTGTCTCACTGTGTCGAATCGTCACCCTCCCCTCTTCCCCCGATGCACCTCTACCCCTGCTCTCCCTGTCCTTCTTTCCACCCCCGCAACCCCCCTCACCCGTATCCACTGGAAGAGGAGGGAGGGAGATGGGGAGGGAAAAAAAGGGGGCAATAAATGTAATATAGTGGCGCTGGCCATTGGTTGCAGTGATCTACACAGCAATCCATCTACAGTCAAAGGAAGAACAGAGGCTTTATGGAGCAGAGGATAACATGATGGCTCGATTTCTCATCCACTTTCTGCCGCTGTCTGCCTCTGTCCCACCTCGAGACGAGGCCTGCTGGGCACCCGCGGAGCAAAAATAAAAATAGGAAGTGGGAGTGGGGCTGTTACGGATGCAGGCTGGGCTGCAGTCCACCAAGACTCGATTGGGTCGGACTGGGCCAAGTGAGGTGAGGCGGTATAGATTGGTTCAGATGTTCAGCTGGGCCTCTCGGAGGAACCGAGAGCCAATACCGGATTCATAGAGATAAATTAAAAAGCCAAAAACCCAGCTCCGGGGGGAATCAATTGCCAGGTAATTATGGAGAACGGGACAGAGATTACAGAGACAAAACACAAACACAGAGATGTTCCCCTATGACGCTGCAGCGCCACACCAGGGAATACTGTGTTAGCTGAAAACAAGCAACATTTTTCTGCCGTTGCTGCCCCCCCTCCCCTCCCCTTCTCAAACCGACCCCCAGTACCTAGTCTTTGAATAGAAACTCGGGCTCAGAGCTAAAAATAGGTCGCATTTCACCGCCAGCCACCCTCTGCTGAGCTGTCAGCGCCCCTTCTCCCTCTTCCTCACAGTGAGGCAGACACAGGCCCTCCTTCATGTGTTTTCGGGGGTGGGGGGGTGGGGGGAGACAGGCAGCGTGTGATCACTCCAGCTCGAACGCATCTCCTCCAACACACGGCGGGCCCAACCTCTCCTGACTCGCCGGCCTCACGGGGGAGGCTGCTGTGAACTCACGCACCAATTTGAGAGAAAGACTCATTCCCGCTGCGCTGGCCCTGTTTCTCTTCCACACAGAAATGAGGGGCAGGATGGCCTGACGTGTGAGCGATGGGTGATGGAAACAGTAATTTGGACTGTACAGTACAGGCTGTGCAGGATCTGGGAGGCTGCCTGCCAGTGAGCTAGTGAGGCCTACAGTGAGATAATTGTATTTCAAAATGCAGGTTTTTTTTAACGCAGAGGGGAAAAGGGGATGACATTACCTGAATAGATCCTGATTATATATATATAAAAAAAAAAAATCTAATCTGGAGAAGTGTCAGGAGTCTTTCTCTTATACGTATACATTTACATTTACAACAACAACCACAAAAACAACAACCGCTGAACTAATTACAGTCTTACCATGACACCTCAAAGTGAGTATTGACAGAAATGCCAATTCCATTCACTGGAATAGAATACTCTTAGTTCCCCAAACCTCCAAAGGCATTGATAATAACGACAGGGGTCGTGGCAGGTCACTCATCGTGGCTGTACGATGTTGAAAGCTTTACGGCGTTAGCGTCCCTACAGCTCCGTCTGGAACGATGTCTCTTTGTCTCTTTGTCTCAGCCATCGCCACCGGCTCCGCGTTGGCTCTTTAAGAAAAGTCAGTGTGCATTAAACATCTTTAATTGAGCTTAAAAGGCTGTAAATGGCATCAACAGCTCCAATGAATTCACTGACGGCGAAAACCACAGAACGATAATGAGAGGCATCAAACAATGGATGACTTAACAAGAGAACGGTACCTGATGAGACCGTGTCTGATTTGTGAGAGGAGATGACAGGAGGTGAAATGAGACACCAGCAAAGAGAAATTGATTAACAGTTATTGTTATCGCTTCTTGTATGTAGTCATTTGTGACTTTTTTCACTGTGAAAGGTCACGTTCTTGGGAGTAAATGTGTCCACGTGTCTCACCAACATGACAAACCTCAGTCATGACAGACAATTCTCACCAATCCTTTAAACTGTATCCTGTGTTTCAATACATTTCAAATAAAAAGGAGGGCTTGATTCGTAGCTGTGATGAACCACGTGATGTGGTAGAACAGGAACTCGTGTCACTATTTCAGTTAAATTTGGCCGTGGTGAGTCAGGAAACAGGATTATTATTTTGGGAGAAAAAAAAATACTGCAATTGCCACAGAGAAGTCATGTAAACAGGATTATCTGGGGCGGACTGTGAGTTTATGCAGGGCATCGGACACACGAATGCTCAGACGCAGTTTTTGGCACTTGTGGCTTTGTTGCGGCCAAAACCAAATTTTGTGTAACTTTATTAATTTTCCAAGTAGAGCAGACTAAAGGCAACCGCAATGACAATGTGACACTTTCTATATCATTTTAAACATTTATCGTACTGCAGAGTTACAATGTTGTTAAATGAATCAGTGTGAATCTGTGAATTGTCACAGATGGAAAAAATAAATGTTTGACCATACATACAGAATCTCCACAAACACATCTTCATCTCAGATAGGCTCGTCATCTGCCTTCGGCACCCTATTTATGGAGACAAACAGTGCGTCTGTACATTTGCTGCTCTGCAGCTTCCTGGAGAAGATCATTTCTCTGTGTGGACAAACTGGTCTTGACTCTTTCCTTCCTCTGGTGAGCCATATTCTTCCTGTGCATCTGTGATTGGCACAGCTGTTTAAGGGTTATGAGATGTGTAATGCGACTGGCTGGGGAAGGTAATGATTCATCACCACACCCTCCTATTAATATCCCACTTCACCCAACACACCTGTCAGGCATGGATGTTCACTGAAGAACAAAAATAGCAGGTGTGCCCGGATATGCTGTTAATGTGCATCATGTGCTCATGACAAACACTTGAGCAGATAGCTGTAAACTTGTAGTTAAAATGTGGCCCAATATGGAAAAGCTATATTTTTTTTGGATCATATTTTAATTTTGTACGAATTTGAGTCACTGTCTTTTTAACTCTGTGACTTTGCAGAAGCGGGACCTCAAGTTCTTCTTGTGAGTGAAGGCCGGTGCTCACTTATATCAAATATCTGCTCCGAAGATATCATATCGTCTGTTTGTCTCTGGCGTAATTAGTTCTGTCTGATGAATAAATTATTACAGCATAAGTGTTCAGTAATCACAGTTGATTAGCATGTCCCTAAAATAAATAAGTACTGCATGAACTAATACGTTCTGACGCTTCCAGACTTGTTTGTGAGTGAAAATGAAAGGTAGCAATTGACACGGAGTCACAACACAAGTAAACACATTTGAAGCCACTCTTCTCACTTACTTGAGTTCAAGTTCAAACTGGGTAATGCTTGTCACCTCATATAAATTGATAGATTAAAACCATTTTTGCCTTTTTCTTTAGCACATAAACCTGCTTAATTAGGTGATTGGCTCCTTTTCCCATTACCAGAAGAGTGCCAGAATTAGTTTTTCAAGGAAAAAAAACAAGGACCAGTAGAAAGCAGCATGACCAGTGACCATGTTACGGTGCTTACTTTTTAATATCTTTTACTTTTAATTACCCTCTTTCAAACTCAGCGCCAATTGAGCGATTTTCTGCAGCAGTCAGTGGAAAACTATCCATCATGCATCACTGCATCGTGACAGAAAAGGGCCAAAAATTAACTCGTCCAACCGGGTGTCATGTTTCCATCACAGCTGGTCCGAGCTGGAGCTGATAAATACCCATTTAAGACGAAAGCCAGATGTGAGTAGGGTGAAAGGGTTAAAAAATAGAAAAGGAGATGTGTGTGAGTCACAGCCAAAGAGACTCACAAAGTGTTCTGAGAGAACATTTTTCTGTATTTAGAGTGGCTGGTAGATAGCATCTCTCCTTGCTTGCTTTGTGAGCAGTGGTATTCACAAAGCATGGTCAAACATGGTCAAAGGCCAGCAGTGTCCTTGTCTCCCTTTCTCCCCGCTGCACTGTGATCAATCAGACGGACTGGCCAAAGATAGATGAACTGAAAAGCATCCACACACACACACACACACACACACAGACACACACTCTGAAACTTGCACACTAGTCCTCTCCTGGAAAAATCTAAGCAAGTTCCTCTCTTCCACGCTGTCGGTTCTCCACCCCTCCATGACTTCAGCTGACTTTTATTCATCGTAACAGAATGAAAAATATAGATTTGCCTCTGGAGATTAGAACAAAGAAAAAAAAAATAAAATGAATGTATAGACATAAGGGAAATAGAGCATGAAGGAGGCGGGAGGGGGGGATGTGAAGAGGAAAAAAAAGTGAGTGAAAGAAGGAGAGAGATGGAAAAAAAGGGGAGAGATGAGGAGAAAGAGAGATGGCCTCTCTAAGTGCAGCAGCACACAGGCACAGAGCTGTGAGTTCCCAGGCAAGACAGCATGAGCTGCCTATTTGTCAGCATTGATCAACCCATTAAGGGGCTGTGGTGGGAAGCATATTGGTTTTGGAGGCCAAAGGGGCAGAGAGAGACAAAGATAAAGCAAGACGGGGGGGTGTTGAACTCCTTTCAGCCTCGGCAGCCACACGTCTGCAGGATGAAAAAGCCTGTAGTCTTCCCCGTCCGATGTCTATGCAGTTCATTTTGCCGGGGCCCCAACGGGAAGGTGGTAGATGTCATTTGTCTTACAGCATCTCCAGAGGCGCCACTGTATGTGTTATCTTAGCTTGCCGCCGCCGTAATGCTAATAAGGAACTAGCTTTTCAGACGGACAGAATGTCACTTGTGCTCTTCCTTTAGTGTGTGTGAGTGTGTGTGTGAGAGAAGGGTGTGTGGTGGGGTGGGGGTGGGTCCTGGCCCTAGGGGAAAGCAGGCTGCCTCTTCGCCCAGCCTCTGATGAATTCATATAATTAACTCTGCCTTGATCTGTTGGCTAATCCTGCACTCAGTAATAAGGGATTAAAATGTCACCTAAGCCACCTGCTGTTATTGAGCCCCTAGACTTTTTGTGCCCGTGTGTGTGTGTGTGTGTGTGTGTGTGTGTGTGACAGTGAGAAAGAGAGAGAGAGGAAGAGAGAGAGAGAGAGGATAAAAGTAAAGTGAAAGATGTCTGTGCTAGAAATATTTCCTCTGTTTGCACAGGAAGCTGTATGTAGAGGACACTGTAAAGCAGCTCAAAGAAGCAGACATCTTAACTACCGCCATATGCATGCAAGAGCTATTCACGACGCCATAGTTTGGCGTCGAGCTGAACTCCATAATTTGGCAGGAAGCTGGAGCAGAAGTTACAGCAGACTCGCTCTGAAAACTCATTGTCACACTCACTAAAAAGGGACATGAAAGTGGGACATGCTGGAAGGTGGGAGTTGAGAAATCTTTTTTTCCTCCCCTCTCACTATGACCTCCTTGGACCAAGTGAAGGAAAAAAAAAAAGAAGAAGAAAGAAAGGAGTGCCAATTGGTTGGCTAACAGCCCGCAGACCAACGGCCAGCTTGCCTCGCCTGCCTGCCGGCCACCTCCGCTCGGTTGCTTAGCAACCCCAAGTGTACTTTTGGGTTGTCTAATGACTCTTGTTGCTGCGGCGGCTCAGGGGCTACTAATGAAGCCTCCTGACCAATCGCTGCTGTTTAAGACCTGGAAGCTGACTGATCACTGGACGGGGATCTTGGGACTTCAGGCTACCGTAAACCTCTTATGTGAGACAAATTCTGCCCCCAAACCGAGCTGCTGTCAAGACACACTCACACACACACACACACACTCGCAATATGTGCACACAGCACACCTTAACTTACTGCTCGCGGTGCTCCGACTGACCTTAATTCTCTCCACTGCGCACTCACATACATCAGTGCCTCATCCTACTTGAACTTTACCTCGGACTCACATGTAAACATAGTCAGTGCATTATTGATGGCTGTTATCCAGCCAAAAATAGCAGGAAAAAACTGTCTCTGTGTGACTCAGGCCGTACAAAGATGAGAATAATGGTCCTACATGTAAGCGCCCCTTTAGCCCCTGGTTTACACTATAAACGCAAACCAACAGGACTCTGTGTGTACTCAGTAAGCCAGTAGCTCAAACATCTGGATTCACAATTGAGAGAGACATATCTGTTACCTCTGCTTTACTTTTATTTTAATCGGACACTTGTTAAAGGACACATTGAATATGTTCTTGCTGTTGGCATTTTGATGTTCACACAGAGTGACTAACAGTCAGTCAGCAGGTCAGTGTCTTTCTCAGTGATGCTTCAAACCATATCACCTTTGTAGTCCATTTCACAAATATACGGACAAGAAATGGACGTTTTTTTAGCATGACAGGCGACCGATCAGTGACGGATATATCCAAGTCCGTGCCAGTCACATTTACACCCCCTTCTCAGTTTTTACATGTTAGCAAAATACATCACCGTTTGCATTAGTATCTGTGTGGCGATAAGTGTGCGCCCATGTCCATTTGTCCGGGCGTGACTGCGCCTGTGTGTGTGTATGTTTTCACTCCCTCATCATTGTGTTGCGTCCGTCATCCCTCTAAGCTTTGTTCCAGTGTCACAGCATATTGCCAGACGAGTACATTACATCCCCAGGGTGTCGCCATGTATACGCTTGTCTATACATGTCCAGCAGTCTTAGGTCTATATTTGGCCGTGGTCAACTGCTGTCAAGTGCTGCGTCGCCTGAGGGCCCGACACCCCCCCTGCGCTGCCCTAGCTGACTGATCTGAGGGGGCAGTGCCGCGTGCCATTCACTGGCACTCACATGTTGGACCTGTCCGTGTGGCCTAGTTAGAAAGATAGTCGCCATGCCAAATATAAAATACAATCTCAACACCAACCCTTTTCGCGGAGAGAAAGAGGGGGATATTATTCCTGTTTCGGTGAAGGCACAAGATTGAGTGTTTTTCTGTTTTCATATTCAAACTCCAGGGAGTGAAGTAAAAAAATGAAACCATAGACAGGGGAGCAAAAAGAATCAGGGGAGTTTTTATTCACGGCAGGCAGTTTTTAAAAGGGTTTTTTTTTTTATGTTAGCTTGGCGATGTTTTGCTTTCACCTCGCTATAGAATGGATCTTCAAAGGTTGTTTATCGATTCCCTACTGTTAACCTTTCACAAGCTGTTTCAGAGCTACACTGTTCAGTGGCCCTCGATGGCTGCCAGGAGGAGGAGGAGGAGGTGGAGGAGGAGGAGGGAGGAGGAGGAGGCTGGGGCAGGGTGGGGTTTGGTTGTCCAGACCAGTGGCATATTGGTTGTGAGCTGCAGAATGGGGTTCTGGGCAGCGAGGTGAAAGAGAGGAGGGAAAAGGATGGAGGCAGAGAAAAGAGGGATTGCTGGGGGTCAGGGATGAGCAGGATATGGCTGGTGACTGGGAGTCTGGAGCCAGGAGGGGACAGGAAGAGCAAGGGCCAGCCTGAGAGGACCTCTCCCTGTGGGGCTGGGAGTGGCTGATGTAATGGCATTAATCTCCAAGTGCCATCTGACACCCAGTGTGGCTCCGTCATTGAAAAGTGCTAATTCTGCTGAACTGTGAGGGGAATTCAGGCATCTCTAGAGGCAGTGCCCTGGATTAATTAAACACGCTGGCATGGAGCAGTGCACAGATTTATCTCTTTTACGGCGTCGTCACTGTTTGATTTTTGCGTTAACTCGCAGCGCAGGACAAACTCAGGACACTAACGCCAGGGACACTGCCACATTTCACTTGCTCTCTTCCCACTTCGCATGTTGTAGCAGTGTGCTCCTATCGTTTTCGTGCTAACCTGGGATTTCCCTTCTCTCTTTCTTTCTTTCTTTCCCTCCATCTCTCTCTCTCTCTCCAGATGAACCGGCCCATCCAGGTGAAGCCAGCCGACAGCGAAGGACGAGGAGGTAATTAACCTTCTCCTGGTCTCCGTTGCACACCCCCCTTTAAAAAACACACACACGCAAACACACAAATACACTGGAACAGCGCACACGCAATCCTTAATATTCTGCTCTCACTTGAGACACACTGGGAGTTGGTAGAGTAGCCCGTAATATAGGTCACTTGCTTCTATTGACTTCCCATCTGTGCCAGCAGAGGGGCTGTCTCAGGTTCACAGTCACTGGGAGTGGTTCAAAGACAAGACAGAGATACATGGAGAGAAAGAGAGAAACATAAAAGAGAGAGAGAGGAAATAATGGGGAGTGGAGGGTCTTTATCCTTCTTACAGTAACAGTAAAGTCCGTTTACAGATGAGAAACATCCAAAACATACACAGACACAGAAAAGGCGTACACGTGCAGAGTTGTAGAACACCCCAGAGCTATTAGTTTCAGTAATTTAATATTCAACAAATTGATTGGAGGAGACTGTATACTACCACTTTTACCAAAATGAGCGTGTATTTGCGGGTTTTTTCCTTTTGGTTTTTTTTGTTTCACTTGTGTGTCGCGCTCGGCTCGCCCAACACAAACGCGCTGGAAAAGCAGGGAACAGTAGAAAGCAGCAGTTCGTAAAGCTCATCAGACAACATCCAGAAGATGTTAAAACGTCTTTTGGAAACAAGCTTGTGAATATTCTCATTCATCCAGGTCATAGTTATCTCAAGGAAATTGAATCGAATGCAACTGGACTAGTTGGACTAGTCTCAGCCTAGTCAAGGGAGCAGGAACTGATGAAGCCTCTCGGATGAGAGGTGAAACGTCTTCAAGACAAAAACCAAATCCAGTTGCATTCGATTCAGTTTCCTTAAGATAGTCTTTTGGAAAGTTTTAATCAATACAATTCTGGATGAGACACATCATTTTTCTTTTTCCAGAGCTGACAATGGAAGTTGCCAAAGAGTTCTTTCTCAACTCTGTTTGAGAGTTGTGTTATCCATCACAGTCGATCAGAGCTGGAGCCTATAAACCGCTGTGACTGTTGCAGAGTCAAGTGACGTGGGATTTAATTGTACACATTCATACTGAAGACCATAGCCAGGTTCGAGTGGGTGTTAGTGTGTTTTTCTTCTAGTGTGAAAGGGGTTTACGTTCAAGTACGAGTTTGGAGCCTCTTTGTGGTAGATGCAGTATTTGTTTTTGTCTCGAAAGAAGAGCACAATGAATTTATTGTTACAGCATCCCTGTTTCACTTCTCTAAAATCAACACAATCTACCTACAGATTGGTGACGAACTAAATCAAAAACCTGGTTGAGAAACATAAACGGAAGCACTTATTTCCAGTGGGGAATATGCTGCTGGCATGGTTTTGCGTCCATGCAAATCAATACAAAGTTGTGCGGAGTGATCAACGTCATCCTGTGATGAAACAGTTCTAACCTGATGGGAGGGCTCCCTTCCATGATGAGAATGTCCCCATCCAAATGGCACCAGGAGTCATTGAATGGATTGATAAATTTGAAAATTAGGTAAATCATCATCGGCCTTCGCAGTCACCAGATCTCAAACTAATTCATTACATACGGGAGATTTGGGAACACAGTGTGAGAAACTAGAGTTCCAGAGATTTGTTAAATCAGTGCCAAGGTGCACTGACGATGTTCTGGTGGTACATGTTGGCCCAACATCTTACCAAGACAGTTTATGTTTGTTCGTCCTTTAAATCGTCACCCGTTTACAGCTACCTTTTGTTCTGTCTGCTTCATGAATAGTGTGGTCACATGATTACACTGGAGTTATATAATTAAGTATAGATTGTCAAGCCACCTGCAAAGTTATCTGAGTCAGTTTCAGTCAGATAAAGACAAACCTGTCCGTTTAAAGCAGTGAAATGTGCTTTGACATTGTACCAACTCTCTTGCACAGCCTCCCCCCTCCATCTTCAGTCTGACTGACATGGTGATTGACTGGATCATTCTGAAGCCATTTGTGACTAACATCACTGAGGTTAATGCAGATTAAGCCAGTTAAAGATTTACATGGGTGGAATTGGATCTAATTGGACTGGTCTGTGTCTGCCCCGTGCTTGCATTTCAGAGTGGTGATTTAGACTGCCTAGGTCAGATTAGACTGAGCCACTTCGCTGATTTATGTGGTCAAGTGTGAATCAGATGGCCCATTTCTATTGCCACACACACCCCCATGTAGATCTTATTTTTGTCGTGGCGGCACTTTAATTAACGGCCATCTAAAAACAGGCAAAGTCTGACCGACAAGGCCTGGGTGAGAGCCAATCGGCATTCTCACCAAGATAAATTGGATCTCTGGGCTTAAGAGGGGAGGATGGATGGGTCCCAATATCAATTACTACCCTTTTTCAGCAGAAAGAGAAGGGAGATGAACAGGCAGTGTGAATGAAATACAGAGGGCTCTTAGGCTGGCACAGCCCCTACTAGTCTGTCAGATGAACTTTCTATATGGGAGGACAGGATAGGACACAGCACAGAATGAAATAAGACCAAGCAGACAGGCCCCAACAGAGATATTGAGCGTTAATGGCAACAGGAAGTCAGCAGACAGGCCAGGGAAGTAAACCACAGTCGCGGCTGACAATGAAATGAGATTTACTATGAAGGCCTGTGGTTAAAGGAAAATAGACAGCCCAGCGAGGGCTGGCTAAAGGAGAGAAAGTAGCGAGGGATTCATCTGTGGAAGGCTGAGGACCAGTCAGGTACACCGATCCCAGTGGGGCCTCTAGATTGTCAAACTCAGGGCTGAGCCGGGACATTTGCACCTCTACAAATGGAGTCACATTCATCACTACCAAGACATCAGCAATTATCTGTCATGGGGACTTGTGCAGGGGTCTCCATTACGTGCCTGTGCAGGCATTAGAGCCCATTACTCCATTTGGGGACACTAGTAGCCCCTCTTTTGTTCACCATGTCCCTGAGAGACATCCTCTCCCCAGGGATATAGGAGTGTCAGCAGGAGAAGTTAAACTAGAGCTCAGTGAATGACTAGGGGGGCCCTGGCGCTGCACAATCCCGACGCTCGGCTGCCATAGTGGATCACCGAGCCGATTCTCTGGCTGTCTATTACAATGACTCATGTCTTATTTTATTTTTTCCTTGGATTATCAAGAAAGAATGGAGCATGGGAGGGGAGCTTCACAGCCTTTAAATCTATTTCTGTTCCTTGAGTCAGCCGACCTCTTCCCCGCAAAGTCCACATTTATCTGATGTGCTTAACACCACTATTTTTTTTTCCTGCCCAGTTCTATCAAACCATGATTTCAACTCAGAGATATTGAGACACAATTGAGGCATGGGTCTCCTGCTCGCTCGCTCCGTGGTCAGTGCAGGAACAGACATGCTACTATATCTCCACTTGAAACCAAAGCAATTTTCTTCAACTGTAAAGGGACAGAAATGAGGAAAAGTAGACATCTCTTGCTCTCTCTCTCTCTCTCTCTCTCTTTCTACCGCTTCCTTTCTTTCTCTCTCTCCCTCTTTCTGTCTCATTGGTACTGCAGTGCAAAGGGAGAGATGAAGCGAGTGATAGAGAGAGAGGTGGGGATTCAGTACAAGGCCCATGGAGGAATGCGAGAGAGCGAGAGATGGAAGACAAAAAGAGCGAGAGGGGAAGAGACGACAGGATGAGAAAGTTAACGGAGGGTGATGGAGGCAGCTGAGTGAATCTCAGCAGTAAATCATCTCAGAGCCGCCCCATCCCTATCTCCTCCTCGCCTCGCCAGGAATCTTTTTCCCCCTGACCTTGTCTGCCGCTGTGTCTGTGAAGAAAAGATGGGGCCAGATTATCTATGATTGGAGATGGCCATTATCTAAACACAATCTTGGAGCTAGGTCCCACTCCTCGAGCCACTGCTGTGAGACTGGAGACCACACTGATGAGAAGAGAGATGATGGGTCAGCCGGCAACACCCTCTCCTTTTATTAAGTCTGATAAGATGGTTTCAACACTCTCCCGAAATGCCCGGCAACCTCCATCAACATCGACTTTTTCACAAAGTGCCACTCTCAGTGCATTTGTCTACACGCAGTCTCTTTACCCTACTTGTTTATTAGCTCCCCATACTTTTATTTTATAGGATACTTATACAGTGCCGGGAGCATTTCAATCCCTGCATCTGATACTCAGCGGGCCCGTACGAGCCTTTTTTAATATCTCGCCCGTTCCTTTTGTCTGTCTGGCTGAGGGGGGAGTCTTTGTGAACGGGTCATGTTTGTCCTTGCCAACCTGCTGCTCTTCAGAAGGTTGACCCCGACCGGGCACAGAAGAGATTGACAGGGCCTTCAGATGTTGCGCCCTGCGCTGTCATGCCCCACCCCAGCAGGTAGCGAAGAGTGAGGGCTTCATCCGGCTGGCTCGGTCTGGCAGGCCACAGGGGAGGGGCTGTCTGGAGGCGCCTCACGCCCACAGAAGAGCGCGCTCCACTTTACATGCAAATGAAGCCAAAAGATCCCTCTGTGCCTCTGGACACGATCGCGCAGAACTCTGAAAAAGTCAAGAAGAACCCTGGCAGCGCTTGATGTGTGTGTGTGTGCTGAGAAATGCACACAGAGACATGGGGACCAGTGGACGGACAAAAGAATTCAGGGGATTTCCAACAGTGACCATTGCGGGGTGGTTTTAAATGTTTTAAGGCACTGATTTAAATTATACTTTGGCAGAGTTCCATTATCGGGCCTTGCCAATAGAGAAGATATTTCTAATGGAGAGGAAGGACTTAAAATATTTGGACGGAAGCCGCAAGTTCTCTCGATTGTTCTGATCCGGTTTATAAAGATGCGTACCAGAAGGTTTAAAGCCCCTCCCCGACTCCCTTGGGTAAATGGATGTGACAATTCAAGTGGTATAAGTAATGCATTTACAAACACAAGAGCTTGTATCCTCTCATCGTGCCTGATACGCTGACAATTTGAATGTTTGTTCTCCTCTGATTATTCCATTTACCACCTCAATATACTGGATAATCCACTTGCATACATCAGATTGGGACCAGCAGCAGGAAGGTTTAGTGTGTGGTTGCACATCATTGTCACTGGGATGGGGTCTAATTACTTTTGTTTGCTGGGTAGGAATTAAACACGAGTTAGAGGTAGAATTAAGTAGTTGACGGTGTAACGCGAAGGCAAAGTGAATGCTTGAGGGGCTTGAGAGCTGCAGAACCGTATCATGTAGGTTGTTTTACAATCACCTCGCTGCCATTACTTTACACTTTCTACCTTGACTTCAATGCTGAAGACATTTTTTTAAACCCAACTTTATATCACATCTAAATAAAGCTATTACTGTTGCTACACTAAAAACAGGAAAATGGTTAAGTGGGTGCATAAATATGAACTTCAGTAAATGCTGTATTTAGATCAAGTAATTTTTCTTCCCTGGGATTTTCAGAGAGTTGCTTATACAGCCGAATCCTGGCGAAAATGTAAATCCCACAGCGCACCTATTTGCATTCGTGGGCGACTGGTTATAAGCTTTAAATATTGATCTAAGTACTTACAGGTGATGTTTTTAACATTAGTAAGTTCACATCACTGAAACAACTCAAAAACCTTCTAAAAATCACCACATACAACATGACGTTCAGAGATCCTGAGTTGCTTTTGTGAGCATGAAAACTGCGATGTAATCTTTCAGTCAACCTTTTCGATGATTACCATCAAAGCCACTAACAACCCCTCAAAAAAACGTAACTTACCGTAGAATTTCTTCTGATTTTTGAGTCTCCGTTCTTGAAGCAGTGCTACTCATGGCTCTTAATTTTCATCATTTAATTTCTTTTTTTTTTTTAAATCTGCAAATAACATTTCTTTCACTAATAACTACCCTATTAATTATTTAGTTTTCTAAATGATTAAGTAGCAGTGACTTTCAGTGATTGCTTGTCGAAATAATAACTGATGAACTGTTCTAGGCACTATTTATTTCACAAGAAAGATAATGATAATCTTTTAATGTATCCATAAAAAGTGGCACGGAAGTAAGGTTTCGGTGACTAAACGAGGCTTGAGGGAGGTGAATTATCCCCTGAAGTTATTTAGGGGAGGGAAATTAAGTCTAAGTTGGGGACATTAAAGTGTTGTGGCCAGAGAACCATTAACTCCAGCAGTTATAACAATGCCAGATAACAAAAGAGTAGAGCATTAACTTTTTTTCCCCCCCCTCCATGCTGTGCGAAATGTCTAATGCTCATTATCTAAAAAGACCTATTCTAAAAAGCAAATGCACCTTTTGATTCCACACAGACGCTGCATTCACACAACTCGAACACAGAGTAGATGATGAAAAACAAAGTCTAGCTCAACGTTAAGAAGCCGTTCCCAACATTTTGTACACCCGGTCTGTACGCCTACATGTGTGAGCGTGTCTGGTGGCGGGCCTCCCAGGCAGCAGCGCACCAGCATCAGGCTTTTCTAATGAGACCATAAGAAGCACAACTTCTCTGTTGTGCTGCCTGGAACATTACTCTGCATTTGAAATGCACCCAGCGGCCTAGCAGGCATCTTTTATCGTTGGATGCAGCTGTCCATGCTTTCTGAACACTTACTACTACCAAGCTTCCCTGACTACTGCCAGCGGGCAATAAGTGATAGAATCGTGAAAAAAGAGAAAATATATATATATATATATTTACCACGACACAGGAGCGGGAGAGTAATTCTTTAAAGAGAATATTCCCATTATTGGCAAACAAAAGCAGAAACTTTTGAAAAGTACACTTCACAGCAACTGATTCTTTGCTCGGAGAGACAGAGCAGGGTGAGGGATGACAGTTAAGGGTAAATAGAAAGATACAAACGGCGCAATAGGGAGACAATAGCAGAAGAAAGGGGAAAAGGAAAGCACACATCTATATGCACATACTGGAGCCTACAACACAAGTAGCACTTTATTCCATGGAGAGAAGCATCAATCTTGACAGCATATGGCGGCTGTGCAAAATCCATTAATTTTTAATATACCGGGCGCTGAAATGAAAAGGCTCCCTGAGACAAGCAATTGTCAGATGTCAGTAGTGTTTTGATAACTTTTTTGATCTCCTTTTTTTTTTTATTTGCATTCATAAAACTGGGCTGTCCACATGCCACCACAGTTTGGACATGGCTGGAGACTGACATGGAACCATTTTCCACATAATTGCTCTCACCTCCAGTCAGGAGATGAGGCACCGGGGAAGGCATAAACAATACATGCGGATTACTTTGCGTGCAAGAGAGAGCGACTGTGCACCGGCTAAAGCCTGACAAAAACTTTATACGCCTGTACACAAATGTACAGTACATAGGCACTGGTATACTGTATCCATGCACTGATCAGCCACAATGGTAAAACCATTGTCAGGTGAAATGAATAAAATTGATCATCTCCTCATGATGCAGTGTTCTGCTGAGAAACCGTGGATCCTGGCTTTCATGTGGAAACCACTGGACAAGCATCACCCACTCACACACCAAAGTACACAGTACAGCAAAAAACTTCTCAAGATTGGCCATAGGAACATAATAAAGATCTCAGGGCGTCAACCCGGCCCTCAAATTCCCCACAACCCAATCTGAACGAGCATCTGTGGGACACGCCAGAATAAGTCCAGTCCATGGAAGCCCCACCATGGATCAGACTTGGCACTGACCCATCGAGGCATGAAGACAGAACCTTTGGGGGTGTCCTTTGGTGTCTGGCATCAGGGAGTTGGTGGTAGATCCTTTGAATACTGAGGGGTGTGAGATGGAGTCTCCATTGATCAGACTTGGATGCTTGATCGGATTGGGATCTGGGGCTGCATTGAACTCTTTGTCATGTTCCTTGGGACATTTCTGAGCAGCTTTTGCAATGTGGTAGGGCGCATTATCCTACATGGAGTGCCGTTGCCGTGACGGGGTGCACGAGGTCTGTAAGGCCTGTGTTGGGTGTTGGGTATCACTAGTCTAGTGGCATCCACATGAATGCCAGCACTCAAGGTTTCCAAGCAGAACATTGCATTATAACGAGATGATCAATCTTACCAACTTTACTTGTTAGTCATTTTAATGATGTGGCTGCGCATTCAGTACCTTACGTATACGAAAAAAATGAGAGCATGTGTTGACATGCCAAAACAAAGAATGTCTTTTATTTTCACCTCCATACACCCAAACCCATTTTTTAAATAACCTCTGTTTCCTTGAATCCGCTAATTACATTTTAAAGTATAAGGAAGAAATGCTCCAGAGGAACATGCATTAATTAGTGGTGTTTGAGGATGTTATGATACAAAAATCTAAGTGCTGTTGCCAGGCTTTTTAACTTCCACACACACACAGACACACACATACACAAACACACATGCCCACACATTATTATTTTAAAGTAGTGGCAAGGTTTGAAAGTGCAGATTACAAAGGTCTCTTCAGAGTAGAGCAGAGAAGTGCTGTAGAGCTCAAATGTTCTCCAGCTGTGTGGCTCGGCTCTGTTCGAGGGATAAGATGAGCCCCTCTCAATGAGAGATAAGTACAAAGAGGTCAAACAGTCAGTTCAATGAGTTTTGTCATACTTCTGTATCCTCAGACAGTTCCATAGGAAGGTCCTCACCCCTCTTAATGCAAATACCTGACTGTACTTGAGAAGAGTGTTCTTTTTTCTCTCGCCTCACTCCCCACTTTTAATGGATTACTCTTTGGAGTCGTGCAGTCATCTCCTTCTGCAGAGGGTGCATTACGAGATATTTATTCATATTCATAAAATGCCAATTTAACGCCTGCGAGTGGCCATAGGAGATGAGCGGGAACTGGCGAAATCCAATAAGAGCTTCTATGGAGACAGGTGCAAAGCGGACTAATTAATAGCAATCTATACTCTGGCCAGGGCATGCAGCGGGCCGACTGAGACACTCTTAGGTCAGGCAATGAAAAGATAGCAGCTCCAAATTCATTTTCTCACCGTGGCTCTCCCAAAGGAAGGCTCCCAAGTACACTCACACTTCCTTTAATGCCTTCACTGGGGTGTAATTTATTTTTGCGTTTGCCAGCACATTTGGAAAGTTCATTACTTCGCTCATGGCTCGTTAATTAGCCTTGTAAAGCCGCCATTAGATCTCCTCGGGCCAGGACCAAGATGAGACTTTTGTCCCAAAACATTAACACACTGCAGGAGGCCTGTAAAACCGCACTATGCCCATTTACGTTGTAACGGTGACACCTCAGTGAAAATGATAAAGATGGAGTGGGAATCAAGGCAGAGTCACATGTGCTCTGGATGGGCTGTTGCCTCATTTCATGTTTCACCTTCTCTGCCATAGACAGGGGTCAGGCTCATTTCTCTCCGACACCTGTTCGGGGCTGACTTTACAGCGACGCAGCTCCTCCGCTGATGCCCACCATCCAGCTAGGTGTCTGTCCTCCTGTCGCTCTTTGCCGAATCCCGGTTGACAGCATAAGTGGCTGTGTCTGCGGTGATCTCCTCAGGGTTCCCGCTCCCTTCCAACCAAGGAGCTCCAAGGGAGGAGGAACGGTAATGAGCAGTGGTACCAGGCTCAGCTGGCAGGTTTGAGAATCCCTGCTGTGCGAGGCGTGACTACGGGAACATGGACTGACACCACAGCTACAACACCAGCGGTAGAGACCAGGCAGCGTGGCCTTATTGATTATGCAGGTGCTCATTTGTGTGGCCAAGCGGGTAGCAGGCACGTGTCTCATTTGAACTTTACAGGAATGGAACAGGATCCGATTTCCCGTGCTGCAAAAAGGAAGCCCTGGTGCTTTATTTTTAGAACAGCTGCGTCTAATGGGGCCTGGCAGGTACAGGAGGCGTCACATCTGTCGAGGCCCAGGTGATGCTCTCGCCCGCCGCTCCTCCACGCTCCTCGCCCGCTCCCTACCAGTCAAATGACTCACACTGAAGATCAACAGTGTCATTTCCAATAAACTCTTCTTCCTCTTCCTGCCACTTTCCATCAGTTCTGGCGATAGGTTCTTGCTAGTAGCCATTTCATTCCACAACACAGCGGAATAGGGGATGCATAATGTAAAAGATGTAAAGAAGACGAATGCTCTGTCTAATGCCAGGGCACTGGGATGATTAATTAGAAAAATCCAGCTTTCTGACTGGCCGGAATTTAGTGGTATGGAGCCCATACGTCTGTGCCAGAGTGCCCCCGTCTGGAGCCAAGGAGGAAACTATGATATACAGTAGCAGTGAAGATACTGGTGTAGGTAGAGCTGCCCTTCAAGCTTAATGAGGAGCAACACTGCAAACTTGAGTATTGGTTGGGAAATTGGGGAAAAGACAGCGCTCAACGTCAGTCCAGATGTTAAATCACATAAGATTCAGCAAACATGTAGACTGTACAGTGGAGACCGCCTTCTCACTTAACTTTCCTTGACCACTTACCCATGACCTTTCCCTACTTATAAATTTACAGAAAGCTGTCAGCTTGGTAGTGGGAATGTAGCCCAGACTTTTTTCATCAGTCAGACATAGAACTGAGTTCAAGTTAACTCATTCAACAGAGTCTCTAGTCATGCGTAAGTGGCCATTAAGAGCACAGATATCAAAATCGTTGTGTCCCAGATGGCACTCAGACGGCCAAAAAATATTTAGTCAGGAGTTCATATAATAAAAAATATATAGCTTTGTCATTCTTTCATTACAAAGCATAAGAACTACATCTTGTAGCTTTCATTGATGAAATGCTTTGCAATACTTTTACCGAAGAAACACTACGTTCTTCATCACCTGGCTGTAAAAGCAATCGGTTATGGCCACGGTTACTTCGGTTGTGTCGTGCAGAAAAACAAATCTCATTTACCCTTTAACTTGGATACGACTCATATTGAATTGTGCGGAGTGTGCACAAAA
The DNA here is from genome assembly GCA_039737535.1 of Lagodon rhomboides. Lineage (NCBI taxonomy): Eukaryota > Metazoa > Chordata > Actinopteri > Spariformes > Sparidae > Lagodon > Lagodon rhomboides. Next base: position 32,152,741 of record CM077784.1, read on the forward strand.
TATTGGGAAGACAAATTATTTGTTTCTGACTTGCACTATGTGAAACTAGCTCAATTGTAGTTATTTATTTGTTGAAAGTGTTGGGAGTTGAAAAAATGACTAATCTGCAGACCTTTGGTTGATAATTATCCGAAAACAACTTCACACTGAAAAAGCCTCATCTGTTACTTCGGGGGCAGCCAACATTGGCCGATGAGCAGAACCATGTTTATTTTGTAATTCTACTTGACTCATTTTGCAAAGGAACTGGTCCTTGACTTAAAGTTTCCCTTTGGCACTCGCACTGTAGAGCTGTGACATTTTGTGTCTATGCAACATATTTCAGTCGGTTTGGATGGTTTATTACAGTCAGCAGAAAGTGGAGTGGATGAGAAAGTATAGACTCGCACTGGCTGAGAGACGCTGTCTGGCTTCGTTACTTCTCTTGAGTTTATCATTGGATAGAATGTGCTGCAGAGTTTACTCTTGCTTATTATAACTCCTGCTCCTTTAGTAATGAGAAAATGTACTACCATGTTCTGGTTCCATGTTCTCTTTCAACTCCGTGACTTAAGCATCCAGACGATCTGACGGTTTGTCTACCTGTGCAAAATATTCCCGCTCTCTTTCTACCTTTCCCTGAAACCCACTGCGCTCCGAACACCATCTCTATCAAACGTCCCCGTGGCAGACTTGAATAGCTCACTAGAAACAGGAATACATCTCCCTCATACTAGGGCGGGGTGGCACACCACACAACAGTGAGATCAACAACAACAATAGCAGCAGCAGCGGCAGCTAAGGCTCAACACAGCAGACTGCTGATAAAAGTTCAGCTCAGCAGAACGGTGCCATCAGCTGTAGCATTTGTCTGTTCTCTCTTCCACACTCCTTCCTTCCTCTCCCTCCCCCCCCTCTCTTCTCTCCCCCTTCCTCTCTTCCCATCCAGAAGACAGGAAGCTGTTTGTGGGAATGCTCGGCAAGCAGCAGAGCGAGGACGACGTCCGGCGGCTCTTCGAGACCTTCGGCCAGATCGAGGAGTGCACCGTCCTGCGAGGGCCTGATGGGGCCAGTAAGGGTCAGAGCCCACACACCTCCCACTCTTTTCTTCCCCCTGTCTGTCCCTCTTGATCCCTCCGCCTGTCTGTACGTGTGCTGTCTCTCTCTCTTTCTGCTCTTCACATTTTTAGAACCATGCTTCACACGCTGCGCCCTCATTGACATCGTCTACGATCCACTCTGCTCTTCTGAATAACTCATCCTCCCCTTCAGCTATTCTGTTTTTTCACCACCTCTTATGCGTCTCGCTCGCATCTCTTTCATACCTCATTGTCACTGTGCTCCGACACCTCCTTCCTCTCACTTTCCCTTTTCTCGCTACTTTCTGCATTTTCCGTTTTTTTTTTTTGTTCTCACCCTACCTCTCAATTCTCTCTCCCTTTTTTCTTTCCTTTTTTTCCCGAACTTCTACTTGCGTCGTCTCTTCATCACGGCGGCTCCTCGCAAACCCGGGCTTGTACTCAACAAATCCATCACACGACACTTCTTCTTTTTCTGCTCACCCCTTCAACTCCCCCCCCTCCCTCTCCCCTTCCTCCTCCTCCTCCCCCTCCCTCTCCTCCTCCACCTCCTCCTCCTCCTGTTATCTGAAAAGCAGAGGGGTGTAATCATGTTTGTTTCCCACATTCCCGTCATCCCTCCCCAGAGACGCCATTGGACGATAATGTCCCACTGTAAATAAAGCAGCCAGGCTCCGGGTTTTTGCTGCTGTCACTCACCGTGCGGCAGATTTGCCCGCATTCAGGAACCGCTTAGGCATTCATGTCTGTGGCTTATGTGCTATTTAGTTAGTAGAGCGTGGTCAAATTAAAGGTGGCTGTGAAATGTGCGAAGCAGGTGGGATTGTTCTGAGGCTCCCCCATCATCCTTTGATGGGGCTCACGGCCATATTTGGAGCGATAACGCCGATGATATTGCTCGGAACCTCAACCTTCCTTTCTCTCCGTTGACTGTGATTTATTCGCCTATACGGAGCGTCTGAATGTGTGAAAAGGGGATGTGTGGGAAGGCGAGGGAGAGGGACGGATAATGTGTGAGCCTTCCGAGTATATCAAAGAGAAAGGCTGGCTATACTGAACCACACACCTATCTGTGTCAACATCTGTTCCTCTCACTGTTAATCCCGGGTCTATTGCTCTGCGTCGCCCCACCGGCCCACTACCTTTCTTTCTCCCCGGCCTGTTTCCTCTTTTTTCGCTGTCTCCTGCTCCCCGCTCCGGCTCCCTCTCTTCCTGTCTGCTCAGATGCCTCAAGCTGATTGACAGCACATAAAATGAAATAAGGCCGGCGCTGTTGTGTCAGACAGAAGCTAGTTTTCTCCCTCATTCGCACTTTCATTCCTTTTCACCCTCCTGCGCCCCCACACCTCATCTCTTTCCCCCTCTCTCCTCTCGTCACATGCCATGCGTTTTTTCCTGTGTTGGTATTTGTCTCTATCATAACCGGCTTGATCATCCCCTCTCCTCCCAAGTTCTCACTGATATGGAATAGAACAACTGTAGAGCAATGTTAACTGTGAATGCTAGCACCAGACAAAAGGTCTCACATATAGGTATCCGGTCCTATCGCTCGCTGTGCAACAGTCCCACGCAATCATTACGAGATGTTACGGCAAATTATTTTGCCAGCCGCCTCGCTTGGGATGAGGTTCGCGTAATTTGAATGAGACAGACCTTGAAATTGACAGTGCTATCTGTTCCATGATGGAGGCTTTGTCCCCTGTTGATGTAAATTTATGCTACTCAGAGGCTTTTCAGCACCCCTCTTCACCCAATAAAAAGGCCGAGAAGTTTAACATCCATCTCTCTATGGCACTGCTCCTCAAAGTACTTTCAAAGTGCAACACTTGCTGCCAGAGTTGAATAGAGCCCCGAATTGTCAGGAAAAATAGAGAGATGGCTTTTAGGTCTATAATTAAGTTGTGTTATAAATGTCACCCATCCAGCGGGATGGAATTCATGCATACATATTATTACCCCGGGAATTCAAAAGGCAGTGCAGATCCTCTCGCTTGAAAGCAATACAATCTCTCTTTTTCCTTTTCCCCCCCCCAACTCATTCTGAGCCATCAAATTCAAAAACTCAAATGTGCACTATAATTTATGAGGCTGTAGCACTTCCAATTCTTTGGAGATGTTGTGCTCCGTGTCCCTTAACTTTTTTTTTTCTGGGTCAGGAAAAGCATGAGAACAACATTGTTTTTTTGGAGGACGTTGTATGTTTGACATGACTTTGCCACTGATGCCAAACCCTGTAGTTTCGAGTGTCTGTCTGGTCGGGTTGAGCTGCCGGGGTCACCAGGATTCTGGCACGATATCTGATAGCCTTGTTAAGGAACCAACAGCAAGTTATGTTGCCTCGCAAAACCAAAATGCCTTTGCGAGAACAAACTGCCCCTTTATTATTTCAGCTACAAAGGTTAAATGTGTTTGTTCCTTCAAAGACAAAGTCGCAGTCAAATGGCACACAGTAGGCCAATACATTTCAGCTGGACAAATGGAAACCTTTCCCTGCTTCTTCCCGGAGGGGTGTTCAAGTGATGTAAAAGGGTGCTAGAGTGATGTGACAGAATCAAAGTCTTCTTTGACTTATCTGTTTGCCTCTGTAGATCTATACGGCTTTGAGGACATTCGACAGTACAGAAAAACACATGGCCTTTACTGCTCGCATTTCTGCACGAACAGTTTCAGCTGCTCACCCTTTTATTGTGTGGCTGGAATGCGAATGAAAAGCCTCAGGTGAAGGTGGAAAGCGTGCTCCATCGATTGCGCACATGCTGCGTGTCCCTCCATTTAATGGTTTTGGATTTTCGTCAGGGAATTATTAATAATCTGTTTGTCTGGGAAGCCGAGCCGACTCCTGAGATGTAGATGTGATTGGGTGACCACCAGAGACAGAACATCTCCCGAGCCCGTCAATCAGTGATTGTTTTTTCAATGAATCATCGCGAGCCCTTTGAGAATATTCAGTGAAATGTATATGAACATATGCGACTGTTTTTAAATAGGTATCAGCGGGGATTGAACTCGGGAAAATCCTGCCTGGTTCTAAGACACTGGTGCTACTCGATTAATGAAAAGGGGCAGAATTAATCCATGGGTTTGTTAATTAGGTATCTCTTGACTTAACACATGAGCTACCTGAAGGCAAGGATAAGAATAGGACATAACAGAATACCTTGTGCAGTCTATGACGACCATAAAGCTTAGAGAAATAGCTCCTGTTTAATTTAATGGCTTTTGGAAAATTACCACATTTCAGTTCCACTGTATTTCAGTCCACTAGCTTTCTCTTTATGTTTTAGTGGTTTAGTGTCTGTCCTTACCTACACACTGGTGCACTATTTAACCATGTGATTAGGATATGTAACCTTCCAAAAAAACATATTGCTCATTATTATTATCTACTTAAATCATTTTCCAACATCATTTGAAATGTTAATGCAACGAGGCTCCAGAACACTGCTGCCGACAGCCGTTCCCTTGTCTTCCGGCCAACTTTTTATGTTGACTTTTCCTTTTGTGCATTAACTACACAACAGATTTAAGATGATTTGAATGCCCCTTGAGCAAAGCCCCCCCTCCCCCACCCCCACCCTCCATCCGAAATTATATGCGAGCAAAGATTCGGTTAGATAGGCAGATTATAATACTATGCCTTTGTCATCATAATCTCTTTTATGAGTGACTGCACACAAATCACAATGTGTAAATATTAAACAGATTAATAATCACAAACAAGTCAGGATAGTAAATGCCTTGGCTCTATGCTCCAAAGTGGAGGGGGTGGAATTAGAAATGGGCGAGGGACAGGATGTTCCACGCAGCTAATGCCTTCACTACAATTAGACTGATTTATTCAGAGTTATGCGCTGAACACACAAATGGCAGAATATATTTACAAACCAGATAACATGAAAACAATGGTAATGAATGGTGTTTTTCCCCCCCATATTCAAGGCCATCTCCCTGACGCTGTGCCCCTCCCTTCTGTTTCTCTTGTTTTCTGTGTATACAGGCTGTGCCTTTGTCAAGTTCTCCAGCCACGCAGAAGCGCAGGCCGCCATCAACAGCTTACACGGCGGACAGACTATGCCTGTGAGTAACGCACTGTAAAACACAGAATCAACTTTGGTGTCAACTTTATTTCAACGCAGAAGCAAACTATTGCTTTCCCCTCTCAATGGGGTTTTAGAGAAAGTTTTACAAGGGATGCGATGCCACTTGGGTGTTTATTCATGCCACTCGTGTTGCCTTTGGTACGTTTTTTTTTCTCGAATGTTTGAGGTAGACTTGGATAAAGTTTACAACAAAGGTTGGTGGACTTTTGGATTCAGCTTTTCTGCCCTGCCAAGAGGCAAACACTGACCAAGTCTTCTTTTAAAGTTTTCTATTTCACAGGCACATGCCCACTGGAGGGTGTACGCTTCCTTTTAAAATTCAGCACTGAATGTGTTTGTCTCTGGAAAAAAAATCTCATACATTTAACAGTGTGACAGTAACACACACACACACACATATACACAAAATACTAGAATATATTTCTGTCTCTATATCTATCTTCTTTATCTCCATTTATGTCCATAGCAGATCGATACAATATACCATATAAGTATATATATACAGTCACCACAGCAACTCTTTTCAGAGCACATCAAAAGGTCCACAGTCTCACGTACGTTCTCACTGTGTGTTCCTGCACACAACATCCACCACCGTACAGTGCACAGCTGCACGCTTTGTATCTGTCTTTTCACTCAATATCCATTTCCTTCTCCTGCCACTGAGACTACCTTTACCACAGACAGATAGAGAATGTTTACATTCACAGTCTTATAAAGAAATGATTACTGTGCACCGCACAAGAATCCTTGAATATGTCTTTGAGAGATATGTCGGCTGCATATGTGAATATGATTCTATTTATGTATGAGGTTGAAGCTGTGGAGTACTGACCAAATGATATAACTGAACAAACTCACAGAGAGCCTTAAGATAATGTGATGCGTATATATGTGCATAACAACAACCGCCCCACTTACATGTCCTGAAGAAACACAGCATCCCAGCATGTAGAACTTCTTCTGGCCGACTGCAGACTGGAGGTTCAATATTCACAGGCCTTTAAGTCCTGGCTTGGTCCACCAACTTCTGAAAAAAATGATTTAAAAGATGAGAAAGAGAAACAAAAGTCAAATAATAACTGAAAGAATAAAAGTTGAACAATTGATTTAATTGCAACTGCATAACATTAGCTTGAAGGAGTCCTGTAATGATCTGATGTGTGTATGTGTTCATAATCTAGCCAGAACAATTATTGGATGCACCTTAAAACCTCTCTGACACAAAAAATACAGCTGAGGAAACGAAAGAGTGCAAGACAGGATGCTTTTGTACATGTAAGAGACAGGATTTCTGAGCCATGTCGTAAACCAGAGCAAACTGAAGCATGGATGACTATTTTCTGATTGCTTACAGATTGAAATATTTCTCACTGCAAGGGGGAAATAGTCCTCTGTGAAAAGTTAATAGTTTGAACAGCACTCTTAACCTGTTCCTGAAAACTGAAATGAGTGTGAAATTAGCGGCTTTACATTGGGAGACAGTGTGTCATCTTCATGGTGGAGCAATTTAATTGTGGTAGTCGGCACAAAAAAGATTATTCCAGAATTGGTGTAATTAACTTTTGACACTTCATGTGCTGTTTAGTAACTGTGTGAGAAATGACTCGACAGGTAGTGTTGCCTACATATAATATGTGTGTCATCAGCATAACAGTGAATCTTCCAAGTAGAAACACGGATGAAAACTGTCAAAAAGTGTCAAAAAATTAAACTGGATTGAAAACCCAGAATCTCAACTCTGCCGAGGCTGAGGATGAAGGGAAGATGTTGCTGTAAATATGTTCTAAAGGAGGAGTAGAAGTGGGTAAAAACTTTTCTCTGAAACCAACTGCATGTTTAAAAAATAAATAAAGCCAGTGGTCCCCGTCGCTATAGATAATAGATAAGATTCTTACATTGAGGGGAGGAGGAACGGGCTTCATACACGTGACAGCTGCTTCCAGAATCACAGAAAGAAAGTGACGGAAAAACAGCTAATTGCAGCCGAATTATAAGCAGTGACAGTTTGGCCCCTGTCAGGGGGCTACTTTTTGTTAAAGAATATTAAACATTTAAAACGCTTGAAAAACACTTATCAAGGGAGGCCTCATTACAGTGACTAGCAGGGAGGTTAACAAGTAAGTCAATAATATTGAAAAGCACCCTAGAGTTAGGATGGATCTTCAAAATGAGGTCAGATTAATAAGCCACATTTGCTTCCTTAACTGCGTGCCGATATTTCAACGTTAAGTCCTTCGTGATATTGTGAGACACTTGCAGTTTATCAGCCTCCCATTAACTTTTAGCTTTTCTACATTTATTCTTCATGGCCCGGGCATCACCTACCCGAGGCGTGGGTATTTATCTTGATATGTTGTGGAGTAGTGTTGAGCTGTAACACCATCGCTGCTGCTCACCGCGGTTGTAATTCAGACTGCATAGGAATCACTTCGTTCATTTTACAGACACGGGGCGCCGCTGACGATATTGACCATTACGCAGAACCGCAGGACGAGACTTTGGGCAACCGACTGCATTGCGCTACACAACAGATGTACATTTAAATGTGCGTCTTTTTAGTGGTGTGGGATATAGTGGAGCAGTAAGATAGAATTGCAGAGAGTACTGTCGGTAACAGTGTGTTGGTCTGAGCTTGAAATACAGTGCTTATGAGACGCATTAGTTGGTGCTGATTTGCTCGGTTGAAGAATGAGGCCATCAAACCTGTAACTCTTGTCAAGCTGCGGTTAATTACGTACTGAATATGCTTCTTTCCGTCTCGAACAAGGCCACCGAAAAAGGGCTTAAGTAAAAGAAATGATGAATTACGAAGCATCTCCCCGCCAGTGCTGTGCGAGTGTGTTGAGTACCCGCACAGCTGGACACACACATGAGCACACACACACTCTCTCTGGCAGACATCCGCACCTTCACACACTTCACTGATGTTCCGCAATAAATATTTACGGACGCTTCCTGGCAGCCAGATAGTGTCCTGGAAGCCAGATGTAATTTACACATCTTTTTGATGCCGCCTCATTTTGCATTACATTGAAGTAGTGAGGGAGGGAAATAAGTGGTGGAGTCAGTTTAACTTTGTGTGGTGGTTGTTGTTGTGCTCAGCGGAGACCAAACTTTTTGGCTTGTCGACCGCAAGGGTCAAAAAGAAGTGGGCCGGGAGCCAGAGAATAATCACGCTGCACACTGATCATGCAGAATCATGGCGGGCCTCTTACTGAAATTTGATTATAATCAAGATATTTACCTTCTACTCAAAAGATCTTGTTGACTCAATCAACAGAATATGTTTACATCCAGGAGATTTACATAATTGGACTCCTCTGGGGCTGTTTTTTTTTTTTCGCTTCCTCGTGCAAATCAACATTTGGCTCACGCCGACCACTTTTGCACACTTTGTGTATGTTTGTTGTGCTGGAGCGCCTGGCACAGTCGCATTTAGCTGAGCCACCGAGCCACCTGAGGTCTGCTAGCGGACGAACTGTCCAATGCAACATATGGAGCCTCAAACAGACCTGGGGCGTATCGAGAGCCATCCAAAAAAGTTCCTTAATAATCTATATTATCCATATCCCTCTCCCTCTATCCCTGCACCTGTTATCCTCCTCTCCCCCAAATCCAACTTCCTCTCAGATTAATAGGCAAGGTGGCCATTAGTACCCAACTAAGGCTTTGGTACCAATGGGGGATGCAGTTAATTTGGATAATATCACTGCCACATGTCGTCAACACCAGACTAACAGGAGGCAGGATTCGGAGAGTGGGCTGCTCTGCTCACTGCCTGCTGCCAGCTGTGAGGTCTGGATGAACCTTGAACAAAGAGTTGTCTCTCACTCGCTCTCTGTCTCTCTCTCTCTCTCTCCCTCTTAATGTTCTCTCTACAGCATCTGTGTTACCTGGCACACACGCCCGTGCCATAAATAATACGTGCACCAAAATATGCTGGCCCAAAATGAAAGGCTTTAATGAAGCTTAAGGGCAAGGGATGCCACCGAAGGGCATGCGCTGATAGATCGGGTCATGGCTTTAATTGATGTTTATTACAGATCGCAGGTTGTTCCAAAATTAACTTAAAAGGCGATTGGGCACGGAGCAGGCGCTCTCACTGGTTCAGTTGTTGAATTACAGTAAGGCTGCAGAGGCACAGGTGGCAAAACTTCAAATGGCAGGGCCGGGGGCAGGCAGACAACACCCGGCAAATTGCAGACATTGTCATGTTCGGTGTCACAGCATGGCTGACAGGGTCTGTGGAGCTCGCCGGCGTTGGCAGGGACAAGAGCGCGCATGTGTGCGATGCTATAGTTCTGGATTAATGAGCGATAAGACCAAGCCAGAGAGCATTGTCACAGTAACGCACACATTCATCAGACGCGGCGTGAAACTTCTGTAGAACCTCCGCAGGCTTGCGGCTGACATGCTACATGGAGTGTTTTTGTGCTCCTTAGAAAGTGAAAATTTAAGAAAAAAACGCAAAAAAGTGCAAATACCGTTATGAATGACAGAATTCTTCTTCTGTGCCTTTTGGCTGGATGCGGTGCGCTCGGCAGCTGCAGCAGTATGTGGTGGACAGCAGGGCCGGACCGAGACAGCATCATCCAGTGCTAATGAGAGACAGTCCTCCCATGAGGCGAGCAGAGATGTAGCAAGGTTCAGAAAGTTGAACGCGGAGCCCGCGGGGGTTCATCCAATTACCAAACAAACTTGTTATGGTGTATTCAATTAATTTCTTACAGATTTTTTTTGATTAGCACCTTTCGAGTCTGTAAGTCTGCAGAAACCTGAGACAACTTTGAAAGTTTCATTTGTCATTTAAAAGTAGCAGTTACATATTTGCTGAATGGGGGAGAAAGAAGGTTCTTATCACCTTTGTTGTTAATCAATAATATGCTTTTCGAAATGACAGTTTTCCCTTGAATGAGCATGCTGTTAAATTATATTGCCGTAAGCCTCTGTCGAGGATAGAAGATGAGTGTCTGTTTACCTGTTGGTACGTACTTAACGCCAGTGTCTTTGTATCGCAGTAATGCAGAGATAAAAGCATAATGCCATTTCACTGGTGTAGTTGAGTTCTAATCCCTCAATTACCGTTGTGTATTTTCCCATCGACACATTTTCGCGGCCTATACAAAATCCAATATGGGAGATTTTCACAAGTCAAGTGTGTTGTTCAAGGAATTAGATTAGTTTCTGAACCCGTGACAAATTCCTTAGTTGTACCTGTCAAAAGTGAAGGCTCCCTGTTGGCCCTTATCAAATTCAGCAAATTCATTTTCTCTCCAGGTATGGGAGTCATGCCGGTGGAGGTTATTATTCTGTTTGTTTGTCAGCTTGTGATTTTCTGCTACCAGTGAGGAGTGGCTGCTTTGCATCCAGTGCCTGTTGTCTGCTGCCACCTGTTCCTTCATTACCTGGCCACATATTACTCTTTCCATATGTGGATAGAAACTCTTGATCCGTGAGGGGGGATCACACTCAAATCTTTCTCTGCTTGCGCCTTGGATCTAGGCAGAATAGATGAGATGCTTGAGATGTGAGGATATGAAATTCTCCTGTTCGGGGGTGAGGATAAGAGAAGATTCTTTTTTTTTTTTTTATTTATCTTAGAGGGGATATTTTGGCTTTCGTGTTATGAAAGTCAGAAATTCTCAGCTTTGACATGAGTGGCAGTGCTGACAACACCTGCAGAGGCTGTTGTAGTGCTTTAGTGCTGCTGCCAAGTCTGCTCAGTGCAGACACGGCAGACTGGGTCTCCTCCCGTGTTGTCGTCTACGGCGGAGCACTCTGCTGGGAGAAGCCAGACCAGGCCAGGCTCTGGAGTCATGGTGCAGTGAGTACAGGCAGCCTCGGGCTTTTCCTGGTCCCGGCGCTCACGATGCGTGTTCTTCACGAGGTTTTTTAAATGAATGTAAGAATACACAGATACACAAAGCAGAAAATGAATGTGATCTAAATGCCAGGCCCCCGTGCTGCAGGCGGGCGGGCTCGTGCAACAACGCTGGAGGAAGATGTTTGCTCAGCTCCAGTCTCATTAAATCCGGCAGCCCAGTCCCGTCGACGGGCCCGCAAAGTTGAGAAAGAACTGGAAAAGGTCTGGAGGTGGGATGAAATTAAATTAGAAAGGGAAGAACTGCGCCGTTAACGCCGCCACGTCGGAGTATTGATTTAACTAATTGAAATGGCATCGAGGGAGAAACACCAGATGGGTCTCCTCTGGCCTGAGGTGGGGTGCTGGCTGGCTCTGATAGGATCCCATCTGAGACATTACTGTCCCTGGGGTCCGGGCTGATGCCTTCCTTCATTCCCCAGCCTCTTTCTCACACTTATCTACAGCCAACACACTCTCTCGGTTGTGTTAATAGCAGGTCTGTTCGACACTTCTCACATGGGTTAGTCCAAAAGCTTACTTGCAAAAACTCTGAACAAGAACTTATTTTTTTTCCGTTTTGGAAAAAGGGGGTAAAAAAAAGGACAAAAACAACAGCTGAGGGAAGAATACGGCTTAAGAAAATGGTGACTGATGTTTGGGTAATGTAGAAAAAACGTCAACAAAACAGGTTTTGGCAGGATATTAAATATTATGTAAGGATTGTTGCAGCAGCCATGACTAACAAATGCACCAAGCACGAGACTACACTGGCAAACTGCCCTCTCAATGGCACTATCCCTTAGCTGTTCCTGTTTAAAATTTCATGAAGCACTTACAAAAATAGGACACACATTTTGTATGAATTACTACTAAATAGCATGAAGCGAAGGCTGCGCGACAGCGAGGCTGGGACTGTGTTTGTTCAGCGGCTGAATGTTACACTCTCTCACTGTGCGGTTGCAATATTCGGCTTCACGGGGCATACGTTTGTTTGTTTCTATGATTTTCTGTTTGGATAGCTCTGCCTCGGTAATGTGCCACCTGTAGGCAGCACTCGAGCTCAAACTTGGACCTGTAGAGCGGCTTGGTCTGGCTTTGTTGACTTCAATTTCTCGTACAGAGGGTAACATAAAACCGTGGCACAAATAAACAGGTGTACGCACTTTCACTCACAGCCGTCAGCCTCGGGTTTTTTCTGTCGGCGTTCGCCGTGGTTCACCCGCGTTTCTTCGATTCCTACAACCAAAGAAAATATGGAAATCTAAATCAAAGCCTGAATTTGTAGCCGCCCTGTCAGGATGAGGCATTTTGTGAGAGATGAATCCGAGTTGTGATTATGGAGTCCTTTTCTCCCCATGTCTTTGCTTTTATGATCGTACTAATCATATCCTGACTGCCCCCTGGCTGCCTGTGTCCTTCTGTCCTGGTGGTGCTCCGTGCTCTTTCCCAGCATGCATTGCCTGTAATTAAATAGGAGCCTGGTCCTCTTGACAGTGTCTGCGGCTGCTTTCTCTGCCTGGCAGCCTCCTGAGCCCCTCTCTCTCTGTATCTATCCCTCTGTCTCTCACTCACACACACTCTCTCTCTCTCTCTCTCTCTCCTTGCCTGGATGTCACATGAGGAACTGACTCTGGACTCTGTCTCTCAAATGATTTAATTGGATGCAAACTCAGGAGCGCAGACATCAATACGGAACTATATCTGCCATAAGGCAAAGCCATTAGTCAATACTTCGCCCTCCACATGCCGAAGGCTTTTGTCAGACCTAATTACCCAGAGCTGTATTCAGTGGAGCTTCACCAGTGGGGGACTGGGACTCCTGTGGGATCTGGTTAGGATCACAGTTCACTCTCAGTGTATACAGTGGAGTTGGAAAGTTCACAAAAGCAAATATCACTCACTATTCTCTTCCATTTAACGCTGACAGCTAAATGACTGCAGTCATAAGAGGTGAACATTCACTTATAGGGATATTAAGTCTTGAAGGCTGCGATGTTGTGCACACTGGACATCAGACGACAGCAACACTGACCACTGATTCTCCTGTTTTGGTAGTAAACTCAAAACTTGTTATTTTTTTTTATTAAAAGAAGGTCGATACACTGAGATCAGCCCTACATCTTTTTATTATGGATCCAACACGTTGTTGTAGGTCATTTCCCGAGGGAACCGCACGCATTGCGAGGAAGCTATTTTCAGCCGCACAATAAAAGATGCTAATGCAATGCACGCATCCAGTAACCTTGTTTCTGAACGGCTTATATTTAGGTTACGGTCAGATTGATAGTGTTCGATATGTTAATATAGCTGCATGCACACTTCCTGTTAAAGCGTCGCATGTGTAAGCCACTCAGTGGAATTAGTATTGACGAGATCAGGACTTTGACTTTTGTTTTAGCTCTGGGAGATTCATTCAGCTGCAATCTGCAAAATGCTGCTGATTGAAAGAAACTGGAAAAGTTGGTGTCATTAGTTGTCCTACTTTGTTGAAACTCTGAGCGCCTGAAATTATTTTTCGACTCACTGGATTATTCTACAGTTTTTTTAATGTTTATTTGCTTCAGTTAATCTCCAGAGAAACATTAAAAAGCGTGATAACACACTGCAAAGTGTCCATATGAATAATAAGGGAAGAAACTGAAAGAAAAATGGCTCTATCCTCAAAACTTTGTGTGTAAATGTGGAAGTTTAGTTACATTTTACTAACCTTGTAAATGCACGTGTCTCCGCAGGGTGCCTCGTCCAGTCTGGTGGTCAAGTTCGCAGACACCGACAAAGAGAGGACCCTGCGCAGGATGCACCAGATGGCGGGCCAGCTCGGCATCTTCAGTCCTATGACCATCCAGTTTGGGGCCTATGGCGCCTACTCTCATGCTGTAAGTCTCAGCCCGGCGGGGGAGGAGACGGTGAGCTTTAAAAAAAGAAAACGAAAAAACTGTTGTGATTTGAGGTTTGAACTCACTATCTCTCCCACTAGGCACGCGACGCTCCCCGGCAAACGACTCCTTAAGTGATTCACGCTTTTAAATTGCTGTCGGAGTCCGAATTTGCCGGGGCTTTAGAGGAAATGCTGCACTGCCTTTTTTTTTTTTGTATTGTGTCTTTTTATCCCTTCATTTGTCCAGGGAAGCTGCTTATCATGTACGCTCAGCGCTACGACTGTTTTACTTTCATACAGTCGTAAGCGCCCATTTCATTTTCGCTTTCCGTTCCCACATTTCCTGACTTGGGCTGCGAGTTTAAACCGCCAACCTGAGCTCTCCTCTTCAACATCTCATCTATTTACACATACCTTTACGCTCAAAAAGAGGAGCAAGTCATTACCAAGAACCCACATCCCCCCTCGCCCACCACCCCTTCTCCCCACCCCCCGTTTCATATTCACACATGAAAGTCACAGCCTGGGTTAGGAGTGTGTGAGATTTTGCACTCACACGGTAGCTAACAACTCACCCTGACAGGTGAGAATCGCCCACTCACGCACAATCTCTCCAACCGACTCTGCACGAAGCCCCCTTTTTCTTTCCCTCGCACGTATACATCCATACAGATAAACATAGTCTGGTCTCGGGCTTGCGCAACTCATCTCGCCGCATAGCCTTTATATTGTGTCAGTATAATGAGCACAAGGCCAGAGTGGTGTTACAGAATCCGGGAAGCAACGCTGCAGGGCAACACGGACCACTCTGTTCGAGAACAAGGCATGGGCCAAGCAAACAGAGATGTGAGAGTAAACATGCTCTGGTCCTGCGGCTATTTCACCCTCCTTTTCCTTTTCTGTCCTTCCCCTCCATCCCCTCCCGCCACTCGCCTCTCTCCCCACCCGCTCTTTAATCCAACAGCAGATGATGCAACAGCAAGCAGCCCTGATGGCAGCGACACAAGGGTCCTACCTGAACCCCATGGCGGCCATCGCTGCCGCGCAAATGCAGCAAATGGCAGCTTTCAATGTCAACGGCCTGGTGGCTACTCCCATGACACCGTCCTCAGGTACGTACGCTAACGGGCACGGCGCTAACTGGGCACAGGTGCGAGAGCGGAGGCACATGCGACGCGATCGCACACATGCGGGGGGCTTCTCCCTCCATTCCTCACTGCCGCCCTGGAACATTTTCATCATTAGCGAGAATTATAGAAGCAGCCGTAATGTATTCATTCAAGGCCTCTCTGCCTTTGCCCTTGTTACATTTTTTAAGACGTGGGCTCAGTTTTCTGAAGAAGCAGACATCGCCAGTGTTGAATTAACGGAAGCAGGAGTCGTATATTGAGTGAGGCATGATTGGAGAAGATGTACAGCATTCCTTGACACTCATTGGCAGCCACATTATAGTCCCTCTCTCTCCTCCTCCCTCTCATTATCTCTCTCTCTCTCTCTCTCTGTCTGTTGCTCTCTCCCTCTGTGTCTCTGTGACAGTGTGTGTTTTCTGGGAACACAGCCAATCCGATGACTTTGGATGCAGAGTCCTTGGCTTATACAATATAAGAGCAAAGATTTGTGTGAGATAATCCTGAACCCCAGTCTGAACTATCTTTCTGGCCCTTGTCATGAGGAGCTTTGATGGCTCGACACTAAGTAGGCAGGCCGCCTGAAGGCAGGGTCATCGCGAATGTATTAAATAAAGTGGCTCGACGCTGTACCTGGCATTTGTAATCCACGAGTCCTACATATACCAGGCAATGCCTATCAAACATAATCCTACATGACTTAAATGTCCTTCACCTGGATTAGACAAATAATAAAAATCCATCAGTACAAAAGGGCACTGACAAGGTGACGGACTCGGAATGTCAGCGCAAGGAGGACCGGCGGCTAGAAGAAGAGGCCCCGGACCCTGCGTACGATATCCTGAACATTGTGGTATCTTTTCTGGAAGTCAGCGTTGTACCTTCAAACAGACAGCCATGTACCCCCAAGTAGACTCGCAAAAATATACCTTTTAACAAGAGTGTAAGAAATATTCAGAATATCAAGAGTGCTACCTTCATTATCCTCTATTACGGAGACGGATGAGTGCTTTTGCCCCTTCACCACCCCTTACACCGTAACCAGCGTGCCACCTTGACTGATTTCTGTGACTGTACCATTAGTTCAGACAGAATTGGTATCCAAATTGTACCAAAATACACTCCATCGTGGGTCAAAGGGTACACATTTTTGCTCACGAGGGCCCATTACGTGCCTGTCAGACATTTGAAGCACATTTGCGAGAAAGTGACAAAATATAGCCCTCTCGTACCCTCTATTTTTGAGCGTGTGAAGCGAGCCCCCCCCCCGATGTTTCCGTAATGACTCTGTTTCTATATGCAGGCACCAGCACACCCCCGGGCATCTCTGCCACAGCCGTGCCCAGCATAGCCGCCCCTATTGGAGTCAACGGATTCAGCGCCCTCCCGCCTCAAAGCAACGGGCAGCCCACTTCTGAGCCCATCTACACCAATGGTATCCATCCATACCCAGGTGAGCCGATGGAGGTTTACATAAAAGAAGCATGAGACGAATCTGTAGCATCTACTGTTGCTTTGATCTCGATACGTCGGATTAGCTGCTCCTATGAATGTTTGATTATTCCAGTGTTGCGCTCGATTCCGACAAAAGAACATCACCCACTTGCCACAGCGCAACTTCGACGTGTCAGTCGTGACACGCTGAATTATATCCCTGCTGGGACGGCTTAAAAGTTGACAAGAGTCCTATTTTACTTCGCACCCTCATCAGATCTGATTTGAACTGAAGCGTTTAAAGACTTGAGGGTCAATCAACAGTGTCTTTGGCAGATTCCTGAGCAGCCAGCCCTAGTATCATGATGAATCCATCAGTTCATCCATCAGTCCATTATGGCTAATTTGATGTGTCTCAGCCCGTCCTCGGCTTCTTAATGTTGTCTGGGTCTGATTCCTGAAGAATTGACAGACACACACACACACACACACACACACACTCCCCGTTTCTGCATTATGCAGAGGCAGCTGCAATTGTAATGAACTACAAAGTGGTTTGTTTGGCATGTTGTTAATATTTGATGCAAACATCTGGGGCGAACAGGCATTTTTGAAGAACTGAGATATGACAACCCAAATATCTCCCGCTCCCTGTGTGATCTTACCCCCTGATGGTTCTCTCCAACTAAGCCAATTTTCTGCCGCGCTCTTTAACATTCTCCTTCCCCTCTGCGTCTGTCTCGACCATTCTCCGTCCTCTCTGTCTCATTCATTCTTCCAGTTTGTCACACCCCCTTTCTCTGTCTCTCCTCTCGTCTCTCTGCAGCACAGAGTCCGACGGTGACCGACCCTCTCCAACAGGCTTACGCCGGCGTCCAACACTACGCAGGTGATCCGTCTCTCCTACCTCCTGTACTCTCTCACTTCCTCCATCTGTCCCCTCTCCCCTCTCCCCTCTCCCGCTCTGTTTGTCACATCGGTGTGGACACTATGACAGGTAGAGATAGCCGGACCGGCCAATTTCCTCCCGGATTAGGCTACTTTACATTAGGATTGCAAAAGGGGATTTTCAGTTGACTTGATTATACACCCACGCACACAAAAAAAAAAATCTTAATTCCAAAAGCACACCGAGAGCTGAGGATCTGAACCTGCCATAGCCTCCTACACGAGCGATGACATAGACCTCTCACAGCCACCGCTCTCTGCCTGACATCAGCTCTCGTTAACACGGTGTAAGTCTCCCTCTCTTCCTTTTGTGTGTCTGCCGAGTCGACCCGGCGCTCCACTCCCCCTTTTTTTGCCATACTCTTTGTGTAGTGATCTGCAGCCAAATGAGCCCGGGCTCCCAGTCATAATGCAATTTATTTATGCAATGTCTAGAGGACGCAAATGAACAATGGAATAATGATTTGAGTTTTGTTGTGTCAAATATGAAAATGGAGATGTGAAAAATTCCACTCTGGTTCTCCCTTTGCAACAGCAGCCTACCCTGCCGCCTATGCGCCAATCAGCCAAGCGTTCCCCCAGCAACCAACCATCATTCCCCAGCAACAGAGGGAAGGTAAGAGCGAGCAAGCGCGCCCACCCAAGATAAAAGGTGATAATTGCCATGTTCCATTCTAATGTAGCCGCGCTGCTTTGAATTAGCGAGGGAGGGAAAAAGCTGGCTGGGGAAAATGTGAGAAAAAGGCTCCCCATTTAAAGAGAAGAACATTAGCAGTGAGATGGAAAGTTACTCTGTCATTATTCAAAAACTGCACTAATTCAAACTCGCAGCGTTGGACTGCTTAATCAGTCCATTACAATGTGTTTAAGTGGTTATAAATATTCATCAGATTAATTAGCTGCATGCATAATCATTTATTACCATTCCTAGAGTAGTGTTCGTTCTTATGCCACGGCATCAGATGTAATAAAGCATAGGATACACCGTGATGGTAAATCACTCTTTTTGACGCCATTCGTCACTCTCAATTATTCATCTATATGATTGTATGAGACAGCGTAGAGTGGCATGAATATTCAATATAGGGACTCTGAAACGGAGTGTTTCTCAACGTTGCCCGGAGGAAAAGTTAGTTTATGTTTTCAATTTTTACACCAGTGCGAGCGCCGTATGGATTAAGTCCAGACAGACACAAACTTATTCCCACATGTCAGCAGCTTTACATGCAGGCGTAATTTCACACTATATGAAAAACACACAGTTGTTAAGGACATCCCATCTCCCACTGCTACCTTGGAACATTTTAATCATTAGCAAGAATTATAGAAGTCTGGGTTATACACACACACACACACACACACACTGTCTCTCCTCACACACATACGCTCTCTGACACACACATACAGAGCTATTCTTGGTTGAGCCAGTGGCCTGTCTGAGTTCTGGCCTCCTCTGGGTTTTGGCTGCTTTCCCAGCCTGTCTCAGTCCACTGCCACAGTCTGCAGCCCTGCCATTTAACAAGAGACACCTAAACCTGAATAAACAGGCGCAGCCAGGCCTCGGCTTCAACCTCCCTCGGAAAGATAGCGAATTTTCAACAATACATTCTCTCAGGCGGTGTCTGTTTGCGTCAACAAAGAAAAGCCCCAAAAATATCGATAATGCAATTTTAACCAGATAAATATTCATTGTGTTCTTTCAAAATGTGTGTCCTTCTCACTTCGGCAGATCATCTTACAGCAGGCGGCAAAACTACGTGTTACATTACAAATCGATACGACATCCTGTTGCTGTCAAATGTTTTGTGAGTTAACATAAAAAAGGTGCTGCAAAATAATTGGGTTCAGTACATCTGCAGCTGACTGTAATCTCATGAGCAGAATCATTCCTCAGTGTAGCAGGAGTATCATTTTTTTCTTTCAAAATCTGGTGCCTACATTACCCACAATGCAACTCCAAATGCCAACAACTCGGTTGGCGATTGAGGTTCGTTGTGCTCGTAGCTGCTAACGTAGCCTCGAGCCGGTTAGCCTCAATCAGAGATGAGGAGCAGGCAACAAAGGTCTGGTGAGATCACGTCTATTGAACTCCACACACCAGGATGTTTGTTCATATTCAAACTTGTAGTCACTTTGTCAGATTTCACGCATCTCCCTCTGGTGCCACAAAAGCTTTATACAACTTTATTCACAGTTGCAGTAATACTCCAAAAGACACGCAGGAGATGAATACTAATAATAAATTATGCGTAAATTAATCATATCAAGTTAATTGTCAGACTAAATTGTTCATGCACATCATGCAGCCACGTGTCTGGTATCAATAATGCAGACAGATCAACTTGTCAACAAGCACTTCTAGATCGTTTAAGACTGTGCATCCATTTCAGCACTTTCCCAAAAACAACCAATAATTGATTTTCAGGGCCGATGCCAACACCAATATCACAGAGTAAAGAAATTCCCATTTCCAAGCATCTTTTTCTGCATTATATAAAAAAACATATTGGCACATATCACACAATATATATACCAATACCAATATATCTGTGATAGGTTCAATATCGGCCAATAATATCAGCTGATTGATATATTGGTCGGGCTTCACTTCACTTTTCATGTTATCAAAGTTTCCATTGGAACATTTATTAATTGACAACCTTGTACACATAACCCAAAACAAAGTTAAATGTTTTGTTTAAACATTTTCAGCCACAAATTAATTTGCTTAGAAAACTGCCAAAAGCTCAACTGCACTTTCCAATTAAAATAACAACTATAGCAAAAATGAGTAATTTGAGATCCATTAGATCTTTGCTAGTTGTTGTTAGGAGAACCCAGTGTATGTAACAGTGTTATTTGCTGGGTGAAAGTGCAAGAGGTCTACAAAGTTTATGCCCCATTTACTCATGCTTTTTAAGCAAAAACAGAAGAACAGAGTCACCTTTCTTCCACACAGCTGAATGGACAGATTTGTGATTTGTTTCCCATGTAATCACCTACGAGTGATGTTCTGTTTGCGAGAAGTTTAGTGAACAAGTTTGCAGCAAACCCAACCTATCGACTGTCTTCACACACACACCAGTTGGAGACTTTTCTTTCTCAAACAAAATCACCTCTTTTCAAAGCTTAAGACACCTAAACATAAACAGACAGACCTGAAATTCAGAAAAAAAGAAGAAAAAGATCCACATTCTGTCAACCTGTGTGTTTGTGTGTGTGTGTGTGTGTGTGTGTGTGTGTGTGTGTGTGTGTGTGTGTGTGTGTGTGTGTGTGTGTGTGTCCTCTATCTCGCTGAGGCACTACAGCCAGCCACCACTGCAGCTCTCTTATCAGCCGTCTCACCAGCCCCAGTTCATCTCGTCATGCTATCACCCTGAGCAATGAGACAGGAGAGAATGCAAGCCAGGCTGCAAGCATACTGTCCCCGAGTCCATCACATCTCTCTCTCCTCCTCCCTCCCTCTCTCTCTCTCTGTGTGTCCGTGGTGGTTCTCTCTCTCCCGCTCTGTCTCTCTCCGGTTCATTCCTGTCTTTATCCAGATTGGCCTGTACAATATGTGGCAGCTGGGTGGATGAGTGTGGAGGGATGGAGAGAGATTGGAAGACAGTCCTACTGTCACACAGTAATTGGGACAAAAACTTGGCTTATACTCTGCCGCCTCCTCCTCCTCCTCCTCCCGTCTCTCTTCCTCTGTCTCGGAGTTTCTCTTTCTCAATATAACCTTCTTAATCTTTCTCTTTCAATCAGCCTCTCTGTTTTTCCTGTTGTCTCTGTTTTTATCACCGGCTGTTTTTCTCTTTTACCTCCATCTCTGCCTCTGTGTGGCTGCATTTGTGCTGCTATTGCAAGCAAACATTGTGAGACAGAAGTCAAATTTAACTGCATACAAACATTTATTTAAGTTCCACCTATCTATCTATCTATCTATCTATCTATCTATCTATCTATCTATCTATCTATCTATCTATCTACTGTATATCCAATTACATTAATATAAGAAATGGTGTTCTTGAGAGGGTCTGAATGGAAACCACAAATACTGAACTTATGACAGAGATTAAGGTGTGCTGGCAACACTTTTTAAATAACCATCATTAAAGGTTTGGGAAAGACATTTTAATCAGAAGAGAAGGATCTTCACTGACTGATTTTTAATGCCTGAACAAACTAAATAAATAAACTCTTTGTTTTCATGGCTGAATAATCGAACACAACACAATCTCATACTGTTTAACTTTCTTTATATGTGGCGGACCCTGCCAGCCCTTTGGAGCTTCAAACAGTTTGCCGGGGACCTTATGTTCCTCTGAGAACAGCTTGTTTATTGAGTCATGGAAAAGATAAATGTATCTGAGTGATTATTATTACCTCATTAATATTGTAAATATTAAAATTCTGAGTTTGAATTTCTTCTCCAACATAGTTTACTACATAGTGCCCCTTTAATAAACAGTAAAGCATCTCATTGTTTGTTAACAGTGAAATAAGTATTACTAAGTTTATTTAGATTACTTAATTTGCCAATTATTAATAATGGTTATTAAAAAAAACAACATGAAAGATTTCCACATTAACATGTCTAAAAACAACTTATCACAAATATTTTGTTAAGAAGTTTGCAAAAACCATTTTCAACTTTTCAAACAATGTTTGAACCCAGAGAAATCTGTAATTGCAAATCTGGCGAGTTTAATTCAGTTGTCTGTCGCTGTAACTTCCAGGGAAACATCAGATGATACATCAGAGAGCGAGGACGGAAGAAGTAATCTAATAAAACAAAAGTTGATGTGAATAAAATTTCAATATTTGTGACTTTCTGCCTGAGTCGCGTAGACAGGCTTTCACTGGCGATGGTGGCTGTTAAACAATGAGGAAAAACAACTCCTACGATCTCACTCTCCGTCACGACATCATCAAACTGCATCTTTCGTTTTCATTTTTTTTGATTGAAAGAACTCCTGGTTGCACATATTGTACTAAAACAACTGCCACAGGTGACACGAATAGGTGAATTTTGTGCTTAAATGGCTCCTGCGTGTCTTGGGTTATTATCTTGATTGCTTTATTGAGTCATTTTCTCCACCGATGTTATTACGGTCAGTCTCTTTCTCACTGGGCGTCCCCTGTTTGTGCTCCCATGTAACCCTCCTGTTGTCTTTCTCTCATCACCAGGGCCAGAAGGTTGCAACCTGTTTATTTATCACCTGCCCCAGGAGTTCGGAGACGCGGAGCTCATGCAAATGTTCCTGCCTTTTGGCAACGTCATCTCTGCCAAAGTCTTTGTGGACCGAGCGACCAATCAGAGCAAATGTTTTGGTGAGTCGAAAAAAAAAAAAGAAAATCGACAGCGAAGAAAAATTGAAATTAACAGAGCGACGCGCACACGCTGCTTCACACAGGCGTATCTAACAAGACGGCGGGGCTTAGAAGAGAGGACGAGGGGAGCGCGGTGTGAGAGGGTGGCCGCTCTAATTGCTTAAAATCAAACAGGCCACAGCCACCGTGAATCCTTCATACACTTACTGACCCACACGTATTTTCCATTTCCCCCCCATCTCCTCCCCCCTTAAGTTCTCCAGCTGGGCATCCCAGCAGCATCCCGCCAGCCCTCCCCTCCCATTCTCTCGCCTCCCACACGGCAAACCAGTTCATCAGGGTGGAGGCGGTGCAGGTGGAATCCATGGGCTTAAAGAGATAATAATAGACTGGTGTGGGCCTTGCTGTTGATTCAGTTGGACAGCAGCACCCAGGAGACAGGCAGGCAGAGAGAGAGAGAGAGAGAGAGAGAGAGAGACTCCCAGCATTGGCTTTCTTTCACTTTCTCTTCAACATGGCATGTCTATGAGGCTTTCTCTTCCCCTCGTCCACCGAGCAAATCTGTCCATCCCAGGACGGTCTCGCTCCCTCTCTCTCTCTCTCTCTCTCCCTTTGTGTGTTCTCCACTAAACATATGCCTCTCGCTATCACTAACCGTCAGTCAACAAGGGGGAAGGACAAAGGGGCGGTGACCTCATCAGTCTCACCGGCTTATTTTCCAAGGCTAGTAATTAAGATCTTGGCTGAAAAACAGCAATTTAACCCATGATTCTTCTGTGGGTTTTTTTTTTTGTCTCTCTCTCTCTCTTTTTTTTTTTTACTCATTTCTCCCTCCTTTTTATAGCCGAGGCCCCAGGGCTCTTTTGTAAGACGTTAACAAATTAGGCAGATGATGCTGTGCATTAAAGGGGATAAGTTATTAGGCCTCCAAGAACTTGGAACGCTTCATCTTAAGAATGTGTGAGTTTAGCCGGGACGACGTGGTTAATGTGCTCCTGTAGACTCACGGACTCATCGATATACAGTACACAAATGTAGAAACAAGGACGGATGGACGGATTGATGAATCGCACGCCGTAAGAATGAGCAAATCTGGCCGCGCACGAAACGTAATTTTCTCGATATCTAAAGCACGGCGATGATGGATTGCAAACAGACAGCATTAAATACGAACTTACAGAAAGCCAATGACCCTACTGTCAGCTTAATAGATAATTTCCAAAGACCTGCGGTGTGTATTCAAATCGGACAAATTGAAAATCCAATACTACAAGTTAATTATTCATATCTGTAACATACAAACAATCAGGTCTGTAATTGAGTATTTAGATAAGCAGGGTTATTTATTTTCCGACTCTCCTTTGGACAGCAAAACAGATCGTCCAGTCTTTTTCCAATGAAAGTAATAAAAATAATACCTTAAATTAATCTCATAGTCAAGGTTGTCGGTATATAAGTTCACTTATCTGCCACACATAAAAGCGTATCTGAGTAGGTGCCGAATGTTAAATATTTAGGTAATATTATCAACATTTTAAAAAACGAAATGCTCCTGGCAAATCGCTCGCCGCAGCAGAATGATCCTCGCGAGCGTCGGAGCCATCTTTGCGTACATTGCCGTGATATCTCTGCGGCACAGGTGAACTACTTTATAGGATTCTGAGAGGAGATAATCAGACATCACTCTTTGAGATGGAGTGTTTACGGAGAAGCTCGGAAAATTTGAATATGATGAAAAGGTCACCGGAGGAGCATGTTCTTATAAAGGATGTATTTCTGGAGTAGGATTTGGAGTATACTCTTAAGGGATGCATCACTGTCAATTGAGACAGATGACTGTTTAGTTGAGTAAATGTATTTCCACTGTGCTAAAATTGATATGAATGTGCGACACAGTGTGATATTAAGCACTCCTGCAGGTGAAATGAATAAAATACTCAGACTTACTAGATATTTTACCCAGAAACTACCAAAAAAATGAAGATGACATGTGACCTGGGTATGAACACAGTGTGTGATGTCAGTCAGCAATGCTTAATTGAGTTGCTGGAACATTATGGCAAATGTGTAAAACCCCACAGACGGTCGCTGTTGAAGAGCTATATGCTTGTGTTTAATTCACCCGGGGACTCTATGGATACAACATTAGTCTTAATCCTCTGCGTTTAGTCACTCAATATTGACTTTTTAAAAGTGATCAAAGCTTACCTTGTTAAGTGGAATTAGCTGGATTTAGCTTGAAAATGAATTTCAAAAGGTCTTCTGAGAACGGACTGGCACGTACACACCCACGCGCTCAATACCAAGCCCAAAGCGTTTTTAAAGATATGATAGAAAAGAAATATAAACAAAGAGATGCAATTTACCTGAAGGGCCTCTGAAAAACACTATATAACTATTTTCTGCTGTTGTTTCTCTTCTGAAGCTTTTTTTTTTTTTTGTTCTTCACCTCTTTCAAGTCGGGGCAAAGTTGCCTCTGTGTGTTTTCTCTCGGCAGCACATTCATGCATATTTACCGCGCGCGGATTCACCATCCTCAGCTAATTCAATACTTTTTAAATAAGACCTTAACTGCCACCATAAAGCCGTGTCCTTTCTATAAAAGAACAAGCAAATCTCCTATCGACGCGTGCAAATGTTAAATAATTGTGGCAATAAATAAATGAATAAAGATTTATTGAAGCCGTAAATACGTTAGCGCGGGGGGGGGGGGCTTCTCCCGTGAGAATTTTTCTGCCCACTGAGCAGCTTCGAATGATCACCTGGAGGTGGACTGGCTGGTTCAAAGGGAGTTCAATAGTTGAAGCGGAGAAGTTGCTCCAGTCTAAGAGGGTATTTGAACCGGGACCTCGCCCCTTGACTGCAGCTTATGCAGAGAGGGCAGCGTTACTGCAAAACAACACGACATTGTCACTATCTTTTTAGGGCAATGTGCACTGCGGCATTCTCAGCGGCTCAACCTGGTCCTCCACTTGTAGTTTCCCCCCGCTGTCACCCAATACAGTTTGCAACTTTGCGCGTGTTTGTATTAAAAATGCATAACTTTACAATGTGTACAGACATTCTGCTGATATGGATGGCTGCGGTGAGAGCCATACCTCAAACACTAGTAGCGCTCGGGGTATTGAGTTGCACAGCCCCACACAGTCATGCTGCATCAAAGATATGAAACATCAGCCAGTCACTGAGTCTGGGAGAAAAAAAACAGCTTAAACCGGAGACACGTTCAAATATCTCACTCTGCTTTTTCAATTATTTCACACCGGACTCGAGCGCTCTGAGTTTGCAAGCGCCGCCTTTGTCCTCTTCTTCCTCATCTTGACCCCTAGCATCCCATCACCCCTTATGGCATGTGGATGTAAATGTGAGGTATGGAGATTCGTTAAAGTCAGGGATAGCGGGAGCGTGTGTTTGCGGGGATTGGGAGGGGGGATCGCTGCCAACTGACAGGCCCTTTCCCTGCTCGGTTTGTTTAAAGGGTTTGTAAAAGCAGCAGCCTTATCTCACCCGCGCTGACAAAAGCCTGCCCTCTCCCCCCAAATTAAATTGGACCCATAGCGGTGTGATCAAATCAGCTGGCAGGCGGAAAATTCGGGCCGTCAATCACGGAGGTGTCTGATAAGAGCAGGCAAGGAGTCCCGGCGTGGAAAGCTGTGGGCTCATTCCGCCTCGACACCCAGGTGATAACTCAGAGCAGCAGGCACCTCCGTCCTACACCTTGCTCCTAGCATCTCGTCACGACCCCCATGCCCTTTACTCTTTACTCAGATACATGCTCAGTCGCACGCGGACATGAAAAAAAAACAAAAAACACACGCGCCCGTGCACGCCGAGCTGCCAGTCTCGTATGGCTCAAACCGCTCAGGTAGCGTTTACAGATAGCGCTTTGCTCTGAAAAATCCACACACAACATGAGACTCACTTTTTTTTCTCCTCTCTAATCTCTGAAACACCTTTTCATGTGTTTTGTTCTCCGCTCAAGTCTAACTCGCAGTTTCTAATAGCTCTTCCCCGTTTGATTTTTAATATCTGTGTTATTAGCCTTTGTGGTGTTTTATGTAATCTTTTTAATTCAGAGATTTTCAATTAATCTGCTGAAAAGAGAAAACAAAGACCTATTGTTGTGTCATTGTTGCGAGTTAAAAAGGGTCCTCTCTTTTTTTTTCCTCTTTCATCTCGCCTGTCTTTTCTCCCTGTCTCTCTTTCCCCTCTCCCTTTCTCTTCCTCCTGTTTCCCTCTCATCTCTCCCCATTCTTCTCCCTTCATGTGTTGTTTCCCTTTATGCCCGTTTTCCCATTTCCCTCTGCCCCCGTCTCTCTCCCGTTCTGTGTTCTCGTCTCAGGCTTTGTGAGTTTTGATAACCCGTCCAGTGCTCAAGCCGCTATCCAGGCCATGAACGGCTTTCAGATAGGCATGAAGAGGCTGAAGGTGCAGCTAAAGCGGCCAAAGGATGCCAACCGACCTTATTGACTCGTCTGCTGTCCATACCCAGGTATAGTAACACCCATGCCATAACACACAGTGCCAGGGTCATGCTAGTTCTCAAACCAAACTGTCCACTTCACTTGGATAGTTTAAGTTACTGTCTGCTGCTGCGGATGTGAATGTCTGAGAGTGCGCTGCCTCAAATCTCAATTCAACCATGAAGCAACGCAAAAATTGCAATTCACAGAAACAACTACAATTGTATGAATAAGAATCGTTTAACCAACCATTTAAAACAGACAGCAACTTTTTAAAGTGTGGATTTCCAAAGAGGAACAATTGACTACACCTACTTTTCCAGCCTTCCTACCAGTGGAAAAACCTCATCACCAATAATTTTTGTAAGAAATTTGGATATTCATCATAAGAGTTCACAAATTACCTGGTTTGGTATTAAATGTGGTCGATAGGAAAGCAGTTAATATTCCAATTCTTATTACTTTGTCCCCATGAGCCCTGATATGACTTTAAATTTGTATTCTTTCAGGTCGATGTGTTTTTTTTTTCATTTCTTTTAATTTTCTTTTAACATATTAACTGTGAAAGTGTCTTGGTGCCACGTAGTTTCCAGACTGTACCGGCTGGCCCTCTTCACACAATCAGCCCCGCTCCGTCGAATTGTTTTTTTGTTTCTTCTGGGATTTGAAATCTAATTTGTACCTGCAGGATGCTCCACTGCAAATTGATGACATCATCAATACCCAGCTGTGCATAATTACCCGTCCACCGAGGATGGCGTTAGAATCGATGCGGGTTGTTGAGCTACAAATTCATAAAAACCAGATAGCGGTAATTTCTCTCCAAAAATAGCTCAGCATTAGGTTTCTGTCAGCTGCTTAGCAAAGTCTCCAGGTCCTTTCAGCTGATCAGGAAAATGTACTGAGGGGATGCACAATAATACAAATGAGATTTTATAGTGCAACAACTTTTTACAAGACGACTGATGAGCATGATGAGTAAATGCAGGATGTTTGAGAGAAGAGTTCGCGCTCACAAAAAAATAAAATAAACAAAAAAAGATGCTTAATGGAAAAGCACTTACTCACCCTACAAACTGCAGTGGCTCGTATAATGGCGGAGAACAGCACCAATCCCAGAAAGCACCATTTGGTTCGTTCGAGTGACACTTCACCAATCTGTTCTCAACCGGAACGTATTCATTTTCTGTCATTCTTTGTTTGCAAA
The DNA here is from genome assembly GCA_039737535.1 of Lagodon rhomboides. Lineage (NCBI taxonomy): Eukaryota > Metazoa > Chordata > Actinopteri > Spariformes > Sparidae > Lagodon > Lagodon rhomboides. Next base: position 32,181,141 of record CM077784.1, read on the forward strand.
AATAGCGAGAAAACACAGCCTTTGCCTTGGTTATTCTGCTCTGGACACTTTTCACACAAGGACATTTGTTCTTCATTAAGTGTATATCCTCATGTGCCATTTAAATAAACTGTAGCCTTTTGGCAAAGCAGCACTGATTATGATTTTATCATGCATAATAAACTGTACACAGCAAAATGTTCATCATACATTTCTTTATCAAATGTAAATAGATAACTGTTTAATTCTATTTTGCATCAGAAATAAATGTGGACAATCATTTAAATGCTTAATTTATTCTTTGGTAACTATTTTATTCTTTAAGAACTACTCTAGTCTATCTTATTACTACTTTCTATCTTATATTCTGCTCTACGCAGCTTAGAGAGATTTGTTGCTGTTTGTTTTTTTACACAATGATTGACATTTGATGTGTGTCTCTGGGGAAAGTGTTCAAAACTATATAAAAGTGCAATATGTAAGAATTGGCCACCTGTCACATTCCTACTCAAAAATCAGGGGGCATCATATCACCAGAGTGACCGCTAAGTGCTTCTAGCTGCAGCTGCCGGTAGCTAGTTAGCCGAGTTAGCTGTGCAGCTAGCTGGACTGTGAGTTTGGAGCACCGGGGGAGAGTTGGTGTTTACCCCTCTAGCATGAGAACTTTGGACCAGGATGGGCTCTGGGATATCTGGTTAGCAAGTTAACTAAAGTAGATATTATTTCGTCATATTTTGTGAATAAAACTCTTACATATTGCACCTTTAACTTGAAACTATGCCAGTGTTTACAGATCCACAGCAACAGGGATAATTTAATAGTGAACACATTAAAATTGAATTATAAACTGCTGAAATGAAGATAACCCTTCACTGAATAGATGTGAACTATGCCCACATTTATCTGTGGTTGGGGTTAGGCTCATTAAAAATGCTTTAACGGCGCTGATTTTAATTAAGTATGCCCTCACAAAGTGGAGCAAACAAGAGATCCTTCAAATGTATGGTTACCTACTTGTGTTGATAGTATATCTGCCGCCTGATATCTTCAATAGCCAACACTTCCTTTTTTTGGCCCTTAAAAACTAAGAGCTTTCATGCAAAAATAATAAAAAAGATGCTTTCCTTAAAGTGGCAGCCTCCTTCAATAACAACTAATTTCACAGTGTCAGGCTTGATTCAAAGAATCATCGCCCATCTGTTACAAAGTGCAGCTGCCAGTGCAAAATAATATAGATGCATGCTCTCTTCGCCCAATTGGCTAGGCAACTTTTCATTACAATAACATAAGCCTAGATTATATCCCTCCATAAATAAAAGCATGGTAATACCATTTGTTTGTTTTAGATTTGACTCCTTAAAAGCCACAAGATGGCATTAATGGAAGGTGGTGTGCAATACAAATGATAGATGCTCCCTTTATCCCTCGCCTGATAGCACTTGAATAGAGCTGTGTCCTGCTAATTGAAGAGAGGCTTTCAAAGCAGACACCCTGAGAAAGGGGGGGTGGAGGGGGGTTGATTTAGCACATCAATGAGGTACAAATGGAAAATATCCTGCAACAGCACTGAATGACAGGACAGTCATTGAGATGTACTCAGAATGTCTCAAAGTACAGACATTTTCCACAATAACATTCTGTCACTTTATCAGGACGTGTGTGTGTTTGTGTTTGTTTGTGTGTGTGTGTGTGTGTGTGTTTTTTCATGTCCTCCTTCGTCTCCGGTCTGGTTCAATCCACCTCCGTGTTTCTCTCTTCTGTTATTACACCACTTCTGCTGTTGAGTTAAGGAAACCCGATGGACCAAAACCGAGAGCAATCCCGTGAAAACATTAAAGAAAAAAAATACGCCGGTGGGGCCTCTGAAGCCAGCTCCTGCTTTATAGATTCTTAAAATCACAAGAGATCTTATATATTAAAAAAAGAAAAAAAGAAAACGTTGTATTTGAAAAATTGTACCAATCTACTTCTAATTTCTTTCTTTCCATTTATTGCCTTGTATTGCGACAGACAGTACATTGAGTTCTTTAGCAAAAGACCGAAATAAGTGAAGCTCAACTGTAATTGCTTCATTTCCTAAACTCAACTACATTATAACGACGAAAAACTTTGATGAAACTTGAATTATGATTTTTTTTCTTTCCTCTTTCTTTCTGTGTTCCTTGGGTTAAAAAACTTCAGTATGCAGATAACTTCAGGAGCCCCCTCCTTTTTTCTCTTCCTCTATAATACTGACGATTCCGCTTTGAAGTTGAATTAAAAACACGATCAGACAGCATTCTCCTCCGCTGGTCTCAGGAGCCCTGCTACTCTGAAATTGCGTTCTGTGTCTTAAAGATAAACTTAATGCAAAAAAAAGCTGAAGCGCTCACTGTACGGCCACCCTCGTAGCAAACAATGCAAGGCAAATCCAATTACTGTAGACAGGACAAGTTTCTGAAATGTGCATTTCTGCCTTAAGGGTTATCTTTGTGAATATAAAAACATCAATTCAACCTTTTAACCTGCAATGTTGTCAAGCCTGAGAATATTTCACCACCACGGTGAAGCACAAGAAAAGCCCTTTTTTTTTTTTTTTGTTCGTGCTGTGTCGAGGATTATTTGTTCTGTTATTTCTGTTTTACATGTCAATTCTTTTTTTCGTTTCACTTTTTATGGTAATGACCATAATAACCTCATTTGATTTGTCAGGCACAATAAAGTGAGAGTGTGGAACAAATATGGAAAGGGTGCTTTTGAATTCTGACTTAAGGAAAAGAAAATCCCACTGTTTCTTTCCTTCTTTTGCACCCCTCCCAACCTGGCAACCTGACACGGCCAATCACAGTGTGAGGTGGCCTTTCTCCGCTATAGCCACAGCTCCCCCCCACCACACCTGTCATGGGGCCAAGTTCCCACAGCTGTAAGTTGAACCCATGGTGTCATTTTCTTTTGGATGACGTCATGTGGTGGGACTGTGACTGCGTTGCATGACGTGGCGTTGATTGATATCTCTAAACTCTATCTTTACATTCTGCCCTCCTTTTATATCTATATATTTATATATATATACTGTATATTGTATATTGGCAGTTTGTGGAGTGCAGTAGAACGATGCCTTTCTTGGCTGGTACCTGTTGTACATAATGTAACTGACGTGCTGACTGGTTGGTTGATTATAACTGGAAGTGGCCTTTAACCCTTTGTGCTATTGTACCGTGTGCCCTTGTGATGTTTTACTTTCTCTTGTGGGGTTCATGTGTATGGATGTACTGTACTTTCTACTTCTCTATTTCTTCACATTTACATCAACAGTGTTTTTTTTTTTGTTTTTTTTCCGTCCAGCAAACTATGATTTATTTTTTATTTTTCTGAACGTCTGATTCTTTGCAAAAAAAAGGACCTTTTTCTGCTTCCCAATCGACAGCTGTTTAGTGGAGAGATGGCCGAGATGACCCTATGTTTGTGCAGCCAATTAAATCTCCGCCGTTCACGCAGAGAGCACAGGCAAATGTTGACACTCCACTTCTCCCCTGATTCCATCTGCACAGGGAGTACTTCTGCAAGATTGTTTTGTTTGCCTAACATGAGAATCACTTCCCATTTATTTATTTATGAGGGTGCAAACCAATTACACCGTGATAGCAGAGCTGCAGGCAGCGCTGCAGACCCGCATGGCCGAAATCTGTCCACCATACATCCATACTGTGCAGATAGATGTATAAGCAGCATGCAGAATAGAACCAAATACAAATACCTGCGATGAGTATTCGCTGCTGCCTGTTGTTTTTCTAGTACGATTACGCCACCAGATAAGTCTTCTGTTTCTGTCGCTCGTATTTAAGATAATTGTTACTCGGTGGGTAAAAACGAAAATGCAGCAAACAGATTCAGAGTGAAAAAGGTCCTTTCTTTGCAAGTGAGTTTGTTTTCAATCCCTCAAGGCCAAACCCTGATAAGAGTTAGTCGTTTTCATCGAACTCGTTCTGCCCTATTCTTTCAGGAGCCCTGCAGGCGACTCGCCCTCCCGTAGTCTATCTATTGAACTCAGGGGGGTGTCTAGCCAGGCAAGCCGGGAGGGATGAGGTCTTTCTGGCATCAACTATGCCTCTTAACTGCCAGGTGTCTTTTATGGTGCCATCTAAGTAGGTGGCAGTGTTCAGGGGGTTGGAGGGGGGGGGGGCAATAATTCTGGGACAAAAACGCTTGGAAAAAAACAGAAAATAAATTCTTTATCCTCTGACAAAGTTGGGGGGTGAAATTGCTGTCATGTTTTGAAAGAAGCTGTTTACTTTGGGGTGGAAAAAAAACAGCAATTTTAAAGCCAACGTGTGTTTCTTCTGCTCTCGCCTGTGGTAGATGTATATGGCGAGAATCACTAGCGGCTCATAAAAGAGGGCATCTGTAATCAGGACTGTTAGTGCTCCATGCTGCTAATGGCTCAGCCTCGCCTTGGCACACACGAGAAATAAGTTAGAATCTCCGCTCCCACATCTAAAAAGCAGATCTATTATGAAATGGTAACAAGCTCATTTACAGGAATGGAAAGGTAGAACAAAGAGCGTCTGGGCGCGTGTTCTCGACACAAAGTCGGACCCTTTCATGTTCACTCCCAGAGAGTGATTTGCTGTGATTTCGTAGCCTTTCTTCACCCACATCACAGCTCACAACATATTAGGGGATGATAGGCTGTAAAGTAGATCTTTTATATCCGAAGGCTCGCCAGCACGGACACATTTAGTGACAGAGCAGCATTTCAAGTCAACACAAAGGCAGGTGAGACGCTAGGTTGTTTTTTTTGTTTTTTTTCATGAGATCCTAATTAGAGGCTATTTATCAAAATATGTACCTTTTCTTTTTTTCATAATGGACAACCATCAGTTTTTCTGTCATAATCACTGGCGCACGCACTTTGTCACGTTTTTCTTTATGTTTCATTCTCGTTCTTTTGGTAGTTTGTTTTCAATGAATTAACAATGAGATGAATGACGGCGACGTCTCGCAACGGCAGCGTTCGGCAGCGCTTTTTTTCTTTCATGCAGGGAGATGTAGTCAGTTTAAATTAGGCCTTCCTTGGATTAGCGCTGTCACAGTGTAGATGTCTGTTCCATATGGTTAAAACACAAATCTCCCACCCCACCTCTAGCCCACTTATTTCTGGTTTTGATTGACACACTCCTCTTTTTTTTTCTCTCCTCCCCGTCTGTTTCTCATGCTGTTGGCTGTGCCTGTCAGTCTGTGTGATAACCGGGAGCCAGCAACCCTGAGCATGTTTGCCGCAGCCTCGCTGAATCCACTCTCCTTATTCTCCCCCTCTCTCTCCCCCCTCTCTCTCTCTCTCTCTCTGTCACAGGATGAAGGGCCACAACACCTTATTTCCACAAGTGCAGTAAAAGTACAAAGACTTCTTGCTCTGCTACATATCATGAAGGAAGGGTGGTCCCTTGATCCTGCTGGAAACCCGCCGAAAGATTGGGTGACTGAGAGAGGGATCCCAGAGTTGTTTTATTTTTCTTTTCTTTTTTTCTTTCTTCGCAAATGCCTCTTTTTTCCCTGTTTTGCTTTGGCGTCTGTGGAAGAAGATTTTTTGCAGAGACCAACTTTTTGCTGCTGTTTTTTAGACATGATGGGGAAAAAAAAAAACCTTTATAGACTCATTATGCTCAAAGCATGCATACTGACACAGGATATAGATAAACACACATACACACAGATAACAAACCAAACATACACATTTAAGGATGCTACACTTCGAAAAATTTAAAAATGACAAAAAAAAAAAATCTACTTTGTACATGTATAAATACGTGCAAATGCCAACTCAAGTACTGAAGCAAACACATGCGTGTGCGCGCACACACACATACACACAAACACACACACCAGCCTGCTGCCATTTTGGTTTTTGTGCCTACACAGGTGTTGTGCTCTGTGACAGGGCAAGCTCTGGATCAAAGAAGAAAACGAGAAGAAGAAGAAGAGGACGAAGAAGAAGAAGAAGACGACGAGGAGAGAAGAGAAGAGGAGAATCCAGGATAATTTACATGCATCATTCCTTAGGAAATAGGGACCAAAGGACTAAACGCTTTTTAAAAGAATATAAATATATAAATATATAAATATATATTTAAAAACTCATACCTTGTAGCTGCAAGTATTACAATTTACTCGTAGTCAAAAAAATCATTAAATCAATATCCAGTGGCCTACTGTAAGTACGAATAAAAGAAAATGGAAATAATGTATAAAAAAAAGACATGGAATCGTAGTATAGGGGCTGATCTTTTGCTCTGGATGCTGATTTAGCACCAGGTTGTAGAATAGTAAAGTAGATTAGTAAAAAAAAAAATGTAGATTTGCTAATTTTTGCTGTTGTTTAAAAAAAATACTTGAAGTCGTAATGAAAAGTGGGGGCAGAAGGGGGAGGAAAAGGAAACCATTCATCTTCCCCTGTACGCAACGAGTCTCTTTCTCTTGGATGTTAAAGGTATCAGCCACTGGATATCTCGCTCATCATGATGTATAAGTCACCGCACTCTCTTACAGCTACGAACAGACTGTTGTGGAAGAAGAAAAAAAAAGAACGAAGAGAGAGAGAAAAAAAAAAAAGACTGAACTTACTAATGTCTGTGCTGGACAGGGTGCAGATGTTTGAGGCTCTCACTAGCCTTTGTGTTCAAGCGACAATCCACTGTAAAGACCAAGCGAAATGGACATGGTGTGTCTTTTGTTTTCTTCCTTTCTTTTCTTTTCTTGACCTTTTGTATTTGCAACAAGGGAGCGTGAGTTATGAAGCCACAAATTGTTAAGAGGAGATGGTTCGACCGAGAGTGACGGACAAATGGATGGTCATACGAGGGGAACAGATCAGGAGGAGGAGTAAGGTGACAGCTACTGAAACTGCCAGCAGAATGAACTCAGAATACAAACGAATTGGCCCAGAGTGGCGTCAGAATTCTGTCACAAAAACAAAAAGCATGCCCGTTGTAAACAACCAGGACTTATATAAGTGACATGCCAAGGATACGCGAGTCCACTGGAGCTACTGCAAAACTCCAGATTGAGAAAAATTGCCACTTGTCTCTTGGCTGATACAGACAAACAATTCTCTGAAGACAAACTCAATTTACTGTATTGATGGCAAAGGGGTGCAGGCTTTTAGAGCTGATTTGAGCTCTGTCAAATGTAATGTAAATTCCATTATTAACATGTTCCCCGACCTTCTTTCTTCATATATTATACATAGAGCCTATGGAAAAAAAAAAAGCTACAGCTTGAACGGACTATATCTAAATTAGATTTATCAGTCACTCTTTACCATATTTCAGCTCGCTTGTAGCCACTCTGACACTGACGCCAGGCAGGACAGAGCAAAGCACTCCGGTACTGTCATGTCTTGATTTACACTCCTGTAGCCTTTATTTTGACTGTTTTAGGGGCTCTAGATACGGGCTCTCCTCTAAAAGCGGATCAATATGTTTGGAGTCTAGAGGGAGGAGCGATGCTGTTTCAATCAGTCTGAACACTTCCCAATTTTCTCCGTCGAACACCAGCTCACATCCGTACACCAGCCCTTTGAGCACTGACAGCTGGCAATGAGAGGCACGGCTAGGCGAGGAGGAGAGAGGGGAGGTGAAGAGAGGATGTCGACAGCCAAACATGACATTGAGATCCTTTTAAACCCAATGCTTTTAGAATGACTTAATGTGTAAAATTAGAAGCAGTTATCAAGCTCTCGGTGACACACACACTAGGTATCTGTGCTGCACGCTTTCAAAAAAACAGGATTAAAGTGTGTAAATAGGGACTGGAGTGTGGTAACTCAGGCTCCGGTCCAACCGGTCCCTTTCTGCGACGGAGACTCTTCTCTTCGCCGTTTCCTCCCTCTTTCTTTAGAGAGAAAAGCGGGCCAGACTCATTTCACATCACTGAAGGAGAGACTGATAAAAATGTGCCAGCAGATTCAGTGTACTACAACATTCTTTGTCATTTAGACAAGCAGAAGGTCTTGATTTGAGCCCTCGATATCAGCGTGCCATGCAACCCCCCTCTCTTTCCCCTGGCCTGAGAGCAGCCAAGCCTTTCCAAAACCTCAGCCCAACTGTTCAGCGTCTCTCCCCGCGGAACGGCATTTTTCGAACCTGGCTAATGTCTGCGCTCACTACCCTTCAATTATCTCCTGCACCGTATTAGACATGCTATTTCACCTTTCCCTCTAATCACACTGTAATCACCAGCCTCTATACATTAGCAGCAACCAAGTGAAAAATCACTGGGATAATCACTTGGACCAAATGACGGGAGAGATGGTCCCCTGCATGCACATGGATGACAGAAGGAAGATTAGTGAGAATTATGTTTGTGCCTACTCCCTGGCAAGGCTGCCGACAGCTGACCTGGCACCAGTAATACTGCCAAATTTACCCGAAGAGGCGACGGAGGATGTGGGATAAAACCGTCCGTATCATAGCAAGGTGTTAATATTGCAAAGTAGATTGACGTTGCCAACAATTACAATAAAAAAAGGTGTACGGTAAAATTTGTGAAACCCTTTATTCCATTTGCAACAATAGTTTCTTAAAAGTGGGTCGAAACCGTCAACTTTGCTGGAAATCCTCAATTCTGTAGAAGCAGCTGCTGAGAGGACTGTTATTGTGCTTCTTCTTTCAGCATGTAATTGTGTCTCAACTATCTCTTCAGAGGCCACAATTTTTTTAGCAAAATAACTTGCTCTTCACTTCTTTCTTCTCCTTGCTTGTATCCCTGCTGGGACACCTGCAAAGCACAGTATTGTTCAAAGCCTGAAAGAGTATTTGTGAAGCACAGTAGTTCTTCAGATTCAAAATGATGCCCGTCAAAATGACAGCTTTGTTAAAAAAAAAAAAATTGCCTTCAAGTACAAGTAGGGTAAAACCCAGCCGTCCCTCCTCAGCCCTCACCCGGACGTTAGGTGGAAATGCGGCGAGCTACGTGAATTGCGGTGAGGTGAAGTAGGTCAAAACAAAGCCATGTTCTGCAAACCGTTTGTGCTCATTACTCATGTGAGGCTGAACTAATCGATGGGAAATCTAATGTTCCATGAGCAATGAAATTTCCTGTGCTTGTCTCGGCCGTCTTCGGAAGACGTTCTGCCAGCGAGGCTCTGTCAGGCTGAACATGAACCTTGCACGCCTGCTCCGCTGATCTCCTCTGGCTTGTACCAGATGCTGTACTAGTTCCCACTGCTAATGGCAGGTTGAGTCCCCGGTGAGCCAAAACCCAGCCTAGCCTAGTATCCTGCTGCCTGCTTGGCTAACAGTGCAGTGTTCATGTAGCATCTCTGCTATGCCAGGGCTAAATTAGGCAATGTGAAATCAGCACTTCAACACTTTTAACAAGGGTGCTCTTAGTACTTTTACACCCCGGGGATGGTGTTACTGAAGTGACGTGCATTAAAACCAGAAATAGCTATGAAACACACTCAGAAAGTACCAGGACACGAAGAGATTGTTTTTAGATCTGTCAATTCCACCACGTTTTATTGACAACACCCTCTTCCTGCCGTGCTCCCAGCCTCAGTTTGTACTGTAGTCCAGGCCATGTTTCCCCTCTAAGAGCAATGACAAATGTCAACCCAGCAGGCACTCAACATGTTGTTGCCAAAATTTGATATTTGTCCTCTAATTTACGAAGAGACATTGGCATTTTAGCCGAAAGGAATTAGTATGAATCTAATTAACTGGGAGAAAATAATATTTTGCATGCCCGGAAAAGAGCCTACAAGGGACATGTCAAAAATTATGCTCATACGCCCCAATAGCTTAAGTTAACTGTGGCAATGTTGTTTGTATTTAGAAATCTAAGAATCCAATATACTGTATACCCAGTTGAATTACAATAAGCATTGAGGCCACTCGCTTCCCTGTTGCTGGTGAACGTACCCACTCTAAGCATGCATCATTAAATTAAAAATTGGGGAGTATATACTTTAGTTTACCTATTTCCTCGGTTACCACTACGCCACTGCTCACAAGGTCAGTCCTCTAGACGAGCATGCATCCTTAGAGGGCCCCAGCCAATGGCGGGGCCACGCAGAGAACTGCTAGAGCATGTCTCCAACCCCCTGGGTGCATAACACTCACCCTAAAATAGCAGTGATTGTCAAGGAAAGGAAGTGAAATGTAATTGACTGAAAGTGGAGAGATAATTAAAGGAACCTGTTGGACAGGAGGGAAGAAATTAATGCCTCTCATTTAATAGCTGCTTTGGGAGAGAGCTTTTCCGTCATCTCACTTTAGCGCAGAAAAAAGGGTTTTTGCGGTGGAAATGGGATTTTGTATGGGAAAAAAGGTGGAGGTGGAAATAGGCACTGGGCGGTGGGGGTGCTGTGTGCTAAACTGAAACTCCACAAAATCGCTCCCAATACTCAGGGCATCAGGCGCCATGATGTCATGATTAGTGGAGAGGTTCAGAGCCTTGCCTTACCCCTGGTCCCGATTGAGGTGGAGCAGAATCACAAACATGAGGGCAGATCGCATTGCAGGGAGTGCTGAGCCAGCAGAAGGGCTGATGAACCACCTAAATTGTGCTTTGGATTTATAGTACCATTATCCAATTCCGAGAGTAACAAGCAAACAAGAAAAAAAGATACCATCGTCCACCTAACAACGAACAGTGAATCGCTGGAGGTGTGCGATTACGTTTAACAACATGGCTGACGGTAATGAAGACAAAGACTTTTTTTATTCCTTAATGTAAATAGCCTATAAAATACAAAAACAGAGGAAGGTTGTATAGCAGCTTGTGTTAAGAAGCCCAACTCTGTGGGACAATGATGTCACTATAAAATGTATCCACAGCAGTGCAGGGATCTCGGAGAGTTTTAGTCCTTTTTAAGCCCCTTAAGTTTGGGCTCCGAACATGCATCCAACAACCCTAAGTGTCGGACCGAGGCTTAGAGGGTATTTGACTTAGTGTCAAAACCTAAAGCCACGGCCCCGAAGTGATCCGTTAATTAAGATTCTGTGTACACAGACATGTCGTGATTTATCAGACTGAAGAAAGATCGCCTGTGCGGTAATTGGATTAGTCCAATTGGAGCTGATGAACAGATATGACAGTGACAGTAGAGTTCATCCATCTGCATGCTTACCACTTGTCAGTGCGACAAAAAAAGCATCAGCCACCATGAATCTTTTTCCAAAATTCTTTGGAGGTGAAAGTTTGGGCTCTGCAACATTCGAGGAAGTTAGTTTTACAAAATGAAACTCAAGGTAACAGTTTGTTCAACATGTACATAAGTCATTATTTAATACCCACATGTACATGGTTAGGGTGAGATTGGAGGAAAGGGGGCAAACAACAGCGTGAATATCGTAGAACCCAGCAGAAGCTCCCGGCCTGCTTGGCCCAATCTGCCACTGCTCTCCTCTCCTGACCACACAGCTGCGTTATTCCTGTACATACAATATAGCTTATTTTTCAATTCTGTTAAACCTTCTTTATAGGCCGTACAATAGATCATGTTCAAACGTTTAAAAAAAAATTAAAAGAATAGTTAATATATTTCAGTGAAACTAAGAGAAGGAACCTATGAAATAATTTATCAAAAACAGAAGATAAAATGATGTTATTTCTTGTATAGTGAAGCACTGATGTTCAAAAATGGGATTTTATACTCATGTTAGTAAATGGTTCTTTATTTTCTCTCTTTTGTTTTGTTATTATCTGTTGAAGCTGGGATAGACCCATTGTCATGAGGTTTATTCGTATACGCTTTGATCATTACTCTTTTTTTTTTGTTTTTCCCTCTTATTTTTTTTGGCAGCACAATCCCTGTACGAAATCCCTCGTGGACGGGCGAGTTCAAAGAGATTTTGCTCACTGGAAAGCTCTTAAATCAATACAAGAATTAACAAACTGCACTGTAAAAGGGTGATTGATGGTACTGGTCATGTGGATTCAGAAAAAAATGAGTCCATTGCACAACTGAGTTCAAATGAATCAGCATTGCATGTTCAAAAAGAATCTCATTTGAGGCCTTTTGTTGTTTTGAGAAAAAAAGACAAAAAAGGACAAAAAAAAAAAAAAATCGAACTTTGCAGTCAGATTGGTTTTGAGACCTATGCTGTCATATCTCATTGTTTTTAAGCCATGAAGGGTTCCCTGTCTTTCTTTGTCACAATGTAATTGTGTTTTATTTCCTCTAGTTTTTGAAGGATTGATGGTAATCATTGACATATCTCTGATTTTTGTATCTTCTCTGTTCTTATCTATGGGATGTTTCTTCCGCAGTTTATCATCAAATGTGACTCCATTTACTGACAACATTGTACCAACAGTACCAGCCACATTGCTTTCCTCCGGTCAGGTTAATTTGTTCATGTGAGGGGGGAAATTCTGCCTTAAACCCAGCCTGTTCTCTCTTACAGTACTACCTGTGAACAGTGCTCAGACACACTGTATTCTGGGGATGCCAAATGCTCTATATCTTCAAAAAGGTCGAAAATCTGTTGTGAAGACAAACACCTTGCCAGAGTCAGTTTTTGCCTCAAGCCCATTCTGACACAAATAAGGACGTGGTCATCCACCTCCATTTCCATTGGTTACAAGGACCAAAATGTAAACAAACTCAGCTAACTGAGCAGTTTGCTCCAATCAAGCATCCAATGAGAGCCTTTAAAGAATTCACATGTTGTCATAGGTAATGTTGCACCGTGGATCTTTGTATCATGAATCATCCCATTCCCAGCTTCACTATCTAATTTCATCCTCTTTAATTGTACTCATGCAAAATTCATTCATCATAATATATTTGGGTATTTATATTCACAATGAATGGAATGATCATTTCCTTTGTTACTGGACTTGAACAAACTGATTTACTGTTTTCTTTTTGTTCCAAACAGAGATGTAATTTGAATAAGCGTTGGCTCGGGTCCGTTTCCCTGATTCGGGATGATATCTCCCATAGTGCTCCTGAACTCTGTAGTTCTCTAGTTCATTATATTCTGCTTAGACTAAAATAAAGCACAGTCCTGTAGAAGATTGAGCCTGCTTTGTCCTTTTTATCTATTCACATAGCTTGATTAAATAATTCCTGAAGGTTTGGATCTATCGTGGCATGCATGCACGACCCGTTTGCGAAGATGTGAAGTGTTCGGTGTCCTCTTGTCACTTGGATTGTGGAGAGAATGCATTTAGGACATGTCATTGTATTAATTGAGCTAACAGCGCTAACCATATCCGAATACCAAATTAGATGAGACGGTTAGTAGAAAATCGTTTAAAAAGGGCGAATAATGCATAATAAATGGAAGGGAGATTGGAAGAGGGAGGGGAATAAATTGTGAATTGATTAAAGGGAAATGGATATTCAGCTCTTGTCTCCAAGAGGTGTTACAGTGGAAACAAAATCAGGTGCAGTGGGTGCTGCTGGTTAACGTCTGTGAATAAGAAGCAGGAGGTCAATCGATTAATCAGAGGTTTTCCTCCTGCTGCGTTTTATCGACAGAGACGTTACGGTAAGGCGGGTCAGGTCACATTGAAGCCTATGGTCAGTGTCCTTTTTATGGCCCCGAGTCTCCTCCTCCCTCGTTAACCCTCGGAGTCAGTCAGACGCCTCCGAGCCCATTAGAGTGGGAGGAAAAACCCATACGATACTGTGTCCCACAGCTGACCGAACCCCCCTGTGCACCACGGTTGAGATAATTTGTTTCTTCAACTTCAAATCAACATGGTTCAACAATTTCCAGCAGCCACAACTGTCCATCACAACAGAGGGAAAACATCAAAACCTTGTGACAGTAATTGTTCCCTGAGCAGAGGATGACACCCCAGGGAGCATCAACGACCACGCCATCCCAAGACACCAAACATCATTTCTTGTTTATGGGCCTCTCTGGTAACGTCCGTGTAGCAGCATTGGTGTGGAAACAGATTTATGGTTGCTAAATTTGCAGGTGATAAAAAGGCAAAGAGTGGCCAGTCGGGGCACTAACTCTTGGCTATTCACATGTTGACTCCCGTGCCGAGTCTCCAGGGACCCTTTCTCATTGTGCGCCAGACACTCCATGATTCCACATGACAAACTGGATTGTTCCTCGAGTGAGTCCTGCTGAATTATTTTGGTCCTTTCGATTGCATCTCCCACCCCTGAGATTTTCCTCTACTGTTGCCTTTGAGCCATAAGCCTCGACAGCCACCGTTGTCGATACTCAATCTGTTCTGTAACCCCTAAAGCTAATGAAATGTGCTAACAGGGGTTTGTTTGTTTGTCTCCAGGAGGGGGGCCAAGGGAAAGAAAATGGAACAACAAGACTCTTTTGACAGTTCCATTTTTTTTCCCAATGTTTTGGAGTGAGGGATAATCATGAAGTATGGATTGGATAGGGGAAAGTTATTACATTTTGTTGTCTTTATCCTTGTTTGAGTTGTAAGAGAAAAAAAAAAAGGTCAGATTGTTCCAAACATGATTCTATGCTGTACCCGGGTTTATCCTCAATTCTGACTCGTCTACTCTCTCAGTGTGGGAAAGGAAAAATCGTTTTTCTCACTTCTCTCAACCTTGTATCCCTCTAAATCTTCAGTGTAAATTTGACAAGCACACAACCTCGTGTCCTGGCTGGAGTGTTTCTTGTGTGTATTTACTTTATTGGTGATGTTGATTGGGACGGGATGGTCTTATAAAGCTCAAATATTGCAGCTGACAACATGGGCACACATGAGGGAAAAGACTGAGTGCAAGTTCTGTTACAAGTCACACATCTTTTGAAACTGTTTCTTTAATTAGAGGTAACATATCCGCATTAAAATAGTATAAAAAGATGACTACATCTTTGAGTACTTAGATTATTCCGCATTGTTTCTGACAATGTTTACTCAAGGCAACAGTGCGTTTCATTTGGTTGCCTTTCACTATAACTTCCGGGGAAAAACATCACATGATACATCGGAGAGTGAGGAAGGAAGACGGCAAACATGACAAAACGTAATGTGAATGAAACTTAAATACATTATCTCTTCTCTTAGATTTTTATCAGCAATGGCTGTTGTTAACCAATAAAGAGAACAACTTCCACGATCCCACACATCTTCACATCATCAAACTACATCTTTTCTTGTCACTGGTTTAATTGAGAGACCACACAGCGGCAGAAGCAACACGCTGTTTGTTTAAAGCTGGAAGTTCAACATGCAGTATTTACTCTTTTTCCTCACATGGAGCGTTTGATTGGATTTATGATAAAGCGAACCAATTTGATCATGTCTTCCTGATTCTTTTGCAGCTGACACTAAGATGTAATGGAAAGAAATGCACTCACCACCATTACTTTCATACGCTTTTAAAATTCATGCCATGCGCCTCATTATACCAAGGAATGGCTTGTCTGTAGGTAATCGTGAATAATGGCCTTTCAACTTCTTAACTATGTCCTACACCAATATTTACCACATTGACTTATCACTTGTCACTTACCATGCATTTAGCATTTGACTTTTATCGTCCATTAATCTATCAATGCATCCATTAGGGACACTCAAGCATTCGGGAGACACTGCACACTCCAACGGGCCTATTAGCAATGTTCTTTAATGAAAAACATGCTGCAAACACCAAGTATAAGCTACGCCACTCAGAAACCTGAATGCGCTGTCTTTAAATTGCAGATTTGCATAGCGGAGCCTTTGTGCCTCCTCTCCTCCACTTCTTTTTTAAATGATTACAAAAAAAAAAAGAAAAAGGTTTTGTCCCTGAAGGAGGCTCTGAATGGCTATGACAAAGGGTGGCAAATTTCGATTCCATCCCTCTTAACATGCAGATTCCTGAATAACAAAAGACTATAACTAAATGAAAGTGTGAAGAAGACCTGGGTAAGCAAAGCTGCACAATCCCTTTGATCCTATTATGTATTACAAAAGCTTAATCAATATCTAATCAAGGGGAATACAGCATGCCATGTCTTACAGAGCTCTTTGCTGTCAGAGGTGAGGTTGCCATGGTGACTGGACAGGTGTGGAGAGCTTAGGCTGCAGTGGTATTGATGGAAATTAAGAAGCATTGATGAGACTTGAAGATGCTGGGATTGAAAAGGGAGATAATTAAAGAGAGGGATGCAGTGGGAGATGTGGAGGGAGAGGGAGGGACAAAAGAGATTCGGGTCGGAGATACAGGAGGTGATGCAGACAGGTGTAACTCTCTGTTTTCCACTGGAGCAGCAGGTAGTAAGACTTTCTCCTCCTACCACCCGAGACAACAGACGAACTAGGCTTTAAGAGCAAATAATAATGTCTTACAGGTGAAATTAAAGTGCAATTACATGGATCAATTTCTTCACTTTAACGGGTGAACTGCAACTAATTTGTCAAGAGCAACCTGACAAAGAAACCACACAGGGCAACAATTTTCTGAATTGGAGATAGTGTGTCCCTCAGAGGTAGCGTAAGACAGGAACTGCTCAGCAGAACGCCACTATAGTCACTACTGTTTCCCACTGTCGCTCTGACGGCAACTGTCTCCACTCACCCTCGACATACATCCCCATGCCGCGTTTAAGAGGTCTTTATCGCTGCACCGCATGACCATAACTTAGCTGTGTTCAGCCTAACAGCTTGAATCAAAGGTAGTCGTCTACGTATACAGCGAAAGCAACAGCGCTGCTGTACAGCAGAAAAAAAAGAAACACCACTGCCACCAATGTAACAGAGCACCTTGGGTTCGCCTTACTAAGCTGGTCTAATAAGAAAATAAAAAACGGGACACTGAGCAGTAAAAGACTTATTTTCATTTTCTCTCCCACATGTCACGAACACCAACAACTCCTCGTGTGGCAACTCATGTGCTCTCTGGTAGCGGGGGCCTTTTAAACGATCTAACTATGATACAGGGCTCAGTAGTCGATGAATGTCAGCCATCGGCGATGGACAAAGACGCCAAACTTTCTTGAGATATCTTTTTTTTTGTCTTGATCAAGCCAGCTTGAAGAAATATATGAAATCCAGGACACCACATATAGCGTAAGTGCATTATGCACATTTGGAAAGTAATTTCATTCCAAACTACTATCAGAAACTCAATTTATTGTAGCGGGCCTTATTCCTCTTAAAACCCCTGGCTTATCCAATGTCTAATATTCCTCAAGGTTAACACAGTTCCTCCGAATTTAACTTTACCGACTGCTTTTCTTCCATAAGTACAAAATGAAATGGGAACACATAGAGAGCACGCACCAGCCTCCATTTCTGTATATCAGTTCCTTTCTCTCTCTCGTTAGAACTAATTCACAGGGTGGTAAAACTGCAACACGGGAAGATGGGAAGATAAAGCAAGTGCAAACGAGCGCGTTTAAAAAAAGGCACCAAAACATCTGAGTCATAGGCGACCTGGGCAGACCGAAGATGATGTCACCGCGGCGCACAGACTGTGCTCCGGAGGGTAACTCGTCGAGCGGCGCGTCTGCACTCTGTGTGCTGCCCAACCCTTGACTCATCCGAGCGGCAGGAGTCCAGCCAGCTCTGTCCATTCTGGCCCTCAGCCCTGCCCAGTCCCACAGAGAGCTGTCTGTCAACACCTGATTAACACTTGAGATAATAGGTCATTAAAGTTCCCCTTCAATCAATGAGACCAATCGAGTAATCAAGGCCCGAGATTGAATGAACCCAAACCAGCGTGGAGCCCGGTGGGAGCGGAGAGCCTCTAATCAGTATTGGAGAGAGTGCTGCTTTCATCTGTAGATGTACGCAGAATAAAACTGTTGTGGTTAAAGCCGCGCAGGGGCAAATTTTGTGATTCCTTTTCTTCCCCAGTGTGGCGATAGAGTTTCATGATCCTTGAGCTGTCAGAATCTCTTAAAGATCCAGGGCATCATTTCAATAAAGCAAGCATCAAGAGTACTTTTCCCTCCTTTTTATGTGGGTGCTCGTTTTTTCCCCCATCAGAAGTAAAGTACAGTAACCTTAACATCCCGCCTTGTCTAAAAAGGTTTATATGTCCCCCAGGCTCCACATGCTGTCAGAAGCTCGGCGACACACACATCCCACTCCCCAACCCCCTCGTTTCATTGATGAATTAGCTCTGGCCTTTGTTTAAATCTCTCTTGGTATTTGGCGGGTCAGTGTTGTTTAACCCGCCACCTTTCAGCTGTGTAATTTCATCCATTCCCATAAATCAGACTGAAGTGTCATTACTTTCTGATTACTGTCTTAATCACACAAATACACAATTAATGCCGCTGATAAGCTTCCAAATCACCACACACGGATAGTTACTCATTTCTGAGACGTGATATACACACATGCATGTTCTATCGGACTATTGTAATCACATGTTTTTTCACAGTTTGCAATTATGTACGAGCATGCATACGACCTTCGACCTCGGATATTGCGTGATCGTCAGTGTGAGTGTGCGTCACGCGTGTGTGCACGGGCACTTGAGTGAGTAGCCAACGTCGGCTGACAGCTGAGCTGAGCTGAAGTGAAAGCACGAGGCCCAGTGACAGAGAGAACAGAGGGATCAAGCATTATCATCAAAAACGACTCCAGTGCTCCCTACTGCGGCCTCACAGCTTCCTCCAGTCAAGCTGTTGGTTTGTTTGTTCGTTTGTTGTGTCAGTTTGAATGGTCCATCTTTTTTGAATCAATGCACTTTTCAGCTCCTATTATTCGGTGGGGAGAGAGACGAGCGGAGGACGAAAAAAAAAAGGCTGAGATGAGGACATAAAGGTGAGGACATC
The DNA here is from genome assembly GCA_039737535.1 of Lagodon rhomboides. Taxonomy (NCBI): domain Eukaryota; kingdom Metazoa; phylum Chordata; class Actinopteri; order Spariformes; family Sparidae; genus Lagodon; species Lagodon rhomboides. The sequence continues at coordinate 32,199,812 of CM077784.1, forward strand.
ACCTATCTTTCATCTTTTCAAATCGGTGCTCAGATCGCCGATCCTCATTAGCATCTTCATTCATCTGAATGTGAGAAAATTCATCAAGTCGGTATCACATAAAAAAAAAATAGACATTTAACTACTGCTCTGCTATTACGTCAGCTCACAAGGAATCGAGGCATCCAGACATGTTATATCTCTCCCAGTAATTCGACTGTGGTTTGCACCTGTAGGAACTGGCACACATGATGCCAGCGTGGTTCATAAAAAGACATATCACTGCGGGGAAGTGTGCCTAATTCTGCTCTGAGAGAAGCTCTCGTAAAGAGACATTGTGGCTAGCCTACTAATAGAGCTGTGAGGGGAGAATGATGCAACTCGGAGGCAATGCTTTAATTTGCCCTTGGTTTCGCACACGCGTCTAGGAACAGCCACTCTGTTCCAAAGCTGATTGGCCCGCTTACCTTTAGACATGGGCCAACCAGTAGCCTCCGAGGTATGAGGTAGCTGGATTTAGCAAGTGTTCAATTTTGTTTTTCTGTGTTCCTTTTTCGGCCTGGGTAGGTCAAATGCGGTAGATGCAATCACTGTGATTGTAGGTGTAATGCTGCTGAAGTCTTTTTCTCTCTTAACATTCTCCGGTGCATACAGGGCTCCTTCCCTTCCACATTACTTTTAAATGTTTAAAGTTCATTCTTATCAAAAGATGTTTGCGGTTCAGTCCACTGGGTCCAGGATGCTATTTGTGTCTAAGCAACCTGTGCAGCAACAGAGGAAGATCAGAGAAGCTACTTATTAACCTGTTGCTATGACTACGGCGGTAGGCAATAACTCAGAAGATGCTTTAACCCTTTCTGCCACCCCCGATCAACAGACGGACGGATAATGTTCAGAACGTTTGGTGGAGGGAAGAATCAAAGCCTTCGTAGTTCCTTTCCATGTGTATCTGATTTAATTTCTTTTTTCTCCAACTGTATTCAACCGTGTGTGTCTGTGTGTGTGTGTGTGTGTGTGTGTGTGTGTGTGTGTGTGTGTCTTTCTGTGATACACCCCCAGCTGAATATGTTTGCTCCACAAACCAAAGGAAGTCATAACCCGTGCACCATCTGAGTGACAACAGAAACAAAGAACAAACACGTTTGTCCTTTTTGTTCCCTCCTTCAAGTATCGAGAACGCTTTATTGCATATGCATAGATGTAGCACATTTGAAACAAAAGTCTCGCAAGCCCAATCAATCTGACGTACCCACGAGAAAGGGTGCAGATGTTTTTCATTTTTTTTCTCCGCATACCTCCAAACAGGGACACTGAGCAGTGACAAATGCTTTCCGCACGCAGGTTGAAGCGCGAGTGTGTGAACTGATTTGAATTGATGTTATTCCAGGAGAAATCAATGCATTTCTTTAACAGCTGCAATTACGCCCCTCACGTCAATTCATCAAGAGATTTGCATGAGGTAATTGTTGGCGCCACGTCTACTGATGCATTTTTATTACGTTTCAATTAGGAATTGAATCCAATTAGGGAAGTCATTCCAATCAAGCAACAGGGGTCTCTCCTCAAAGCAAAGTGTACTGTATAAATATGCTGCCGAGCTGAAGGACAGATACCGAGCCAGAGGTCCAGCTGATGTTTATTCCAAAACTATTTGCAAACTACTGCTCACAATGCATTTTTAATAAAATGAACTGTTTACCAAAAAAAATGGAGCAAAGCAGTCTCTCGCCGCCCTTTTACTTTAACACTGATTATTTTTTTTCCCTAATTTGATTCTTTATTCCAGGGAGAAAGTGCAAACCACAAACTAATAAGCAATTAATTTCTCATGTTTTATTTCATTCCTTTTGTTTATATTTTGTTTGGCTACATAAAGACATCAAAGCAATCACGCAAGGCAGCCAACAATTGAGATTTCAAATTCATTAACGTTCATTAATAATAACAAATTGAAGAACATTTTAAGCACTTCTTACAACTCTTATGATTATTAAATTACTTTGGTCCTGGAAGAAATGAAGTAAGACGGAGAAATGAGGCTACGGACGTGAAACTCAACCGACTCTGACAAAATTAGGTGTTTGTGAGCTGCAAACATATTTCAGCCGCTGACAGCCGATGAGTGATGTAGATGGCTTTTCAACTCGATGTAAAGTGTTGCTCATGATCATCTGTAAACCCTCTCTGCTGAAGTCTCAAAAGAGATCAAAAGCCCAACCTCTAACTAACCCTGATATTTGCCTCCCTCACCAGATGACACAATATCCGTGAAATACACACATAATAACCAGACCTGAAAGGAAAATTCACATGGGCTGTTACACACTGTTTATTTGCTTGGGAGAATTATCTTCCTAATAACATTGTCAGGAGCGATGGGCGACGGCAGAGCTGCACTACCTATTCAAAGCGAGCTGAGAGAGCCCTGCTTTCTAGTCATTCTATGACATCATGCTAATATCTTTTTTTTTTAAATAAATAAAACTGCTGAAAACTTGTCCCGAGGTCGACAGCAGAGAGGGCGATGGTGGCTGTTTTGGCTTGCAGAGGCACTGTGCCTTTGATCTCAGAGCAGAGCGGAGTGAGCCGAGTGGCCGTGTGCACGGTGCTACTGCCCCCTGGGGGCGAGGCGGGGGATTGACCGGCGCTGGGAGCGGCAGATGGCTCCTGCAGCTTCAGCACCGAAGAACACTCTTTCTATTCACCAACAAGGAAACTCGTGAGAAGTAAGCGCTCCCACGGGTTTCTATCAGCGCCGTACTAATCGGATCAGGAAAAAAAATGACAGCTTGCACAACTTAGGTGCCTTTATGGCCGTGAGCACCAATAAACAGAGAGCTGTTACTGTCTCTGTATACAACATCTGTGTGAACACATCCAAACAGAATCATAACAGTTTCAAAATGACATATAGTTTTGATCTAACGTATTGAAAAATGGCGAGTGTGACTTTTCATGTCGGAGGGAAGATAACTAACATGCTGGCTACACTCAAAGTTTCCTTCTCATGAGATTTTCTGTTCACATTTTTCCTCACTCCCGAAAAGAAAAAGAAAAGCCCGCACACAAAGGCTTCAGTGATTGAAGTCATCAGTGCACTTTTTTATATGTCTTTCTTTTAGCGTAATAGCAGGTTTTTCACAGAGTCAAAGTAGATTCCTCATCTCCCTCTCTTTTCTACTGTCACTCCGTCTTTCACATGCAGCACAAACACACACGTACAGAAACAGAAACGCACACGGAGACAGACACACTAAAAATGTAGCCGAAGCAAATGGGGGTGCACAGATTGCCCACTTAGACTGTTACATTATCCTTTTTGTGTTTACTTTTCATTCTCTGCTCTCATTTTCAGCCTTTTCTGCGGCGCTGTCTTTGTGCAGCCTCCGCTCGTACAGCCTCTGTCAGGTGTGTGCGTCTATTTCCTCTCCTCATTGTCCTGTCTCTTGTCATCCTTTCACCCGTCCCTCATCTCTCTGCCATCATCAAGGACCCGCTGGCCTCCTACGAAGCGCCAGTGGAGACAAGGGTCTGTATCTCAGCAACGCACCTAGCAACCGCTCCTCGTAACTATGGATTATAACCTGTTGCCAAGGGAGACAGAGATGGAGGATTGATTTTTTTTTTTTTTTTCTTTTTTTTTAGGGATGAAATTGAAAGTGAATTAGATGCATGAATAAACAATGCATCACGACAGGGCACGCTAACATTTATGAATGGTGACTTTATTCATCTACAGTTAGCTTTATACCTTTTTTTGACACACACTCATCGGCCACTTTATCCGGTGCACTTGCACAATGTTATGTGATCGAGTACAAATTCTGCCTTTACAAAAATAACAAAAGGAAAACAAGGTTCAGCTTTGATTTCCACTGTCAGACAGCTATTCATTTAACTGCATGCTTATTATTTAGGGTTGTAGCTGCAGTGGTCTTGAGCTGGTCTGCATTATAGTGAGAAGTGTTTCTAGGATTTTGCGAGCACTCTTTTACAGAGACACAGAATATCAGAAACACCTTCAAATATAATTCACTCCTGTACAACTGTGCCACCCACTACAACCTCAAAATAAACAGAAAGAAGAATTATTACTTTTCTGACAATGTCAACTGAATAAATAAAAGTAGAACCCATAGCCAAGCTGTTGTTCTGCATTACAGTGTAGAGGTGTGCCTCGTGAAGTGGCCAGTGAGGGCTCAACACGATATATAGATTAGTAAAGATTATCCAACATAGTAGCACTGAATCCTGTTTTTAATGACCCTCTGAGGGTAAATAGTTGTGGACTGTACAACTGATTTTTAGTCATTCATTTTATATTTATGAATTTTATTAACATGTAAAAAAATAGAAGAGCTTTTGTGGCCTGAACAAATGACGACTGGTTTAGCTTAACAAATCAAGTTCAAGATTTACTTGAGGCAAATATATTTGCATTTTGCTCTTGAATTGAATTCAAATATTAACAGTCAGTACTTTATTAATGATACACAAAACTGATCTGGATTTAGATTAGTCAGCTAATTGATGTACTGTATTTGAGTACAATACTATTTTCATATTGCATTACTGAGTAGAGCATCACGCTTTTTATTTTAGTCTTTGTTTCTGTGTTTTGTTCTGAATTGCCAATAGTGGTTACCTCATTAACTATATCAAAAGAAAGGCTGGCTTTAAGATTCAGATTTCCCCCCTGACATGTCATTGATTCGTTTTTCTTTTAAATAAACACTAAACCCACTGAAAATTGGTATGTAAGTTGGCACACTATTAGGAAAAGAGAAGAGCGCTCTAATAAGAAAAGAGGACACACACACACACATAGAGAGAGAGACAAACACACACATACACACACTCAGACACACACTGACACAGTACCTTCTCTCTCTTCGTTTTGGTGCTTCTCACCCATTCTCTCTATCGCCCACTCTCTGATGAGTGCTTTTACATGGCCACACAAACTTGTCATTAAACTAACCCACTATTTTCCATCACCTCTGAGCTAAATTGCCACACTCTGCCTGGCATCCTGTGGACCAGCTTGTGGATATGAAAGCCCACAATTCCCCTGCTATCACCTCTCTGGGCTCTTGCAAGCGCACTAATGATAGCCTGCCACCGGAGAGCTGGTGGAATGGAGCCGTAATGTCCTTGGAAAGTGCAGGCTGGTGCGCATGCTGAGGGAGAGCGACCTGCTCTGTGTCAGGCTCGCTCGCTCTCTCTCTCCCGGTGTGGATAGCCCGCATCCTCCGGCCTCGGTGTTAATGGGCAGAACCTAGCTTGAACCCTGATGGCTGATGCTTGTGATGGGGGCCCGAATCTGACAGAGGTCCGTACCATTAGCACACCAGCGTTCAACAGAGACTGCTGATGTCCACATGAGAATACACACACACAAGCACACACACGCACACACACTTCTGCCTTGACTCCTCACAGAACTGGTAAAGTTCTGTGGTCTAATGTTTTAGCTGTAGTCTTACTGAACCTCCCCAAGTACCTACAAGAGGAAATGAAGTGTACGATGTTCGCATACAAACAGACTACAATACGAATCTGCCTCCATTATCACACACACACACACACACACATTAAATTGTAACAGAGAATTTTACCACCGCAATACATGTGCTATGCTATCACACTATTTCTGTACAGTATATGCTATATCAATGTTATACAATGTTAATAATAAATAATTATAATCTTTCCAGCATGTCATTACAAATACATGCTGCTCCATTACTTTTATGTTATTTAAAATATGTATTATTCTACTTGAAATGTCTTATTAATCTATTTACAATTTCTTATTCTTTATTTATGTTTAGTACTTTTTACTTATATTGTAGTTTTTGTTTATATAAATTCTTAATAATTATACAAAAACTGTTTTATACCATACTACTGCATATCAGTATATTCGATTATACTCGACTATACTGAACTGTAGCCCTATGCTTAGGGAGCAGATTGATATCATAGCTTCATCTCAATGTTATCATACATGCTAAAGTATTCAGGTTTACATGGTGAAGCTGTGATTTCATTATTTGTTTTGTGATATTTTTCATACTTTACAAGAACACTATCCTATAATTAAAAACTATTTGTTTTTGGAAATGAAAGATCTCATTAAGTGACAGGTTTTAATGAAAGTTTTATGTGAACCACAACATTTTTACATCAATATATAAATACATAAATATTACAATGTAATATGTGGTCCTATATATATTTTTGCTATTTCATTCAACCAACATATTTTGTGATAAACCATCCTCCCCTTCAACCTAACATCTCCACAAACCTCATAACTGTGTATCATCTGTATTCTGAAGACTGAGGGGGAGGTTCAGTCAGAGAGGCACTGAGCAGGTCGGGGCTCAGTGTCTTGCTCAAGGACACTTGGACAGGACAGGAAACATGACGTTACAGTAACATGACACCTATTCTAATTAAACTCCTCCGTGCACGCTGCACACAGTAACTTTCAGTCAATCGATTATGAGGAACAAACTCTTCTTACTGTTTTAGATTCTGGCTGAAAAGGTTTTTAATTAAAGCTGTCACTAGCAACACACACACACACACACACACACATATATATATACATCCACACACACACACACACACACACATATATAGATATATATATACACACACATACACATTTATGTAATGGTTTGTCACAGGGACATGTTCAGGAAACAAGTCTTTAAGGACAGTCATTAAGTTTCTCAGTATTTCTAACAGCAGGGGAAAAAAACAAAACAAACAAAACTATTTTGCCCGAGGAAATTAAAGTAATTCCAAGCCTGGTTGGTACAAGGCTTTTGTAAAGAGCCTGCCCAAGAACAAACATTATTTAATATGTTTATTTTTCATTTCTGAGGAAAGGAGAACTACTCAAATTTTACTCTTTAATCATTTGAACTAGCAGAGAAGATGAAGCACAAGAGATCAAACAGTGACCACATTTAAAGGAGGATTTACCGTAGCCAAAATATTCTATGTTGATTAAAAAGACAAAACAGTACCCGTCATTTTCAGTGGAAGAGGGGACAAAAATGCACATTTTGTCCCTACATTTCAAAAGGCACACAAGAAGAAAAATCCAATCTCAGTGATTTACCACCACCTTGTGGTTGCTGAAGGACACAACAAGAATAATGTAAAATATAAAATATAAAAATAGTTTCATAAATAAAAAACAAATGCACAGTACCCTGAGTATATCATTATTATCTCAATGCTTACTACGTTGACTTCTACACAAATTTATTCTACATGATGTGCAGTTTGTCAAAGGTGCTGTGTGCAGTATGATGCAATTTCGTGTAATATGTTTAGTTTGCATATTTGTAGATTCCTGAACACAAATCCAGGAAATTTCTATTTTTGCCTTTTACACGTAATTTGACGCTTTAATATCCCCTTTATTACTGTGTGCATTCATGTCTGGCTGATGATAAATCATGTTTTCTAACTGTGAATCAGCACAAACAAACGCAGTCTACCGAGCACCCGTTTCTTTTGCCAGGATGTAATATGCCCGTCCACCACTGGAGGGCAGTAGGAGTCTGTAGCAGACACTGAGTGGACAAAGTACAGCAGAAGCCCTCCTGGGAACAAAGGATTAGTTGGTGGTCCAGCACAATCAAAAGACTGTTGTATGTAAATCGTGTAAATCCACTATGGGAGTGGAGGGTTTTGCCAGGCTGATTTCATGCCCGGTCAACCCACTGGAAGAGGACCTCAGGCCAGCGGAGCAGAATAGTTATGAGGAAGAAAAGGGTATTGTAAAAAGTCAGCCACTGACACGAAATCACTTTCCTCTGTAAATGTTTTGTTCCTGCAGTTTTCACTTGGGGATACTGTTTGGCTTTGGTCCTCGTCTGTCCACACTCAGGACTCACTTTTAATTATATTTCAGTGCTGGTGCTGAAACGTCAAGACAACAAGCGACGGTTGCTCAAATATTGTACAACAAACAGCAGCTGACAGGTAAAAGTTGTCGGCTGTATAGTTAGTAAAGAGAATCTCCGTGACTGTGTAGGCTAAAAACTGCAGGCCTCGGTTTCAACGTCAGTTCCCTGCTAGAAAAAGTCAAATTGTGATCCAGGCAACGAATTGCCATTCCAGTCAGACCATCAGACACCTGGGGACAATGGGGGCTTTGCAGTGTGGGTGAGTGAGTAGGTAAATAATTTGGGAGAGGAGATAGGGACACAATTAAACTGACACATGTAAATGTTGGCTAAATGGGACGTGTGGAGGAGAGAGGGAGCCTTCTCAAGCAGCTAATTGATCAATTAGGTAAACAGAGGCCTGCTCCTGGAGGGGGGGCCGTGGTGGGGCTGGAGAATGGGTGGGAGATAAGGCAAGGTACTAATGACTCATCTGCGGCTAAAATATGAGCCTGGAGATGATAATATAGCAGAAACGACCGGAGCTCCTGGTGGTCACTGCAGTATACTGGAAACCATGCCAAGAGTCAGTATCATGGGAGTGTCAGAATGCTTTATGTGCGTTCAGTTTTACACTCAGAGCAGTATTTCAGGTGCCTACAGGTACAGTATGGGAAGCTATGCATTTGTTTGTTTTTGTCCTGTTTTCATATTGCATTTTTTCGCTTTCAAAGGCATAGTGTTTCCGCCACTCGAGCTGCCAGTGTGCTTACTGTAGACACATAATTTAGTCCATTCACACAAACAAAGGGACATGTTTGTGGCGATACGGATGCTTCAGCCTTCGCAGATGCTTGCTGGCTTCGACGAGGAGAGTCCTTCACACACCAGATCCCGGTGCATGAAAGTCCGTAATTGGTCCAAAATACCACAATTTGCTTCTGCTGCCTTGTGGACAAGCGTTTCCAATTCTGCTGCCCGCTTCTCTGGCTGCCATGGAGTTTTAAGTAAACCAACAACACAAAGCCTCGGCGAGGAAGCACAGAGGAGTAGACACAATAACAGCAGGAGGGTACAATGTATAGTAGACCACAGACTGCAGCCTGATATATTACAATGGAGTTGCCACAGAAATAAAATATTAGCCTCACAAAGGTAAGATTTATTGCAGGGTTATTATAACGGATTGGATAAGATGATACAAGTGTCCCTGTATTGTGTGATCTTATTTGTATGCAGTTGAGCTTCGGTTTGACTTCAAGGCAAGTCTGGTCTTTGTATAAGTAGACTGCCACCTTTAGATGGAACCTCAAAGTCATACAGTAAGCTCTGTGTGTCAGGGTGTGTTGAGCGTTCTCTGTTTTAATGCGAAGCCCTGTCTACTTATGCCCTTTGCCGCTGTGCGAAGTACTTTGTCAGGCCTTATTGCTGAATGTGCTGTACAAATAAAATTGACTTGATCTGACTCAAATATAAAAAGGTGCATAACAGCCTTTCTGTTCCAATTTGAAGATTAAATGTCTTCGACTTTGGCTTACTTCGATCATATCTTGCCCCGTAATGGGGCTCTGTAGAGGTGCATTATCCACACGCTTCAGAGGAGCGTAATACATTGACACGAGACACGCTCTGATGTTCCAAATATGTGGAGTAAGTGGTGCTGAACGAGACGGGCTCCACTGCTGACAACCAGGTGGACAGGTCCCCACCCTCATTCCCTCCGTCTTTCATTTGAATAATGCATGCTAATTACCTACTTGCTGAGAGCAGAACTGTCACCCAACAGGCCCCAACAGACATTTCCATGCACATACAAGCACGCACACACACCAGCATGCACACTCGCTGGCACACACACACACTCTCGCACACAATGGCTGTCACTGCAGTAGTTCTACTAACCTCCTAAACACTGGCACATTTACAATAGAAACTTCAGAGGACCTAGTTGATAAACTTGAGGGAATTCCTCTAACAAAAGCACCTGTCAAGACAGTATGTAGGCTAATGATAGACTACATCCAGCACTCTGCTGGAGGAGCTGAGCTTGGCACTTCTTATGCTTCACTATTGAACAGCCGTTTATACTGAAAGACACTGACAGCGAGGGTGATAGATGGAACACTACACTGCGGTGAAAGCACTGTTACTCGGAGTGAAATTATTTATGCTAACAGTTATTTTTGTAATGTAAAAATTTTGCTAGTTTACAACATAATTACAACCTACTTCTACAACCTCCGATCCAAAACAGTTGGGACCTTGTGTAAAAGGAAATAAAACACAGTGTGACATATATTCAATTGAGAGCAGAACAAAGACGAAACATTTTATTTGAGTGCAGCAGGAATCAGTCCTAAAACCCAAATTCAGTTAGCAATTTTGCACTTCTGGTGCCCTCGTCTCAAAGTTAACGTGTTTGTTGAATGGGTTTTCACTTAAATGCCTGAAATATGGTCTGTAGTTAACACAAGCTCAAGAGATTTTCATGATCTACGACATAAAATACATCAGGTAGTCCCCCACTTTTGAATTATAAAAGAGGTAGTTGCTAACAAGTGGCCCAACGAGACTACAGAAGTTGTCAGGGACATTAATCGACATCACGCTGAACATGGAGACTGATCTCCTCACTAGTCCGTCCTGACAGGTGGACTTTAGTTGCAAATGATTCTAACTCTAACTTCACAACTTGTACATCGATCAATTTAATAGTAAAGTGTGTAAACCATCGTGTATTAAGATACTTATTAGTGGTTACATTGAATTCATGCAACCACAGATCTGGGAGGATTATCTTGCTGGACAAAATGTGTCATAAACTTGCTTCTTAATGATGCTAACTTCCGGGTTAACCTACAAAAATACATCATCCCTGCAGCACTCTATGTTCATTGCTTCTTGTAAATACTTGTATTTTCTGAATTCAAACAAATTGAGAGAAGAGTAAAGAAAGACTGAGAAAGGCGTGGAGTGCTCAAAAAACACCTGTGTGGAACAGGTCAATTGCTAACAGCTGATAGTATCTTGACTGGGTCTGAAAGGTGCATCCTCAAAAGGCTCAGCTGTTTACAAGCCATGATGGGGCGAGTTTTACCATTTTGCGAAACACTTATTGAAGGAAGGATACTACTACATGGACTATTGGTGAAACAGTCAACGTAGTTCCTTTACAAATGATTGAATTCTGTTTATATTAATGTTTTACACAGCGTCACAGCATGATGCTTGAATCAGGGTTGAAAAAGTACCAAAAAAGGTACCAATAAACGAAACGCCAGGCTTCCAGTGCCATTATCCTTGCCCACTTATTTCTAACTTAATCTGTAATGGGTTAATTTAGAATATACCCAAACACCTGACTGATAAAAGGATAAGCGGAAAAAAAACAAAATGTCTTTTTTTTTGCAGTAATGAGAGTAAGAGACAGCAAAGGAAAATATAATTCAGAGGCATACATGTACACATACACCACGCACATGCAAATAAGCATGAACTTTCACACATCCAGAATCCCACTCGCACATGAAAACACACTCATAATTGAGCATGAACCAACATATATGCATACTCTGGCTCCTTCCCACATGTGCACTTACATTTGCACACTTCTCTGTAATATAGCCCTAGCATGGGACTAATGTTCATACCTTTGCTGAGTCGCACACCACTTACAGTATATCGTGGGAGCTCAGAGGTTTTTCATCCCATTCATTTGAGGCTTGGTTACACAGAAAAATCCTCAGTTGGCTAAACCTGCAATTCCACTGATGAGCTTCCTGGCTGCATACCCAATACGGAGGCAAAGCGTGTGTGTGTGGGTGTGCTTTTTATGAATTTACTGTGCATACATGTGCCTGTGCGTGTTTGTGTGCACGAGAAGACAAATCGCCAAACAGAGCTGCCAGCGCTCGCTTCTCCAACTTCCATCCCCAACAACAAAAACTGTGGCAACCTGGGGCTAATTTGACCCTCCTGTCTGACTGTCTGTGAGAGGCTCGCCATTGGTATGCAAGGCATGGTGTGTCCTCAACAATAATTCGGGGATAAAATCAATGATGCTGCCAGTGAACGGCCTGTGGTTTTTACTGGCTCCATCAGTGACTTTTGGGTGGGTGTGTGTGGCTCTCTGACACGGAGGTTTGACAGATCTTCAACAGCTGTGTTGGTGGAGGGCCATGTGCGAGTGGGGATGAGGATGTTGACAAGGCTGTCCATTAAAGCTGCGAGTGACACATGAGCAGCAGTAAAGCTGCTCTGTCCCATCCTCGTCATCACTGTCACCAGTTTGGCGCTGCGGAGGGTTCAGCCCTGCATTAATGGATTCCTATTTGACGGATTCCACTTGATCACATCTCAGTTGAATCTCCATTAAGATGTCAACGCAGTGGTTAATGTATTTGAGATTTTCCCCCTCGTCCTGCTAAACCGTTATTTATGACACTTATTAGGAAGCGTAACCCGGCCATCAATTAATGTCCTGCAGGCATGCTAAGCAATTGGGCCCATTGGCGTCAGACCAAATGTACTGGAACGTCCATTAATACTGCAATCCACACGCAAGTGCACACATTCAAATGAGCACATTCAGAGACACGCAGATGTTCTTTAGGCAAAGCTTTGCATACAGGCATGTTTGCAATTTTCTCAAGTTGCACTTTGAGAAGAGGTCTAATGTATCATGAAAAGCAGATAAATTACCTTCATGCTTTTACTGCATCGCGATGGTGAGACACACATTTAATGTGTTTTTCTCACATTGGTTAGTGTTTGTTACTCAGTACTGATACACGCAATTCTGACACACTGTAATTTCTGGAAGCATTATCTTTCAGTTGGAAATTTGTAATTTCCAGACTTTCTATTGTTTTCCTATATCGTTATTCCTAATAACTGTTTGCATTGTGTCATTTACTTCATGATCTAGTCATCTGTAAATGAAAACATTTCTGCACGACTGACTGGAGAGTAAAAGGTCTCTTAGGGAAAGGTCAGCTGATGCGATTGCATGCAGTGAAATGTCAAAATTCAGTGAATTTTACTCTAAAGTATGGTATGCAGTTCCATTTACTGCAAGAGAGGTTAATACACTGACAATAAAATGCCTGATGCAGCAAAGTACGGTGGCATCCTGAGAGCATTTAATACTGTATAATGTACTTTCGTACTTACACATTTAATCTTTCTTTCCAGCAACTGTGGTGCAACATTAAGATGGGAATTTCAAATACTTAAAAAATGTAATACTGTAGTTCATATTTATTTCAAGGCCTCTGGGAGTGTCCTTCTCACCTCATTTACTTTTCAAAGCACAGCCATTGCTAATTGTCTTCCATCATGCCAGAAAACAATAAAAGCAGTTTGCATTTAGACTAGTTCAAGCCCACACTATGTTTTAAACCAAACTGACAGACATATAAATACAATGTAAGGATTTTGGGTCGCATGGACCCATGGGGAAAATCAATTTACTATGGTGACTGACATCAGCACATCATGCTGCACTTACATGAAGTCAAAGGTTTTTGTTACTTAGTTTAATCCCTGGAGGTCTAAGCATCAAAGACTTGAGTTGAGTAGGCATCTTTACCTTACCCATTATACATAACAAAAAGGGGCTGGCTGGATGAAAGGAGAACAAACACATGATGGTGGAAATGGTTTCTAGAATTCAGTGATGAATCTGGAAAATGCCAAATTTCCAAACAGAATGAGGTTTGACTGTATACCACACCAATCAGAGGACATTTGCAAATATACGCCAGTTTCCATTTGGAAAAAAATAAAGGCTGTAACTCTTTCCCTGCATTGTAATCCAATGGTTTTTGCTTACAGACCAAACAGAAACACAACCAGGCTAAAATGGAACATGGGAGGTTTTGAGAAATGATTCCCTCTAAATCCAATTTCTTACTGTAAATGGAGTTACTTCCCAGCATGTGGTCTAGAGATCCTAATACCTGTTGTTTTCCATTTTTTTTGGAACTCAACTGCCTGTAGGATGAAGGAAAGGAGTAAACACATGGGGTCGGTTGAGCAAACTATGTTTGGTGCCTGTGTGTAGGAGATGGAGAGGCTGAGTCCATGTACCTGTTCACCCAACAGGTCCTCATAACTAAATGACTGAATAGTTCAACTGCCAAAACAAAATATATCACCACCCCTCAAATGATATCCAACCCTTGTAGAGTACCAGTGACAGGTGTACTGGACCTTCATCATAGCTTAAGGTTATATCGTGTAGGTAATGCAGTGTTATGCTTGGGTTTGTTTAAGACTAAGGGCTGAGGGTTTGGGGTTTCTTCTAAGAAAATCTGAAGTTTTTCAATCTAAAAGAAAACTATTGGACCATTTTATCTGCGTACAAAAATTGGAAAAGCTAGATCAGATAATGAATAAACACACAAAAAGCTACGAGATAAAGAAGAAGTCGACTGGGGACTAACTACAACCATTACCACAACCATCATTTAGTTAGCTCTGATGCTCTCCACATCGATTTTACATTAAATTGGCTGGGGTGGTGCCCACAATGGCTTGGGTGCTGTGCCTCAGCCTTGTAATGCTAGGGCAAACCCTGATCATTCTGGACTTCTACACGAGACAAGAACAGCAGTCTCCTGGGTGAAAGTCTGGTTCTGTTTGACCCCCCCCCCCGAGCCTCCTACAGATGCTGGTATTGTTCTACTACATCACCTCCCTTCCTCCTTTGCTCTTGTCGTAATTACTATGGCTATTAGAAGTCACCATCTAAGAATAAACAAATATGGGTCATAATTAGATGCTTCCAAAGACATCCATTTTCCTTGCGAGGATGGGCTGTGTTTACCATCAAGACACCAAAGGCTTTTTGACAGTTTTTCTCTGCAAGACAGTCTTTCATTCCGCAGAGTAACAACAGCTTGTCCCTGTTGTGAGATGACATTCACCTCCCATGATGACTGCTGAGTGTCTGCAACCGTTTTCACACATAAACTCCAACATTTGGTACAGAATAATGAACACATTCAGCCTGCTGTCGTGGGTTAATCCCTGGCCACTGCCATTCACACATGAACCTGGGTCTACCACTACTTCAACACACATCACTCTGGAATCAAAAAGGACCATATAACATATATATACAAATGCATTTACTATTCAGGGCTGTTTAACATGGAGGTGTATGAAAACTGGCACAGCTTTATGGGATGTGTATGCTACATCTAATCTCATCATAAAACAACCTACTCTCTACAATACTGGGTCTTAAGGGTAACATCCTTTCACAATGTCATAGTAACTGTATACTGAAGTTATCATGCAGTTGTGTGTGTGAATACATTTTAGGTAAGGTGAAAATAACTATATAACTGTCTGAGAGGGGTATTTGATCATTCAACCAAACGACTAAATCCTTTTTTTAAACAAACTACTGATTAGAAAGTTCTCGGATCTTTAATCGGTGCTTCAGCGCAGACAGGTGTGCTCACTGGTCAGGCAGTTGAAACTGGGATAGCCCAAAATTTAAGCTGTAGGGGCCTACTGCCATAGATGAAGGAATTCTGAAGGAATTCTCAATTCAAAACTTGATTCTCAATTGAATAATCAGCAGTACACGACACAAGAGTACACTACTTCCAGGCTACTACTCACTGAAATGCAATATGAAACACAACTGGTAAAATAAATTAAACTTTTCTTGACAAACATTCTGGAAAAATACAAAGAATGTTGTGTTAGTATGCAGCTTTTTTAATTTGTTTAATCGTTATATCGCTTTTAGTGAAGAGCAGTGTCTCTGCTGACATGCTAGTACTGGGGAAGGCCATCTGTATTTAAGACAGGAGCACGGATTTCAAACTTAAACGGACTGTGGATCGAGTAATTTTCTTCACCTGACCCAGATATGGGTGGTGTTTTGTGTCGCAGTGTGTGTTAGGCAGCCATGTCTTGTGTATTAGTGTTAGTTAGTCTGGGTGAGGGGGTACAGTGTATTCACAAAACAGGCAATTTTTAAGTTATTAAGCAAATGTTTTGCCTTTCTTGAAGATAATCAACAAGATAACCTTGGTGTTATTGCAGCTGTCAACATAACTTTTTTAACAACGTCCAAAAATTGATTTCAGCATTTAAGAATCAATCTGAATCACATAAGCTAAGAATCTTATCTCATTCTTAGTTGAATCAATTTTTACCCCCACCTCTAAAATACCATTCTCATGCTGTACGATTAACAGGGCACTAAGTCAGGCAGGGAGACATTTAAACAAACAAGATGCAACCATTTCATTAGTGGGATCTAGAGGTGCTGGTAGGCAGATTGTGTTACCTTAAGTCAGAGCTAGGCTAGTTTTCTGTCCTTCTTCCCAGTGTTTGAGCTAAGCTAATCTGACCAACTGCTCATTTACCATTAGCATTACCATATACTCATGTCTATGAGTAGTAACAATCTTCTAATCTAATCCTAAAAGTGAAAATACAACCTAAAATGTTGAACTTGATAGTTACAATTGAACAAGGTCTTACTGACAGTGAGCAATGGCATAAGTGTGTTTATGTGCAGTCTCTGGCCTGTTGGCAGTTTTAGAGCTCAGTGCTGCTGATGTCTCCTTGCTCTATCTCTCAGTCCGTGCATGTGTGTTAAAGGTGTGTGTATACTTGTGTGTATGTGTGGACCCATGGCCTGTGGGGCAGAGGGCTCTGTCAGGCCCACGACTGAGTGATGAATGTGTGTGCAGAGAGGGGAACCAGGTGCCAACAGCACTGACTCCTCTTCTTCACACTGACTGTGTGCTCATCTGTGTGTGTGTGTGTGTGTGTGTGTGTGTGTGTGTGTGTGTGCGTGCACAAGATAGGGGGGAGAAAGAGATAGAAAGTGTGAACATTATGTGCATATGTCTACATTTTAAGTACATGCATGTGAACATAACCAAGTTTATGTAAGTGCATGTGTATGTATCTTCGCATATGTGTGTGTGTGCGCCCGTGCACATGCATGTGCGGGATCCTGCGAGATAATACTTCTCTCTTTCTCATCTCCCTCATCCTCGCTCATCCTGACACCCCCCATGCCCTCTCCGTCACACTGCTGCCTCTCATCACAAACCTAATCGTCTCACCCCCTCGGCAAGTACGTGCTGTGCGAATTAAAGCGCCCCTGCCCTCTTTTTCTCTTTCTTATTCCTCTTTGTCTTCCTCCTCCTCCTCTCACCTCCTCATCCTCCTTCTCCTCCTCCTAATAATTTTCAGCTTTTGTATGGAATGGGTGTCCGACTTTAAGTGGCCACAGCGCTTCAATAATGTGTTTACTTATCTCCATTTAGCTATTGAGCTTCTGACATTTTCAATTTATGTTTACAAATTGCGAACATTAACATGTAAATGTGGAGGATGCCTCACAGGGCTTCCGTATTCATTGAAAAGGGGTCATGAAATGGGACAACAAACCAATAATGGCACAGCTTGTTCCGAAACATTTGTTGTGCAGCGCTATTCTGCTGCTAATGGGTCTCGATATGCACAGAGAAAATTGCACTCACAGTGGGTACAGAGGTCATAGTTTAAACTCGCTGATTAGGAATATGTAAGATGTTTTTCCCCCACAAATATACAGTGTATATATATAGTAAACATAAATATATACATATAGTAAAAAAAAAAGTCATAGAAATAGTCTATTTAGAATGTTTTTCAGAAAATCTACATTTTGGCAGTAACCATTTTCGAACATTAGGGGTCACTTTGTCGTTGTAGACATTCTTGCATTATTGGACACAAGCCTTCGAGACTTCAAAATGAAGACTTTTCACGGTCGTGTTAAATCACATTTACCAAGTTCTTGGTATCGCAACTGCTAAGACACACACATTGCTGCAACGGTGACAGATTTCTCTGCTGTTTTTTTTTTTTTTTTCCCTCAATGTGTGAAACTAAAAGGAAAGAAAAATTCTTAAGCACTACTCCATCCAGCTGAGCAGGGACATAATGTAATGCTAAGAGAAAGAGTGTATCAGCTACCCGCTCCTCTCAGAAGGCTTTTCAATCAAGCAAGAGACCCTAATTCATTTTCTCCTCGGAGCCACAGTTGGTTGCAGTTGAAACCACAATTACATGGACAGACAGAGTGACTTAATGCTCATGAAAGGGAAAGAAAAAAGGCAAACTCTATATTCAGGAGTTCAAACTGCGTTTGGTGCAAGCGTGGCTCTGTAGACTGTAACAGAGACTGCCTGTGGCTGGGGAGAGGAGTAAGGCAGGAGTAATCTATAACTGAGAGGCTAGTAATGAGAAAGATGTGCCAGCCGTCTGCTCACTGTGATAAGATGAGGAAGTTCCCTCAGGGCCTAAAGCATCTCTGACCCAAACAACAACAAAGACAACAAACGGGTTACTGCCCAAACCATTCCCCCTTTTTTTTTCTTTTTCATTTCCATCCATCGTTTCCACTCCTTTCAGCCTCTGTCTCTCCTTCACTCTCCTCTCTTCCTTCTCTTTCCATCTCTCTGAACCCCTTTGTCTACCACTTTTTCTGTCGCTTCTCCCCTACTGTCTCTCTCTCCTTTTATCCCTCTTTTTTCAATATCCCTCTCTTTCTCTATTCTTCCCTCACTCTCCATTCGTGCCTAAATCCACCTCCATACAAAGCCCCGCTGCCATGTAATCGGTTTCATCAGCGTTTTTTATTAGCTAAAGAAGAATACATGGTAATTAAGGGGAGTGCGGCCAAGCGTGACGGGGAGAGGCTTCACCCTGCCGCTGATGTGGAACAAGAAGGAAAGAAAGAGAAAAGAGGAGGAGACGGAGGGGAGAGGACGGGGTGCGTGGGGGCAAGGACGAGGGTGAAAAAAAAAAAAAAACACAGCAGAGAAAGGGCAAGGAGGAAAACGGGAGAACAGAGAGAGGGAGAGATAAGGAAGGTTTGAATGGCGACAGGAAATGAAAGGCTGGAGCGTGAGGGTCACAATGATTTTCGTCGCGCTCTCTGTTGTGTGGAAGCGCACGCCATCGGAATGGAAATGAGACTAATGTCCTGTTAATGTGGTCCGAGTCACACTGCACCAATACGAGGACCTCGGCTGCCATCATCTGCCTAATCCCCTGTGTCCACTTAAATGGCCCATTCAGGACAAGTGCACCATGAGGGTGCTATCGGAACGAGGACTCCGGCGTTGTTCCATGCTAGGTCGATTTTTATGTTCTTCAGACTGGCTGAATGATACATGTGTTAATGAAGTAGACAAGAGATGCTCGTCGTTGTAGGGTAACTTGATATCACTGAGGAGCACTGGGACTGATCAAATCCTCGTCAGACTCTCGTTGTATTCCTTTTTGAAGTGCTCTTGACATCTTAAATGGTATGCCAACATTTTGGCACCAAAGGTCCGAAGGGAGTGCCATAAAATGAGCATTTCTACAGTTTTGGATAGCGATGAACCTCCCTAACCTTTGTTGTAACTAGCACATATCTTTAAGGAGATACTGTGTAGAATTTTCCCAAAAGATCACATAGAGTCTCGAAGGCCCGTATTTATCGACATTGTGTCGAGAAAGTTCTAAATTCTGCCTTATGAATAAAAGTCAGAATTGTGCATTAGTATTAAAAAAATAATCTGTATTTATATAACATGGGCAGGCCGATCATACTCATATCAGTATGTAATCAGTGCTGATAAATCCTACATGTTCTATCTCCAACCTCATAATTGGAACATGCAGGTGGCAGAAAACCTCAGGGTGGACAGGTCTTAGATGTGCACAGGAATGGCTTTTGTGCATTTAGTTTGTCGCTCCAATAGTCCCAAATAACGCATTAAATCGAGTAATGTCTGTTTTTTTTCCTGGAGCAGTAGCTAATGAGCCATGGTACATTTCAAAATACCAATAAAATACCTATATAAATACCTGTCAGGAATGTCTTTATAGATTCTGACACCAATTAGGCGACATGTCTGTTACTAATTAGACAAAATTACTGATCGATAATGATTGTATTATCATTGTGAGACAAATTCTCAAGTTGATAAATTCCACATTTTGTGTCATTTGTCCGATACTGTCACAGTTTGATGAACCACTGGAGCTACAAGACCCGTCTGCGTTCATCAAAATCGCTATGTGTTACATTTTTGTAAATGAACTATGCGATGAGAGCGAGCCATGGATAGGACAAGGACGGTGTGTTGGTGTTGTTGCCCTTCGCTAGTGTTTTAGCATTTTATTTTTTTGCTTTGATCGGGATGTTTTTGGCTGTAAGGGATTCTGGAAAAATATAGTTGAATGTTGAGTTTCATGCCCAGGTAATCAAATAACAGCACTTTTGCCAACCCAAAGCATCCTGGGAACAACAAGTTCAAAAAAAACCACAAAGCCTACATAGTATGCTTTTAAATTGGTGGTAAAATGCTTGTTTGTGTGTGCGCGAGTCCATGCATTTTCCCAACTCAGGATGTTCATTTCACACACAGCGAGTTGCAGCAGAAGCCAGTGGACCAGAGAGACCCAACTCAAAGTATATTTCCTGAAACATGCCGACCGTTCTGCCGCCAAGCTGTGCTAACATTAATTTTCTGCTGAAACAGCCACTGGCCTGCGAGAGCAAGTTTGCCCAGAGCTGAAATATCAATTATACTGTTCTCCCTGGCAGAGAGCGCAAAGCTTTAATCTTCACACAACCAATCAAAATGTCGTCTGGACTGGACTGAAAGAGGGAATTGTTGGCTACGCTTAAAAAGGGCAGCAGTTTCAACCCGTCTAGTTAATATTGTCACAAAGGAGGTCTGTTGGTGGACCGCTTTGTTGCCACGTTCGGCTTTTCCATGTTTCTTTCCTTCTCTCCCCCCCCTCACATGCCACGCCTGAACGCCCACTTGCTAACACAAAAGTGTTCATCCATATATTTTCTATACTCGCTGAAGAAAATCCCAGCATGCACTGGGCGAAAGGCAGGGAACACCCTGGACGGTCACCGG
Source organism: Lagodon rhomboides (assembly GCA_039737535.1). NCBI lineage: Eukaryota > Metazoa > Chordata > Actinopteri > Spariformes > Sparidae > Lagodon > Lagodon rhomboides. Next base: position 32,220,654 of record CM077784.1, read on the forward strand.
TCTGTTGCGGGGCTAATACTCAAAGGCAGACAGCTGGCATTCATACTCACATTCACACCTACGACCAATTTAGTTTCCAATTCACCAAACCTTCAGGTCTCTGGACCGTAAGAAAACCTGGAGCATACAAATCAGTTTATACAGATATGGAAGAGGCACACCGACTTGAACATCAATGAACACACACATCACACACACACACATAGTCTAAACTCATTCTGATTCCATTCCTTAATTGTAAAGGTAACTTTAAACACCTGACAAAAAACCCTGGCTAACGAGCCCCTTCAAAAAGAGAGCCCAAAACTGTTAGATCTTCAGTTCTAACTAGTTCATACATGGACACATAAGGAGGAGCACACAAAAACACAAACACACACAACCACACACATACCACCCCCTATGCCTCCACACAGGCATTATACACCAAAACGTCCTCCCAATTCTTCTGTCTTTTTCACACAGCACTGGCCCCCACCGAGCAGCAGCGGCAGCCTTCCTGGCTGGCATGTGAAGACTGTAATTTTCCGCCACACTTCCCCTGCTGTTTGCTGGCTCTTTCCTTGGTGCCGTGGAGATAGCGAGCGAGTGAGCGAGCGAGCGGTGAACAAGGTGCGGGCCTCGCCAGCTCTCCTGCCTCCCTGCGATTATTAATGCAGCAGCAGCCAGCGTGGCCGCCAGGTTAAAGCAGCAATCAGCGCGCACTAAATAAGATCATTCACAGCCTCTTTAAAGGCAGACAGACAGAGCTGCAGTGAGGCGCACACACAAACACACACACACACACCGGCAAGCACATGGATGAAAGAGGGTGCAGGTGAATGAAAGAAAGGTACAGCACACACACACACACACACACATACCCACAACAGCCAGAAGAGTGGAGGTGATATTAGACAATTCAAGGGTATGAATCTAAAAGTACACAGAAAATAAGATCATGTATCATGTTAGTACTAATGTATATTATAGATACCGTGGACCAGAGACATTAATGGTGATATAATTAAAGATTTTCATTTGAAAATTGCAAATTGAAAAAATGTAATTTCCAAACCCTTTGAGCCGTGATTTAATCATTCTCAATTTACTCAGCTGGAGTTAATTGATGTTTATTTTGTGAGTTGGCCAAAGGACAAAAAAAGAAACTCTTGGCTGCTACCTGACTCACAACAACACTGTCTGCACCATTTACGCTCAGCCAAAGATGGTTTGTCAAAGATGATACAGCACTCTGCATAATTTGATATTTGAAAAAAAGTAAGCAATATGGCTGTCTCTTTTTGTCGTTCAAAAAGACGAGAACAGAGGCGAGCTTTTTTCTACAAAAATGTTCTAAATCACCTCAAATTTCAGACAACTGACAGACAGCTTGTGAGCATTCTATCATTGCTGTATATTTAAAAGCTATACAATGGGACCTACAGTGGCTCAGGCTTTGAAGCTAACATTAGCACAAGTATGTCTGCACCAGTATAGTGCAGATCTGTCAGCAGTATCTAACATCAGCCAGATATCAAGACGTGACATGCCAGTAATTTGGCATTATCACCATAAGTGGGAATTATGCTGCTGCTATTACTGACTAAAGAGTTGATTTTCTCTCTGACTGGACTGACACAAAGAAGAGCCTACATGTAAATATTTTACATATACAGTATTTACATATACATGTTTATATAGACGTACACATATATACGTACATAAATTAATGAAAAAAATATGTACGCACACACAAACACACACAGGAACAGACATAAGCGGAATGCATGTACATTCAAGAATGAGCAAAGAAATTCAATAGACCATTCAATCGATGTGTCCTGCAGCAAATAATCAAGAGTTGATGGCATACCAATAAGTATTTTACAAAATATTGATAATTACTCACCACCAACAGACGCATAAACATGAATACAATATGTAATATGTTTATAACAAAGTACGTCATATATTTTGTTTCCTTGTTTGATTTGAAATGTGCTCCTCCTCAAACTAACTGAAGTCCTTCGGGGGAGGTGGTTCTTGTCAGCCGGTGCATGGGGAGAATGGAAATCAATGGAAAGGGGGTTGAAGTGTAAACAGATTATTAACACTGTGTTCGGTGCCCATTTCACTGTATTACATACCTCTATGATTCCCAATAGATGACCTGAAGCACAATAGATTTTCAGGCGTAAGCTCTGCAGAAATCCATTGGTAATTTCAGCCAGATCAATTATCCACTCAAGCTCATCACATCCTCAGTTTGGCTTGTTTTGATGTGCTGCTTTGTGCAACAATGACAAACTAGTTACTATAGTTCAGTAGATGTTCAGAGAAACTACATTGTGTTTAGAAAAGTCTGTGGTATTAAGTTGTTTAAAGCTGCTACCTGCACACGATTCAGTTTCTTTTCAAGGAATATAATTCACTTTTAAACATTCATGCAGTGCCGAACCTGTCATGAAATTATATGGACATGCTGAGAGATTGAGCCTTCTGAATAACAATTTTTTTTGGTTGTTAATGATCCATTAAGCCATTTCACCCACACCAAATCAATTCAATTAATTTAGCGAAAAAACGTCAAACACATTATTTACTATTTTGTGGATGTTCAGTTCTTCCTCACATGACGCACCAGATGGTTTCTGCGCCTAGAAACTGTTTGGAAAAGGGATGACATCTAATGAACTATCACCATCTATCACTGGTGAACTCCAACCAATCAGATCAACAATATGGACGCACCGCTGGTAAATCAAACAAAGCCAGACGAGAGAGGAGCCAAAACATCTTTTCCATCGAGAGAAGTATTCAGTGCCATTCTTTGCTTTATCAATGAGACATCCTCTCCAGTTCTGATATAACTGTCGCTATAGAAGCATGCCAACTTATTGGGGAGCCACCATTGTTGTTATCAATTGAAAAGTCACATCTCTCACTAGTCATCACACCTAAACTATGCCTGTATGCATTACTCATAGGATACTGAATGGTTCAACTACTGTGTGTTCTGCCACAAGCTCGTGAGCTTGTGAGATCACATGATGACGTGATCTTTTGAATCCAGCTGCTTCGCATGGTGAATCCCTTCCTTCATGCCTGTAGATTTTAAATTACAACCACTTAGGTTGGGAAGTAATGATTAACATAACTCCTATTTAAGGTGTTTTAGTATGGTGGTGTCACGGTTCAATATGCATTTTCAAGACAGCAAAAACTGGGAGCGCAATTGATTAAGTTAATTAGCACACTGTTCTACAACATTTACAATATAATCAAAATCAGCTACTAGAAGTTTCTGTTTGCATAAACCCATCGTACAGACATATATCACGGTATAATTTTGATATTGAAGATCAACTTAAATGAGCTCTTAGGTAATTTCTTATAGCCTATTTTTTTTTTATTTCTACGATGATTTATGTACATTTATTCGCATTAGCTATATTGAACATAATACCCTCGGAAAGTGTAAGTCACACTGAATCATGGGTGTATCATGTCTGTGTGTTCAGATTTGACTGAGCTATGACTCAGAGGATAAGTGCTATTTTTGACACAAATCACAGCTATCCAGCGCTAAGGGTTTTTATCATAATTACCTCTATGAGCTGTGTCACACCCTCTGCGACTGCTGCTGCTGGAGGCTTCGTTTGGGTAAAATCTGCAGGTGAAACGACAGTAATTGACTCTCCGTTGTTTTCAGGACACCAGCATGCACGTGTCCCTTTCACCTGATGCAGTATCTTTGCCTCAGGTCTCAAGACTCGCCGTTTGTAATCCCCTAGAATAGACCATCCTGTTGAGATAAGCAGACATCTAACTGCTGTTCACTGGTCACTTCTGCATATTGAACAAAAATGCAACAAGCCAACCAGTTTTTACCGACATAATATATTAACTGCAATGCCTGCTGCTGAATGCTTTCTACTAACAGTGGCTGTTTGCAATACTGCAGCGCTCACACAAATCTTTTGACCAGGTTAGCGCTCTGTCCAGCAAGCTTTTGGCCTCCCTCTCACACTGACTGAGCACATCTTTTACTTTGGCCTCTTCGCTCGTATTATGACAGCCACAGAGTCACTCTTCAGACTCTGAACTTTCTCTGAGCTCAGCTATTTCAGTCCACAGAAGACACTATGGGCACCCGTCTCCTTATCCGTGATCCTCGGATTACTGGTTTATTTCATTTCCGTCTGACCAAGCATTTATGGTATAAATGTACAGATAACCCTGCAACTCTTTTCTACTCTAGTCCCACATCAGGGGAAGGTTTCTGACAATTACACATTAATAATCATATATTTCCTGTGAGCTATATTTGCATGGTGACATTTTGTGGGTAGAGGTCTTTTTAAGACATGGTTATAATGTATGCTGAAACCTTAGGTACATATGATTTGGACAAGGTGTTGTGAAAAAGGAACAAAACACATTAGAGGGAGGGGAAAGTCATTTTTTAAAAATTGCAATCAAAATACAATTCTCTATTATTTTCAGTCCTTTTTCGAGGAAAAAATGTCAAACTATTTCCTTGTTGTGAGGATTTGCTGACTTCCTTTGATAGAAATACCTGCAGTATTCCGTATAGTGTTATCTCTAATCCTTCCCAATTCCATAGAGATACAAGCACCAGTCTGCTGCTGCTATGGCATAAAGGATTGAAGTGACAAGAAGTGATGTGTCTGAATTCAAGTTTTCTGAAGAAAGCCACTGCAGACACGGTTTTCAACAATTTTCACTTTATCAAACAGTGAAGCATTGGGATGGGATTGCTGAAGAGGAAGCAACGAGGAACGCGGAGGAGAGGCACAGGAATAAACACAGAGATGAAGAGTAAGCCATTGTTTGTCGTCTAATAATCTGATGTGCATTCAGAAACGTTAAGCTTTTTGTTCTATTTGTGGTTTAGCCAAATTTCACACTGCAGTAACCAGCATTTCATTCTTAACTGACTTAACTGTCTCATCTAATAAAGTTGAGTATTGCTGAGAAGACGGCTGAACAAATCAGAGATGTTGGAGCTTGCTTATACTGACATAAGTGCTCATTAATGAAGACTCAATAATTAATCAGTTTGAGTATGATTAATGAAAGAGTACCATTACCTTGTTTGTATAACCAGAAAAATAAGACAGAAAGAAAGAAAGAAAGAAAGAAAGAAAGAAAGAAAGAAAGAAAGAAAGAAAGAAAGAAAGAAAGAAAGAAAGAAAGAAAGAAAGAAAGAAAGAAAGAAAGAAAGAAAGAAAGAAAGAAAGAAAGAAAAAGACTGCATCTTATGAAACCTATTGAGCATTGTGTCCGCACAGAACTAACTCCAAACCAAACTATAATCCTGATATTAGAGCAGCATGAATATTCAAACACCCTGGAAATATTGCTCTGTCTCTCACTGATGTTTGTATGCAAGTATCATCTGAAACCAAAGACCGTTAACATCATTTATAGAAATAAAGTCCTAGCCTAAAGGTTTCTGTTTCAGACAAATGCTCTCCCCCCCCCCCAGGATTTAGCTGCTTTCCACATAAACTTTCAAAGTCTTACTTTGTGTTTAGAAACTCAAAAACCTTTTTATAACAAATCATCTAAGTAACCAGACATGGTGCGGCATTTACACCCAACCCTGATGTTAAGTGAACAGATAGAAATAGCATGTGCAGAGGAGGTGAAGTGTGGTAATTTTTCAGTACTCTGCACTTCTACAAACATGATGGGATCGAGCGATTGAAAGCAGAGAAAAAAAAAAAAAGAATAGCATTTAGACAAAGAGCGATGTTGAGTGAAGAGATAGCGTGTGCAGGATAGGTGGTGGAAAAAAAAGGAGGGTTGGTGATTGTGTTGAGCCATCCATGGTGAGAGAGTGAGTGTTTTTCCTGCTCTGAGAGGGGAAGAATAGTCGCCGGGCAGATAGATGGGAGGAAAAAACGCTGCTGTGGCACTGATAAAGTGACTGAGGACCACTACTGCCACACTTGGACAATTCCAGACACAATCTTCTCCCCTCTTTTCTTTTCTTTCTTTTGCTGCCAACCCCTGTTCTTGCAGGCATAATAATGGCTGTCTCCATCCCCTGCCCCTCTCACTCTTTCTCTCTCTCTCTCTCACACACACACACACACACACACACACACACACACACTATACGTTCTGTCAAAGATGTGGCAAAAAGTAGGAGGAGAGCCTTTTTGGAATAAAGTGAAGCCCTGACAACCTTTCATTAAACAGGCCAAATTAGAGGTTTGTAAACCCGCTCCCACCACAGCCACCCGAGCTCATCCACCTCCACCTTATCCTCCTTGGCCCCAGCCTGCTGATTGTGTATCTTAGCTCTGTCAGAGGAGGGTTATCTCTGAGGCTTGTGAGCCAGAAACAGTTTCTGATCTGCACTCGCACATTATCACTGGGATGTAAAAATGCCTTCAGTCTGTACACCACAGGCTCAGCTGAAGGGAGGGGGTGGAAAAAAAGACATTAGCACAAAGGTTCACAGTTGACGGCATGCAGATTTGCTGACGCCTGTAATAAAATAAGGCCAGCCGGGTGTGCAGGAGTTGACATTGCATATAGGTGTACAACCGGGCATCTGCATAAAGAGCCTCTGCTTCTGCCAGCAGCCATCATGGCCTCGACAGATTAGAAATTGTGTGTGTAAGGATTCACCGCGAATAATGAGAAATGAGTTTTAAATTGTAGCTCAGGCACAGTGAAAAAATGAGGCCCTGTCAATATGTGGTGCGTGTGATGCAGGGAGAGGAGGGGAAGGAGCGAGAGAGCGCGTTAGAGGATTTAGGGGTGAGGGAGATAGGGAGAGACCGAGACAGAGGGAGAGAGAGGATGAGGGATCAGGGGATGACTTTGTTTTGGTTTACTGCTTATTACCATCATAATCCTTTGTCCTGTTTTCCACTCTGCAGTCCAGGCACACCTCTCGCCTCGTCTCCGCGTTAGACACTGTGATTGCCTTGTATTTAAGAAGCCTTCTGTGAGCCTCTGTTCCGACAAATGCTTTTCCAATACCAATCACAGCTGAGTGCACCTCATTTGAATCTGTGAAAGGGGTTTTGATTCCATCAGCAGAATGCTCCTCCAAGCGCGGCACAGACCATTCAATACTGTGGCAACGTGTGAAAGCCTCAGAATATTCTCACCTAGTATATGCGTGCACTGTAAAGGGTTTGGGCGAGGGCTGCCGAGCCTCTTCAAACCGTGTTGTTCATTAATCCCCCTTTTATTCTCTACACAGGGCCTCATTAGCTTCTCTCCTTTATGGCATTTGGAATTTGTAAGCTGTGCTCCATGTGACTTTCAAATGTGTGATGAAACAGAAGCGTTTTACTGGTCGTAAACTTTGATGAGGAGTAAAAAAGGGCTAATTGTACACTCAGTTTTAGTGTTTGATAGTGTTTATGCCACCTGGTCAACATCGAATGTCTACGTATACTTGAAGTGTGTCAGTATTTTACTGAGTCTGACTGTGTGCGGTACAGACCAGCTGCTGATATCTCCACTGCAGCAGCTTGTTGACCTTCAAACTTATCGGTGCATATCTGTCAGAGCAATTGCCTGCCTTTTGGTCTGTGAGGAGTTTGGATAATGCATCCAAATTAAAATCTTTTGTAAATCCCATTGCTTGATTGCTTGAGAGCCACTGAGAGTTGTTCAACATTAATGGTGAAGGACTTCCTGATTCCCAAAGTCATTTTCTCTTCATTATTCAGGCGTGTATTAGCACCTCTTGTTTTCCGCACAGAGATAACACCATCCCACTAAACTGCCTCGTACAACACAGTTAGCTGGGGACACAAACAGGTCATGTGCGTCCTCTTATCTGCGTCACTGTGTCCCTAGCGTCGGGTTCAAATCGAGGTTGGGGGCCCTTTGTGCATGTGGATCAAATTTAATGCTACTCCCTCGCTATCATAACGTCTTTTTAATATCATAACCCAAGATGTTGTTTATTTATAAATTGTCCTACAGCTTCTTAGGATGACTTACTAGCAGGCTCGGCAATATGGCCTTCAAATAATATTTTTAGACTATATAGAGATATTTTGAAATCTCCTCAAAAAAGCACTTCATAGATGCTAGGATTGGGCAAGAAAATCACAATATTTTTTACCAAATACCTTGATATCTGCATAGTGACAGATGGTTATTGTAGGGATGACTATTGGTACTTTTACAAAATATTAATACAATGAGATTTTGGGTAAAGAACCGTCTGGTAAGATACAGAAAATGTCATCACATACTATAATGCAGCCTTTAAAACCAGGAAAAGACAACACTTACGCCACAGTATGACACAACAATATTCAAAATCTATGACAATATAGTCTCATATCACAATAACGATACAATATCGATATATTGCCCAGCCCCAGGATGACTAGAGGGTAGGGCAGGGCCAGTTTGAAACACAGCAATGGTAACAAAACACTAAGTTCGTTGATTAGATGTCATCATTTACATACTACACCTTTAGCCACCTGATGTGCGGGGTAAAAGTGACATGTCAACTTATATATCCAATAACCACACCTGCTGCCTGCCATCATAAAGGGGACTATGTGAGGATGCGAAAGGAATAAAAAAAGGGAAAGGGTAAAACAAGACATGATGTCACTGTATGCGTAGTTTACCAGGGTCACCTCCCCTGTGGATGGCAAACACAACAGTCAGCATCTGCTATAATGCATTCACATGAAGAAAACTGCAAAAATGATAAAAAGCTATTTTGCAATAGACTGCACACAGAAATTCTGAATGAATTCAGGCAGAAGTATTTACACCTGCTGAAGAGAACAGAAGCTGTGTGAGGTAATACTTTCCAAAGGGCTGTGAAACATGAACTAACCCAGAATGGTTCTCAGAATGAAACCTAATAAAAATCAAAATCTTTTTAGAAAATTGTCCACGACAACCGCCATATTCTTTGAAGTTCTTCTGTCTTTGACGAGGCTGACAAATCCCGTATAAGAATTGGACAAGCCTTTTCACTCAGTTGCCTGTAGTCTAACACAACAGTCCTGCAACAAATCCTACATTCAGGAAGGTTATAATTTCCAGGTTTTATTGAACCTGTTTCAGAGGTGTTGATTCATGGTCATTTTGGAGGCTGTAGATTGTGGAGATGCCTCTGATTTTAGTCTACTCTTATTGATATAAATGGATTTATTTAGTTATAGTGTAAATGTATCTTGTGTGTGTGTATATATAAGCTCTGTGCCAGTGTTCAGTAACATGACCTCTGGCCAGAATGCTTCAGAATAAAAGCATCTTAAATACAATCATGTGAGCTGTGTTTTGTCCGTGTGCCAACAAACAGACGTAGTGATTAATTTCAGACAACAGATTTGCAAAGTGGACAATTTAGTTTCAAAAGACCAATAACTTATATGTTTCTGTCCACACTTCGATTCCCAAAGACCACTGGACAGTATGTTACGTTTTCTCACTTGCGAGGTCAGTGCCCTCTTTATCAGGGTATTGATAAATATGACAAAACTGTGGAAAAACAAGTGCAAATAGAAAAATGTCTCAAAGCAAAAAACATTGTTTGAAGTTATAAAGAAATGTGAAAAACTATCTCCAGACAGCAAAACTAATGGCATTATCACTTGATAACAGATACAATCACAGAAGTTATAATGATGCATGACCACCCTTTTCCCCACTTCTTTTGGATGCAATCTGTAGTTTAACGTTTAACCAAACATCTTAAGCCTCGCTACACCTGTTTGTGCTGCATCTGTAAGACCAAATGAGTGAATTCCAGACACAAGTGTTGTATGTTTTCACATCTGATGAAGTGGTTCATTAGTAGAGGTGTGAATCTTCACTGGCCTCACGATTCGAGTATAATTCAGCTGTCAACGATTCGAATGCAAAACGATTCTCGATGCATTGCCATGCATCTCAGTGTATGGCATCCTCAGTGATTTATATTACTGCACATGGCTACTTTTTAATCATTTAAATTCCCCTCTTATTCAGAAAGTTCTTCCAATAATCAAACTACAGCAGTCTATAAAACAAAAGCTGCATCTTTTCAATACATAAACATATCTATCTATGCTGTCTTTCACATTTGTCTACAATTACATTGTTTTCACATGGCAGCTTTAAGATAAGGCATCTAGTGACTCTGCTACACACACCTCTTTCAGAGTTGGACGGCGTGGTTGACAATGCCTCCTCAGCTCTTGGCTGATCAACACTTATTTTTCTTTTATGGCCGCAGACGTTAGCTTCAGGTGAAAATGGCTAACATGATTAGTAATGGTTGTGAGGCAGAAGTCACGCTCAGCATGGGTCTTGTCCAGTTCGTGCTTCCAAGCAAATTCATAAAATCTGACAAGTGCCCTGAGATGTCTGTTTAAAAAAATTGATTGTCCAGCCTCAACAATCACCATAAGACTCTCGGTTATGCTCTGTCTCTGCATCGATGCAGAGTCCTCCATGTCTGCATCGCGGTGATTGAGAAATTTCCACACCTCTATTCAGCAGGATTACAAAAGTAATCATGTTATGAATGTATGTTTAGCATGTTTCTATTAACTTAAGGGATTTAAGAATTTAACATTTTACGGATCATGGTTCCAGAAAACTAAGTAAAAACCAAGGCTTATTGACACTTTACTAGATATTAAAGAGGAAATATGAGTATTGAATTACAATCACAATGTTCCCCTTATCATAGAAAGCAGTGGGTAAGAGTGTAGGTTAATCTGGGTATTCAGAGAAATGCTGAGCATTAATGAAGTTAAACTTGTTTTCAGCCATCTTTAAGGTCTAGCACAAAAAAAAAACACTTGGTTTAGCTTTAAGCAAATATTAGAGATGTAGTGATTACTAAAAACCTTAATTGATGTTTGTGATTAACAGCTATACTAAGTCTATACCAAACACACACACACATTTTTCATGCAGATCTTAAATTTTATTTCATCCAAGTTACAATGACCTACCAGACAAGACGTCTGCCTGTTATATTTCCTTGTCAGCACCGCTATGCTAAAACTACCCGGTATATTATCCGAAACATGAACATGTTCAACTTGGGAGTCAACACAATGAAAATCCAGTGAAACAAAATGAAATGCCGGTGCGTTACAAATACAATATCCGTCGACTGCATTAATATTTCTGTAATATCAAACACAATTTCATGGTTGACATGCTGGAAGAGGATTAAGACCCAATTTATATACCTTTAAAGGGAACACAGACTGCTAATGCTGTAGCTACTAATCCTCCCGGTACTCCGGGCATGGATGTGTTCAGTCTGCTAGCTTGACTCCAAGTGTGCAGGCTGGCCTGGATAGCTGATGACTTAAGTAGTGACTGAGGGAGAGCAGAGGCTACAGGGAAATCAAGAGTTGTTGTACCCAGCAGCCAAGAGAGGGACTTGACAGTGTCAAAGGATTATGTACTGTGGGGCTAACAATACTAATGGCACTTCTTTTGCATTATGATAATTGCCAAGACAAAATTGCCACCTAATTTCTCCCTGTTTCTAATTATTGGGCTCTTCAATGCAGGCAGGCAGTGGGAGCAGAGCATTGGCAGGCAATTAAACTCCTGCAATTATGGCTCTATTGTAAAGCTCAGCTTTACCAAGGATTTGGAGGGCAGAGAGTGATTGCTCTCCGATGCAATTAAATACAGGATAAATCTGGTGTGGACCTGTGAACGGATCTTTTAAAGTTCGCTGCTGTGTTTTCTAACAACCAGTCACCAGCCAGGAAACCTGACCAAAGTCTGTTGAGGAGGCAACTTGCCAAATGAGCCACACCTACTGAGCTATAGTCATACATCTGTCACAGCACCCCCACTGGACACACACGCCTGCAACTGAACCACTTTCACTGTGGATCCCAAAAAAAACAAAACAAATAACAACCATTTGCATGGAGAGCATTTCCAGGGAGGCATGCTGGGTAGGATTAGTGCTCCTCTTCCTCTAGCGTGTCGGAGTGAGCAGTGACCCGATGCAAATGTGTGCGCTTGGAAGTTTAGAGCTATGAACTGTGGGATACAGAGGAGCGAGGCCATCTGGAACCTCAGTGACAGGAAGGTGTTTATGAGAGACTGGGGGAACACAGAGCCACAACCTACTTTGTCTCATTTTGTTGTACACAAGCCACTGATCCAGTGCACTGGTGCTAAAAAGGCTGGTTTGGGAGCCACAGGAGGGAGATATAAATTGATCAATAAATTGGTTTGAGGAAATGTAATTTCCACAGCTGCAAATAGTATGATGTCAAAGCGCAAATGGAAGACTAGAAAACTGGTGTATAGGAGAAGGTTAACAGCCAAAAATTAAACAGTATATTTAGGATACAATAAAATGTAATGCAGTAGAATAAAAAGTACATGTTCAAAACCAAAAACGGCCTGATCTTGGTTGTTAGCTTTCTATAGTCTTTGGCATGAATTTAGTACTGTAAGGAAAATAAATCTGTCTAGTTGAATATCTTTAATGAATCATCAGTAATGGAAGACTGAGGGCAGACTTTTTTTTTTGGATGAACTGGCCAGGCAGTATTTGCACTTGGCTCAAGCCGGACCCTCCTGCATGCAGGCTCGTCATTTGCCCAATTTGAAATCTTGGCAACAAGCAGCCACAAAACACAAAAAGCAGCCACAAAACACAAAAATCCTGGAGTGCTGCCTGGAGAAGCACACACTGTAACACACGCCACGCTTATTATACAGTGATGGTATGCATTTGCTACACTGACAGAAAACCAATGATGCTAAACATATCTTAGTACAGCCCTTGATTTAAAGTGCAGTCATTACTAACATTGTGTATTTAAGACAAAGTTAGAGACAGAGTTAGTTAATGAACAGAGTCACATGGTTCCCTTCAGGAGTTAGTGCTAATATCACTCCATTTTTCATAGATGTAAATAAGCAACTGTTTAATTAAGCTGCCCCCAAGTGGCCGAAAGAAATCTATTGAGATTTCAGTCTTATTAAATGTGATGAAACATGTGGTTTGTATGATGAGGTCAGAACAAAACAGTGTGTTTAATAATACAGGTCTCAGGGTTTCATTTGAAAGGACGTGAATTGACCACAGCGAACTCGACCTGAGCACATGCGTGTCAAAAACGCAAACAAAAAAAGAGCAAATGGTGAATCTTTGTACTGACACTGCAGTTAGAAGATTCGTAGCATCACATTGTTTGAATAAAGAAGAAAACAATATGGCAGGACACTGGTGCTGAACCCGCCATGAGCACCTGCGATTAAATTTCATCCTGGGCCTACAGTGGGAACGGTTTTCCATGGACAGGACAGAATGGTATAAAGCACTGCTGACTTGATGACATGTTGGAGATGTGCTGATGTGCACAAGTGGCTGCATCCTTTTATGCCATTTATTCTTATTCATAACTTGTCTGTAGACAAATCCGACCCCCAAATCAATGTCTTCTTGAGTAGAATTGTTCACTTTGAGTGAACAATAGCGCCAAAAATGCCTTGGTCAGACTACATGACTTTCAAAGTCATCAGACTGTTCATACTGTTCACACTACATAACTCTGCCTTGTAGTACAGTCATAGTGGTTTGCACGCTGAATAAGCAACACATGGTCACCCATTACAAGATCGCACATGTGAGACGTGACACAGGAATTACGCAGTCCAAACAGTCCAAGTTGTTTGTGTGCTGATTTGCAGTTAAAAAAACAAGGAAGAAAAAGAAAAATATAAGACTGAGAGGATGGATTAGAACTATTTTTGCACTGAAAAGGTATACCTGCCTACATTGTATTTCAGCGAGAAGGGCACTGTTACAAATAATGAAAAGATTGTGTGTATATATTCTGATAGAGACTGGAAGCTTCATTGTGCCTTCTCCACATACGCAGACGCATGGTAGACTGGATACAGAGAGCTACTGCAGATGACAGCAGAGCAGAGAGGGTAGAAAGGAAAGGAGTGTCTGCTCTCATTGGCTGTAGCTCGTTCCTTGCTCCCCAACGCGTCTGCGACTCAACCAGATGTTTAGGCTGCTAGATATCTAGCAGGTGGCTGCGACATGTCTGCAAGCTGTCCCCGAGCTCCTGGATCATGTCTTTGAACAGTTCACACAGACCGACTGTTGTTCACGGGAGCGCACCGATCTGCCTATGATCCGAGGATTTTGTCGGCAATCTCAAAAAAACATCGGCAAGTGGAAGATCAGGCTAAAATCTTGTAGTGTGAACTTATCTTCCCTCAGTGACATATACATTGCAATTTCTGCTGTTGCTTTACAAATACAACTCTGATACAGCTGTATGAGAGTGATCAGCAAACAGGGAGTGAAAACTATTATCTATAAAGGGAATTACTAAATGCACACTGGAACGCTGTGGCCAAAAAAACAAATGACAATTGCTAGTTTCAAACATCAAGATAAGAATGATGACAATCATACAGTCTGATATCCGATGAGTCAATAACATCCTGATTGGAACCCAATGCCGATATCGGATTAGACCCCTCTCTTATTATTACTGTTTTATCACCAATGTTACCATCAAAAAATTGCAGCTTCTGCAATTGTGACATTGCACCTGGTCATATTGCGATTTCAATGACATTTCAATTAACTGTTATGCCCACGAAAGAACATACTGCCTTAGAGCTTCAAACACATTATTGCCATAAATAGCTGTCTATTTGTTATCTTGGAAAAGAATGCTTTATATTCAGATCAAGTACCCTTTGGTCTGTTGATTTTTCTATACAGTAAGCAGCCTTACATTCCCAAATTGAAAGCTACAGAGTTAGTGAATACTCGCTCCGAGGCATTCATTTAGTTTTTGCATTTGTTTCAACATGGCAAATTATTTCTTGATATAATTGATCGCTTTTTTTCCCATAAAGTCCATTAACTTTTAGCCCGAGGACAGACAAAACAGAAGCACCGAACGCAAATGTGATTATCAGCCGCTGCTGCCAATTTAAATTAGAGACAGTGCCGTTAATCAAAGTGTGTGCAATAATACACCAAAAAAACATAGATCACCAGGGTTCAGCCCCACCCAATTCAATTTAATGTAAAACCAAAAAAAGCCACTCTTTTCTATCATAGTGGCTCTTCAAAAACACTGAAACATTTGTTAGGCGGTGCGCTAGCTTTGTAGAGCTGTTTAGTTGATGAAGCTAAAAACATCACATTCATTGACAGGCCTCATAAATCAAGAGTTGCCATAGCATATGCTTTCACATTTTCACATTCTATTGCTCAGGGTTTTTCTGAGTGCATAAACTTTTTTTCCTTATCACTCCTGCTAGCATTGCATATACTGTATTCAAAGCACTTCTGTCCCCTTCTACCTTTGGCTCCATCTTTCTCATGCCATTCCCCCTTCTCTCTCATGTTCCTCTTTCACAAGCATCTTCAATGAAAGTTTCCTGCCTCTGTGTGCGAGACACATCTGCATTGCAGTGCCGAGGGGGAAAGCAGTGGCTGGAGGAGAGGAGATGTGTATGGCTGGCTTGAGATGGAGGTGCAAAAAGAGAGAATGAGAACAAGGAAGTCTGACCTGTCATTTACCAAAATAATGGACGCGTGAGTGACAGGAAAACATCACTTCACGCATCATTTGGTATATTACGACAGCGTTGTTCCATATTTATTTTTTTGCCTTTGAAGAGAAAACATGCCCATTTAAACGTCCAAAGATCTAATACAAACACAACCATTTGCACCTCAAAGTGCTGTCACAGGGAAATCACAGAGAGGGTCATCCACCCCCACCTCCCTCCGAGCCTCTGAGCCTCCCTGTTATTAATGGCGTCATCATTTTTCCTCTGCTCACTCTATTTCCCTTCTGATAGTGGGGCCTGCTTCATCGTGTTCTGCCATGTTTCTGTAATTGCTCCAACAGCCTGCCTTATGCTGAGCATATAGTTTTTCTTGTGTGTGTGCCCATCCAGTGGGCGTGCGCGCATCTATAAGTGTGTGCATATGCATGTGTGTGTGTGTGTTGCTCTGTCCCCCCACCCGGGCCGGCTGTGAGTTTGTGGGGCAGAACCAAGCCGCGGGCGAGCTCCACACGGAGCGAAATGACAGCCTCCAGGCCACCATTGGTTGATGACCGTGAAAACACTTGCGGTTAACGTAAAGTGAGCGACCGGCTGTCACAGTGAGGCACCGCCGCTTATGTGCAGCCCTGACAACAGCACAACAAGCCCTTCGACAACCAGACGCTGCAGTGCTGCAACCAACAACAAAGCCCCCAAAATTCATAACAGCACCCACTTCAGACATCTGAAGTATATAGCAAACAGGGAGAGGAGCAAGACACAAGCACTACTATTTGTCACAGCGTTTTGGAATAAATGGCTTTTCTTTACTTAAATTCTGGTGGGCAGGAGTGAAAAGCCGAATGAACCAAGATAGGGAGGTGAGCGTGCGGGAGAGAATGCCTGGACCGTCACAGATGCCAGCCAAGGTCAGATAAAGTGAGGAGTAAGTGCTTAGAGAGCTACAGGAGCAGAGGCCAGATCTGTGGAGGAGGTGTGAAGGAGTGAGTGACCAAGCGTGAGCGCCGCCGCCTCTACCCGTCATTAAATGAAGCCACTTAAAGGAAAAAAGCACTGCACTCAAACAGGTCAATACACGGCACTTCTGCAAAACCCTGATGGTATTATTTGGCCATCTGGAGGATAGTTTTGCCCTTGAGGGAAACAAAAAAAAGTTGTGAATATGTGTCTGAAGACAGTTTGCTCAGAACCCTGCATTTTACTCAGACACTGAATTGCTTAATCTATCATATCCCCACAAGCAAACAGGTTCCTAAAGTTAAACTGAGGAGCAATAAATTATATGCCAACATCATCTAGTAAGAAGGGATGATTACAGAGTTGTTTTTATCATCAATTCTAACCTCTCTGTGGTTAAATCAGACTTCTTTTACCCCCTGCCCTTTTGCATTTCTGTCTCGCCTCCTCTTGCTCTAACTCTGAACACACACACACACACGCACGCGCGCACGTGCACACACACAAACACAGTTTATTATGCAGTAACATTACCAGATCCCCTTAGGCAGCTGTGCATCTCTGTATGACTGATGAGGGTAATTTCTCCCAAACAACAGAATGATCACTTTGGTGGTGAGCGCCACACAGACCCTCCCTCCTCCCCTGTCTTCCCTCTCCTGTTTTTCTTTTTAGCTTACAAAAAAGGCAAGAAAAAAAAAAGATATTCGGTACTACGTCTCCCGCAGTGTCTGGAATGTTCCAGTGGAGATAAACAGCTCTCATACGCAAAAAGAAAAAAAAAAGGTAATCACTCCATGGATCCAGTCAATCTACTGATTCTTTGATGGTGATTCCCATTCAAACTCTGCTAATAAAAGACATTCGAATCAAGCTTCCACTTTGCCAGTTGGAGCTGGAGGTGGGGGGGCTTCCCTTATTTTTTCCTTGATTACCACAGGGATCCAATATAATACACATGCCACTGTGAATTAGCCTCACAGTAAGGACTGGCCTGAGCCACGGTGAGTTTATACTGTCTGTGTACTACTGTGCACCATGGGATACACTGAGAGGAGAGTAGTTAGGACTTGTCTGCCTCTCTCTCTTGGCCTCATAGGTTCAGCCTCAGTGGGCTGTCTTTACCTATTCTCCCATCTGTCAGTCACACACAAAAACAAATCCACCTGTCGACCAGGCGACTGGGCTGAGCAGGACGATGCTACAGCTGTCTGGGCCTGACTCTGTGCAGAAGGGTGCGAGCCAGCGCCCTCCACTGGTGATGGAAAGCCTATTAAGATGCTTATTACCCCACCTGTCAGCCCCATCTCCTCACCTGCACAGATACGGCAGGCTAATGAAGACAGTCACTATTAATACAGCACCTTGAGCATGGAAGTCATGCCTCTATGCTTTTTGTGGTCCTCGTGTCCTTGATCACAAGGGCTCTCCAGCCTTGTAACAATATAACAATCCAAGCGTTAAGAGACAGGCATTCTTACCGCGCCACTTGATTGCCTCAACAATGAAGCTATTAATGCTGCATTATGTAAATTGTAATGGTCACAAACATCTAATAGGATAAAGGCTAAGTACAGTGCAATTTAATGCAGCTGACTTTCAGTGGCTCTTTGAAGGATGTTTTCAATTATAACAGAGCTAATTTAATTCATTGTTTCGTAGCTGAAAATGCATTTTTAAAGGTTGACTGAGTCTCTATTTCAGAACTCAGGTTTAATCAGTCATGTACATTGAACACTGGAACGTCCTCTAAAGAGATTGACAAAGTTGCCGGGGATCTGCGTTCTAGGTTTTAAAGGGACACAGTAGCCCTGCCCTTCTCTTTTTTTTCCTCAGATGGCAGGCTTCAGTTGTGGAGGGGAGGGTGTTCATCTAAAAGATGAAAAGACCTGCGCCTTTAAGAGGGCTGTCTCCCCTTTCCCTCATGCTCCCCCTCAACCACACAGACACTCCTCCTGTGAGCATTTGTGAGGCAGCTCCTGTCCCTTATGTCTCTTTGTGGGGAACAGAATAGACTTCCCAGAGCATCACTGGAGACAAGACAGAGCTCTGGGGAGGACACCCCAGGTGCAGAACTCCATGCAACCCTGGCCTCAACTGCTGTGGATGTTCAGATGAGCAGGAGGAGAGGAGACGCAGACCCACTCAAGCTGGAGTAAAACGTCCAGAGGTCCAAAACAGGAGGTGGAACAGCTGGACAACCCAAGAGGTCAATTTTGAGTTGAAGGCGACATGATCATCAGATCAGAATCAACAACGCTGGACTGGATCGCTGAGAAAAAGGTGGAGTCTCGATATGAGCTTTCAGTTTCTCTTTAGAAAAGTTTTGCTAAAGAAGAATCAACAAAGTACTCCATATCTTTTGAAGCTATTAAGAATAAAAGCACCATATGAAATGCATACAAACGAAGGAAAGAGGATGATTTAGCTTAGTTTTTTTTAATTATTTTTTTTTTATCCATCTCCAGAGAAAATAGTCAAAATAGTCATTTATGTTATGAAACAGAGATGCTCTTTAAAGAACATCTTGAATGGTCCCGACAGTGTTCTTAACTCACCAGCCAGGCGTTTATCTTATTTCCCCAGCTCTTCCGGAGAGGGAGCATTAAAGACTTCATTGATAGTGCTCTTAGGGAGCGGGTAATATTTCTTATATGAAGTCTTGAAACTTTACAGCTGTTGACTGAAGGGAGAGAAAAGTACCACATTCATAAGAAAATGATGTTGAGCTGTTTTCCATGTATGTATCTGGAGTAACATTGCGGTGGAGAACTGAGGACAGAGAAAATGTTCGCAGGGTGCGGAGTGGTCAGTGGCCAGAACCAGTACCTTACCAGAGACACTGTCGGCCCCCTCCCAGGACTAGAGGTGAACAGACCGATACGAATGGAGAATGGTGTAACCCAAGGGACCGTCTCTGTATACCAGGATCAGCCCTACAGCAATGCTGGCCAGCCAGCGGTGGTGAATAATGTTTCCAGCCCCCTGACAGTCCCTCCCCCTGCACTCAAACTCGGGCAGGAAGGGTTCAAGAAAGTCTGCCGAACTGAGGAGGACAGCCCTTGTCCATTTCCAGGACTGGCCTCGGGTGTACTGGAAATGCGCGTGAAGGAGGGAAGTAAGATACGCAACTTAATGGGATTTGCCATGGCACGGATGCAAGGAGAGAAGGGTGTAGGCGGGGGAGGGCTCCGGCAAGTGGTCTTCACTGGGTCGGGCCGCGCAGTCACAAAGACCATCACCTGTGCTGAGATCATGAAACGGAAAGTGGGCTCTCTGCACCAGCTGACCAAACTGCAGTACAAAGTGGTGAAAGAGGTGTGGGAGAGTAGTGAAGGTGGGACATCGGAGATGACCGTGCACAGGACTGTGCCCTCCATCAGCATCCTTCTCTCCAAAGACCCGCTGGATCCCCAGGAACCGGGCTATCAGCCTCCAGAGACTCTCAGTGCATTGTGGGAGGAGAGAGAGGGTGTTGAATCCTCCTCGCAGTCAGCGTGCAAGAGACCTCTCGGACCTTTGCCATACAGCAGTTTCCCTCACTGTAAGAGAGTGTGTTTGGGGGAAGGAGTCTCAGTCCACCCTCCGCATTGACTGGCTGAACCGGTGTCAAACAGTGGAGAGGATTGAATCAGAGGAGTTCATTTGGCACTGCCCTCCACTCAAGCACAATGCTGAGACAATCAGAACACTCACTCAGACAGAACAGTGCTTTCTCAGAAGAACTGAGTACCAATTCCAGCCTCCAGAGGTCAGTTTGACTGGGACCTAAAAGCTTGCCTCTGTACATACAGCATTTAAGGGATGTGTTTCTCGGCATGTGCAACATGGTGTCTCACATCCACAAATCTGTGACGATGTGTGCTCCCATGCTATAAAATCTTCGACAGATTCACATCCCATTTCACACTGACAAAGAAAAAGCCATGAATAGCACAGGTTTCAGATTGCAGTAAACTATCTACCTAGCCTGTGGATAAAATCATGTATGAGCACCATGTTACAATCATCTCTATTCTTCCATGTTCTTAAGTGTAGCCTTTAAAAAAAACACAAGTAGACCCAAGGACACAAAATAAAAACAGCTTAAAGCCATTGAAGGTATGACAAATGCAAAACATACCGATTTTGTCTGATTATTAACTCTCATGAAAAGCAAAATTAAATAAATTGTTTTTTCTTTCCCAATGGAAATTTTGTTCTGTATTTCATCTTTCTTACTCACACATCGTTGAATTTGCAAAGCTCTGATTGAACAGAAAATCACAGTGTGCTGATCTTTTGATAAGAATAACTGCAGTGAAATTTGTCTGTAGAAAAAGCTGATTTAATGACAAAGCTGTTGATAAGGCACAGCTCCTAAACCAACCCAGCCTGACAGATATGCCGAGGGCAGAAATACAGGCACAGATTATCATTAAGATAACAACGAAACATCACACAACACAGTGGAGAAAAGGATTAAAACTAGGCTTGACAGAGCTTCGCACTACACTGTTCCTGCAAAATATGAAACACGCTATACTTCTTCCCTTTCAGCCAATAGGCCTACCCACCCACCATATCTATTGTATAGTAAAATGTACCTGTTCTGCTTTAATCTACCATTTCTCACGCAAAATAATATGCTGAACAATATGGTTTAAAAAAGAAACACGTTTTCACAGTAGCACTACGTACATGTAGTTAACCGACATAAAAAAAAAAAGAAATGGCTGCAGACTTCCTCAGGTTGACATTTTTTATACATTGCCTCGCCTGCATTTTCTCACCATTTAGATACTACTTTAGCTGCAAAAAAAAAAGGTACATCTGAGTAATTGCCGGAGCTTAACTGGGTGCTGCAGACATCTATGGCAATTGGATCAAATTTCAACTCGGAGCAGAATGCACAGTGGTAGAGGAAAAAAAAAAACAGCTGGGAGGGTATGTACTGGATTTAATGGATTAAGGATCTCAACATATATTTCTTTAAAAGTTATCCTAAACAAGACAAACAAAATAAATCTCCCTGAGAATAATTTTATGCGAAACACTTAAGAACTTTTTCCACTTAATCAACCCTGTCTTCTGGGGATAATAACTTAGACAAGTGGAACCTTGTCTGGAGCTTTTACTGTTGATCTTAATGAAAATCTGCAAAAGCAGATGTCGGCCTCCTAAAGTAAATTAATCAAAGTGACTGCTAACTGAGGAAACAATTCTGTTGCAGCTTAAAAGGGAGGAAAAAAGGAGAGTTCAACCCTGTGGCATTAGCGTTCAAATTCGTCTTTCCAAGGAATATGAATCGTAATATTTCATATAGTGGTCAGCCAGAACTTTAACAGTCTATGGCGGACATAGTGATTAACCTCCCTTTCGATCCCATTAAATGAATCAGAGCACAGCAGAGCATCCAAGGTTGAATAAGAAATGCTGCGACTGCAATACAGCACAGATGTAGCAAACTGTGTGTCCTCAAGACTGCTGGAAGGTTATCACTTCATGTCGTTGTTATCACAGAGTTAACAGCTTTCACCCAAGAGCCTATGGGACAGTCGGTCCGCGATGCAGGTCAAAAAGATAATGCCGGTATAAGTAAATTTCAAATCGACCTGCATCTGTTATCAAGCATTAAGAATTCTGGGCCAAGTGTAAAATGCAGTAGGGGTAATTAGGGATAACGGCATAGCGTACCTGAGTGAGAGAACAGATAAAACATACTGACAAAAGCACTATCCCGGAGCTAAATCCAATGTGGCTGGCACGAAATAGCATGGTGGAGGAGTCAACAAAGTGCATTAGAAGAATGTGGACAAGGTTATTCACAAGCTGAGAGTCCATTTTGCCAATAATGATTGTTTTCAAAGATGCAGTCAAGGTGGATTTGGAGGAGATGCAGGCATAGGCCTGAAATGTACTATCTGTGTTTGTGTGTTTACCTTGAACTATATGTATGATTAGTATATTTAAACCAAGTGCTTTCTATGAGAGACTAGATAAAGGAAAACAGGTAAAATCTTGACTACTGACGACATTACCGTTACACTCGATCTTGAAGGAGATATAGCTAAAGATTATTTAGATTAGACGTGGATTTTTCAAAAGTGGGTGAAACTCTATTAGAAGCTAGAGGTGCCCTTTTTTCCTCCTTTTGTATATAAAAGACAATATTTTTTTTTATTATTATTGGTGATAACGTTTACGAAACAAACCAGTGCAGACAGAAAAAAAAGTAAACAATAAAACAAATAAAAAAATAACATTAAACAACAATGAAGAGGACTAAATGGTCAAGGACGGTCAGAAAATACAGACAATAACAAGCAGTTAAATATAATGTGGTAAGTGTTCAGAGGGAGTAATCATAGTGATTAGGCAGAGTATACAGTATGTGTTTAAGTATGTTTGGGTATTCGTATAAGTGGCAGTGTCATGTATCGATGTGTGCAGTCGGGAGTTTGGCTTCTGAGTGGTGGGAAGAGTAAAGGAGAAAAGGGGTGAGAGAGAAAGAGAGAGAAATCAAGAGAGGGGGAGAGAGATAAAGAAAAAAAAGCATATAAATATATATATATATACACATACATATAAATATATACATACAGGGCTACACGGGGCCCTCGGAGAGTTGAGCAAGAGCCATCCCCCCAACACATCCCCGAAATTGTTAGAATTGTCTATGTTGGACAATTTAAATTGTAACTGTTAACTCAGCAGGTATTAAGATATATAATGGTTGAACAGCTGCAACAAATTGCATTTTATTTAAATGATTACTTTAAAGGATAATAAAGCAAACCTATATTTTAACCTATTGAATGCTTAATATCTTAGTAATATATAATTGTATTATATACATTATACACGTTATCATATATGTTACTATATAATGCACTGAGTAATAGTAATCTGAAACTATTTCTAAAATATAGCATTATATAGTAATGTAGTAACTATTACTAAGATATAGCATTATATAGTAACGTAGTTAATACATCTTTAATAAAGGGCAACATTAAGTAAAGACTGACCGATCACAGATATGGCGGACACAAAAATAACCCTTCTATTTACCAAAGCCATTAACTACATGCACTGAATGTGAATAAATTCATTTTGAAGTTAACATAATGAAAGCGTTGGCACTCTATTTTTCCTGCCTCTGCTGCTGCAGCAGATGAGAGTGAGGTCTCTGGGATGGTGTGGGAGTTCGCTATCTCCCAGCCTCCAGATGGCTCCGTCTTCTCTTATCTAGAAGAATGGGTGCTGCCTCAATTTTTCAACTCGCCTTATCTGGGAATCCTTTAAATTGAATATTTACTGGGCCTATGTTTTCTGCCTGTGTTAGCCCTCTGAAGTCGACATTCCTCTTGCTTGTCGAGACAGGCCAAAGGTTTTTCTCACTCATACACTCTCTTTGTCTGCCTTGTCAAGTAATGGGACAGTGATTGATTAGGTGATTGTCAGGAGAGAATGGAAGGTTAAGCAGTTAAGCAGAGAGCAGTGGAGACATATTAACGAATGGCCATGGAGGGAATATGTTCAACAATAGAAAAACGTACATTACCCAAATATGACATCAGACAGACCTCCATTTTATGTCAGGAGTAAAATAGATTAAATTAATCACTTTCCGAACAGTCTATTGTTTCCTGCACAGTGTACACGAGAGGTTAAGAGAACACTTAAGCAGCCATTGAAAACATCTTATTGCAATATGACTGGCTGTGGTCTATCTGCATAAACAAGCTGTGCCACAGCTACTCCCTGGTAAGTGTCTGGAAATGTCTTTTCAAAACCATTTTGTGAAATGCCTCCATGTTGGATTAATCAGCGCAGCTGAGGATGTAATTGCTGTGCTGAAGTCAAAGCTGTAAGAGCAGATAATGAACACTGACTACAGGGCTGCCAGAAACCAGGGCGAAAGAAATGGGAAGTTCGGAGACCAAAATGTCTTCAGCACTCTTTCAAAAGCCCTCATAGAAAATGAGGGCACACTGTGTTTACACTAAATAAAGACTGATAAAACATCACCTATGACTTAGTTCTTACTAATGTGGAGATGTTGTGACAGCTGCATAGTGCTGTTAAAATCGGGGCGAATTAATATTCATTTCAAGGACTTTCTCAACCACTTAAACTTATTCATGCATGTTTTTATGTGCTGAGGAACATGCATGCATCTGTCAGTTCTGTGTATTATATAGGTATTTGGTTAATTTTCTTTCATGATGGATGGGCTTACAAAGGTGAAGAAAACCAACTGGAGTTTGTTCTGACTGTTGCTGCCCTCTGGTGGAGAAATAAGTTTAAAGGCAGATGACGAGAAGGCTCCATCTCTTTGCTCAAGGGTGGTATTGTTGATATATTTGACAAGCATCTCTTATTTTGTGCGCTAGAACGTAAGCTAAATGGTCACAGAATAGACAATTATCTATAATTATGTTTAGATAACATAACAGCATTCACAACAAGCAAATGGTGCTGGTGCTATTTTTTTGTCATTTAATGGCAATTCTAATACTAGCCCATCAAAAAGCGTTAAGACGCTGTTTTGCCCTTTTATCATCATTGCCTTTCCCTTGCAATAATGGGAGGAGTTCAGACTCAATTAGCTTAAAATAGTTGAGGCATAAAGAGATCTTCTATATTTTGAAAAGCACTCATTATAATCTCTTCCATCTCATCTCTTCCAAAAAGGTGTTGATGAGAAAAGGGAGTGGGTACGCTTACAGACTGATATTTGTGAAATAAAGCAAGAATGGAAACACACACGCACACGCACACACACATTACTGAAGCTTATGTCTGCCCCAGCAAATATTAGCTCTGTTCTGTTTCAGTAATGCCCAGTAAAAGGTGAAGACGGGACGGTTCAGACTTCAGGAGGAGCATGATTAACATTATAATAGTGAGCAGGAAATGCTGACTCCCTCTGGCTTGTCCAACCTTTGCCCTTTGACCCATGAGGTAAAAATGTGCACTATGTGCAATATGACGAAAATGTCATTCGACTGTGATTAATACGGTGACTGCACTGCTCAAAAATACTGGCCTTGACAATTTGACAAGCATATTGTCGGCAGTGCTTTTGGGCTGCATATTAACATTCCTTAGTGTTCCACTCAGTACTGATAGAGTGACGAACAGCTGCTGCCTCTCGGTGTCATCGGTGTAATTGGATGCCCCCATTCCTGTGCAATCAATATAATAATTGACAAGAAGGTACTGAGGTTTTCTTAAACATCTTAACCTTGTTGAAAGAGCAAGGAACTAAACATCTCTCTTCAAACTGTGCTACAACTTTTAAGAATACATAGTATGACTGCAAGTATTACTGTTTTTTTTTCATTTCATGGTTTTATACAGTAGCTATTGAAAGACAGCATATTTTTTTTGTTCAACTAAAATGTTCAGTGTTTTATTTTATTTTATTATATACATACTGTTGAAGAATCGGTCTCCTGTTTAAGTTTTGTAGTGCCCAGTGTTGAACGCAAATGTACAAATTGTTTTTAATCAAATGATAGAAGCTGAATTAATAAAATTTGCTACAGCATAATTATAATTTTCAGCCTTCAAATAAAAATAATAACTAACTTCTGACATGACTTTTTAAATCTGATTTTGAGGCTGTTAGTTATGCAGTCATCCTGAATGCACTTTTTAGAAATAAAAGTAGCCCTATTTATCTCACTGTTATTCATGGAGAAAAAACACTTGAGGCTGGGGGCATTTCCTGATTGTGTTGTCCTTTTTCCTCATTATTTATAAATCCATTTTCTCAAGTGGTTCACCTGATATTGACCTATTCCCTGCACCCATTCTTTTCACCACACTATTTTTTTCAAAACATCGAACTAATACAACTCAGGTTGGAAAGTGGGGGATGTTTATCTTTTGTACTGCCAGTCGCATTCCACACCAAGGTCGACAATATGACTAAATGATTTGGTTAATTTGAATTCAAACAGTGTCAGCTGGAGGTCCACTCCGCACAGTGAGAGGATTGGTGGAGTAATATCAACACAGTTGTGATTACTCCATTGACGCGGTAGGGTGCTCTAATCAGAGCCGAATCACTCTCCTCATTACAGACTACAAGGCCAGATCTCAGTGGGTGGACCAAAGAATCAGCCTTCGTATCTTCCCACTGAAATTAATTGAAATTCATTTGTGGCACCCTGATGCTCCCCATCAACACCAGACTCATTCACATTTGTGCACTCCACCCTGGATTCATTAAGAACAAGCAACTTGCAAGTTTCAAAGCATGGAAAAGCACAGGTTGTATTCAGTGGTGTGGACCTCGGCATTCTGGACAGATTGTAAGCTGCAGTGCACAGTATCAAATGTATCTTTCCGGGAACGACTCTTGTTGAGGCAAAGCAAAGTAATCTGACCACGTATTGCTCCAGTGGAGTGGTTCCTGAATGTATTTACTCTTGCAAGGACGCTATGGGATTTAGGGTCTCGGGTAGCGATAAGTGCAGGCAATGAATACTCCAGCAACAAAAGTGACAACTAGCCTGCTATTATCCACACTGATATATTGCACGGTTGCCATCCTTGTTTTGTGTCACATGCGGTCCTTAAAGGCCAAATGAGCAGTTTATCCTATTGCATATAACACACACTATTTACAGAACGCATGCAAAAGCTTTCCTCTCTCCAAAGCAAACCGAAGTACAGCTGAAGCACAAACAAAACAAAACAATTATCACAAACACATTAACAGCTAATGCATTTACTATTCCCATCACCACTCCTGGAAACTATTCAGACCTCCCATCGCTGAATGCTTAAAAAAACAAACTCATGCAGTACTGTGCCACTCCTGTTAAATTTGCTGATCTGTTGCTGTTTATCACAGAATAAAAGGGCCATTTATAAATAGCTTGCAGATATCAATCCAGGAACATCAAAATTCTCAATATTTATAAGTAAATGCACCTTTATGGGCACATCTTGTTGAACTGATCCAACCACTTCAGCATTCAGGTGGAATGAACTTTTCACCTCAACCCCGCATAGCATGAGATTGAGGGCTTGGAATTTTTTTTCCATTTTTTTTTTTTTTACTTTATCGACGGTGATATGTTGTGGTTTCTTTCTTGTGACAAATGTACTTATTGTAAGTCGCTTTGGACAAAAGCGTCTGCTAAATGCCCTAAAAGTAAATGTAAGTGTAGCATCATCTCCGCCTCAATTCTTGTAGGCTAGTGTTGTTCCTTTTGCGGCCTCCATCCACACTTCCATCTGGCTATATTTAGATATGCTCCAGCCACTCAATTAAACATCTATTTAAGCCAAAAAAGCGTTTCTAATTTTAAGACCGACATTGATAACTAAACTTACCCCTGTTTCCTGCATTTTCAGTTGATTCAGACCTTCTTCAGTTCAGCTGTAGCACTGAATGATGTGCTGTAAGTTACAAAAAGAAGAGTTGAAGAGTTTAACCCAGAGCTCAAACACAGATGGTGACCAGAAGTGACCTGACAGCTAACATGTTAGCATCTGCAAAATTATTTTTTTATAGGTCAATCCATCTATGTCAATCTTTTTTTCTGTTTTACATTTACATGTTTCCGTCCTTATCACTATCTTTCGACTTACTTCTGTCACTTTCAAGGCCAAACTGCCGTTAGGCGTCACTTCCGTCTGCCATTTTGTTTTGTTGTTTTAAGTTCGGCTAGCTAAAGCGGCTCTGGAATCTTGACAGTTATTTTGGAACAGCGGTTTTTGACGGCTCGTGTTGTCAGCCACACATTTTACTACATATTTACTACATTTTACAAAACACAAGTGGCTCAGTTACTCGAAAGTCCAACGTGTTAAATGTAAAAAAAAAAAAAAACTGACGGGAGGAAAGTACGGCTGTCATCTGAACCTGGGGCCTGCTCTCCTTCATGGAAGCGATTACTTTAATTGGCCAGCAGATGGCAACGTCACAGCCACAGGTCTCAACGGTGCTTTCAAATGCTCCTCGTAAATTCTGAATTCCAAACGAGACAACGCGATGAAATAATAGTAAGCAAGTAGATAAATAACACTGAGCGTGTGTCGCCTAGTGTCGTTGTGTCCCTTCACAAATTTCCACGCTTTCTGAAATGGGCTATAATGCCCAAAGTTGAAGTCAACCTAGTGCACAAACCTGCAACATAATCGTGACTGCCACCACATCAGCAACTTTTCCGACAGGACAAGAACGCAGCAACCACTACAGTACCCACTACAGTTGCCAGTTTGTATAGGTTTGTGCTATATTTGTCCGGACGGAGAGCTGGAAAGTTCCCACTGTGTGTGTGCGGTTGTTCAGCAAGGTGATCAACAGGTAGGTAAGTCAGTTGTTGCTTGAATTGAATTGTTTGCCGCTGTTACATTACTCTGAACTTACTGGAAATGTGGATGCATAGTGTTACCGTACAGTGTGCATTTTTCATAAATTATTAATTAAGCCAACACGTCCAAATTATTTTTAAAAGTCTGTTTCTGGGTCGGTTTACTGTGTAATAGATCAGGATAAAATAAGATCCTATTATTCCTCAGGGCATTTTGATCTCATATAGTGTGATGTATTCCAACAGTAGGACTTATACTGGACTTACTTATATGCATGATACTGAGCATCATGTTATCATTTTATCATTATCTAGCTGTCACTGTTATATTTCTGTAATACTCCCAAAGGGACTCATCTGTGCTGTGATGATTATTTCCTCTCAAAATTGATTATACATCCAAAATAGTCAATGTTATCTATATGGCCTATGTTATGTTATGTTGTGTGTGTGTGTGTGTGTGTGTGTGTGTGTGTGTCTTATGACCATGCAGCTGTGATTCTTTTGTTATCAGATAATTGCAATGCACTGTTGTGTTTTCTCCCTTCAGAACATGCCCGCTAGGAGGAAAACCGCTAAAAGAGCTTCAAGCAGCTTCTGGATGAAGTCCCTCGGGCATCTGGTCGCAATCTCCTCTCTGTGCGGCGTGATATCTGGATACTCTGACAGAGAGAGAGCACGTGACTTGATGGGCATGCATCCTCTCATTGATGGGTAAAGGATGTTTATTGTCTCGCCTACACAGGAGTCCAATTCATGGAGTAAATTCACTGAATCCAATTTGAATTCCTCTCCTTCCTGTCCGTTTGTCCTCACCCCCTCTCCTTCTGTAAGTCACAATGACCTGGCTCTCCAGCTGAGGATCCGTCACAGCAATCGGCTGAGCCAGCTCGACCTTCACAATGTTGAGAAAGTGGCCACGGACATCACCCGGCTCAAAGAGGGCCGTGTTCAGGCAATGGTATTGTAACTGAATCACTCCTGACGCTGGTCTGTTTTCAGAGAGTAGCCCAGTTAAAGCACGCATTGACTTCACGTGAACATCGACATTTTGGACCTAAAGGAGACCACGTTAATAAAAAAAAATCAAACCCAGAATGACAGTCCCCTCAGTAACTTCAGTGCCTCTCCTGCTCTCTTGTTTCCCGTCCCTTTGTCAGATGTTTGCAGTCTATGTGTTGTGTGGGGCCCAGGAGAAGGACGCAGTGAGGCTGACGCTGGAACAAATAGATGTGGTCAGACGCATGTGCACCGAGTACCCGGACTTTCAGCTGGTCACATCGGTCCAGGGTACAGTAATATGGGATGGGACTGCGGGCAATTTGCCTACAACCACCACTCTGGAGATAAAGGAGAGATCTTTTTTCCATTCAGATGATTACCTTCAATGTTATTAAGTGAATTTATTTGTTTCTAATAATGAATGTAACTCATCTATAATCCTGTGATTTATGAATCCAAGTTCATTACTTTATGTGATAAAAGTTACACTAACAAGTAGTTTTAGTAAAAAAAAAATACAAACATTGTGATTTGTTGTTGACACTGTACATTTTAAAACAACTTAATATGATTATACCTTATTTTAGCTTCTGCCTGAATGATAACAATACTCTGAAACAGCAACTATTGGTTAATGTGTGTACTGTATGTGTGTCTGTCATTGCAGAACTAATGAATTCTAAGGATAGGCGAAAGATAGGCTGTCTCATAAGTATTGAGGGGGGCCACTCTATTGACAGCAGCCTGCCGGCCCTGCGGATGTTTTACGAACTCGGGGTCCGCTCCATGGCCCTCACACACACCTGCAACACACCCTGGTAATAAAGAGATTTTTTTATTAACCCTGTGTCACAGACAGCAAATCAACATATGGATATTATTTTTAAAAAAATCATTTAAAAAAATTTTGCAATGAGCCTCCCTTCCATTGTTAATTGGCTCAGACCCGTGTAGAGTCATGCTTTTACCACAAGCTTTTGGTGCTGTTTTAAAAATGATTAACTTTGAGAAAAAGGGTTTATTTACGAGGCTGACTGAACGGAAAGATCAAACGTCTGATATTTTTTCCTTTTCCTTTGTACTCTCTCTGAATGGCTTTCTCTGATCCCGTCAATGAAGCATCTTTTGGATGTATTTTATTTCCTGGTGGCGCGGGATATGCAAGACTTCTTCATGATTTGTGGTTTTGACGGTATTCTTTTTCAATGCAGGGCTGAATCGTCCTCAAAACTTTATAGTGTCTATCAAAGACAGAACAACAGTTTGACAACCTTTGGGAAGGTAAGCTTAATCTATTATCACGTACTGTGCGGGATTGTTTGGGAAGGTTTTTACAACGTAACACTTGTTTTATATTAAGATGAATAATTTTATATAACATTTGTTTCAAATTGAAGTTGCTGTCACTGCAGCAGGTGTCGTCGTGAGCTATTTATCTGTGTAGTATATACATATAAACATGTGAAAACTGTATTATTACAGTGACTTTAATTCTATGTTGTGGTTTTAGTGGCAGTAGTAGAAATAGCTGTGGGTGTTTTGGTTGTTGCAGTTAAAATAGGATGATTTTAGTATTTGAATTAAGTCCAAATACTCATGACATTTTCAAAACAGGATCTTTACTTTACTTTTTAATGAGTTTATTTTAGCTTAATTATCATTTATTTTTATTGTGCATCAGTGCACGCCGCCTTCCAAACATCACAAGACTGATTTCAACCCATCAATGCATATCACACACGGCAGAAGTTGAAACAACGTAAAAGACGTAATTAATCTTTTAAGTCATTTTTAAATGACATCTTCTGGTTCCATCTTAAATGTAAGCATTCGTTGCTTTTCCTTGTTGTTTATGATGCTAATAATTATTTGGGGTGTGGACTGTTGGTTTGACTAAAGAAGCTTGGGCTTCTTTAGTCGAAGAAGTTCTTTAGTGGGCTTTGGGAAATTGTGATGAGCCCAATAGTTTTTAACTTTAGAGACTAATTAATTAATCCTGAAAATAATTTAAATCAATTTTATTTATTTAGCCCAAAATCACAATCACATTGCCTCAGTGGGCTTTACAAACTGCGCAGTGAACGACATCCTCTGTCCTTAGACCCTCGATTCGAGTGAGGAAACACTTGCCATATTGGGAAAAAAAAACACTTTTAACACGGAAAAAAAGATGGAAGAAACCTCAGGAGAGCCACAGAGGAGGGATCCCTCTTCCAGGACGGACAGACGTGCAATAGATGTCGCATGTACAGAACAGAACAACAAAATCACAAATTACAAATTGCTGTGACAGAATATCTGATACAAATTATATGTGTGTGTTATATTATAAGCATGTGGAGGAAGTAAAGCAGGAAGCATAACAAAGACAGCACTGCTGTCAGACTTCCTCAATTGCAATCAGCACAAGTGTGTTTATGTGTGGGTCTTCCTAACCATTTCCTGTTGTTGAATGAATTATCCTCTGTCTTTCCTATGATATTGGAAAAAAAAAAATTGTGTCAGGCTGTGGTTGAGGAGATGAACAGACTGGGGATGATCGTGGACCTCTCTCACACTTCTTGGGACACGGCGCTGGCCGTGCTGAACATTTCCAAGGCTCCTGTTATTTTTAGCCACTCGTCTTCCTTCTCCATCTGCAACCACAGCCGCAACGTACCTGACCGGCTGCTGCACGAGCTGGTGAGGACAACCAATTCACTGAGCGATTAATTGCTTCTCTAATTGCTCGACTGAATGTCCACATTTGTCGGTCCGGTCATCGATTATTAAATTGTTTAGTTTTCTTTCGAGTTTTATTTATACCCTTGACAAAGAGGGTGCAATCTTTTCTCATTGTTTTGCCTCTTGTGTGTCAGCAGGATTAAAATTGTATGAACATAGATTTCCCCCCATTAAGCAACTTTTCTATTTCAGCCCATTACCAGTCACTATACGGTAATTGGATCTAAATGTGAAGGGTGTACTTGCTGGCCTTTTATTGTTTCATATCCTCCATAATTTCCATGACCATGTTTCTTCCCACACTTCCTCTCCGGGCGGTCTAATCCATAAAGATGTATACACAAACATGAAGTGCCTGGTAATGACCTGCTGGATGAAACCGAAGGTCTGCGATAGATCAAGTGCAATTTCGCTGTGGCTGTATCAGTCGAGTTGGCTCTGTGGTTCAGGAGAGGAAGGAGTCGGTAATCACGAATGTTCTTCCTCCGACATAACGCAACCACTCAGAATAAATGCACCACTGTTTTTACTCGATTGTTATTGCTTTTATTGTGATATAGACCTACAGTAAAGTCCTCTGTCTTAGTTATTACAAATTCAACGGTCAGAGTATCAAACCTGAACTTGTGAAGTGTCAGTGTGAGCTTCCCGCTCTGGCCTTCGTCTCCTCTCTCTCCGTCCTTCGTCTGAAAGACGCTTCCATTAGTCTGTGACCTTATTTAGCTTCAGCCGATCACGCCATGTCAAAGAACTTCCCTCCCCCACTTAAGACTTGAAGTTCTGTTTATCCACGACGCGCTTAGCTTACAATGGAACATCAATCTCCCTCCCTGTTAGTGCTTTTTGTCACTGACTATAATGAGAAAAGTCAGTTCCATGCCAGGGTACAATGATTCTAATCATAAATTTACATCGCAGAGTGTTAAGTGTGCTATAGCCAAGCTCAGTGTGCTGAACACAATGTCTCAACGTTTATTTGAGTGTAAAATTAGAAACATCCATCGGGCGAGTTAAGGCGCACACGTCTGCCGTGTTCGGTCTGCCACTGCAGTAGATGCAAACTGAATATCTATAAACTGTAGTAACGTGGATATGTTTCTCCATGTTTCTCATTACGCCGCATGCTGTGAGTTTACTGCAGCAAATGGTTACGGGCGTCGATAAGACGAGCACACAACTCCAGATATTGAATGTGAACGAGAGGAATAAAGGCTACTTGTGTCTGAATTTATGAATACGTAGATTATATTTTTTAAGTTTTTACCGCTTTTTTACATACGCCTCTTTGTGTTTTTTTCGTTTGTTGTGTTTCAGAAAAAGAACCGAGGGGTGATCATGGTGAATCTCCACAGCAATTTCATTTCCTGCAGAAACGAGGCGAACATCTCTAACGTTGCCGGTGAGGCGTCCGTGTTGAGTCTTCTTTGTTTCAGTCATGAAGTGAATCTGTAGTTTTTTATTTCTTATACGTCAGTTGATTCATTTCTTCCACCCGGGTTCTACAGACCATTTTGATCACATTAAGAGCGTGATTGGAGCCGAGTCGATAGGAATTGGCGGGGACTTCGATGGCGCCACGAAGTAAGAAATACTCACTCGCAAACACTCCATACAGTTAACTTGAAGCACTGAGTTAAACGGCCGCTGCTGCTGCGATCAGGCTGAGTGGTGATCGTCATATAGACACAGAAACCTAAAAAAATAAAACAAACCTCATGCTCACACTTATCCCTGACACTTTCATTTTCATTTACCAGAAGTTCTTGTTGAATGAACCAGATCAATTTTGTGCTTTTGTTTGCCCGTCACGATATCAGCAATTTGGCTGTCTCGGCTGTCAACAGGCTGAAAAATGGCAAAAATCAATAACTTTGTACCTCGAGCAGGCATAAAGAGAGGGCTGCCTGCCGCAGTAGAGTTTTGCTGTAGAACGGCGGATGATTGGATTTCTTTTGTTGCGAACACCGTCGAGTCCAGGAAGCAATGTCACAAAACAAATGCTGTATTAATATGTATTGACTAACACAAAAACTGTGCGAGCGCTTTCGTTATTTTTTTCAAAATAAGATGCGTTTTTCTTTGACAGTTTTCCTCGGGGGTTAGAGGATGTGTCGAAGTATCCCGCCCTGATCGAGGAACTCCTGCAGAGGAATTGGACTGAGCATGAGGTGGCCGATGTCCTACGAGGGAACTTCCAGCGAGTGTTCGAGGAGGTGGAGAAGGTGAGATCCAAGATTCTTGTCATTTGCAGATACTGCACTCTTTCTTTAACCTTCTTTAATGTTATTTCTTATGACATTGTATCTGTATCTAATTGTTTTAATGTTTGAACGTTTAAAAAAAAAATTAAAAAGATGAGTAATTAAGAAAAAATCAAGCAATCCTCAAGTAATATTTTGTGAGGATTAACTTATGAAGATGGCTTGATATGTTTAGTGTCAGTGTAAGATTTGTGTAAATCTATTATATGCTCTAATGTCACAAGATAAGATATTTAAAAGTTCAGTGTCACTCATAACTCCGTTCTGACCATTTTTATTTCCTATGATGTATCAAAGATTTGATTTTATTTTGTATAGGCATTTCCTGTCTTTACACAAAGATACACTAATCATCTTATTTCACGATGGAGTACTGAAGAATTTCTGGACGTTCGTCTGAAACTTCGTCCAAAGGATCAGATTTGTCCGTAGTTAAACAGACGTAGAAAGCTTGACAGTTGACATGTGTTAAAAATATACAATGTTTTCTTTGCACTGCACATTTAAAAAATATTCCCCACCCGAACCACAGCACAGATGAGTTCAAAAGTCAAAGTCGAAGTCTGTATTATTTCCCACAGGTCCGTGACCAGCTGAGGGCTACCCGGCCCAGTGAGGTCCTGATCCCTGAGGAGAACGTGCAGAACCCCTGCAGGCTGCTCCTCAGACCTCCTAACCCCAAAGGGCTGCCTAACCAGAGTCCCTCCTCCAGAGCCCTTCATGGACCCAAAGGTCTGCTCGTCCTGGCCACAGTTCTGCTGCTCTCCAGGTTGATTGTGATTGAATGAATAGTTAGAAACTCAGACCGACTGCAGCTTCTTTTTTTTTCCCCTTGTGCATTAAGCTTCAATGTAAATAAAAATTTAAGAATGAGATTGCTGGAGCCATTTGTGGGACTTCCCAGCCCTCTTCAGGTCAGTAAAGCTAAGAGGAGGTTAATCAGTCTCACTACCAATACAACACATCACTGAATGTGTGGCACCATTTGGGAGAAAGGCGTATTTTTGGTTTTTGTTTGCAAAGGTCTTTTTTATATGAATAGTTGACCAGTGAGCAGCTAGTGAGGTCACTAATGCCAGGTGATGCTATAATTAACAGTGCAATTTAATGTACAATCACACTCGCTAATTATTGCTATTCTATTACTCAGAGGTATTTTATGAAGTGCTTCAACAAAGTAGTCCAGGGTGAGCAATTTGTAAACAGATGTTATTTTTTATTTCTTTTCTTACAGCATAATAAGAAATCATGGAAGTTTACAAAAAAAAATAGTTTTACACATAATTTTGTGTTAACTGTTCTGCCCTTCGGCCAAACAGACGACTGCCTTTGTTTTTTTTCTCATTTAAATATTTACACACAAAAAAACGACTGAAACAGAATCTTTAACGCGGAGCAGCGGTTAGTCGAAGCGACAGTGTGAAAAACCTGCCTTGTTAATATTTTGATTCGATGCTGCACGCCAGCGAAGGTGATCGGAATTCGCTTCGGTGAGCTCACTTTGATTTTTTTTTTTTTGTACTAACTTCTTCACCACGTGCATAATTCTCACAATGTAACAGCTCCTGAGAGTTAATACTCGTCATAACTTCATTAAAAATACTGTGAACGTAGAGTTTCCATATAAAGAGTGTCATTTGCCAGAATTGTAGTGAGCTAAAAAAGGAAAATCTGGATTGCTGAAAAAAAGGCAAAAATGTTTCCATCAGAATTAAAGGTGATGCGATGACAAGCACTTTTCATAGCGTTGTGTTATTCTTTTTTTTTTTAATAACGGCACACCTTGTCATGTTTAATCCCTTATAAAACACAGCTGGTTTGCACAGAGTGTTTAATTAACATAAACACACGGACGTCTGGAATACTGAAAAGGACCCAAAAGCAACAAAACGGGGTCAAAAGTCGTAGTTGAAACCCTCAAGATTTCAGACACGTGGTAAAAGTTCTCCTTGAGCGGCTGCTTTGTCAGAAATAAAAAAGGGTGGAGGTTAACAATGAAAACTACGATATATAGAAAAGGATTTTCAGAAAACAAAATAAAAACTATAAATACTAGTATCAGAAATGGGATAGGAATACCCCTGGTATTAAAAATGCCAAGATCTATATCTGGCCATGTTCTCTGGATCAGGAAAAATGCATGTCAGTGGTGTAAATGTGGCGTGAACGGAGTTTGATTGGATCTGGAGGCGTTCTGTCTGGCATCTCATAACACTAATGCAGATATTTATTTTAAGCGGAACCAAATGTAGGTCGTCGATCAAATTTAAAAAATGAGCAAGTCCACTAGCTGAAAGAAACACAGCTTTTTTAATGAATAACGTCTATTGTTCTATTCTGGTTGTGTTAATTAACAGAACTGTGTTAAGAAAATGAAAGCGATGCAGGTGGAAAATGAACGCAGCTGATCTGCTGATAACAAAGCGTATGTTTTATCTCGTCATAAAATAGCTCACATGGCAGTTTCTGCAACAGACCGGGACAAGTTGACTCAGTGTTTGTATACAAAGATAGAATAACTTAATGTATTACATGTGCCAGATTCACAAGAGGGGATTAATAAGAAGAGTTTGTTGTACACATAGTTTCACAAAGTTTATAACATTTCCTCCGACTCACGACGCCACATTACTCCATGATTTGTTCGGGGAGTCTGGGGCTGATTCGCAGCCGCGCCATGATTCCTCACGGAGGACAGAGATCCGATCTCAGCGTGGATAACAACGACGCACGAGCCAAGATCAGATCGTTTTTTTCTCACGGGGAAACGTATCCAGATACGGATCGCTTTTTAATACCAGGTGTAAATTGGGTGTCAAGGAAAAAGATTAAGGATTCTTTTTTTTTTAAATTAAGCCCCTTTTTTGTGTGCAGATAAGCTTCTCGGGTTTGCAGCAACAAAAACGCAACAGTTCAAAAGTAATTCACATACAGTTTTTTTTTCTTCTCTCAACAACAGCAACACAAAATCTGTCCATAAATTAAAACTCTCTCTACGAAACCTGCTCTGCGACATCTGGCAATCCACGCGTATACGATTTGGATTCGGTGCCACCTACCGTGTGCAGCGTGACCGAACGTCAAACACCGTGTCGATCGTCCACAAAAAACATTTTCTTTACCTCAAGCGGGGAAAAGTTGCAAAAAATAAATAAATAAATAGAGATGTGCTTCCAAAGATAAAGAGCTGCAAAGAGAACACAAACCTGGCATTCTGTTAAAACAGTCCATGTACTCAGGATAGTCTGCCAAATTGTCATAGACGAAGAGGTATTTGTGACCTATAAATAAAAAGATCTGTATCTAAAGTTTGTGTTTGACAGCCTCCCACAGAGGCGTTGATTTCTGAGGGAGAAAAAGTGACAGCTTACATTTTGTTAAGAACGGCAGAGCTGTGAACATACAGGTGGATATGTACACTAATGTGTCCCAGTATTCTACAAGAATAGAATAAACCACTTTTGCACTCAAAAGTCCAGACTTCACAATAAAAAGTGTCTAATCCGCGCATCCGCCCGGAACCGTCTGTGGCTGCAGAGCCGGAGGTGGAATGCTTCGCGTTGAGCCGGACGCTCCTGCGCAGCAGCTGATAACCGGTCATGAGTAGATGGTGATAACCTCCCGACCTCCGCCTCGGACCAGCAGCACTCTCTCCAAGCCCTCAGTCAACACCTCCAGGAACTCCATGTCTGAAGCACACGTTAAAGACGTAAAACCAACTCGATTTTGTGCATGTAATGTAGCTCAGGATCTTTAAAACCACACGAGACGCCCTTTTGTTTGTTTGTCTTGGCAAAGGATACAGTTCTCATCTCCGTCCGTGTTCCGCGGCGGCCCCGGCATGTTGAGCAGCACTAATCGAGCGTCGTGCGATCTGTTGACTATGACCTCGTTCAGCTTCACGGCCGTGTGCATTCGCCTCACATTGGACTGATCCCTGGAGTGCAGCGGGGCGAGGGGAGAGAGAGAGAGACGCGGGGTGAAATTGATTTGTGCTAATAAGAAACTTTATTGGACTTTCTCAAAGCAGGCTCTCGCTGTGTCGAACACACACACACACAAAGAGAATGGGAAAATAAGGTGAAAGGTTTCACTGGTGTAAAAAAGAAGAAACCAGACTCACGGTTTGAGGCTCATGAGCTCTCTGAAGTTCTCGGGCGCGTTGTTCCTGTTCCTCCTCTCGGCCTCGCACCTCTCTCTCGTCCACGTCATCTGAACCTTCTCCGGAGGAGCCTCCACCACCTCCTCCTCCTCGTCCGAGTACAGGCTTCCCATACGCACCAAAGAGTGTCTGTCCTTCACCAGCTGGGCCTGTGAGTGCCAGGGGATTATTATCAGGCTCTATTTGTGTACATGCAATTGACAGTAACTAGTCATGAAGTCATAGAAAACATGAAAACACAGCAACAATAATCAGAAATAAACACACCTCTCTTTGTCTCTCTGCACTGGACAGCCTCATCTGCCTCAACATCTGGGACCTCTGCTCCATCATTAGCGTTCGCTCGTAGGTGTACGCCGAGATGTCACTGTCATGCTACAAAGTGCAAACATCGTTTTAGCGGCGAATCCAAATGAGACGTGCTTAAATCAGCTTTGAAACAAACATCTTCACGGCATCTTGAGAAAAACACTTCAACATGTTTTGATTCAGCAGCGTAACGCAATGGACATCTGGTTTCAGCTACAGTCTGTGTCATGCTGAGGTGTTTCTAGCCATAAAAAAAAGAAAATACTTTTTTATGACTTTTGCCCAGATTAGTTTGGTTTTTAAAGAGGGATTCTCACCATCTCCACCACCTCCACCTCGGCCTCTATTCTCAGCTGGTAAAGGAACGTGGCCAGATCCTTCTTCATCTGGATGCTGTTGTCGTCCATCTGGGCCACAGTGAAGATTCGCATCTTGCATTTCCTCCAAACCTAAAATGCAAAAAACATGCACCGCCACAAGTTAAAACAATGTGCATTACTGGAAACATACTTCAAAATAGAAAGTTGAAAAAAAGCAACACTCTTCAAAGGAGAAACAAAGGCTATTCAAAGAGAGGATACGAGTTTGGAATGACCGCAGTTCAAAGTCTGTTTAGTTTTTCTTGTCAGCGAAATTTTATTTCTAACAGAATTTACTTCGTCTGCTGAAAAACATTCAAACAATCTCACTGCATCCATAAACAGGCCGTAAAAACACATTGTTTTTACAAATTTTCAAGTAGCTTGTTCGGAAAAAAAAAACCCAAAGATATCTGTCGTCTCACTTTATGCTGTTTGAGCAGGAACGGCAGCAGCATCAGCATCCCTCCGTCGTGGACGATCCACCACACGTCGATGTTGCCATCTGTGAAGCGCTCGTGGTTGCTCGGGTAGAAGGACACATTTTTGGGCACCATCAGGGCCAGGTGGGCAGCTGTGGTGCAGCGGACTGTGTCTGAGTGGAGGTGAAAACACGGAGGCGTGGATATTAACTGCGCTGTATAAATGAATACTCATACAGATTATTCACATGAGCTTTTTTTTTTTTTTTTCAGGCCCACAGCTGCTAAAACTGCACGTTCATTACAGCCGTTTGTTAGGTGCATGAGGATCCAAGTGTGAAAACAACATAGACGGTATCAAATCAGTCTTTAATAGGCTCATCTTACACATAGAGTAATTCAGTGGGACTCTTACTGATAAAAGTCTTCCAGGCGCGAGGGTCCTCGCTCTGTCTCCAGCCATACGGCCAGCCCATCACCACAGTGTTGTGCTTCATGCCCCCAAGACCGCAGGACTGGATCAGGTGGACAACGCCGTCCCGCACTTTAGACGCCACCACGACCTGGCAGAAACCCTTGACCCGCTCGATCTCCATCATATTCTTGATGGCCTGGCGGGAAAAAAAAAATGTGGGGCGAACAAAACTTAAGAGCAGATGGAAACAATCATAAACGGCACGCTTAAATGTCTGATAGGATAATTGTACGTGCCTTGTATTCATTTCTACAGTTATTGTCACATAAACAAGAGCAAACTTTGCCTCACTTATTGAGTTCTTTACCGAACACATCACATTATGAAAAATGTCCCTGCATCAGTCCCTTATTTTATACGAAATGGCTCATTGGCGCCAGATTGTAGAGACAACAACAATCTGTTTTCAGCCATGCCCTTTGATTAAAGTGGCAAATGACTAAAAAAAAAAAGCAAACAGTCGCTGAAGATTGCTGAAAATTCAACTTGATGCATGCGTACGCTTCATTGTGCTTTTCAATTTCCAAAAGGTGTTCATTTGTAACAATTAGCTGCAACACAGTACGATAGAGGATTCTAGAAAGCACGCTCGGCGCGCACCCCTCCGCAGTACTCACCTGTTCGGCCGCCTGCATCTCCCCGTAGCTGTCCAGGAAGTTGCCCTGGATGACGGAGCCCACGATGGTCAGACCCTTTCCCGCCTTCAGCTGCGAGGCGAAGGTGAGCAGGCGAGGATATTTGACGTGGAGGTCCTCGTCCAGCTTCAGCAGCACCAGCAGCTGAGGTCTGTGGATACACACAGCCAGAGACAGGCAATAGTCAAGGTGTGTCTTTGCACACCCTGTTGAGAGGCCGTCACCAAAGTATTATTTTCATTCAATGCAATTGTGTAAAAACATCTCTGAAAAGGATCATCTTAATGGTCAGCCTCACTGGATGAAGGATGATAGATAAGATAGATTTTATTAACTGGATTCTGGTAAAACTGGACATTCAGTTCAAGTCCAGATGAGCAGGATCAACAGTTGAAATGTGAAAGTTGCTTAGACATTACACACAACTGCTGCTTCTATAGAAATTTAACTCACAGAGAAACAAGTCCTAACTGATGAGACGAAGTCAAAGACATGCTGCTGAGACACAGAATACGTCTAAAATAGCTCTCGCTTGTCTTCTCCACCAAATTTATTCCAGTTTTGAGCTAGATGTGAAGACATATTTTGACCTCAACACAGCCAGTGCTTACTGGGCTGCCTTCTCCCAATCTTACTGATATATTGCCTCCATTTATTCATCGTTCCACTATCTTCCAATATCTCCTTATTACTGTCTCTATTTTTTGAGACTAACTCTTGTGCCGCTACTTATTTCCCTCCGTGCTGCTGTGTTACTTGTGAACTTCTTCCAAGGGGGATTGTCTTATCTCATCTTGTTGCACGTTGAGCAAATGCCAAAAGGGGAAGTGCATCCGAGTCACTTACACTGTTCCAGCGAAAGATGACACACACCTACCGACTGGAAAAACATGTTAGCAAGTATGTTGTCGGAAACAAAACCCTCCTAGCCAAACCACAACTTACCGAAACTCTGCAGACACACACGCAGATTAAACAAGTAAATAAACACTTAGGTCTCTCATGCGTTGCACATCTTGTGTGGTGTTGTCCCTGTAGTGGAGGATCATTTCTGCAGGAGATAGAGAACCTTCTAATTTGTTCAATTTGACCATCTGGATGACGTTAAGCGTTTCTGAAATTTTATAAAAACGTGTAGCTTCTCACTCATCCATCCAAATTTTAAAAGGGGCTCCATGGAACAATTTGTAGCAATACATGTGTTATTGGATTTTATTGGCCATATTGTAACCTGAATTAGACAATTAGGCCTATGCAAGCCTGTGGACGGTTTGTTCAATGCTGCTGGACTGTGGATTTCTTTGTGAAAGATGTGTCTTTATGTACGTTCTCGAGCGCCTCCAGAGCAACAGTAGCTCACGTCAGCTTAGAAATGCTAAGTCTGCTAACATCAATTAGCTTCACCTCCAGTTCTTGGTGTGCGGGGGTCCGACCTCCAGTCGTAACAGGGCGTACCGAGCGGCGCTCAGGGACAGTCCCCTTATTCCGTCTCCCCACTCCTTCTCGGCTCTGTTGTGTGACAGGAAGAGACGAGACACAAGCATAAGGGACGGCAGACAACTTAGGTGACCGGCTCTCCCCCCAGTGTCCT
Source organism: Lagodon rhomboides (assembly GCA_039737535.1). Classification (NCBI taxonomy): domain Eukaryota; kingdom Metazoa; phylum Chordata; class Actinopteri; order Spariformes; family Sparidae; genus Lagodon; species Lagodon rhomboides. The sequence goes on from CM077784.1 coordinate 32,263,414, forward strand.
TTTACAGATACGCAGAGGTCAGACAGGAGCAGAGACAAAAAAACATCATCGCCCCGTGCCACGCAAATGCTAATCAGACTCCAGACATACCCTTGGTATTCAATGTACTTGTAGATCATCCCAGCAATGCCCATGGCCACAATAGCGTAGTACCAGGAGGAGATGAACATTAGAGCCAGACACATACTCATGCCAAGGAAGGACAGAGCCCTGTGGGTGCGACACATAAAGGCTGAAGTTATGTTTTTGCATACCAAGTCGACAACTGGAGCATAAATCTTACAGGCAGGGTCTTGTAACAGAAAGGTGGGGGAGATGCACCTGTACTCACCAGTGGTAATATTTAAACCTTGGCCTCCAGTTGGGTGTGCGTAAAAGAGTCTGAACTGCACAGGCTAAGTTTACAAAGAGGTAGCACATCAGGAAGAACCTGTTAAATGAACACAAAGGTCATTTTTAACTCATTTGACTTGGAAAATGTCACAACATCAGGGATGTAATTGGCCTCAACCAAACAGGGAAATTCAGACATTCATACGTGCTGTGTATACTCGACATCTATCATATTCTCGGCCTGTGTGCTTACATAGAAAGGATAGGAGCCACCATATCCAGTGAGGCGATAAGGATGCCCAGCTCAGCTATGAGACCAGTCAGTAGTAGTGCCCACGTAGGCTCTCCATTGGTCTTTCCATGACCAAACACCTGAAACAAAACATGCAAAAAAAAAAAAAAAACGTCATCGCGGTCCGATGCAAATCACTTCCTCTTTGCGACTGTATCCTATTCAAATATGCTTGCCGGTCAGATATCACCAATGCAAACATTTCCAAAGAAATGCAAAGAATGCTGTCATATGTTTTGGGCCCAGCCAGAAGCAGACAGTGTTGTAACTTAAGTCTCGGCCTGAATTGACCTTCAAGTCTGGAGGAGCCGTTTCCGTGTTACTGCGGGTTTCTGTGAAATGGCGTTTTATTAAGGGAACCTGATATGGTTACACAATGTATAATCAGTAGCATGTCGCACCCTGAGGAAAGGAATGATGTTGTCCTTGGCAATAGCCTGCAGGAGTCTGGGAGCCCCGGTTAGGGACTGCAGGCCCGCCCCGACTGTGGAGAAGAAGGAGCCGATAACAATGACCCACGGAGACGGCCAGGACAGCGTTCCCACCACCAAGTTTTTTCTAACAGCGTCCCCAAACCTGCAAGCAAATGAAGGCATCTTATTTCTATTCTTAAGATTTTACTTTGCAGTGAGTGATAATATTCGCACACAAATGAACTTACTTGTCTCTAAGGACTACCCCCTCAATGCAGGCGCCAAACAGGACAACAGAACTTAAATCTGAACACAAGAGGTCAAGGAGCTCACGGTGACACAGAGATGTACAGTTCATCACATCTGGCTTCATATCTTGTTCCAAGGAGCTCACTTTTATTGTGTCTCGTCAACAAATTAAGGATACAAACAAGTGACGTGGTTGTGATCGCTAAGATAGTTCCCACAGGTATGGACTTTTGAGCATCACGGAGATCACCAGATCTGTTGGAGCCTGCCATGATACCTAGAAGGAAAAATAGGTGGTAGATAAAAAACTAAGCACATGTAAAAAACTGTTTAACCCTGCCCCCTAGTGGCTGGATTAGAGAGAGGTTTAAGGCTTTTCTGTTGCGGTGCATCTTCCAAGCAGTTTCACCCGTGTGTTTTGGATACAGCACATCTTTAGGCTCATGACATCGTCGTACCTGTGGCGGACGGGAAGAAGATCCCCACCAGGAGGGTGAATGATGTGGCGATGTCTGCGGACACGTACATGCCAAAGTTCTCCATGGCACTGTGGGCGTCCACCGACTGCAGACCCGGTTTCTCTAAGATCTCCCCTTTCTGCTGGTAGGCGCCCCACATGTTATCTAACAACCGACCAACAGACATTTTAATCACTGGCAACAAAATAACATTATTATTGATGTGTAAAATTCTGGAAAATGAAGGCATGATATCCAAAACCCAAACTAAACTTGAATGGGTATACTTAAAGGGATATTCCGGTGTAAATTTAATCCATGGTCTAACACACCTTGACACCGAGTAAGACTCTCACTCGAGAGGTCAAGTTTGCTGACCGCTAGCTTAGCTAGTTTTAGCAACCTCAGAAAAGACAGCACGATAACAATACACTGCAGCTTATGCCTCCAACTAGAAACCGCCATCAAAAAGCCACTCATAGCCACAATTAATGGTCAGAACAGCACCAAACTTCAGCAACAGTACATGTACAGTCCCAGCACACAGTACGAAGCCTCAAACATCTGCTAGCTTTGCTGGATTTGTATTGAAAACACAGCTCAACTCACCCTCTCCTCCAGCAGCCTGCCTGTGTGGGGAAGCCCTGACGAGTTCGAGTGCAGTAGATTCCGAGTCAAGGATAAATGTATGATTATTACTCCATGGAATGCTCAGTTCTTATTATCGAGAGCTGACAGGGAAAACAACGGAAGTAATGGAGTAATAATCAGACATTTTCATCCTTGAGCTGCGGAAATCTACTGCACTCGGTAATCGACTTGTCAGGGCTTCCCAGTAACGAGCAGGCTGCTGGAGGAGAGGGTGAGTTGTGCTGTGTTTTTAATACAAATCTGGCTAGCAGATGTTTGATGCTTCGTACTGTGTGCTGGGACTGTACATGTACTGTTGCTGAAGTTTGGTGCTGTTCTGAGCATTATTTGTGGCTATGAGTGGCTTTTTGATGGCGGTTTCTAGTTGGAGACATAAGCTGCAGTGTATTGTTATCGTGCTGTCTTTTCTGAGGTTGCTAAAACTAGCTAAGCTAGCGGTCAGCAAACTTGACCTCTCGAGGGGGAGTCTTACTCGGTGTCAAGGTGTGTTAGACCATGGATTAAACTTACACCGGAATATCCCTTTAAGAGTATCCTCTCAAAAATTCACCTCTTATAATCCCACTGCTCAGTCCAGGGATGCCCTGTATTTCTGTCACGTTGTTCTGCATGAAGTAGTCATCACACTGAGTGCCGCTCATGTTCCCCGGCAGACAGAACCTGTCCCACAGCTGGCTGGGCCCTGTGGTGTTTCCCGTTACCACAGTCTTAGAGCACACGTCAAAGCGATCCCTCACCAAAGTCCTGTTTCCCAGCATGCAGATCCTTGGGCAAGAACAGGGACAGAAATAAACTTAGTTGTATTTCCACCACCTAAATCATCCTCATCCTCACGTTGGATGGGGATAGGACGAACAGCCTTCAGAGGAAAATATCTGTTTGACTGAAAAATCACACCGCAAGTAACTGGTGCCAGATGGGAAAAAAAGCTAAATAATATTGGAGAAACAAGTATTATTTCACCACGTGGCGTCAACATTCCTCTCACCCCATAATTCTACACAGAGGCCTCCGTAATGCCCACTACTTCCTGTTAAGGCATATGTTTATTGTGGGAACCCTTTCGCTGCAGACTCACGAGAATTCTGGTGGATGAGTCACGGATTTGAGTGCCCCGGCATAGATGGATACGATTGAGATAATGACGCAGGCGAGGAAGAGAGAGGCCAGCTTGTTGACATATTTCACTCCGACAAAAACCACCACAGCCATCAGGCTGAGGCAGATCGTGCCGTAAACTCGCATGTTGTTCAGCATGGCGCTGTCGCTCCCATGGGGGTCCGTGGCGTGAAATATGGCCGCCTGGGGGACCAGATATTTCTGAGGAGGAACAAAAAACATTCAGCAGTTTATATATAAATAATGCATGTGATGGAACACAGAAGAATGTTTAGGGATGATATCTGTGCATACAAATGTGAGGTTAACAGGATAATATTTTTGCTCACTGACCAGGAAGATTTCGATGGCCCCCAGTATGTACATGGCAGAAGCAAAGGTGGTGCCCAGGTAGAAGCAGAGCCCCACAGCTCCACCGAACTCAGGGCCAAGGGAGCGTGAGATCATGAAGTATGCCCCTCCAGCTACAACAGCAGCAGAAATAACTGTTAGACACACTAAAAGCTGCTGGAAAGCACATCCTATCTACTACATGCTGTGAACACAACAGTACATTTCTGCTGCCCCCAAGTGGAAGAACAGAAAATGTTACTTCTAAATCTATTCAGAGCTGCTTCACTCCTTTTTTAAACTGCTTTACACAATAGAACAACAGCCTACAGAAGTATTTAAGCAACATTACGTAACTTTTGTACCTTTAAATAACAGCTCAAATCAATCTGATGGTACAGTATCTCGTAATAGGGATGAATGGTGTCTCTGTCTCAGCCACTCCGCCCCCATATCACTAGTTTCTGCACTATGTAGCTTCAGTGAGAGGGTGGGATTACAGCATTACATTCAACGCATAACATTGTTATGACGTAGTGAGTTTTGTGTGTAGTCCGCACCTACATTATGTCTGACAAATTGCTGAATCACACAAAATGCCAGTTTTTTTTTTACATAATGTTGCTTTAAGATACTACATGTGTACACATACCTATATATTTGACTTTTTACATTGCTCTCAGTGTTTCTTACACATAAATAGACATACAGCTAGGATCAAGGATAACAAAAACTACACAAATTAGGTAAAGAATGCTAATATCTAAAGAATGGTCAGGTATGTGAATAAAGAAGTGTAAATTAAGCGCTTACTTGAATGCACGTCTGCTGCTAGTATGACATTACGTATGTCTCATTTTAGTGTATTGCTGATAAGGAATTAATATTATTTTAACTTTTATTTATGTATCTTTTTACGAATGAGGGTATTCACATGTCTGTTTACTTCTTATACCGTTCACTGTTTCTTTTGAAAATGTCAATAAACATGTCATCATAAAAAAAAGAAAGTATACAGTATCAACACTACGAATACAGTCGTATCAGAAGCTTCAAATTATTACCTGGAACAACACCATTAGTGGCAATGGCACTCATTGATATGGCTGTGAGCATCGTCTGCAGAGGAAAGGGGAAAATATGATTAATATTAATTAAAAAGGACCCACGTGCAGGCGTCATGGCGAGTTGTGGGTGTTGAAAATCGAGCACAGCTTCCACCTTAGACGGCATACTCCTAAACATTTAGCATATGTAGCCTGAAATGTAATAAAACCTCAGTTTTCGATGTGTAAGAACTTGGTAACAGGTTCATACTGAGTAGAAAACACAAGTCACAGTGACATTTTTTGGGGGTGAAATAATTGCCGATGCTCATGCAACCATGTGGATTCGATTGACTGGTTTGGCAATAAAAGCTGGCCCACATTGTTGGTGGGATCAACCCAGTGTGACAGTGTGTGTGTGTGTGTGTGTGTGTGTGTGTACAGTATGTGTGTATGTGTTTATGTGTGTGTGTACTGACACACGAGCAGCACATGAGGACGATCAGGAGGGACTGCATGATGCCAGCCATCCCGACGATCCACGTCAGCCGGAGGAAAAGAATGACGCCGAAGATGTTCTGGAGACACGGCAGGTAGACTCCCATCAGAGTGCCCATGTTGGGAGACTGACGGGGAGGAAAAGGAGGGCGAGAAGGGGGGAGGGGGAGAGGAGAGAGAGCGAGAGAGAGAGGGGAGAATATTGACCATGACATTTCAGGAAACAAGTGCATTGATCATTAGCATTGATTGATGTACTTTTTAAAGGTCATCCAATCACGTTATCAGCTCTTTCCATGTCTACCAGGTCCTGCACAGCCACAGCCTGACTGCAGAGCGTGCGAAGGCATAAGCAATCAATCAGCAAGTCTTAATACTAACCTAGAATTTGGATAGCGAGGCGGGGAGAGAGCCAAGAGCGGAGGATAAAGTTTCTAAACCTCGAATGACTTGAGCGTACACGTGATTAAAAAACAGCGAGACATAACGTTCCTGACCTTGGGGGTCTTCCTACGTGAGGCCTGGGCGCTCTCCTCCTCCTCATGCTCCTTGGCTCCCTGGGTGATGTTGGTGTAGCTGACCAAGCGGCTGAGCAGCGAGGAAACCTTTGGCCGGATGTCCAGCTCTTCCTGGAGGGGAAGAAGGGGGGGGAAGAGGTTAAACAACCTAATTTGGTTTAAGAGTTAAGCTCTGGTAAGAAATGTCGGGAAGTAAGAAAAAGAACAGACCTCGAACAGAGCCAGATTCCTGTCATAGAAGTCATTCTTCTTGCCCGCAGCGTCGGCAGTGCTGAGAAATGGACTGTCTTCTTTATGATTCCCGTGTCCTATCAGAAACAATAAAAAACAAAGACAATTTGAGCTACAGGCCCAAACAGATATATTTTTTTTTTCCCGTCAAAAAACACAGACAAATGTTGTTTCGAAGGAAACGTCGGAGGCTTCCAGGTAACACAAACATTGTAACTGCAACATCAGGTTCATCAGGTTTCCACTGATATGACAGAGGCACGATTTCTGTGGAGATTTTACACAACCTCTCTTGAGAAGATGCTTATTTACTGGAACAGGCATTAAGTATAAAGTATCCAGCTGGGTTTGTGTTGATTGAAGAGCCTTCTTTCATGTAACAAGAAAAAAAAAATCTAGGGTGAAAGCAGAATTAAAAGAATTAAGAATTAAAGATGTTTTAATGTTTCCATTAGTTAGATTATTATGGTCAACTGTGGGTGTGAAATCATGTGGCTAAAAGAGTCACAAGCGCAGGCACACGTCACTGCGATTGTGTCGCATGTGGTAAAATAGTGTCACGGATGGCGTTAAAGGTGCAGTCTGTAGTTTTGGGGGAGAAAAGAAAAATCCTCATCCGATTGATTTGCATGATTCAATCAACTGAATAAACAAACGGTACCCAAAGGAGAACACACTTTAATACAGTTGTAATGTTGTGTTATATTTGCAGGACACCTCTAAGTGGCCACCTTTCTAGCTTCATACCTTATTTCCCTCTGAGAACAGCTTGTTTATTCAGTTATGGAAAGATATCTGTCAATTAAATATTCCAGATTTTGTATAGTGACCCATAACTACATAGCTCACCTTTAAGTCATGTAAGGTGTCAGTGGAGACTAACAGACATATGCAGCAATTTGCATCCAAAACAGAGTAAGATGATCTGTTTGAAACAAACTATTTGGAACAGTTTCTAGATTTGTAATAAGACCAAAACATTCCATGTGGTTTAATCAAAACATCTCATATAGTTTGAAACATGGTGCTACTGAGATAAAATCTCCATGAGGAATTATTAAAACAGCCCAGCACCACTGCCTGTACGGTAATTAATGAAAACAAAGTATACCCGTTTATACAGTTTTCTACTCTGGTTCCAGCTTTTCCTCGGAAATCCTTCTCAATATTCAGTCAGACTGGCTTTTAAATGTCACTTTTAATTACAACTCAAGCATCTTCATAATCCCAGTGTAGCAGTACACTTTTGAAACCCGGCTCCTGCACTGAAGCCGCAGCGAAAAAAGGCCAAAAGCGGCGCAGACAGACTGGCACAGCAAAGTCCAGGTGATAAACAAGCATGTAATTCGATTTTACTCTCATTAACTTCTGCTTTTGAAGAAAAAGAATCGAGCGGAGATTAGCTCGGTGCCCGGGGGCAATTACTGCACGCAAAGTAGCCCCCGCGAACCTTATCGCACACATTCACACTGGAAGACATGCACGTACCTCATTACCTAGAAAGTTACCTAACCTTGGGTTATTAGAGCATGCAAACTTTGACAGCAGCATTTTTCTGAAGCCAAATTAATCCTGCGACAAAAAAAAGTCTGCCAACTCCCCAAGTGGGCATGAAATAGAAAATATATTCCCAACTGCATAAAAATAGATGAGCTTTGCTTGCAGGTGAGTTGGTTGAGCTTCAGCGGTGGTCTTCACTCACCTGTGCTCTGTGTCCCACTGCTGCTAGTATCACTGTGGGCAAGCATAGTTATGCGCTGTGTGCAGACTGCAACACACGACTCTGTGCTCTCGCCTGGGGAATTGTCGATTTCTATCCGGGACGCCCGGTCACCCAGGGTGAATACTCATTCAGGGGCCTGATCTAACACATGGTGCACGGTGAGGGGGGTGAGAGGTGGGGAGTGGAGGGACGCAGTGGTAACTCACTGACTCTCTCTCTCTCACACACACACACACACCTACACACACACACATCACACATGTTTGCTCATGGGGATAAAAGAGCCTTGGGTTGAGGGTTTCAGTCTGGATAAATCTGGATGTACTGTCAATTGCAAATTGTCTTCCAGGCCATTATTCCAAGAACCCAACGATAAGAAAAACAATAACAATAACTTGTAAAATGTCAAGGAATGCAAAATTCTGAATAAACTAGATGCATCAAGGTCAAATTCCTTTCGGCGTGTCTTTCCAAACCCTTCACAGCTGGATTGCAGCGATGCCTGGGAGGAGATAAGAGTAAAAACAATGCCAACACTGTCCTCTAGTGTCATCTCGCCGTCATTGGCATGAGATTAAAAAAACAAAACACAGTATCTGTGGTAAAAGCTATAATGAAGGGAGAATACAGAGGCACAGCTCAACTTAAAGAGACATCCGACAGTTTGGGAGCCATGCAGATTGATGTTTCTCCATTAATAGCCATGAAATAAAGTACAGTCGGATGTTTCCTGTTTCTCAGCCCTGTTGCTGCTCGGAATACTCTGTTCCACATGACTGTCCTAACGCTGAAACCCAAAATAGCTCAGCCACAGACCGGCACAATAAAAGCCACTCGAACAATCGAGCTGAGGAGGCTGTGGGGGTCTCCTGTTAATAACCTGACATTAAATGTCTAATTAAAAAGATTAAAGATTAACCGGCTTGTTATGAAGGCACACGGGGAGTCATGCAGAGCGCGCAGAACGGCGCGGAGGCTTTACGGCGACGTGTACCGACATGTCGCCCGGGCCCCCAGCAGCAGAACAGCTCCCAGCCTCTGCCAGGAGATCAGAGACGGTCTGTGCTGGAGGACTGGGAGGGAGCGTCAAGGTAGAGAAGTTGAACATGACTTTTACTTTCTACTGACTCACTATCCAAAGACAAGAATTGTATCTTCTAACTCTTGCCAGGACTTTTTGTGTTGAGTATTCTCAGCATAAAGTATACAAATGTTGGTGTTGTGGCGCACTGGATATAAGACAATTATCTAAATTATCATACACCGTGTTGACAAGCCTTTTGAGCAGATTATAAGCACAATTTGAGCTATTGTATTTATAACTGCCATCATGGTCGGGAGGCAATAGATAAGCGAGCATACTTCTGTCCACCACCTTTCAATTGAAGCTCCGGTCTGACGAGAAAAGTCCAAAGCAAACATTTTGATCAACGGGCTGCCGATGTGTCAGGGCTGTCTGGGTATAATCTGCTGCGTGTTTACCACCTAGATCGATTCGTAGGAGACGATGCTACGTTGTCGAGTCTTTTCGGAGTGCAAAGAACGTGACAAAACAAGCGAGCTCTGAGCAAATCTACAAGACAAAATCAATGATCATTTTTATGATTGGTCCAACGAGCAACGTTCAGAAAAAAGGCAAACAGGTCGTTGGTTTACTTCATCTGGGACCGCTCCGTGTACTCGGATGTAATATTTGGATTATTCAGCGTATACGGTGATATTTCAAATGGGCAATTTCAATGTTCGAGAGAGAAAAAGGAACTTCAGAGTAACGTGTCTGCACTTCACAAAGCCGATTAGACACGGAAAACAATATCGCTGCCCATTAGCTTCTTAGGGTTTTGAAAAAGCCTCTTTGCTAAACTTCCCCTTTAATAAACCGTTAGGACTTAACACCAGAGAGGCAGAGAAGTCGCTCAGCTTAGCTCACTCTATTTCTTTGCAGTTAGTTGGCAGGAATGCTCTGCTGGTTGTGTATTTGGAGGTGGGGTGTGTGTGTGTGTGTGTGTGTGTGTGTATGTACAGTAAATGAGAGTATAATTGTGTGTGCATATCATTCACACCTTCTGCTTTTATACACTGCACGCCCTCTAAAAGCAGAGCTAGATGTGAGTCTGGGTTGGGCCAACATGATACAACTGTTGCATGACAGCAGATCAAATAGTTCAAGGGTAAACTTGTTCTGCATTGTCCACTGTATTCACAGCTCATTATACTTTCCTCCCGAGGCCGTAAAACGATTCTCCACCACTCAGAGCCGCGTTGACTCCTTATTACTCCTCCTTATGTCTGCATGAGCAGCCATTCCTTCAAGTGTGAAACTGACATGATTCATTCGGAGGTTTGCTTTGAAAACCTCGTATCTATTTGTCGCAAGCAGGAGCTGTGGGAGTCCAGCTTCAGACAAAAGCAAAGCCAGGTTGGGTCTTTTTATGCGTTAGCATTAGCATACGGTGCAGAGCTAACCCAGCTAACATTTTGTTAGTCCCAGTGTGGTGCATCACTGCGGAGGCATGATAACATTAGGCATGGCATTTGTCGTAATAGGAAAATAATATATCACTGGGGCGTGACGGGTGCACCTACACTCCCACTTCGGTGCAAGCTGAGGGCAAGCCAATCAAAATATTAACCGTATTTACAGTAAATGAATGCCAATATGGTCATGCAAACAGATGTCTCAAACTCAAAGTGAAAGCTAAATAATGAACTGCCCAGGGAGACACACGCTTTCTAAACTGTGCCGATCCTAGTATCCTTCCAGCAGTGGCAGATTCAGGATGTTTGAGGGGCAGGTGACATATTAATAGTGAAGAGAGGGCACTTTACCACATTTTGCCCAGTGGAGGAGCACCCTAGAGGTCACTTCATCATGTTTTATCTTCTTTTATCCGAACATGGAGCCACCAAGGAGGGGGCGACTGTGTTCCCTGCACCACCCCTGAGTCCACCAGTGCTCTGATTGACAGTTCCCCCTTTTCCCACAATGCATTGTAACATCAAATAAGCATATTTCCTCACTGACTGAAGCAACATTCATACCCTTTTGTAGTGCACATCTAAATCTGGACAATATCACTCACAAATGTAGTTATTTTACATGTGTTGAGAGATTGGCACAGTTAAAAGTATACCTATGTAGTATAGAGTCAAGTTGGTCATGCAAAATCAACATGGTACAAGTAAAAACACATGTTTTGCTTCTTAAAAACGGCTTTAAGCTTTTTATAGAGTTGTTTGGTATGGTAAGCAATGTAACTCTGCTGAAGCGACAGGCCAATGTTAGCTGTAATAGCTGTGTTTCATGCAGAGCTGCATCCGAACAGAGCAGAGGAATGCTAACCTGCTGAGTCGTACAGCAAAACATATTAGCTTTGATGTGTGCTAATGATGAGGGGGAAAGGACGGCAGTTCAGCCTGATTACCTCGGGGGGTGAAGGTGGGCGGGAAAAGGTGCATCGTACAGAGCAGCCGACTTCCGAAAAGACACAAATTAATTAAGCGCATTTTGTCAATGGGTGTAGGACTAATGACTGAACAGAGTGTGTGGTTTGTACACGAGAACCGTCCGTCACTCTGCCCGTATCATTACTTCACGCACTTAATGGAGTTTATGTCGCACATCTGCTTCACACACAACTCAACCACATCGACGTTTAGCTTTGCTCCGCGTGCAGATGAACAGCCGCCGCCTCGTTTATCTACACATAATCTACTGAATGTTCGTGTCATGAACAGCACACTACCACGGATGCAAACAGCAAGATGGTGAATGTTTTCCCCTCAGTGACTTCATACGTGACCCATCAATTAGGTTAAAGTGTCAGTCATACCCTGTCGTGTCCACAGCGGGTTGGAAAGTAATGAGTTTACCCCCCGTACATTGACGTATTGCAACGTGACTGACAGCACAGTTCTGTTATGGGGGTCCAACGGTTCCACTGCAGCTGATGAAAACATCGTTACAATATGAAAGTTGCAAAGAAAGGTACATTCCAGATATCACATTGTATATTATACTCATTAGTGTTATAAATAAACTTCAAGAGGGACAGAATATTCAACATTCTCTGTACAGGCTTTTGAATCTTTCATGTTTACTTCTCATATAATGATTCACTGATCAATCAATCGTGCTTCTTGATCTGATAGTGCCGCAGCAGGGGTCATTTCAGTTCACACCTCCAATAAAAACTGAAGTAGAGATCACCCATACATGGCCACGAAACTATTCAGGATCTACATGGATGGTACTGTGTATGTTTCACGCTGATCTCTGTTTCATGTCAAACGTGAAGCTGTGAAGAAGACCGCGGTACACCCGGGACTCACTGAACGCGTTGAATTGCTAAGAGGTCCTCAGGGAGAGCTGGAGAACACACTGGAAAAACAACATCTGGCTGCTCCTGCTCGCCCTGTTGCCACTTTGATGCGAATGAGCAGATAGAACAAAGGTGGCAGATGATTGGATGGCAAAACGGTTACATCACGGGAAATAATATGTCGACGAATAATCTAATTAAGGCGCTGATCCTCTGCATCATCCACGATGATCTCTGAAGATGAATAAACTCGAGGGGCGTGTGAAGTCGTGTCTGTGTGTCTGTGGCCGTGTGAATTTGTTCCGACTCTGTCATCAGCTCCACATTTCTGCTCCGCCACAGTGTGTTTCATCTCTCATGGGTTATCTGAGCAGCGTGAAAGGAACGGTCAACCCTGTTCTCCGGAATTAGAGAGGGAACGCACGGCAGCGTTCTCCGAATCATCCACTCATTATGTCATTTCTCAGAGGTTAAATTAAGCAGAACACACACTTGCACTACATGTTTATATTATTAACCCAGATACAGATGCATGTTCTCTTCTTTCCAATAACAACTAGATTAGTGCCAGTCCAGTTTAATCCAATCAAGAATAATCCAATATTAAATTGAATAGCCCCGTGTCACCAACCATAACTGTCTAACCATAATTTAAGCTAATAACAGCAAAAATAAATACATATAAAATAAATACACCTGATGGTTATCTCACACTTTAAAGAAAACTTTAATATATTCCTGGCTCCGTCTCATTTATCCGGATCCACACACACAAAAAAAATGGTGTCTTTTCTTGGCCAGGATCCGTCCTCCATCCAAGTGTTGTGGAAATCCGTTCAGTACTTTCTGTGTAATCCTGCCGACAAACTCACCAACCCACCAACAAAGACAACAACCCAGCATGACAAACAAATAAAAGAAAATAATAGAGCTTGCACCAATCAAAATATCTACCATGGATCAGAATGTAATGTGTAAGCTGTTGCCTGTAGAGCACAGTCCTGCTGTTTCCTGAAAGATGCTCCTGAAAGAAATGTGAACTAGCTTTATTGAGTTAATGGGATATTATTTGTTGCCGAAGAGAGAAAAAAGTGCCTCTTGCTCACCGTTCCTCCTTGATCTACCAGCGTATCAGTCATTTTTACTCTTATTACTTTTATTAAAACTAATAATAATGCATACACACAGACAGAAGGTGAACAAGAGAATAACATAAGGTTTCCAGTTGCCACCTGTTTCAAGAAATGTCCCTGTCTTTCAATTGTTTGGACTTCATCACAACTGGAGACAGCTTATTAATTAAGAATATGTATAGATATTTTAAAGGTGCAATATGTAAGAATTGGGCACCTGTTGAATTCATACTCAAAGCAAATAGGGGACAGCATATCGCTTGAGTAACTGCTATTGTTGTGGCTCACTAGCTGCCGTTAGCTAGTCAGCTCAGTTAACCGTGTAGCTAGAGGTGCAGACTGGGAACTCAGGAAGTGTTGGTGTTTACATCACGAGCACAGGAGCTTTGGACCAGGATGGACCGGGTTTATCTGGTTAACATGTAGTCTTAATGTCATGACTCTTATTTTTTCACATTCCGCTGAAAATGTACAAATACAGATTGTTCCCTTTAAGAGATTAAATGTTTTCTCATCTTAGTTCTGACTTTTACAAACTAAAAATGAGGGGGACAAAGTTTTAACCAGCTATCGGTGACACAAGAAAAACTCAATGTCTAGACTAGATGTGTTCCAACAAACACATATGCTCTCCTTTATCACGTTTTAAAACAGAAGCAAGAAACTGAGAACTCTTTCCTCCCTGAAACGTGAGGGCTACTTCAGGGTGGTTGCTCCTGCTCAGGAGTACAGCAGCGTTACAATGACCGCAGTGTTGGTCCAGTCCTGTGCTGAACAGAGCTGAGTTCATGGGGTTGGAAACAGACTCGGCACTGTGTCACTTCCTCAGTGCCGCAGACGTCACACTGTAGCTGACACATGTTCCATACCCGAGCAGACCCACCACTCCCACGATGAAATCATTCGGCACAGGCCACCGCTCTGGCACCGTTAAACCACACTGAATGCTATCCCACCCAACTTTGCGCTGCAGCAAAACTGCTTTCTGGTCTCTCGGATTGATGCTTATAACGAGTCGGCTGAAATAACTCTTATCCATACTTCAAAGATGCTAACACAGTCAACTCCACTGACTTGAGCAGCTGTTGCGGTTTAGTTCCCACATGTGTTTAAAACGTAATGGTGACATACTGTGTGCCCGTTGACCCTCTCACCGTTCATCATAGTCTCACTTCCTGTTTTTCTCCTCCTCCTCCTCCTCCTCCTCCTCCTCCTCCTCTCCCTCACCATGTTCACCTCAGCATGCAGCCATCCCCACGAAAATTGGACGGTTGTTGTTGTTTCCCCCGGCTCGGGGGTGAGTTAGTGAGAACTGTGACAGCAGGAAGACGAGGGCGACAGCCACAAGCAAATATGAAACGCACCCATAAAACATCGAGGGTTACATCGGGACATCTGCTTTTTTTTCCTGTCCCTCTGTCATTATAACCTCTTGTAGGGGGGCGTGGCACAAAGTTAGACGACACTCAAGCCAGTCCTTTTTTTACACTTCAGATTTCCTGTTACAGTATCACAAGCGTATTAACTTCTGCTATTTGGCTCTGGAGGGTGACTTCCACGCATTCCAGAAATATGCAAGCAAACAGCTATGTCAACATGCTGACATTCCAACTTGTGACGCTTCGAATGTCAGTCCTTGTGCTCTGTGGCCCACCGAAGCACGGCTCATCTCATCTGCATGGCTGTGTTGATACATATGCACTCAGGCTTATTAACACAGTGACAAGTTCAAGGGGTCCTCACCCTTGCACTCTGATCTGACCTTATTCGGTTGCATGCAAAGTACACAGTCAGCCCCCGCTAGACAGCACAGTAATATAGATGGACTGCCAGTCAGTGTGTGTGGTTTTGGTGCCCAGCCTGAGCCCTCTGGGCACTCGGTAAAGCGTGGGTGCTTCATGTTGAAGGCCACACCCATGTGCGCCTTTTTATTAAAAAACTCTTGCTCCCCCCAGTTGGTTTACTCCCTCGGCCAACACAAATCAGAGCTTCTCTCACGTAATCCCGCGAGTGCCTCTCCTTGTCCTCCTTTTCTCTCCTGTTTTCTCCCCCCCCCACCCCTCCACCTCTTTACATGCTGATACAGTGGAGAAACAAGTGAGTGACAGCGAGAGACAAGCCGAGGCAGAGGAGCGAGGAGGGAGAAATCTGCTCCTGTGTTGTTGAGCAGCCAATCTCTGTGAAAGGAAATCCTCCCCTGTCACAAAGAGAGCTCCATCTTTTGTGCAAGGAAGCACTCGGGGCCTTTTCTTGTCGCGGCTGTACCGGCCCCCCTCGCGAAAATCCCACCCCCGTTGTGCCTTTCCCCCACGGTTCTCACCCCCTTTCATTGTTTTCCCTTTGTTACTCATCTGTCCCTGAGTTTATGTTAAAAAAAAAAGGCAAGAAACACTCCAGAATGATAGCAGAACTGTTTCCACAACTTTACTGAAAGTGAGCTGTCACACACAGACCTGCCTCCTATAGGAAAACTGCTTTCTGGCACGGGAGAATTGCCATGGTAACCATACAACCAGCTGTTCAGAGGGCTCTCGGGACAAAGCAGCGCTTTACCACGCTGCGCTCGCTCCAACTCATCAAGTATCACTTTTTAGGACACACCTTACGACTTCAAGTTTACTTTCCAAGCTGAGAGATTAAAAAAAGCTTATTAGAAGTTGTGAGTCTTACCATCAGAGCTGACAGTATCTTGATGATCAGGGTCCTGTCCAGTGTCCCTGTAATCCACCCAGTTAATCCCCTCTAGGCTGTCGTAGCTGGACTGAGCTTGATCCTTCACCGGTACCACTGTGAAGTGAGGCATGTTTTCATCACTCTCCTCTGCGTCTCCAGCTCAGACTTAACATAGCAGGCTAGCTGTTAGCCGGCCTCAGTTCAACTCCCACTAATGGCAACTACATTCCACTACACTGCGCTCACTTCCTCTGGAGGGTATTATCATACTCCCCGCCCATAGGCCAGCCCCTCGCTGGGCTCTCTGTGTGAAGAGAAAAGGGCATGGAGGTCCCAGGGATGCGTTTTGGGAAGACGCTCGCCCTCCCCAAGGGGGTAGGGGTGACGTGGGGCTCCAGCTCCAGCTGAAGAGTTTAGCTTTGTCATCTCTGAGTCATGCGGAGTGAGAGGGTGAGAGGGAGTGGGGTGACCCCCTTTTCTGCTGTCTGTGTCATAATGACAGCAGACAGAGTGAACCTTGTCTATCCAAAGTTCAGACAGACGGTCTTCTGTGCATGCAGGCCTTTCCCAAAACACACACACACACACACAGCGACGTGGCAGTCTGGAAAATAATCAAACTACATTGGTGACGGGGAAGCACAGAGTGGAGGAGGGAGGGAGGGAGGGGAAGAGGCAGCTTGTCAAAAACAGAAGGAAAAGTTAAATGGACCCAGCCCCCATTCAAACAGCTCAACGTGTCTTTATAACCTTTGACCCAGCGGTCAGTCAGAATCTGAACGGTAGCTTTGTCTGCAAATTTGTCTGAATCATTCATTAAATGGCATTAAATTCATGTTTGGAGTAATATCTCATAAGCTGAGATGGTAAAGGAGCTACAGAGGCCGTAAAGAAAGCCTGAGCAGTAACATCCCCAACAGAAGCTGTAGCTTACCCTCCTTTTTCCCCCCAAGAATAGTAGCCGCTCTCGACCATAATAGCAGCACATCAAAGACTGTGTAGTAAGGCTGTTATTAGAGGTCCTGTTTAGGGCAGGTTTAGATCTCGCTCCAGCTCTGTTTGGATTGCGGAGGCTTTGTTTTAAACTGTTTGTGGGTCTCGGGCGATTTTTCACTCTGCTCTAGAAACATTCGAAGAAATACACAATGGAAAATAATCCACGAAAGAGCCGCAGCGTAAATCGCTAACTTGGCTGAAGTGCAAGGAGGGATAAACCACACGCATGTATAAAAATATACTTTCGGTCACATGAGGCAACCCTGTTTAAGAATGGAAAATGACGAACTCAGGTCTGGATATTCCAGTAATCAAGCCCAGTGAGAAACATTTGTGTATAAATGACTTCATACGCGGGCTACGATTACGTTAAGTTTAATTATTGAATAATCTGCAGATTTTTTCCACAGTTAATAAATGAATAGTTGAGCCAAAAGTGACGTCTTCAAATCGCCTCTTTTGCAAATCCTTAAATTCAAGAAGCTGGAACCAGCAAATGATTGATATTTAGGGTCGAAAAATGACCCAAACTACTAAACAATCATTAAAACAGTGCGCAGGTTTTTTTTTTTTTTTTAAATAACCAAGTAACTGACTAATCATTGCAGCTCTCTGCTCCAGTCAAGGTTTATTTTGTTTTGTAGCACATACGGCCTACAAACATGGAAAATACTTACAA
Source organism: Lagodon rhomboides (assembly GCA_039737535.1). Classification (NCBI taxonomy): domain Eukaryota; kingdom Metazoa; phylum Chordata; class Actinopteri; order Spariformes; family Sparidae; genus Lagodon; species Lagodon rhomboides. The sequence goes on from CM077784.1 coordinate 32,281,078, forward strand.
TACTATCATAATAAGATCAATTTGTAATACAGCCTTGATAATCTATTCGAGCATGTTAGCTCCGATGAGATGATTGTTTATGTTTAGTGTAAAATTATCTATTATTTAAGTTCAATGTGCAGAGGACATCGGCACGTCGGAAACTGTTTAACATGAGAAATCTTGGTGCGGACGCGTGTGCTGTTATGCTGTGCATTACAACAACGCCACAGGAAACTGTATCTAAATACCCTTTTGAAATTCTGAAACATTAAAAACTTGAGAAGACCTTGAAAGTTGAAAGATGATATATTCCCATTAATGTTTCAGAATGGCCTCTGGAGCGTCTCTAAATCTGTCTGCATGATGTTGATTCGTAAATCTATAAAAAGTCCATTATGGACAAGTTTCTCCTAAGGTAGTGGAACTTCTTAGAAGACAGAGCTATTGCTTCAAGTGTTCAACCCCCCCTTTTGTGAATTTGTAAAGAAAATCAAGATTCCTCAATAATTAGTACCTTTTACACTTTTACAGCCCCACAATAAACAACACGTTGTCGTCTCTCTCCAAACAGTCCGAGTCTTTGATGTAGTCGAAGTAGGCCTAACGTCTTTTCCTGACTGACTTGCTGGCCTGGCAGAGTATCACACATGGGATGCCATCAACCATATAAGGTCATTTCCTCGACTGACTAACCCATGCAAGCGCTGTGTACAAGCGAGGGTCAGTGAGCAGGAGGCAGGCAGGCAGGCAGGCAGGCAGGCAGGCAGGGAGGCCGGCCCTGACGCACTCTTTCTTTTCTTCCACCACAATTACTCAGTCTTGTGGAAAGACATGTAAGCAGGAGGGAGGGGTGGGGCAGGTACCGGGAAACATGAGGCCAGGAGAGGATCAGCATGTTTACAGAAGGGAACAGGCATTTGAGGATCTGGCGGTGAAGGCACCGAGGCGAGAGGCTGCCATGTTTGCGAGCTTCTCACATTTGTCCGCAACTGTCCCCGGAGCACTTCTGAACCTAACAGGTGTGGTCAGAGGTTCAAAATGAGGTCAGGTCATAGACTTAAAAAACAATTAATGGATCAATCAATGCACTGGCTGCAGAAATTAAGCCGTACGTCTCAGCCAGTAACTGAAAAAAGCTTAACAACAAATAAGGTAAGGGCAACATTAACATGACTCAATGTTGTGTTTTCACTTGGTTCCAACAGGTTTCCCCTCGTCTGAACTGTGATTATGCCAAACCTCCACTAGATGGCAGCCTTACACCTCAGGCATTCTGCAAATACATTTTTTTTTGTCTTTTCAGCCTCTAGATATATTTTAAATGATCTCCTCTAGGTGTCAGACTATTAATACCTAATAAATAAAGTAGCACTGTGAATGGTCTGATATAACCTTCCAATATTTAATTTGGCAAACACATATAATGATAATAATAACAATCAATCTCAGGGCAGATAACAAAAATCACCCCAACACACGTTTTCTCTTGAAGGCACTTTATGAATCACAGAATCTGAAGAGTCAAACTACAAAAACATACTGGTGTGTTTCTTAACTGGTTTGAATACAGTGCTGCTTCTGTGATGTTAAGTAATCACCATTTCTCAAATGTCATTGAAACCATCTTTTCCCACACACCGTCAAAATCTTTTCCGCCATCTAAGAATTTCGTGAGATAAAGAACAAACTTTGAAGGCCATTGTCTGAAAGAGGGTATTTCTTTGCATTTTGAATGAATGCGTCTTAGCTGCATGGCTAAATCTAATTGGCTGTGAAAGCTGAGCACCCCTTGTCTTTCTGCTAGTGACATTGATTAGGATTTTTCTAATACTGTGCCCGAGGGGACTTAAGTCGATCCAATTACCTTTGGCTGCGATCGTTAGCTTGACGTGGCCCCGGGGTGCCTTTCACTTTGTCTCTAGCACTGAATATCTGCCTCTGTGGACAATGAATGCCACGCAGCCTGACTTCTCTGGTGACTGAAAGGTTGCCCATAGTATATATTGTCTCCACGGCTGCTTTCCCCGTCCAGTGCATCTAGACTGGGAGCAACCTTTGGTGGCTTCAGTCTGTGTCGCTCTATGGGTCTTATTCCTGTTACTACAGGTGATAACTCTCACATCAGTCTCCTTATCACAAGAGATGTTTGGTTTGCCAGGGCCTCTCAAATTATATTTTAACCAGCTGCCTTTGTAACTTAATAAAGCATCACACAACCCTTTTTAATATTGAGTTGCAGTTTGTTTCTGTTCAACACTGTAGTGTTTCTCTTCCAGGCATAATCCCTTAATCTGTTCTTCACCTGCACAAGCACAATGATAATATAAATACAGTATAAGTTTCCTCAAGAACGGCTTAATTTCATGTAGCTCCTTTGGTTTCAGGGTCGCCTTCTGTCGTGCATGTTGGCCCACTGTCACACTGTTGTTGCCTTTAAAGACACCTGAGTAGAGCCATTGTTAATATAATCAGTCAGACCTGTGATTCACCTACCATGGCAACTCAAAATTTCTACCGTGAAAAAGACCCACTGTTGACAAAATGTAATGTATACTGTTTGCAGGATGGTATTTTGATTTCTCTTAATTCCAATAACAATCATCTTTGGTGGCGCAGAGCCCACCGTAGCCAGGCTTTGAAGCCAACTTTCATAGTGGCCAATCTGTGTTATTACATTATCACATGATGCAATGGGGCCAAGAAAGACTTTTACCGATAAGCTTGCACTGTGAAAGAGCGTAATTTCTTTGAGCATCGCAACCCCTGCGGAACGACCCGTTTGACTATCATAATTTGAGGCATTCGGTCCAATAAAATTTGGAAAGTCTAGAAGAGCTGGAAGATTAAATCATGTTATCTTTATTCAGGTTAGCTGGGCGCTAAACTGGAAGTTAGCCGTCACAATCCATGCATCCAGGGGATGCAACATATATTAGCGCTGATAATGCCACATTGTGAACAACAAATACGTATAAATAATTATAAAAAAAGGAAACTCACTATCAAGACAAAAAAAAATAGCTGGTCACCGTTTCTGACCATTACCTCACTGTGTGCATATATCAATCATCGACAGGGATTGAGGGATGGGATGGCTACGGATGAAGGATATATAGTTTGCTAAACTGTAGAGTTGAGACTGATTCGATATCGGTATCGGTCCCCTGATCCTGACTTAATTCCCTCACAGAATATTGGACTGATGTCACCAATCCATGTACCGATCCAGATCCCACAGTCTGATGTTTTTATATCCCACTGGTGCTAACAACAGTTGCGCTGGTAGCCGAGGATGTTGACACTATGCACGGCTCAACATCAAGCAAGTCAGCACTATGTTCGAACAATTGGACAGATAGCTACAGATATCAGATATATCCATGTGGGTCAAATTTACACACATACAGGGTTAACTGTGTTTCACTGTCATTCCCAGTTTCTTTCTGAGAACCGTCCCTGCTCTCCTCTGCTGCCTGTCTGTGTGTTTCGTGGCAGGAGTCCAGACAGACATGGAGCGGGGGAGGGACGCTGACGTTACTCCAGTTGGCGACAAGGTGGGCTGTTACGTAGCTCTGTTGCACTTGTTTGTCTTTTGGGGAAGGTTAAACATGTTACATAAAGTGGGATATATCAGCTGGTGGTTTGTTTTTAACAAAAAGCCTCTGCTCAGTAACCTGCAACACTTTATTCTGAGGGTTTGTTTGAGCAAGAGAGATCAGGTGCATTTTTTGAAAAGAGGAAAGAGTTGTTTTATGTTCGGTTGTAGTAGTTAGAAAGACAGAAAATCTGAATCGGCAGGCCAGACTTAAAAAAAAAGGATATTGGAACTGGCCAAGAAAATTGCAATCAGTTCATCTCTATCATTATAGACATTTAAATTGGCAATATTTGTTTTTCAGCTCCATGCAATCCTCTATTGGCATCTTGTCAGCTTCTTGTTATCAGAAGGTCGCTGGTTCGATTCCATTGGTCTGCACGTTGAAGTGTCCTTGGGCAAAATACCAAACCCCAAACTGCTCCTGATGTGCTGGTCTGCACCCTGCATGGCCGCCACCACCATCAGTGTATTACTTTCTGTAAGTCGCTTTGGACAAAAGCGTCTCCTAAATGTATTGTTTTGTTTTTACATAGCCCATCCTTGCACATACTGTCGTCCTACAATTACACGTTGGGCCTCTGACATTCAAAACCGTTTCATGCCACGTGTTCTCCGGTTGTAGCAAAAGAAAATCATCAATCAAGGAAATGCATTTAAACAAGTTAAATGTTTCTTCAAAAGCTGCAAGAACTTCCTTTCTTCTTTTGTGTATCGCAGAAAAACTATAAACTGTTTCATGCCACAAGGACACACACACACACACGCACACACACACACCATCCTCTCAGGAAATCTACTGCTGATGGACATGATAACATTAGGACCATACTCCTCCTGTGACAGATTGCAGACTAGGAACCAGCTCAAACTGGATTACAAATAAGAGAGTCAAAGAGAAGGTAAAAACAGAGAAAATGAGAATGCAGACGAGAGGAAGAAAACACTGAACCGTTACCAGACATCTGAGGAGGTTTAGAGACATTAACCAGGGTTCTCTCCTCACTCACCACCGGACGGGTTTGTGTTTCCCCTATCTGCTCTGCTTTTGTCTTTGTAGATAGTCGGTGCACTTCATCTAATCTCTGTACTTTTTTCAGCATTGCGTAATGTCGAACAACAACAACACTGGACAGCAATCTGTAAACATGAAGCTTTTCCAGTTAGGTTCCACATTTTCCCTTGAAATCCTAGCAAACAAATTGGCCTTGATCTCTGTCTTGGTTTGCCTGCAAAGTGAATTACGATGTTGATCAGCTGTCCGAATTCAGTGAAAATGTTGAAGCCGACCGTTATCAATAAAATGTGAAGCGAACTTTTGAAAGTTCATCAAAGAGATCTAAATGCGAATCTGGCGTATTTCCAACTTAGCGAATGAACTGGGCTGGTTAAAGCGTAATTTCATCAGAGGGTGAGGCGGTGTAGGCCACGGGGCTACGTCACGCGTGGATGTGGAAGTAAACAGAGGCTAGAGGTAAACAAGCCAGGAGACAAAATGGAGAGAGGTCTTCAGGAATTACTTTCGATGGGGCAAGTCGTAATTGATCTCGCATGTCAGCTAGCACCGGCCATGCAGACGGCGGAAAGAAACAGCTGATCAGTCATGTGAGCTGAATGTTCGCTACCTCAGAATTAATTCGGCAAATCTCTCTCCATCAACCATTTTGCGCATTAACTCTGATTCACAAATACGACAAAAAACACCTCAAGTGAGCGTACAAAAAATTCTAGAAAAGTGGAAATACTTGGGAGTCCCGGGTCTTTAATGAAGTATATATTTTCATTAAGCAGCACAGTGGTGCATGGGTTAGCAAGAAGGTCCTGGGTTTGATTCCTGGTTGGGGCATGGGTATCCTCCATGCCCCAAACCAGGGTTTCACTACATTGTACATTTTATAATTGTATAAATGTGTAAATGTGATAAATAAACATTCATCTTCTCATATAAAAATGAAAGTCAAATGTGTCATTTCAGAGTAACGTCATTGTGCTTACTGCTTTTGCAATAGACACAAACAAAAAAAGACTTTTTTGGGGTGAAGTGCGAGAATGTTCCATTTGAGTTCAGTTTCATCTCAGTACCTGCTTGTATCTGCACTCTCTGTCCTCCTGCCTCAGTTGTCTCCCGACAAGCTGTAGGATGGAAATGCCACAGCTGTGGCGAATTGGGCTAATTAGCTGACCAATCTGCACAGTAGGGAGTCCTATGAATGACCCTCTGTGGTATTATAATCCTGGGCAACATTAAGATCCAATCATGGGGCACTATTGTGCTTGTGAGTCTGTGAATTTGGAGGATATTACAGTGCAGTTACAGTGTTTCAGCCCTGTAGAGCTGCTCTAGAATGCAAGTTTTGCAAATGTAAGTTGGTTTGCTCTTCCATGTTTTGGGGCTGAAAGCTGAAATGTTCCCACACTGGAAGAAAAGTTACATTGCTTCAATTGTTGACGTCTTAGAAAAACAGACGGATCATTCCGCATGTGCGTGCAGAATCCCCTTGTTAAGGTCCTTTTTTGGCAGTATTATGTTCAGACCGTCACAGTCTTCACTGCCGATAGCCAGCAGCAGCAGCACAGCGGTTGCTTCACAACACTCAACATGCTCTGACACAAAAACACACCCGGCTCTGTGCTCTTTAAGGACAACCAAGTGAGAGGAGGCGTCGAGCCCCCGCTGGTCCCGAATCAGTCCAAAGTGTGTGTGTTTAGTGGGTTATTGAACCAATTCATTTGTCAACCATCCTGTTTCTGACCTGTTTTTATCTGTAAAAAGGTAAAATAAGACAAGGTCACTTCTACGGTTGGAATGCAATACATGTGGGAAGTTCATTAGCTGCAAGTCAGGTTGCACTTCTTAAATGTTCGTGCTAGTTTACTACTCTGAATTGCTTGGCAGACCGAATCTGTCCCTGACCACTCCAAGCTTCTGCTGAGGTCTTCAACATCTGAGACAGACCCATAGAAAAACTAAACAAACCTGATGTGCATAAATTCAGAATGATGACCAAACAACAAGCACCCACACAAAAAAATATGATAATCAAACAAAAATCGTTTTTGTTTATATTAGGGTTGGCCGATTGGATGAAGATGTCGTATATCGGCGATAGGCTCAATCGATATTTTGGTGTATTTTTGACATTTTATTTAGCTAAGTTACTGGTGCGCCTCCTTGAAAATGTCATTCAATAAATGATAAACCTGCAGTACTGGTGCACACCTTGGCGAATATATTGGCAATCGTCGATTGATGGGCTGATAGTGGTTGGTTGGAAAACTTTAACATAATGGCCCAACCCTAATTCATATGCTTCAAAGACCAGTCATATTTTCATGCCCTGTATCAACAGAAAAACCCTTTGTAGCTGAATGGATGACAGACAGGCATCATTTTTCAGTCAATCAATATTCCAATTTAATACATGACAACAGATCAAAGATACCGATACAGTCGCTTTTCTTTTCCTTACTTTCAGTTTGGAATATTTGTCTTGAAAGGTGTTGTTTTCTTCAGTTTAGCACCATGTTAACACCTTCACCTTCCTTACAGAGCTCTGCAGGGACAAAGACAGAGAAAGAAATCAGTTCTGTCTGATATCATACATCTTGTTTTTAGTCTTTAATCAGACAGGTTTTAAGTGAAGCACCTGTCGTGGGGTCAAAGCTGAAGTTAGGTTCTCCTGAGAATCCGAGGCAGCTTGCCTGCTGCTTAAACTTTTCCAGGTCGGAGTCGTTCAGGGTCCGCTCTTTGGCTGGGAAAAAAGAAGAAGATGTGTCTTGCATTGTATGTACTGTGTTGAATATAAAATGTGTTATTTTCTCTCTGTGACTTGTTCGTTCCTACCCATCAAATAAAGAACATGACTGTGGACCACCTCGTCCACCTTAACACTGCTTTCATAGTTCATGAAGCGAAAGTACTGGTCGAGGTGTCTGGCGGTGGAGTTGCCGCTGAGGACCACACAGCCATCACAGCCTGGCAGCACATGGTACGTCGTGGAGACGTTGCCGACTGAGGACAAAACAAAGTCAGAAAATGTAAAAAAAAAAAACTATTCCATTCACATTCTAAACAGATACCGTGTATTTAGGCCTGAGACTGAAAACCTAAGAAGATGTGCGATATATGTTCTGACATAGCCTACTTCCTGGAAGCTAACATTACCTGTCGCACGTGGGATTGTGTTACTGTCTGTTTGAGTCATGACTGTACAGGTTGAAAAAGAGTCTTCCTACTGTACACGTGTCTGGTCCTGTGACTTTACATTTTGGCATTGAAAATAAAGATATGGATTTAGGAACCATGTTCAACAGCTTAGTTTAACCTTTGCGAATACGCAAAACACAAAACACAAATTTGCAATATGTGAAAAACAGCTATCATTGTTTAATTTGTCTATACATAGACACCGAATATTTACTTTAAAAATGTTAGTCATAGTGTAATGGGTATGTTTTTAAATGTTTTATCAATGTGTCTACTCTTCATATCTTCGAGTATCATGTCAGATCAGGTAACTTACCGTTCATTGCAGCAACGTCACCGTCCACTGTATATTTGACAGTCATGCCATAGCAGCTTCCATTTCTGAGAAAAGACAGAGCAGGAGTTGAGTTCATCTTCGTATGAAGGACTACTAGTCCGTGTTGGCTTAAAAAAGTGAAGATTCCTTCCACTGATAAAGACTACTAAACTACTAAGAATACTGTTTTTAATTTCTGAGAACAGTGGAACCTGAAGCTCTTATTGTTTTGGTTAAACTACCTTTAAGCCAACAGAGACAATAGACAGTTGACTTGTATTGTGGAGATATGTGAAATCAGCAAACTTGTTGTCATTTTCAGCTGTGACTGTCACATTTTAAGATATAAGTAAAACACAGTGGTACAACCTATGTACAACATTTAAGGTACAATTCATAAGAAAGTTGATTCTCATTCCCAACTCCGACCGACCCAACCTACGATCCCAAAGTTTGTCTGACGAGTCGGGATTGAGACAACTTTCTCACAGACTGGACCTTAAATTAACCACATTGGTTTGATGGGTCACAGGTTGTAAAACAGAACCTGTTTAGGACTGGAACATCCGCCGTGTGGGAGTCGGTGTTACAAAGATGGAGAATGCCAACTGACTAACGGCATAGAAGCGACAAACGATCTGAACGTCAGTGGTTCCTGTCCTTCTCCGTATTTGGTTTGGGAAGTTTGACTCATATTTCATCCTTAATTTTCTTCCTAACCGTATGATGACAGAAGCTATCATGTTGTGGATTTGTGCGGTGGATGTTGCACTGTTATCTCACAGCTTGTGCTCCTGATGTAAGACGACTGTTTTGTCTTCGGACGGTGATGCCGTGACGTTCATCCAGTAGCTTTCACTTGCTTTCAGGAGTTCATTATATATGGCAGAATCGGTGTAACCCATGATGAGGTGTGTCTTGTCATAGAGCTGCAAAGAGACACGAAAGCAGTTAGTGACAAACATTAATAGAAGAAAGGCTGAGTAACTCTGAAAAAGAATCGTACTCTCGTTCAATTAGTCTTTAATCAGATAGTTCATCTTTTGTATCATATCTTTGCTAATTGTTTAATGATTTTAATAAAGGTTGAGCGACACGGAAGCAAATGAAGTGACCTTCTTGGGGGAGAAAGAGTCCATCACTGATTATAAAAAGGACCCGTCTTCAGCAGTATGGAGATATTTTGGCTTCTTACAGTCACAAATCCGACTGCATATTTAATTGCGTACATCCTATTAGCAATCCAGAGCAAAAGTCAGATTTTAAGTTTTTAAAGCCTCGGATTGGACATTTATTGTGGTAATTTGTGATGTGGAATGATGTGAACGTTTTTATTGCAGTGACATTTTAGGCCAAATTACCCAGTCCTATGACTAAACATCTGGAAGGCCCAAGTTTCAGCACTTCCTGATATAAACAAAGATCGTATAGCAAGTGGTTGCCTTGATAGGAAACTTACTTAAATGCAATGCTAATGCTAACACATGAAATGCACGAAAAGAGTTTCCCCCAAAATCTGAGCACTGCTCGAATGCCTTAATGCTAATGCTAACCTGGAGGAGGAGGCAGGAATCAGAGAAGGGCTTACCACGGAGGGGTCCTCCAGAGACAAAGGCGTGACCAAGGGTTTGCATTCTTCAGGTGTCAGAGCCGAGACGCTCAGAAACAGCCCCGCAAACAAGAAGCAACTGCTGAACTGAAGATTCATGATGCTGCGATTGGTCGGAATATAGCTGAACACAAACACAGAGTGAAAGCTGCTCGACTGAGCCTCACCGAGCCGGTCAGCCTTTATAGAAGTAACTGTGACAGTCACAACCCTCTAGATTTACATTCTCGGTCCAGAGTTGGGAAAGCAATAGTTTGCCGTAAGCTTATCTTTCTTTGGTCAAAGGGGATTTTAAGGTCTTCTGTGTAGGAGTTGCAGGAGTTCATAAGATAAGATAAACCATTATTGATCCCTGATGGTTAAATAATGTTGTTGTAGACCAATGGTACAGATAAGGACAGATGAGCATAGAGAGTAAAGACACAAGATAATAAAGTTATATAAGAACAAAACAGAAGGTTTGAAAAGAGTATTTTGGGACAAAATAAAACCAAAGTGAAAGGATGCACCTCGTGGATTTATTTTAACAGATAATCAAAGTTCATAACCTGTAGTTTTTTGCACACCTGAGGGTAAGAAAGGCTAAGACGTAGTGAACAAACATGGATGATTAAGTATCCCATAGCTCAAATTAGATTGTGTTAAAATATTTAAACTTTTTCCAACCTCTCTTGTGGAACGTGTTTTGCAAATTACAATCCTCATTTCTGAAAATGCAAAAAATGTCCACACCAATGACATCATGTTTTAGCTGTCTAGTCTACACGGTGTGGCTCTACCCAAGAGCAGCAGTCTTCTTCTTCCTTTCTCTTCTTCTTCTTCTTCCCCAATAATCATGCTACCCCTGTTGTAAACCAACTGCACACCCCCACCTACTGTTCCTGTGTGTGAAGATGCTGCACGAGTTACGTCAATAAAAGCAATTTGGCTTTGTTGTATCCATTCATCAGCTATAATTTACCATAAATAGCCAATAATACATATATCTGCCCAATATTAGGCGTGCTGGTATGATTCATAGCAGCAGAATCAGCTTGTCTGGTGGTCTAATTAAAAATATGATAGATGTTAATATGGTTGTATTAAAATACATTATGCTACAAAATGTGTAAATGTGATGAATAAACAGTCATCTTCTCATATAAAAATGAAAGTCAAATATGTCATTTCAGAGTAACGTCATTGTGCTTACTGCTTTTGCAATAGACACAAACAAAAAAAAGACTTTTTTGGGGTGAAGTGCGAGAATATTCCATTTGAGTTTAGTTTCATCTCAGTACCTGCTTGTATCTGCACTCTCTGTCCTCCTGCCTCAGTTGTCTCCCGACAAGCTGTAGGATGTGAATGCCACAGCTGTGGCGAATTGGGCTAATTAGCTGACCAATCTGCACAGTAGGGAGTCCTATGAATGACCCTCTGTGGTATTATAATCCTGGGCAACATTAAGATCCAATCATGGGGCACTATTGTGCTTGTGAGTCTGTGAATTTGGAGGATATTACAGTGCAGTTACAGTGTTTCAGCCATGTAGAGCTGCTCTAGAATGCAAGTTTTGCAAATGTAAGTTGGTTTGCTCTTCCATGTTTTGGGGCTGAAAGCTGAAATGTTCCCACACTGGAAGAAAAGTTACATTGCTTCAATTGTTGACGTCTTAGAAAAACAGACGGATCATTCCGCATGTGCGTGCAGAATCCCCTTGTTAAGGTCCTTTGTTGGCAGTGTTACATTCAGACCATCACAGGCAGCTTCATCTTCACGGCAGCAGCAGCAGCGGTTGCTTCACAACACTCAACATGCTCTGACACAAAAACACACCCGGCTCTGTGCTCTTTAAGGACAACCAAGTGAGCGGAGGCGTCGAGCCTCCGCTGGTCCCGAGTCAGTCCAAAGTGTGTGTGTTTAGTGGGTTATTGAACCAATTCATTTGTCAACCATCCTGTTTCTGGCCTGTTTTTATCTGTAAAGAGGTAAAATAAGGCAAGGTCACTTCTACGGTTGGAATCCAATACATGTGGGAAGTTCATTAGCTGCAAGTCAGGTTGCACGTCAAATCTGACGAAACGTTTAAAGCAGCATGGCATCGATGTGAACGAGTCTACCGCGTTTGATGTCTTGCAGTCTCTGAGCCCGAGTGCGTCAGCATGAGCCAGTGCCAGATCATACGTTCTGTTACGATCCTCCATATTTGAACTGGAATCGGAATTGATAAATTCAAAAGATACCAAAACCTAGTCACTACCTTAGAACTTAACATGAGAGCCCATGACACCCACTTTAGCACATCTGTTTAGACCTTCTGTGTCTTTTTGAACCAAACTTAAATGTTCGTGCTAGTTTACTACTCTGAATTGCTTGGCAGACCGAATTTGTCCCTGACCACTCCAAGCTTCTGCTGAGATCTTCAACATCTGAAACAGACCCATAGAAAAACTAAACAAACCTGATGTGCATAAATTCTGCTTTGAATCTATCCAAAATACTGAAATACACCTGCACCTGCAGCAGCATGATGACCAAACAACAAGCACCCACAGAAAAAGTATGATAATCAACCAAAAATCGTTTGTTTATATTAGGGTTGGGCGATTGGATGAAGATGTCGTATATCTGCGATAGGCTCAATCAATATTTTGGTGTATTTTTGACATTTTATTGAGCTAAATTGATGGTGCGCCTCCTTGAAAATTTCATTCAATAAATGATAAACCTGCAGTACTGGTGCACACCTTGGCGAATATATTGGCAATCGTCGACTGATGGGCTGATAGTGGTCGGTTGGAAAACTTTAACATAATGGCCCAACCGTAATTCATATGCTTTTTTTTCATGCCCTGTATCAACAGAAAAACCCTTTGTAGCTGAATGGATGACAGACAGGCATCATTTTTCAGTCAATCAATATTCCAATTTAATACATGACAACAGATCAAAGATACCGATACAGTCACTTTTCTTTTCCTTACTTTCAGTTTGGAATATTTGTCTTGAAAGGTGTTGTTTTCTTCAGTGTAGCACCATCTGAACACCTTCATCTTCTTTACAGAGATCTGCAGGGACAAAGACAGAGAAAGAAATCAGTTCTGTCTGATATCATACATCTTGTTTTTATTCTTTAATCAGACAGGTTTTAAGTGAAGCACCTGTCGTGGGGTCAAAGCTGAAGTTAGGTTCTCCTGAGAATCCGAGGCAGCTTGCCTGCTGCTTAAACTTTTCCAGGTCGGAGTCGTTCAGGGTCCGCTCTTTGGCTGGAAAAAAAAAAAGATGTGTCTTGCATTGCATGTACTGTGTTGAATATAAAATGCGTTATTTTCTCTCTGTGACTTGTTCGTTCCTACCCATCAAATAAATAGCACGACTGTGGACCACCTCGTCCACCTTAATACTGCTTTCATAGTTCATGAAGCGAAAGTACTGGTCGAGGTCTTTGGCGGTGGCATTGGCGCTTAAGATCAGACAGCCATCACAGCCTGGCAGCACATGGTACGTCGTGGAGACGTTGCCGACTGAGGACAGAACAAAGTCAGAAAATTAAAGAAAAAAACAAAAAAAAACCCTTCTATTCACATTCTAAACAGATACCGTGTATTAAGGCCTGAGACTGAAAACCTAAGAAGATATATGTTCTGACATAGCCTACTTCCTGGAAGTTAACATTACCTGTCGCACGTGGGATTGTGTTACTGTCTGTTTGAGTCATAACTGTACAGGTTGAAAAAGAGTTGTCCTACTGTACACATGTGTCTGGTTCTGCTACATTTTGGCATTGAAAATAAAGATATGGATTTACCATGTCCAACACTGCGAATACGCAGAACACAAAATACAAATTTACAATATATGAATGAACACCTGAACACCTATCATTGTTTAATTTGTCAATACATAGAGAGCATTTACTTTAAAACATTGATCATCGTGTAATGAGTATGTTTTTAAATGTTTTATCAATGTGTCTACTCTTCATATCTCCGAGTATCATGTCAGATCAGGGAACTTACCTTTCAGTGTAGCAACGTCACCGTCCAGTGCTAATTTGACTTTCGTGCCATAGCAGCTTCCATTTCTGAGAAAAGACAGAGCAAGAGTTGATTTCATCTTCATATTAAAGGGATATTCCGGTGTAAGTTTAATCCATGGTCTAGCACACCGTGACACCGAGTAAGACTCCCCCTCGAGAGATCAAGTTTGCCGACTGCTAGCTTAGCTAGTTGTAGCAACTTCAGAAAAGACCGCACGATAACAATACACTGCCGCTTATGCCTCCAACAAGAAACCGCTATCAAAAAGCCACTCATAGCCACAAATAATGCTCAGAACAGCACCAAACTTCAGCAACAGTACATGTACAGTCCCAGCACACAGTACGAAGCCTCAAACATCTGCTAGCTTTGCTGGATTTCTATTGAAAAGACAGCACAACTCACCCTCTCCTCCATCAGCTTGCTCGTTATGGGGAAGCCCTGACGAGTCAATTAACGAGCGCAGTAGATTTCCGCAGCTCAAGGATGAAAATGTATGATTATTACTCCATTACTTCATGGCAATGAGTGGCTTTTTGATAGCGGTTTCTTGGTGGAGGCATAAGCGGCAGTGTATTGTTATCGTGCGGTCTTTTCTGAAGTTGCTACAACTAGCTAAGCTAGCGGTCAGTAAACTTGATCTCTCGAGGGGGGGGTCTTACTCGGTGTCACGGTGTGTTAGACCATGGATTAAATTTACACTGGAATATCCCTTTAGGGACTTCTAGTCCATGTTGTCTTAAAAAAGAGAAGATTCCTTCCACTGATTAAGACTTTTACACTACTAAGAATACTGTTTTTAATTTCTGAGAACAGTGGAACCTGAAGCTCTTATTGTTTTGGTTAAACTACCTTAAGCCAACAGAGACAATAGACAGTTGACTTGTATTGTGGAGATATGTGAAATCAGCAAACTTGTTTTTTTCTGTTGTCATTTTCATCCGTGACTGTCTCATTTTAAGATATGAAATAAAACACAGTGGTACAACCTATGTACAACATTAAAGGTACAATTTGAAAGAAAGTTGATTTTTGATTCTCATTCCCAACTCCAACCGACCCAACCTACGATCCCAAAGTTTGTCTGACGAGTTGGGAATGAGACAACTTTATTACAGACTTGACCTTAAACTAACCACACTGTTTTGTTGGGTCACAGATTATGATGTAAAACAGAACCTGTTTAGGACTGGAACATCCGTCGTGTGGGAGTCAGTGTTACAAAGACGGAGAATGCCAACTGACTAACAGCATATAAGCGACAAGCGATCTGACCGTCAGCGGTTCCTGTCCTTCTCCGTATTTGGTTTTGGGAAGTTTGACTCATATTTCATCCTCAGAAGTACGGTTCCAACCTCTGATTTAATTTTCTTTCTAACCATATGATGACAGAAGCTATCATGTTGTGTATTTGTGCAAATTTGTAATCTCACATCTTGTGCTCCTGATGTAAGACGACTGTTTCGTTGCTGGTCGGTGATGCCATGGCGGTCGTCCAGTGGTTTTCGCTTGCATTCAGGAAGCCATTATATATGGCAGAATCGGTGTAACCCATGATGAGGTGTGTCTTGCCATAGAGCTGCAAAGAGACACGAAAGCAGTTAGTGACAAATATTAATCGAAGAAAGGCTGAGTAACTCTGAAAAAGAATCGTACTCTCGTTCAATTAGTCTTTAATCAGATAGTTCATCTTTTGTATCATATCTTTGCTAAATTTTTAACGATTTTAATAAAGGATGAGCGACACTGAAGCAAATGAAGTGACCTTCTTGAGGGAGAAAGAGTCCATCACTGATTTTAAAAAGCAGTATGGAGATATTTTGGCTTTTTACAATCCGACCAGGAAACATAGCAGCTGACATCACAAATCCCACTGCATATTTAATTGCGTACATCCTATTAGCAATCCGGAGCAAAAGTCAGATTTTAAGTTTTAAAAGCTTCGGATTGGACATTTATTGTGTAAATTTATGATGTGGAATGATGTGAACGTTTTTTATTGCAATGACATTATAGGCCAAATTGCCCAGTCCTATGACTAAACAGGAAGGCCCAAGTTTCAGCACTTCCGGATCTAAACAAAGATCGTATAGCAAGTGGTTGCCTTGATAGGAAACAAGCCAGAACTAAGGAAATTGGTTAAAAATATTTGTTTCATTGTGCAGTGTTGTACCCTCTGGGTTTGTCGCGAATTGTAACTTATTTATCTTTAAAAGAAATGGACGATTCGAGCTTACTTAAATGCAATGCTAATGCTAACACATGACACGCACAAAAAGAGTTTCCCTCAAAATCTGAGCACTGCTCGAATGCCTTAATGCTAATGCTAACCTGGAGGAGGAGGCAGGAATCAGAGAAGGGCTTACCACGGAGGGGTCCTCCAGAGACAAAGGCGTGACCAAGGGTTTGCATTCTTCAGGTGTCAGAGCCGAGACGCTCAGAAACAGCCCCGCAAACAAGAAGCAACTGCTGAACTGAAGATTCATGATGCTGCGGTTGGTCGGAATATAGCTGAACACAAACACAGAGTGAAAGCTGCTCGACTGAGCCTCACCGAGCCGGTCAGCCTTTATAGAAGTAACTGTGACAGTCACAACCCTCTAGATTTACATTCTTGGTCCAGAGTTGGGAAAGCAATATTTTGCTGTAAGCTTATCTTTCTTTGGTCAAAGGGGATTTTAAGGTCTTCTGTGTAGGAGTTGCAGGAGTTCATAAGATAAGAAAAACCATTATTGATCCCTGATGGTTAAATAATGTTGTTGTAGACCAATGGTACAGATAAGGACAGATGAGCATAGAGAGTAAAGACACAAGATAATAAAGTTATATAAGAACAAAACAGAAAGTTTGAAAAGAGTATTTTGGGACAAAATAAAACCAAAGTGAAAGGATGCACCTCGTGGATTTATTTTAACAGATAACCGATAATTACCGGCTTCTCAATGCTGATACCGGTAAGTTAACTGGTAATGTCACATTTTTGCATTTAAAATCGAAGTTCATAACCTGTAGTTTTTTGCACACCTGAGGGTAAGAAAGGGTAAGACGTAGTGAACAAACATGGATGATTAAGTATCCCATAGCTCAAATTAGAAAGTGTTAAAATATTTAAACTTTTTCCAACCTCTCTTGTGGAACATGTTTTGCAAATTACAATCCTCATTTCTGAAAATGTAAAAAATGTCCAGACTTCTTTTTCTTCTTCTTCTTCCCCAATAATCGGTCCACCCCTGTTGTACACCAACTTTTAAGGTGCACACCCCCACCTACTGTTCCTGTGTGTGAAGATGCTGCACGTGTTAAGTCAATAAAAGCAATTTGGCTTTGTTGTATCTATTCATCAGCTATAATTTACCATAAATAGCCAATGATACATACATCTGCCCAATATTAGGCATGCTAATCTGATTCATAGCAGCAGAATCAGCTTGTCTAGTGGTCTAATTAAAAATATGATAGAACGTTAATATGGTTGTATTAAAATACATAATGTTATAGTATATGATATGAGATATAATAAAGATTGTGTGTAGTGATAAACAGTATTATATCAAAGTTTATAGTATAATACATTAATTTAACATATGGTAGTATTGTATAATAAACATTATATAAAGTGTAGTCAAGTAATCTGAATCAGAGTCATGTGATCACTGTTTTTGTATCAATCATTCACTGATTTGTTGATTTGACCTTGACCACAAATACACTGAGTATACAGGACAGCTCACAGCTGCTTCAATCCAGCTAAAACCCAGACTGGCATGTGTCACGTCCACTCAGTTATTTACTGGGTTCTGGCTACAAATGCTGCATTCAAGCTCGGCATGTTAATCATTAATCGATTAACAACGGTTAAGAATTTAACCAATTAAAAATGTCTTAATCGACAATCAGAGACAAACAAAAATACATCAAATACAGTAACAGATTACAGACACTTGTTTTTTTTAAAATATATCCAAATAAAACACAAAATGCTGGTGTGAGAAAATGTATTTAATTAAAACACAATTTGTCATTTAAGAAAATAAATTTACAAAATACATTTTAGCCATTTAGTCTCGCTTCTGTATGGGTTGGATTTCGTTGCCAGTTGTTGAAAAATGGGACAGATGGGAGCCTCGTAATTAAAATGAAGTCATTACTTTGTGTTATTTCATTTAAAATTCAAGTTACTTGATGTTTACTATATCTGTTGTTTTAACTCCTAATGTAGCCGACTCTGATTTAACATCAAACTTAGATCATGTCAGTGGTTAAAACAGTTTTCAAATGGAAGAATGTTCAACATGTTTCATATGTGATCACTCTCTGCAGCATCTTCCTCCTCCTCCTCCTCCTCCTCCTCCTCCTCCTCCTCCTCCTCCTCCTCCTCCTCCTCTCTTTTCATTCAGGCTCCCCTCTAATGGACCACAAGCTCCCTGGGAACATCTACCTCTCCTGACTCCCGCTCTCCTCCGTTTTACTATCTCCTTATATCTGGCGATACCTTGGCCTGCTCAGTCTTCCTCTTGGATCCTCACAATATATATATTCTACACATTTTATCAGATATTCTGTCAATGCAATTTGTAAACTGCGATTTTGTTGTTCTTTTCTGTACATGTGACATCTATTGTCTGTACGTCCAAGGAAAGGCACTCCTCCTCTGTGGCTCTTCCTGAGGTTTGTTGTTTGTTGTACAGCGAACGAGGTTATGTGACGTTCACTGTACAGTTTGTAATTCCCACTGAGGCAATGTGATTGTGATTTTGGGCTATATAAATAAAACCGATTTTATTTCATTTTATTTATCGCCTTACTCTGTACGTTACAGTAACGTATTTGGGATTAAACAGTATAAAAAGACAGTAGAAATGAAGGCAGAGCAATAGGCTGTGCTAAACAATCACTAGAAACAAACAATCACGCTAAACAATCACTATGAGTCACTATGAATCACTATGAACTCAACCACAGCAGCTCTACCTGATACATATATGTCAAATCAAGCATCCACATGAGCCAGCTCCTCTAGCTTTTGGTCGCACTAGCTAATTCACTTCATAAATACTCAGTGTTAAGTTCCTCCTCAGTACTAAGCAGTGTATTTATTTTACATTTGCCAAGTGATGTATTAAACCTGCTTGAGTTCATTTGTTATATTTGGATTTGAATAAATATATATGTGTCCGCCTGTTGTAGTTTTAAAAAAATGGGAATCTATCTGATTTTGCTTTGACCTCATTTGCATTTTAAGGTATACTGTGATATGTCTGATGAAATGTCCACAGAAATTAACCAGCTTAAACCTTCACTACTTACATAAAAATACAAACATACAGTGTGATAATGAACGTACGGTGTTGTGTATACACTGTCTGTATGCAGACTGGTATTTCGACATGTGCGTCAGTTTAAGTGATTTTCCAGTTTGTGCTGTAAACACATTTTTTTTTAAACGCAGCATTATGTCTATTTTTAAATGTGAACCTCACAGTAAACCTCCCAGAAGGATTTCTATCTGATTCTGTGGTCCGCAGTGGAAGTGTGTGCGTGTGTGTGAGCACAGTGCATGGGGCTGTGTCTTTTTGTTTTTTGAAAGTATGCATACGCACAAACGCGTGTTCTTCTCCAAGTGTACAGGCTATGACCTTTCACACATAAATCTGGGATCTTAAAAGTACTAAAGATGGTAATGACCTTAATATGTACAGTACAATACAACAATTTAAGACCATTATCAAATAAATGCCATTCAACAGTGTGATGTAAAGTTTGGCTTTTATGTTCAGCTAGAAAAAAACAATATTTGTCTTAACTGTAGGATTAAACTCAAACAATGGAAGGGCCACAGATTATGGATTAAACAGCTTCTACCTCATATACCTCTCTACGAAATACTGCTTTACCACAAAGTACACGTTTTGTTTTTCTAAGAAACTACTCACGCGTGTGTCACTGTCCAGGTTGAATGACCAGGGTCAGAAATGTGTACAAAGCGTTCTGAGAAACTGAGGCCCATATGTAATCATATCTTATCGGGGAATCAATCAGACTTTGTCATTTATTAGATTTGTGTCTGTTTTCGCCTGGGAGACAGGAAACAGGCGCTACTTTTTATGGAGATCTTTGCTCCTATAGATTAATAAAGATGGACTGAAACCACAAATGGGGAGGAAAGGTTCACATGGTCTTTACAGTTCCCCTGATTCTTGTGGAGACTATTTTGGACTCGGTCCAGATTCTTTGCGGTATTCACAGCTGTAGGGGTGGCCCGAGAAATAAACAGGACGTCACGTCATCCACAGAGTGTGCCCGTGGGAGGAGAGGAGTTTCCTGTCTGTGAGGAATGCTGGCCATCATGCCATGCCCACAGCCGCTCTGTGGTTGCCCAGTGTCCAAGTTGGTTACACCAAATTTGAAAAAGAAAAGAGCTGAATGTGACTTCTTCTCACCTCTTAACTGCAGAACATTATGGAAGTGTAGTACGCTGTTGCTGTGTTGCAATTAATAATCAAATTTGGCATCCAGAAATGGAAACATTTCAACACCCATCCGACAAACAGGCATCCATCAACACAGAAGAGCGGTCACACGCCAGAGTACCACCCCGTGTTTTTGTTGAACCTCAAGTGTTGTGGTTGTTGTCGCAGTTGGACATCATAGTGGAAAAACTCATCGCTCATTGAGTTTCCTGCACATTTACAAGAAAAACAATATTTCCCATAACAAAGAGAAGCACTGATGTCTGACATTCTTTGGTAACCTGACCAGAAGCGTTGGATTTGAAAACCCTGTAACCGATGTTGTTATCGATTAGACGATAACTATCTGTAGACTGCTGTATCAATTTACTGCTAATGCAAAGCAAGCTTCACATTGAAAGCAGCTGACTTTAATTATGAAGTATCAAACTATTGTTCAACAAATGGGTCTTCAAAACAAGGCAAAGGTTATTTGTAGCATTTAATGGTGGCAAATGAATTGTGAATATTTAACAGTCTCTGGAAACAAGATGGAGTTGTGAGATGAAGGGCTGCATACTTCCAACTTATCAGTGAGGTAGCCAACTCCTTTTCCCTCAATGTTATCCCATTCCCTTTAAAGGAACTTGGGGCAGGATCAAGAAATAAGACTCAATAGTGACACGACGGCCGTTGCGGCCGTTAGGGTAACTGCAGCCATCAGCCAAGCCGGCGCAGGAGTGCCATGAACTCTTCACAGCAGTGATGCTGATGCTGTGACACTCTTATTTATTACGGCTAATGTTACTACACAGACACAAACAAACCGTCTGTGGCTACAGCCAGCTGCTAACATCACCTCCCGGATAACAGGTTGGGAACAAAAAAGGGACATATTTCTAACTATTCGGTTTCAGACTAAATGACCGTGGAAAATGCGCATTCTGTAACTATTCAGTGTTACACAGCGGTGGACTAAGCTACATGTTAGCAGCTAACACTTCTTTGCACGTTAGGTCAATCCGAGTCCTCAGTGATCTCATATGATTTTCAAATCAAGCTCTAAACATGACCTGTGATGTTTTCTTACCTGTTTACTAGGAAATGAGCCATGTCAGCATCTGTTTTCAGTCCCAATTCAAGTTGAAGCTGCCTCCATGAGCCGAACGTGTATCCGATGTTTATTCGGGTTCCGGCCCGGCTTTGGTCGTAATGTCGTTTCGACTCTTGACTTGCCGCTGATAAAACCTTTGTTTTCTTCTTAGTATGACTTTTTAGTGGACTTTGTGTGGTGGTGGGTCATTTTCTGGCCATAGCAGAATCGATTACTACCCAAACACTAGTTTGGGTCCACCGCGCTTGTCTTCTTCCCGTATCCAAGTCGAAAGCCGTCGAGGACGCGCATTCAGCGTCATCGGACGTCACGTCCGCAGGACTGTGCGGTAAATTCGGACCATGAATTGCAGTACATTATGCAGCACACAGCCTGTTCAAGGCAACGGAGAGATACGTGGGTGGGCTCATTCTTGTTGGTTTTGAACGCTTCATCACCCATTAGCATTAAAAAACTTAAAATGCATGTTTATTTTTTCACAAATCCTGCCCCAAGTTCCTTTAAGCACTGGGCTTAAATTGGCCAAAGAGGTGCTTTTCTTTTTCAGTGTAGCAACAAATCCCCTTTCATTGTCTCGTTGGTCAACTATTGTGATGTGAAAAGTGATATGTGACTCCTGCCTCTCTGGGAAATGAGTTTGTAATTGTATATTCTGTTGTCAGACTAAATCTTCTCAAGGACGTTAGACCAATGGTGGGAGTGGAGGGCGAGTTGTCGAATTCATGCATACCTCACCACCATGAAAAACCGAGAGCACTGACTACCGTGGCAAGCCTATTGTCAACAAATGTTGCATTTATACTACGGATAGCAATTATTTTGACTTTTGAAAGCATATGATAAAATAGTTTTCTTTCACTGTAGCTGCAGAGAGTAACACTTCAGGTATAACTCTCTTCCAACAGAGGATCTTATAACTAACCTTTCCACAACAGCACCTTCACTGCTCTCCTTGTGTCAGGTTTCTCTCCATGAAGTGTTCCTACCAACCACAAAAGGTTTTACTGCTCAGTCACATGGATTATTCCCTTGCAATTGGATTATGAGTATAGAACAAGTCCTCAGTCTGAAGAGGCACATTAGAGAATGGCTCTCCTATGCCCCAATAACATTAGTGCTGCACAGAGCCGCCAATTAAGAAGCAGTCTATAGAGGTCCGTCTTGACTTTTATTGGCTAAACAAATTCGATGAAAGTTTGTGGTTTTGACCTTTTTGTTGCATTAAGATTGAACTGGAGGCATTGAGAAGTGGAGATTAGATAGAGAAGGCAGACTATTCAGGCCCTACTTCAAAACAACAGATCAAAGTTGTGATTATTTACCGTGGAAGTGTTCATAAGGTGCTTCTAAAGGAGAAAACTCTGTCCCCTTATCCAATAAAATCATGTTATTTCCAGTTATCAGCGATCTTGTACCCATTAAAACTCTGCTGGTTTCTTTATATCCTTTGCTTAAAAGCTGCTGCAGAGCCAATGTGAACATTATTACACTGTGGATCCCCATACATCTGTCTCTATTGCTAGTTTTGCTAAACAGCTTGGATTGAGACAAGCAAGAACTCAACTATGGATTCGTCAATGTTTTTAAAGAGCAATCAAACACCCCTTTGAAATCCAATGATGTTTTTGCTGACGTCATTGGTTTAACTGTTGTAGTTGCATCTCTTTCTTTTCTGTTTGAGCCCAATCTTGGCCTCGCTGGTGGGGTTGTTTTTTAAGCCCAGCCTGTTCTCTGCTTCACCTGGTCATCAGCTTTAATAGATGAAACATTTCAATGGGTTGAATTGAAGATGATGAACGATGGTTACGGTTTGACCTGCAGTCTTACTGTAAGAATACTAATTCAAGATCCCCAATTGGTATTTGTTATAGTCAGTATTCTTTTCAAGACATTTTTAATGTCCTCACTTTACGATTTTGTACATCCAGCCGCCCAACACTCATCAGGGTTGAGGTTGTGGCAGCAGGCTAAGCATGATAGCTCAGACTTTCTTTTCCAGAGTCTTATCCTCCAGGTCCTCTTGGTAGATCCCAAGATGTTCCCAGGCCAGAGGATATATGAAATTTACTCTTCTAATTAGAGGGCAAAAAATAGAAACCATCACCCCATCTTTCAGTCTACAGGCACCGTCCCTAACTTCCATGCAACCTTGAAATGTGTTGCCTAAGACAGCCCAACAATGTCCAGCACCTTCAGCATCTCACGATGAACCTCACCCACTGCCAGTGCATTGCCACTATCAAGCTTTTTAACTGCCTCAGTGACCTCTGCAAGGTAAATTGGCAAGGTTTCCCATGTCCCTCAACTACGCTCGCTCTACAGATCTGTTGGTTGAGTTAAGGAGTTCCCTAAAGGTGTCCTTGCACTGACCTACAATATTTTCAATGACGGTCAGTCGTCAGGAAGCAGTTCTCTCCCCAAGTGAAAGCAGCCTTGGCTAAGCCTTGCCTCCTCTTCTGAAGTCGCCAATTTACCTAAACCTCTTTTGTAGTCAACCTCAAAAAAAGTCCTTTCTCCAAGGCCTCCCCAAACTCCTCCCATACCCCAGTTACCCCTCTTTTGTCAGCTTGCTTCAATGCTTTTGCGGTACAACATCCTGCCCCGCCACAACCCATTCATTATGTTTCGTGCTGATCCTCTGCAGGTTCGTGTGGAGCATATATCAGCTCACAGAGGTGAGATGCAATCAGTGAGAGTTACTCAAATATATACAGAAAACCACGTACCAGGAACTTCTTGCTGCGAGGCAGCCACTTTGCCACCATGCCAACACCCAGCCTCGTCTTATCTACAGATGATGGAGTGCTTGTTGAGGGGATGAAATGGTCGGAGTGGCACGGGCATAACACTGGCTTTACATAGTTTTGGGTTATCTCTAGCCTTTTCCATTAATTGTTTGGACAGAATCCAGGTTATTTTACTGCTGTTTACTCCTCCCGCCTTGGCTCTACACAGATGTCAGAGATCCACCAAGAAGTTGCTATTAGTGCTCTGAATTCAGATAGATTAAAACCTCCCAATACACTGTATGTGCCAACAATATCTCTTTATTCCTCAGATAATATGTTGGAGACCAAAATGTAAATCATTAAGCCTTTGGTGAAACATTTGGATTTTTTGAAGATCCAAAGGAACAATCCAAAGGTGCACATCTTACACCGCATTAAGTGTGCAGCACACATGAAGACCGACCTTTAACCAGTGATTAAAGTACAACATAAGTGTT
The DNA here is from genome assembly GCA_039737535.1 of Lagodon rhomboides. Taxonomy (NCBI): domain Eukaryota; kingdom Metazoa; phylum Chordata; class Actinopteri; order Spariformes; family Sparidae; genus Lagodon; species Lagodon rhomboides. The sequence goes on from CM077784.1 coordinate 32,305,595, forward strand.
GCAGATAGTGCTATGATAACAGATATGTAGCATAGGTTTTTGGAAATCATTTCTCCTTGTAGTATAGTAATTGTTGACTGTGGAAAACTGGCTTGTGTGCAGCTGAGGATCGTGAACAATGGCAGCTTAGTGAATGGACATTGAAGGCCAGTGTGCCAGCAGTACAGCAGGCTGACAAAGGGATAGACTGTGGAAAGGCACAGTCAGCCGCTATGAGAAGCCCCTCAGTCAGCAGTAAAACTAAACAGATAGTCAAGAGGGTCTCACACCCGAGTCTCTAAAAAAAAACTGACATTAAATCCGAGCACATGGTCTTCAAGTGTGTGTAGAAGAAATTCTTTATTATCATATTGTGTATACGTCAGACTTCTTCATAGATAGTTGTCACTCACGTTCAACAGGACATTGGTATTGTACACGGTATTTTTGTAAACATAGTCCAGGAAAGCGAGGGTTGCGTTTGTTCACATTCATATGTGACAAAGTATCCCAGGGTTACATTGAAGAATATTTTTTCTCTAAATAGTTCATCTTAGCTATACATCAAACACCATGTTATGACTGTGGACAGTTACGTTTAAAATACTTTACATTCACGTTTCGTTTATAAACAATTTGATAAATACAAGATTAGATATAACAAAAGAATATATTTATATATTTTTTATATCTTCTTATATATTCCACATTGAACATTTGAATTTTTCTTTTCTTCGTGGCTTTATTCCTCTTTCAGCAAAGGGGGGGTCTGTTATGATTCAAGGTTAAAATTCAACTTTCAATTCCAATAAATTAAAGAATAAAAAAAAGGTGAAACAGAATAAGATAATCAAAAACATTCCTAAAGGAACATATTGGCACTTCTATGGTGATGGAAAAAAAGTGCAACGTCACAAATGAACGAAGTATGACTCGTTTCCATGCGTTTAACATAACGGTTGATATACGGTGCAGTGAAAGAGGCCTTTGACAGTCATCAGTCCTCCGTGTGCTGTATATTAACGGCATTCTGTATGGTTGGCGACAAAATCCCAATACACACACACACTCACACACACTCACACACACACACACTGTCTCGCTCTTTCTTTCGCTGTCTCTTTGGAGGAGAAGACACAGGTTACAGTCACATAACAATAATACAAAACTGTCTGTAACAGATACCAACAGCCTTTTGTTTGAGCTGAATTCTTCACCTTCAGTAAGCAGCCAGGCACCGACCAGCCCCCAGTCTTTATTTGAGTTAAAGCTTTGCAATGATGCATGCGTTATTCCCTTTACTGTAACAGAATGTGACACGAAAGCATTTATATCAGGCCTTGTTTTCTCTCTGCTAAGGAGTCCTGACCTTGACGCGCTCTTGACCTCCGGCTCTCTGACTTGAATAACAAAGGACTCGGTCGAATCGAGAGACTGCCATCCACAAACTGTGGTTTGATTTAGTCGGTTCCTGAGTCAACACAGTTGTTTGTTTTTTTTTCTTTTTCTTCCTGTACAGACTGTAAGAAACATGTCGTGTCTCGCTTGATAAGGCACTGACACAGATAAGCAACTCTGCCAACAGAACATCAAAAAAAAAACAAAGACTTTGTAATAATAAATAATAATAGGTCTAAAAAAAATGTTTAACCGTTGAAATATTTTGGTCCCCTGTGCAGTAGCACACAGGGAGATGGGGTTGTTTTGGTTGTAATCTTACTTTCCGTCCCTTCCAGGACATAATAGTCACACAAAGTCACATAAACAAAAATCATAACCAAAGTTATGATTAATTAAAATAGTATATAAAAACCCATTATGATTACCACGGAGGAACAATAGTTACATTTTCCCCATGGGATGTCCTTCCCTTATGAGCTGAAGCTGTAGAGTGGTGTTGAAATATTAAAAGGCGTAACTCTGAAATCAAAGTGCCTGAAGCTACTGTTGACAACGAAGACCTTGGCTAGTAAATGCACAGGGAGAAGAAGGGAGGCTGCGCAGAGCGGCTGGAGCCTGTCGCTGTCCGTGTCCGTCCGACCACCGGTGGCGCACAGGAGCTCCAGACGGGTTGGATGAGGGAGTTGTGCGTGTTTGTCATCAGATGGCTAACCAATGTTTGAGCTGGAAAGCAAAACAATGTCACATCTACCGTGTCAGCAACAGGTTGTGCAACAAGTCAATTCACAAATGGCAAATGCATTTAACTCCAGATCGAAATGGACACTGACCTTAAACTGCCGCACATTTCCTTCAGCCACCAAATGATGTTCATGTTCTGGGGTGATGCAATATCCTATCCTCTGTAAAAAGGTAATTACGACACGTCATTCTCAGCCTTTAATATATCTGAACATCTCATCTGATAACTTTTATTTCTAATTTGATTTGTAACAACTCGCCTTCTTAAATTACTTTCCACATCTTCATAGTCAAAGAGGAGCCAGAGAGCGTCGACAAAACACTCCAGATGTGAGCGGGAATGCTATCAAATCTAACACAAGACATTATCTCTGACATAATATGCTTTTTGGAGCCTGTGAGGAATCCTTTTCAAGAACCTCAGTCGTGTTTATTCCAATCATTATGTGGATGAGACCGCCAAAACTTGATAGGCGGAGACAGGAGACTTCAGGAGGAACGTGTGGCCTGAGAACCTGAGAGGGATCTTCAGCCTCGAGTACAAAACGGGAAATGCCAATGTGATGCGGGAACTGTTACGGCAGAGCGAAGCTGACACCGGCTGGCTGCTGAGGGATGAAAATGGTTCTCTGGTGCTTTTTGATGATTACCATCATAAATCCTCGATTCTTTCAAGTGATAATTTTATCTGAAAAGTGTTCTCACCGTTCCAGAGAGGAAAGCTCACTCATATAGATTTCTGCTTTAGATCTTTGTTTGAAAGATAAACCGCTGTACCATTCACCAGCGCATACATCTGGCTACTGTTACGCGATGTCAGTTTGCATGGTGTGTGAGAGCCTAAGTTATTTGTAACATACTGACCTCTCTGAACGTTCCTGGTAAGCTGAGGAATTTATATATGGCGTAGACGGGCACAAACAGCATGGAGGACATGGCTATGCCCCAGCCGACGAAGTTAGCCCAGTAAGGGAAGACGTACTCATCATACTTCAGGCTGGATGATGTCAGAGTACTCGCTATCACCACGAACTGTGAGAGAGGGAAAGAAAGAGAAGGACAAAATACAAACTGACACATGAGGAGGGGTGCATCAAGTGCACAAGAAAAAACAGCTAGTTGAGGTGGAACATAACTGGCAGGGTGTTGTATCAGTCTTTTTGCAGTCGCCTTCCTCATCTCCTATGTTAAGAGCACAATAGAGCTTGACAGAATGGACTCTGTAATTGTTGCACTCCGTTTACGTGGCAGTGCATCTGGGCAGAACCCTGTGTACCAAAATATACCTGTAAGAATGGTAATTTATTTTTACATGTGTCCGTTTTTTCTCACAATGCTCAATGTCTCATACTCCCTCGTTACTGCAAACTCCCACTGTTTTGTTATTTTTTTCCAGATGAAGGTGTAGACAGCTGTTTGTATGAGAGGAAGCACATGGCTGTCTACACACACTCCTGCAAGTAGCGGATGCTGCCATGTGCTGACTCTCTGTGAAGTTGGAAGTCACCTCATTCCTGGTTTTGAACAACAAATCTTATGTGATATTACACTCTGTTGAAATCAATTAAAGCGTTCAGTCTCTTTACTGGTTGTTCCAACACATTCAGAGTCATTAATGTTACTGCTTTTGCCGTTAGCATTGTCATTAACAGGCGGCTTGCTTATTCCCGTAAAATAAGTATTAAAAAAATGTGATATAAACATGCGACGACTACAAAATCTTTAGTTGGCAGCAGTCTTACTTCTCTGCATATCATATTCTAGGTTCAATCTTAGAACTGAGTTGGTGTGAGCACTGTATCACTGACACACAGAACATGTTTTCCGCCTGCTAGAATGAATCATACCTTTATATACAGCTTGCAGACATTTGTGAATGACAGCTACTTGACGGCATCAATCATTAAACCATTTTAATTATTGACCCCTTGAAACATATATAGCCCGTCGAGGACATCCAGCCCACTGTAATCCTGTCAATGTTGTTCTTCAATCCTCTCACCAGCAGAAACGCGGGGCTGACAAATTTCCAGCACAGCCTCCAGTAAAGTCCTGGCCTAAAGCCCATCATCCGCTGGATGTCATCGCTGAAGCGGTCCACACCTGGAGTGAGCGTGAAAAGTTACACGGCTAAGGTTACTGAGGGGAGCAGCGTTATACACATTAACATTAAATCAGTGTAGACGGAAAGCAAAGTATGTAAGTCTTACTGGACAGCTGACATCACTCATCACGAGTCTTTGACTTGATTTGTTTCATAATCTCATTAAGTTGCTACCATGCTGTTTTCCATATTTACCATTTTCTTTTGCTGTGGTCGCACAATTTGCACTTTTTTTTAATCTAATGTCATTATGTTGTAGAATAAGACAGCGTTCTGAATGTTAATATAAATGCTAAAATACTGTAGAATTGCATACCGTAAAACCAGGACACTCCAATGGCCTCGATCAGCACGGCGAATAGTATAGAAGTCCCCGCTGCGTACTTATCTAACAGGGTCAGCACGTAGATGCCACCCTGCAGAGAGGAAAAGGAGACGGAGGGGAGAGCGTGTGAGTGCGTGTGTCTTCACCTCGGAAGATGAGGAAGCAGTCAATAAGCAGCGATCTCTGGACATAATCAAGTCTCTCGTGGGTCATTAAGCGTTACCAAGTGCACCAGAAGTTTGGTAAATTAAACATTTGGTTTGTATCCCGAGCGGTACAGCCGGTACCTTGTATCGGGGGGGAACTAGTGTGAGAATGGCGTCTTTCACTTTCTCAATGACCTCATTGATTCGATTAAGGGAAGAAACCATGTGAATCGGTGACATAATGATTTTCTGTCTGCAAAAGTCTGTCGAGTAATCTGTAAAAACTATTTTACAATTTATTCTCTGTGCTGATACCAGCATGTGAAAGAAGTATGGACTGCATAGAAAATTAATAATTTGCTTCCGGGACACAGCTTTAACTAATTTTAAATTGGTAACAGTGTGTGATGCCGTAGCTTTTTAATCATTTCTGATTTGCAAACAGAACATTTCCGACATAACATCTTCGGACTTCCTTTCACACGGCAGTGTTTATGACACTACAGGCCATCCGTACTTGGTTATATCATGCATTTGAAGTAGTTGTTATTATTATCATTAAAGTGGAACGTTGAAAAGCATGTGAGTGTAGACACTGACATTAGTAATGCAGAGCAGGGCAATCAGGAACGTCCCAAAGGCTGTGGCGAACGTGAAGAGCTTCCTGTTTCTTTTGAGGATCTTAAAGTCGTCTGTCAGGCCTGTGATGACTGCCTCCATGCCGCCCATCTGGTGGACACAAACAGAGAGAGACACGACACTCAGAAATCACTCTCACCACTGAAAGAAAAGGTATATATGTAGCTATGTCGTGTGCTGGGGTCATAACATATGTGTGCTATAGGGCTGTGCAAACATGTATTCATCCAGAACCATCACGGCTTCGGCGCGTGCTGTCATACGAAGAATACGTCCCACTGTCGCACTATGGTGAGAGCGTATATCAGTGTTCAGGAGTACAAGTGTTTCCGATCCAAGTGAGTGGTGTTAAAAGCTGTTTTCTTGCCGCCATTAAACAACCAAAGCACCGGTGGAAGGCAGCAGACACAATTACACAAGATGAAGAAAACACTGATGCGCTATGAGCTTTGACGAGTTCAAACTATGAGGAGCTAGAAGACACTCGTGCGTCTGCTTCAGCTGTGTCGGGTCGGACGTGGATCGTGCATTTTTCCTCCCCTTATACCAAACTGTAACTTTTAAAATGAGGTATGTACCCAATTAAAAGGAATATTGGAAATGAATATCCAATATCCTGGATGGAAAGTTAAAAAGTACTGAGTACATTACAGTATATACTGTACTACCGACACGGTCTTGATCTGATCCACTTGACCCATTTTTTTAAGTCACTGGGGACATTTCCTTTGACGATTCCACCCTCCCGTGTTTAGCTAGTGCCTGAGTGAGTCATCGGGCAGTTTAGTTAAATTACCGCTGGCTGTTCAAACGTCGAAGAAGGAAGTTTTTGTTTCGGCGGACAGTTTACGGCCACTTAAACTCTGACCACAGTGAGACATTTGTTTACTCTCCATTACTTTACTCTTATTAAATTTTACAACCAAAAGAATTAAACTGGGAGCACGTCACAGCTGACATTTATTCAGTGGGCCTGATTTAGAAGACAATCTGCTGTGTTATTTCCAGGTCGCGGCAGACTAATTGTTCAGAGGACGATCGTTTAAAGCGAATTGGTGCTTTGGGAGGAAAAAGTGTCGTTCCTTGGAGATTAACTTGCGCCGTGATGATCATCATTCTCCGACAAATGTCAGGTTTAATGGGGAAATCAGCTGGGCTATCTGACATGATACATCGGTATCATTACTGCTCTGATGGGGCTTCGACATACGCCGCGCTCTGTTCTGTACGCGCGCGGTAAAGGTGGTTCCGGTCATAAGAGATGATTCTGATGCAGTGTTCGTTGGAAAACTCACCGCGCTGTCAATGCCAAGAGTCAGTAACATGATGAAGAACACAATGGCCCAAAACGTCGAGCCAGGCAGCGTGGAAATCGCCTCAGGGTAGATGATGAACACCAATCCTGCCCCTGTACAGACACAGAGAAACATGCACGGCATAAAGACGTTCATGATTAACATTAAGGGACATTTTTTTTATGCCTGTCCAGATAGCTAGAGGAAAAAAACACTTACCCTCTGTTGCCACATCTTCTATTTTCACCCCGTGCTTGTAAGCCATGTAACCGAGAACAGAGAAGATGGCAAACCCTGAGAAGAAACTGGTGACGCAGTTCACAGTGCTGGTCAGGAGAGCATCCCTGGAGACAGAACGCACACACAAGAACAAAAACAAGAGACATTAAGCCGGAATAATCATTTCGTTCTGTAAAATTATTGTCAAAATGGGGCCATGTGTTACTTATGGCTTGATATTCAGCCAAACACTATGTTAGAAGGAATATTTTGGGGTTAATGAGAAGCTTTTGTTCTCTGCTCCTAATTGGTGGTTTGATGGGTCATTGGTCGTGAGCTGTTCTGCAGCCACTAAACTGCAGTTGTCTCACAATCCAAACAAGTTTCCGGTTGACCTTGGCTACCTCCTGGGCTGACGGAGCAGAAATCTCTAAATGAAGCTTTTCCTTCACTCCGATTTTTTATTTTCTAATTTAACTTCAGTCCAGTTGATCAGGTGATCACACACACACTCACTCACATGCAGATGCTGCTTCAATATTACAAACCAATTACATACAGAAAGTATATTGACAGGACATTGTGTAAGACAACATGATCAGACAAAGTATCGCTGAGGCAAAGTGGTAAAAAAAAAGGAATTTGTGTCCATTTTACCAGTGGAAGTCCAACTATTATGTTATTTACATCATTTTAATAATAATAATAACAATTCAATTCTACAATTTCATATTAGTTTAAGTTTGATTTACTAAATTCTAATTAAAGTAAATTTTATAGCTAAATTTCAAAAAAATATTTTACATAAACTAGAAGAAATAACAAATAAAATACAAATAATAAATGGCTGCTTCATCGTCTTTAACTCTTCCGATTGCTTTGCCAGTTTTCCACCAGTCAAAGAAGAACAGTTAAACCTAATAAATGTTTTTTTCATGGTTCCTGGGGTTAACGTTTTCCTGAAGACACACCGTTACTAATGCCGGTTTCCTCTATCGGTGTGGGTATTCGAACAAAAGTCTTGTGTTCAGTGCTTGTTTCTCCTGATATCGGCGGCTCCTCTGGGGCTGCCGCCTTTCACCCAGTTCAAATTTTTCATTTGTCAGTCAGGATGTAATGCAAATCCCACCTGCCAGCAGTCCACACACCTCTAAATGGGATATGAAAGAGGAGGAAGGCATGAGGCCCTGTTTTGGGGGTGAAGAGAGCGGAGGAAGCGAGCGAGGACAGGACCATAACTCTTAAACTGAACTGATTCAACGTGGAGACCTCTGTGATGTCACTCTGCGCTGTATACTGTAACCTGTTGGGAGAACATGTCTTGACGTGAACCCAGCTCCAGCAAAAACATGTTTTGTCTGCTGGGTGGTGTAGTATTTTTATTTTCTATTTTTTACAAGCGTGATATGCCAAACTGCTGTTTTGCCAGCAGCATCTGTCTCTCACAGGACCACTGCAACCTATTAATGTGGAAAAAAGATAAGCCGAGCTCACAACCTCACGTCTGCTTTTTTTTCTGAAGGAGAGCAGCACTGTGGCAAACCAGTCAACATACAGCCTTTGGCTATTATCTGGCATCCCTTCCTGGCCTGCACTTTATCTGTCCTGCTAACACCTGGCCATTGGGGTTAGCTGAGCAGATTAGCATCACCTCTGCTGCTCGGTGATCCGGTTACGCGCTGGAGACGGCAGAATGCATAAAACCGGCCGGATGTTATGTCGCTTTGGGCTTGTTTCGGACTTAAGAAAAACACAAACACAGCGCGAGGTCTTACCTGTAGCAGTTGTTGTCGAATTTGTTATAACTGGCAAATGCAATGAGCACCCCGAATCCTGCTCCTAGTGAGTAGAAGATCTGTGTGGCGGCGTCGATCCACACCTACGGCAAGAATAGAGAAGACAACAAGAAAGCTTTTGAAATTCCTTAAAAAAAACAGACATGCTTTAAGGCTAAAAAAACACAGACAGAGACCGGGATGGCTTTGAATGTAAATGCAGACCTCCATTATGTAGGCTAAGCTGTATGGCTTCCTTTAAAACACATAAACAGTGTGTACCTGTACAGTTCTTATCAGCCATGAGTGCCTGGTTCTGGTTCGCAAAACATGTAAATGAATTCTTCACATAGGTGCTGCGAATGCTCTGCAAAACAGCTGAACTTTTGCTCAACCCTGACATGTATACATCGGTTCAGCCAGTGGAAGATTGTATCTGAAGTATGCATGCTCATTCATGTATATACATTCAGTATGGGAGGCACCGTATCAAGCATTTAACCCCCAGAGCATAGTTACTCCACCCGCTAAATTACAGTAAGAGGGTTCTTTCAATCCACATAGATACTGACGCAAGTGTTACTCATACACCCTCAGATAAAGGGATAGCACTGAAAGTCACCGGATAAATACGAAACCAGATGTCGACAGCTGAAACCTGGCGTTTCAAACACTCGACGCAAGAATCACGACCTTCGTTATCACACAGTGAACCGTTCAAAATCTCCTCCGACACCCTCGGATGGGTTGAGACCGACGTGCACCGCCTCTGACCTCTAGATTGTTGAGCCGCTTGAAGTCGATGTGGAGGTAGGCCCTGATGCCGTCCATGGACCCCGGCAGAGTTATGCCTCGGATCAGCAAGACGAAGAGGACCACGTAGGGCATGGTGGCAGTGATGTACACCACCTGAATACACACACAAGCGGATGAAAGGGTTAGGGTTAGGAAAAAAATGACACCTTTTTGCCCATTTTCAATTTAACAGAAAACATTTTTTGAGAAAACAAATCCCACCCCACCACATTTCCTGTCCGACTTCAAGAATGTTAAGGTTAACAGTTTATACGAGCCGCTTCACAACATTTCTGCAAAATGTCAGCACAAAAAGATTCAGGTTCACATTTTTTTAAATCGAAAGTAGTAGAAAGAACAGTTGTTGTCTGGTGGTCCGAGCCTGTACCTTCCCTGAGGACTTGACACCTTTCCACAGGCTGAAATAGAGTATGAAGACCACCACGACCAGGCACAGGGTCAAGTCCCAGCGAGGCGGGCCCAGGTCGTGGATACCCCTGCTCTCGTGAAGATGTAGCACACCCCGTCTGCAGAAGGACACACACACACACAATAGAAAAACATATATATCGTATCACGAAGTCCATTTCTCGTGACTGTAATAACTCTATAGTATGGCATGTTTTCTTGGCTACAATTAATTAATGTTTTTGTCGAACAGGCCCACCCAGATTCTGCAGCCTAAACAAAACGGCCCACGCTGCCTGAGGTGAACATGGGACATGAACTGCAGCGCTCCACCTTCGGATAGCATCTCCAACCGTCATTACAGTTAATCATTGGCCAAAGCGTTCAATTAAATGACTTCCAACAAAAGAATTTAAACACTAATGTCGATTAAATCTTTTTTCCCACAGTGAAGGCATCCATCTTTTTTAATCGGGATCACACAGCCATCTGTCGACTGGCTTTTTTAAAGTGAGTTAATTATAATCTCTCTTTCTCCCGGCTGAACACGGAATACTTTGAAACTGTCAGTAAAAAAGACCTCTGGTATTGTTTCGCGATCCGCCATTGTCCTCGAGCCAAACAGTTACTGTCAAGTGTTTAATCATGACATAATAAAACAAAGGGAAACAAATGGTGTCTCTTCCATCCCTATCTAAATATTGTTCCCAGCTGCGGGCTCATTCTTTGAACGTGTTTTCAGGGTATTTGACGAAAGGAAGTGCATAGCGACCTCAGTTTACATTTTTGGAGTACGGAAAAGTTAATGGGATTCATAACATAAAACTCCCGAGGACAGAAGCTTGTCAGTATGTTGTCCATGTGGTGACTGTACGGACCTGTCGGTGTGTCTTCTCAGTCGAGGAGGACCAGACGAAATGGATTTAATACATGATGATATGCTTTAAAGAATCGTTTGGAAGCATGCTTATTTGCTTCCTGTCAGAGACTGAGATAAGATTGATATCTACCTCAGCTCAACACGGAAGGGACAGAGCTGCTCGACCTGAAGGAGGGGGCTGGCCTGGTTCTGTCCAAAGTGAAAACACATTAAAGATTGAACTGAAATCTGGGGGTAACAAGCTAGTGATGTGCTGGAACTATCTCTTGGTGCTTTGAGCAACAGCTTTGCCCAGATGGGGTATATTTTCTTCTCGCTCTTTATTTGCTTGCTTCTGTTTTAATGTTTGTCTCTGCCCCTGTAAAGAACTTTAATTGCCTTGTGTCTGAATAGTCCAGTATAAATAAAGTTGCCTTTTCTCCAAACGAAGTACTCGTTAGACAGTCAAACAACGTTTGAACCCCCCCGTTAACCTGTTTGTTATAGCTTCCTCTGAAATCACTGTCATTTCTTTTGCATTTCTGTTTATGCACGGTTAAAGAGGCAAGCTACTTTGTGTCATTAAGACAGCTTTAAAACTGTAAGTAGATTTTCTTAGGCCAGTAGTTTTCTGGCGCCTCAATTCTCCAACATCCTGACGGCAGCTCCATACTTAACGCACGGACATGAAATTGTTATAAATCTCTTCACCTCACTCTGTGACGTATGGGCCCGTGACCTTTTTTAAAGAGTCCCAGGAAACGGAAGAACTAAATCAAGGACTAACTATTTCTGGAAGTTCTGTGCTTCCACTGCATCTAAAGCATCCTGAAGATTAGACACCAATACAAACCATCGGCTTTGTTTGAGAGTTAATGTTTCTTCAAGACGTTTCTTCCATAGCAAGAAGAAATATGAGTGTTGTTTGAGTAACACTGGTATCACTTGGGGAAAATAGCAATTCTGGTTGAATTGTTACATCTTTGCAATTTAAAAAGTACTTCTTGTCACTTTATTGCTCATTTGTGTTGAGTAAAAGTGACATTATTGGTTGTGGTCAGCAGCTCATGGATTTGAATTACTTAAATAAGCTTTTTTATGTTACTAACATTCATAAAATGCTGGGTAAGGCTGTTCCAAGGCATAATCAACGCTTTGTTGCGATTGCACTGAAAAACAGTGTGTTCGTGAGGCCTTCTGCAGTGACAAAGATCTGTCTGTCCAATGGAGACTCATGATGGGCGAACATGAATCCATGTGATGTTTTAATTGTGTTGGATGTCTCTCCAAAAGCTCAAACAACCCCTGTTTCTGACTCGACTTGGACTACAAGCGATGGCAGCAGTGGACCTGAACAATCTTGCTTCTGGTCTGTGAGGCCAGTATCAGTCTGGTTGGATGCACGGTGCTGAACTGACTCTGGACTTGGTGGGACTTGAATGCATTTATGAAACTGTATATTGGCATTTATCACTGCTGTGTGGATTAATAAGTTTATAGTCATGTCCCAAACACTGTAGTCATTGCTAAAAAACTCAAAACCAGCTAACAGGTAGCAAGATTTTAAGCTAGCACTAGAGACAGAGAGGCGCCGCACATCTGAGTGTACTTTGTTATTTTATTTTGCTTATATACTCTTTAGGATTGAACCAATTATGTTGTAAATATTAAGGTTCATATCAAGGTTATTGGGTAGCATTTTCCCCCCAAATTGTGATTACTGTATCGATACTTTTCCCACTTCTTCCATATTTATCCTGCACTTGTGTGTAGCCAATAGAGGGCAGCATACGCCAGCTAATGCTGCATTTACTCACCACTCTACCCATTCTACACTGAGCTGATACAGTGGAGAGACCAGAAGTGTTTTAACATAATATTAATGTATCATTTGTTTTTTATTTCCAGGTATCATTACACATGCTAACTGAGCACGTTCTGCTAAAACAGGAATAAGGTCCCAGACAGTTGTTGGGAAAAGAGTTAGTCAGTTGATCGCCTGCAGCTTCTAACAGACGACATGAATATCTAAGACATCTGATGGAGCGTATACACAGGACCCCGGGAACGGGTTGTATTCAATTTGGATATCTTGAGTAAAACATTCAAAAGCACTCTATGTTCTTGTATTTATCGTTTCCTCACGAAAGATTCAGTTAAGTCGGCGGTTGATAAACAACGGAACTGGATGTGGATCTGATACTCTGATAGGTTGCTTACACGACAGACGGACACGAGAACATGAAAGCTGAAGCATGTTCAGACTCAGAATCCGCCGGGACCGAAAGGATCTGTGAAACTCCACTTTAACATTTAGCTAACTTCGACTGATAATAAATTCAAAGCCGTACGGTCTTTGGGGAAGCAGATAGCAAAACTTTCTGATCCGGACACCTCGTGTTGGTGTTGTGTTGTAATGCCCCAAGGCCTCCTTGTATATCTGATAGCATTGATAGTGCACTTCCAGTAAATGCACCCTCTAACATCAATCCAAGTCCCCTTGGCCCAGTTACTCTAAACACATTTACTCTTATCGTCCCGAGCGAGCTGGTTATGTTGCTATCCTAACACTCGGTGTTGCCATTAGCGGGACTCTGTATACTCGAGGCTGGCACACCATCGCTTGCAGCCTCGTCTCGGTGTTGGTTACGGAACGAGAAACAGGGCACGTGAAGACTACATCAATAAACGGCCCGGAGATCAAAATACAGCTGAAGGGGCTCTATCTAATTTCGACATTATATACTTAATTACAGATGATTGTGTCCTTGTTATGTTAAAAGTAATTCTTTCAACAAACATGTTAAATTACGTGTGAGATTGAAGCGAAAGCAATCTTCTCGAGCGTCTGGAGAATTGGATCTTTTGGTTTAAATGAGGGCTATTTATCAAGTCTAGTTATCCCTGACATAAAATCAAATGTGGTCACCTCAGGCTTGATCTAAAGAAAAAGGATGTGTGTGTGTGTGTGTGTGTGTGTGTGTGTGTGTGTGTGTGTGTGTGTTGCCGATCCCATTTTCTACAACGTAAGTCTGAATTTTACTTGGTCATCTAGATGCTCGTCTATTGCTTGATAATATTTTCCAAAATGCTCAGGGTCAATTTTTTAAGGAGTAAAACTAAACAAGCTTTCGAGCAACTTTAAATACTTTTTCTGGCCCTGCAAAAGTATGCAGTCTCTGACATCCCTGTCTTCTCGACTGATTATGCCTGCAAGAAGAGAGGCCGGTGCCTGGTTTGAATTTCGAGGGCGCTCAAAAACAACTTGTCCACACGTGTGTTTGTGCTGTTTTGAGGTTACAGAGACATTTTGGACACAACCTTCCCGATTCGTTTGCTGCAAGTAAGGTGTGGAGGCTGGAGAGTTTCCAAAAGCTGCTGGACCGTCTGACAAGCACGTCTGCTGAAGCTTAAGAACTCTGTGAAATCCAAAACTCTTTCATGATGTCTATACCTTCAGACATTGAGGCAGCTTTATTCTGTCGAGGGACATGATGCTGACATTTGCCTCGTTAGCATCTAGGAGGTTCCTTTGATCTCTTGAGCTTGCACTCGTTATCTAATTAATCACAGAGAAATGCCCAAATCTCTTGTTTTCGGGTCAGGCTGACCTGGAAGAAGTAATGTTTTTGTCTCTCCTCGCAAAGCCCCTTTCACCTAAAAACGGTCCTTCCTGTGGCAAACAGTGCACAGCCGCAGGCCGCATTTGTCGCTACGCATTATCGGTCCTGTTTGGGTGTCATTATGCTCCGTGTACATTTACAAAACCGAGAAAATTGGCTTACTGCCTGAAACACGACGAGTGTATGTCCAGAATTACGGACACAAAACAAAACTGTGTAGAAATGAGGTGTCACGTACATCAGATACGCAGAAACACGACTACAAATGAACGCTAATGTTTCTACGTGTCCGCTTGGAAAAATGGATGTAGGCTACTATAAACTAAAAAGACAGGTTGTGTGGATCGTCAGTCATTTGTCTCTGGTAATAACTGAGCTCAAAAAGCCTAATGGTATTATCGTCTGTGGTGTTAGGCTTGGCTACCGAGCCCGAACTCCAGCAGCTAGCAAAACTAAAGTGAAGTAAGTCCGAAAGAATGCTCAATTATACAATATAGGTACGTCTTCACTGTTGAATCCCGCTGCACTCATGACGGCTTAAGTTTGTGGATGTAGAAGATTGTAAGGAGGTGAAGCAAGAGAAATATTGACTCAGTTGGCCTCCCTCTCTCACGCTGTGCCTTGGCATCGCTCCTGTGCTCAAAGCTATCTGTATGCAGGAGGATTTATTGTCCCCAACAGAGCGCAACCTCTTGCAAAGATCCGTCTCAAAGCATCGTATTGTATTCGGTTGTGTCTGTGCACATCGACACATTTATTTTTTTTTACTTTATTTGGAGCTCTCATACTCCACCTGGAATATATACGGTTTCCCTTCTGATTTTATGGACTGTGTCTACTCCTTGAGCAACATTGCATCACCTCTCCTGGAAGCCCGTAGTAATTCACAATCCCCGGAGCTTTTCATGTGAACGCTGACTTAAACATGCTACTGTTTTATGATGTATCAGGTACGAGGGTTCCTGGAAGTTTGAAAAAAAAAAAAAAAGATATCCAAGGATACCGGTTAAATAAACATACAAGCCCGGCAGAATAGGAGTGGAACTTTTACGGGGCTCAATGATTCGCCGGGATGCGAGCGCCGTGTTATTCTGTGCGTCACGCTTAGCATGTCTCCCTCGCGCCGTCCAAGTCGCCGCGCAGACTTCCTCTGGGCCGCACAGTCGGTCTTCACAGAAAGCTGGGGAAGAGCTGGCTGTCTTTGAAGTGTAAACAGATGGAGCTTTTTTTGTGCACTTCAAAGAGTGCATTTGAACTTTTTTTTTTATAGCGCAAACAGTTATGACGGGGTAATTTCGGAGTCTGGCCGACCTCTTCACGTGGATATAGCGGTTCACTTGTTTCATACCAATTTGGAGTGGGCTCATATTCAGACAGCACTCCCTAAACAAGAGAGCGTCACGTGGAAGTGATGCTGTTTGTTGTCGGTTGGACTGTAATTGATCGACTGACTCAGCTGTTTTTTTTGTTTTTTTTTATCGGGTGTCCCAGTACAACAAACACCCACATTAAACACTGAGCAAAACGGCAAACATAGATAATCTTATGAAGAAATCAGGCGGTAGCTTTGATGACTCTTTGGGAAAATAGTGCAAAGTAAACCTTTAGTAGCATCCGTCCAACACTGTATTGAATTTACGGGTTGACTCACTCGTAGTACTCTGCTGCCGGGGTGATCTTGTACTTGGCGTAAGACGTCCCGTTGCCGAGGATGGAGGCGTTGATGGCTTTGGGGTCGGTGCAGTTGGGGCTGTTCCAGTAGTTGTCGCATCTGAGCCACGGCAGCTCCTTGGTCATGGAGGAGAACAGGTAGTAGAGGGACCAGGCGATGATGACGTTGTAGTAGAAGCCGACATAGAGGGCTATGAGAATCACCGTGTAGCCCACACCTGAGGAGTTATTAGAAAATGATGTATCGATACATGCTGCATCCCAATATTAATGATACTAGCAGATAAATATCCATGTATGAATAAAGATGAATAAATGTGTTTGTTCATAACCCAAACTCACAAATCACAGATGGCAGAAATACAGCTCACGGTTGAAGCCATAATGGTGCTATTAAATCTTGTTCTCTGAGAATGCCTCCCACCATTAGCTGTGTTATACAGGATACCTTTAAAGTTAAAATCTCCTAAGTGCAATTTTGTAAATTGCCGATTTAATTAGCGGTTGTCATTTTTTTGTGCCTCTCTGATGCCTTGTCTACTTTGCAAACATGTTATCAGTCCCCCGTCACTGTCTCATCAGCGCCTCGACACATATCTTCCCCTTAGCTGTCCACTTGTCAAACCTTTCAAAAATCTTAAATAACGTTCACACGTGTGTGTCCCCCCCCCGTGCGTTAATGCTTTCTTCCATTATTTGGCCGTTTTTTTCGGAGCGGTAAATTTTCGGGATGAGTTGTTTTGTCTCCTCTGGAATCTGATGTCCTCGCGCGAAAACAGAAAAGCCATAAACCCATCACCTCGCAACGGAAAACAAAACAAACCCTCCTCGGCGCCCGAGGCCAACAAAAGCAGCGAGTGGTGCTGATTCAGTAGTGCAGACGGAGTTACTTATCTGACAGTGTTTGAAACATCCTGCGTCAGATATTAACCTGTTGCAAAAGAGACTACGATGAAGTCAGGCCTTGAATGCAGTTCAAGATGTATTGGTAACGCCGTCGATTACTGTGAAATCGGGTTGCGTCAGGCACATGCGGAGAATGTTAACAGCTGTTCTTCTCTAATCTCGAACAACATTTGAAAATAATGCACTACAGAATATTTTAAGATCATCGTGCCAGAGGAGGCACTGCGGCGACCTACATGATCTCTCTGATGTGACTTCACGGGGGAGCAGATGTAAACAGAGTGGAGACGGCAGCGCAGCAACGTTGACACTTTGCAGTGAGAAAAAAAAGGAAAGAAAAGCAGAAGCAGCAAAAGAACTTGGTCTGGAAATAATGAACTGCTCGGGGAGACGCGGACCACACTGTTTGTCTATTCCTCAGCAGTAGTACGCTAGCCTAGCGTTAGCCTCAAGGGCTTGGGTTGGGTTGTCGGGTTGCTCGCCGTCGCTCGGCCACGCCCTCGGCCGCTCGGGATCATCGCTCTCATTGGCTGACGATTGTGAAAGTGCTGATGTCGAGACCATCGCGTCGTCCAGATTTTTAAATCCTTGGCATCGAACACTTTTTGATATTTATCGGGGCGGGGCCATGAATGTGTGAGCAGTTTAAGACTTGAGCTGTGCACCTCTCACAACACCGGATAATCTGAGCCGACCTTCGGGGCTGAAACAAGCTCCCAGACCAGATTTCTCCTCAGATTGTCGGGAGGGGGGGAACCTGAGGTCAAATCTGGTCAAAACCCCTGCAGTGTGATTCCAGCCTAACTTCAGACATTGTTCCCTAATACCTACACTTAAGCATCGGTATATACTGTACTGTTCACTCTGGGCTGTAATCTCACTGATGAATGTTGTTAGATCTCCTTTTCCCATTGATCTGCAAAAGTAAGCTAATGCCGGTCATAACAGTTTATGAAGTTTTTGAAGTTTTTGGATTTACTGTTAAGTCCGTGTCACAGAAGGGAAAGAACATTTTATGCAAGCCTCAGTTTAAAGTTTAATCACTCTTTATTTGTTCTCCTTGGCATGGCCCCGGACACTCACCTGGTTTGGTTTGGCTTCATTTGAAATCGACATTTGTAATAACACAGTCACGGGGGCGTAAGGTTCCGAGGACAAGCGGAGAGAGATCAAAACACACAAAGAGGTGAAACGGAGTTAGAGACGATGCGACAGAGGGATTAGTTTACCGAGGCACTTGTCAGCCCCGCGAGGTGGAAAGGACGAGAACAAAAGGATGAGATGAAAAGGGCAAGACACTGGAGTGAAGCAGAGAGGAGCATAAGAGGTTAGAGACGGGCTGAAGTAAACAGACAGCCGGGTTCACGTGTTCGCTTGTGTTGAAGCTCACCTTTAAAGACGGGGCATATCTTCCAAACTGTGGCTGCCCCTTCACGGTTGTACTGGCCCAAGGCGAGTTCCATGTAGAACAACGGCATCCCGGCGATGACCAAGAAAAGGATGTAGGGGATCAAAAAAGCACCTGAAAAGAGAGATAATCACATTTCATGCTGTACTTTTTTAGCTAACTTCCCCCACAAGCATGACTTACTGTACATATTTGCTTGGATATTGTAGAATAGATGCTCATTGTGGGAAAAAAAGGTGAAAAGGGGGGATGGTCGGGGGTCTTGACATTGTTGGAAAAACAATTTCCACGCTGAGTCGCACATCCACCAACAAGGAAATGACCTTTCATAATTGAGTTTTTTTTCTTGACATTTATCCAAACACAGGTGACACGTTCTCTTCGTCGATGAATACATTTAGCTGAAGGCCAGTATGATCGACAGGCCGGTGGTGGGGTTCGACCCTTTTTTTGGGGGGGGCACCAAGCACAACATGTTGATTTTCACCCCCGTGAATGGACACGGAGACAAACAGAGGACGGGGCACACCTTCTGGTGAGCGCTCTGTTGTCAACACTGCAGACGGTCCATTGTTTGTTCCACTAACACGCTGTACATTTTTTTCTCCCCCTGCTACTGTGCAGCTTCAGTGTTCAACAGGTTTGAAAACTGTTTCAGTCGCTCCTTTATTCAGACTTACCGGGTAAACCTGGGCTCACGTGCTGATTTTCAAAGTTGTAGCCAGGCAAATAACCCTCAAAGTATATTCTAAACTGGATAAAGGAGATACAGATTTAATTTGCAAGTAGATGCCAAAGTATTCCATTAATCATCTGACAGCATATAATGTAACCGGTCTATTTTCTCCATCATGTAAGCTTTCTAAGTTTCCTGTTAAGTATGAACGGATTTAAAGAACTGAGGACACAACTTTTCAGCAATTTTTAAGATAATGATTTAGATTTTGCCAAATGTAGGGAAACATCTGAAAGGAAAACAGAAATATATTAAAGAAAGAAAGAAGACTGTTTAAAACAACCTGTTGTTCGTGACTTTACTACACACAATCTGCTTTTTTTGACCCGTTTAAAATGTTCATTTTCAGAAAAATCGTATATTCAAACACTTTTTATTCAGTGAATCGTGGATTTGAACTATGAATGGCAGGGGACACTGTCGCTTTTCATTAAATCCTAGCAGATGTTTCACACAGGATCCCTCTCCATGTGGAATGCCTTGATGAAACGAGGTATTTCCTTAATCATGAAAGCTCAGTGCACTTCCCATGAATACACCTGGGACCACTAAAAACTCAATTAAAGGAGATCAGAGCGACTAAAATTAGAACAGCTCAACTGCTCTCAAGTCTAATCTGAAGTAACAGCGCTGTCGTCTTTGCTTTGTCATTCGGTTTTAAGACATTTGAAACATTTAAAAGTAAAAAAAATAACGTTCGTGAGCTCTAAATAAAAGAAGACAGGACACCAATGAAGAAAAACTACAATCATGGGACTTGCTGTAACTTGCAGTGTACCTGGCGGAGCCATCACGCTTTGCATTTTCTACTCCTGGCGGTGCGCCATGAAAACTTTGTGATCTCTTCTACATTTTTAAGCATCCGTGTACGCACATTAATCAATCAGCAACGGTTCTTACCTCCTCCATTCTTGTAGCACAAGTAAGGAAATCTCCAAACATTGGCCAGGTCCACCGCGAAGCCAATGACCGACAGGAGAAAGTCTATTTTCTTGCCCCAAGTTTCTCGGTCCTCGGATCCGGGAGGACCTGCGCGGTGGCCAGGAGTGGGGATGATGGAGGAACTGGTGTACTGGACACCATTCTGGTCCTTCACCAGTATCAGTTCTACTTCTTTTTTCTCCACATTGCACTGTTTCAGCGGGGCCACCGAGGAGAGCTTGTGTTCTGGCATAACCTGGATATTCATCTTCTCTGGTGCGCACGATGCCCGCGCCGGCCCGGTGCTCTCACGGCCCCCTGCGTGTTCTGGCGGAGCAGATGGTCGGAGTCGGTGCGCTTGGATCAGGACGGCAATCCCGCTGACCAAAAAACGGAGAAGGGAGCGCTCTCCAGCGACACTAGAGCTGATTCCTCCGCGGACATGGGCTGGAGAGGAGGAAAGAGAAACAAGACAGTTTGGAGAGGTTTGGTGTCTGTGCGTAAAGTTTCAGTACAGTTACGCACGGCGAGGAATACAGGTTACGACTGCCGGACGGGGAATAGGTGACATTATTCCCTAGACCCTATGCCTATGTGCTACTAATGCCAGAACAGCATTAAGATAAAACATTGTATCTGCAGTCTGATGCAGATCAATAGCAGGCATCAAGTGAAAGACACTTCACAGCGAATTCCTCTTACGTCACCGCGCGCACTGAGCGCATAGCGCGCCACACAGTGCACCCAATCGCACTTCTACTTTAAACATCACTCATAAGGACAATGAGAAAGATAAATGGTTACTAGAATACACCTCCGTTACTAAAGCAATTTTAAGTTCTGCTACTGCAAAGGTTTTCCTCCGTACATGGTGAAGCTAGGGACACCTCTCCATGGCCCGACGCCGCTGTTGTCCAGATGCGTCTGAGGGAAGACTGCCCATTCTGAACCAACTAAGACTCGCCTTCTTCAGCAGGGACGATATAAAAAAGCGAGCTTTTAAATCGGTTTCCTCTCTCTCTTCCACGTGATATTTTATAATTGAGCACTTTCTCTCCAGTTTGATGTCGTCTAGGGATGATCGCATTTTGTCGGAGCTCAAGTTCCAATAAACTTGTGCATCTGCCTCCGACTTGTCAGAAAGGGGTTTTTAAAATGAATCCATGTTATTTTTTATTTGGGGGGAAGATTATATGACACCTTACCTTTTCCGACAATAAAATATTCTGCTCAGAAAGCATTGGCATGAACTTTATGAGAATGTTTATTTATGTAATTTGGCTTTTTCGCGAGCGGAGTAAAGAGACGGATCGTGTGTTTGCTTGTCAGACTGGCGCTTTGGACATTTTTACAACAGACATAAGATCACTTTACCTTCAGCTTTATTTACTACTCGAATTTTGCCTCCAACAAAACTTTTTTAATGTTTTAATTTGGACTTTATCTGTTTCTTCTCTGTACTAAACAGATTGAATTACAGTTTTCTAAGAAGCCGTATAAAAGCATTGTGTTCCATGCGTAACTCAATTATGCAGCAGCTTTTGCCAGTGGCAATGATTTCTATTAGATATGGCTGATCAGTTCATCCTATTAAAGTCAATGAATGTCCTCTTTGCTCTCCAGTGCTTGTTTTATAAAACCCTAATAGGGCTGGTTTTGGGCATTTTGTTTGTGAAGATTGAATAACTGCAGTGATGGTAAAGCAAAGCAACAGGTAACAGGGAGGGATAATGTGTTATTACTGTTGTTTGCTCCTGAATTAGTTCTATTCTTTTGCACTTTTTGCTGCATTGTCGGATACCTCGAGCCAAGAATGAGCGATGATTCGTGTTAACATCGAGAGATTTTAATCTCAGGGGACGTCCTGGTTAAATAAAGGTCAAATAAAAGAATAAAAACATCAAAGTAATGTACAGTAGCATGGTTTGATGGAAAGAATCGACTCACAGATGTAAAAACAGGTGCATATCGTAGGTGACATACTGAGAACAGACAGTATCAAGTAGGAACTGAACCTCTAACCTGCACCGGCAGGACAGCTCAAGGCAAAATGATATCATCCATCACCTTTTACCTCAATCATCGTGGATCCCTGCTTCTGCCTACGCACAATTCTCGAGACCTTCCCTCTGGTTCTTAAGGGGTCGGGCTCTCCCGTGTTGACCCGAAGACGAGAAGCTAATGAAACAAGACGCAGCCCCTGAGCAGCCACAGTCTGACCCTCTGGATTTAACCCGTGCGTCTGGGTCGGGTCGCAGAAAAAAAAAAAACTCTATTTCCTGCTCCTTTCAGTCCTTTTTTACCTCTGTACTTCTTTACGTTACCTCACTGTGGGGCAATCTTAGTGGGCAATAACCCCTCCACACACACACAAACACACCACACCCCGTCCTGACCTTTCACCCACCTCCTTTGAGTGTTTAAGTGGCCGCACAGTTTCAGCCTTTGTAATGCCCACTAACCTCTGCCATTACTGTCGACCCTAAATCATAAAAAGCGCCTTAGCACAAGTAGGAATGACTTAGAACGACCGTTTATGAGATGTTTTATTGCACAACAAAGACTTTCCGGAGTGTGCTGTATATGCGCGAGCGAGCCGGGATTCCAAACTTTGGAAATCATCTCAAGAATACTTCACTCAAGTGACATTTTGACATTGAGGACCATTTCTTATGTTTGTCATGCTGCGAGCTTATAGTACCAGGTCATTGCCACATGGTAACCAGGTCAAGGCATTAGCATTGAGTGGGTTTTGTTTTGTTCCGCACCCCATTAAAACTCCCTGGTTTAAATCTCTCCGGGCCTTACGAGAGGAGGAGTGTCATTAAGCTTCTCTCTCCGGAGCTTTACTAGTATCTGCAAAGGTTTAAGCACCTCAGCAATGTTAAGTCCCTGCATGTTGTATACATTCAGCGAGGAGAAACACCTCGCGTCACCGAGAGCGACGTTTTCTCGGCAGCGTTTAACACATCTGGGAAGCGTAGTGGATTTTTTCCCATCAGAAGGTCAGCGAAGGTAACACCGCCTCTTCAAAATCGATCTTTTTGAGAACGAGGCGGCAATGTCCTCAATTTTTTTTCCTGCAGTCTCCTTCAGCCATATATCAAAGAGTTTTATCTTTCAGTCGGCTACACCCCTTCAATCCCCAAGTGACTAGTGAAAGGAGAACACAATGGGGGGCTACGCACAAGTTGAGTTTGAATGGTGGGTAGTAATTAGGGGGCACAAAAAAGGGAGGCCTGACAGCGGGAGGATTGGCATGATTGCTGTTTGAACTGTTGAGAGTGCTTGAAAGAAGAAAAAAAAAGAAAAAAAAGAGGCTGTGATTAACTGTCAAGTCTCACAGGAAGAGTCAGCCTATAGATGAGATTCAGAATAAACTCCTATAGGAGGAGGCACATCTTTAATTTCCATAACATTTAGTCGCACAGTCATAAACATTGTCAAACTGGGCTCCTACAGTAGAAATAAAAAGAAAAAAACACGGGTGATTGAATGTGTTTTTCCCTCGTCTCGAAGCGCGTCGTAGGACGAGCGTGTGGAAAACCTAAACACTTCAACACCTTCGTTGGCCGATCTCACTGACAAGCGTAAGACGAATTTTCCACAGCCCCGCGCTGACCCATCCCTGGATGTTACACAGGAAAGGTTGTTGCCTGTCCTCCAAAAATACATCTGGAAAAGAATCAAACACAGAGATATGAAAGAAAACAAATCTGGCCTGTAGAGACCGGCGGCGTTGGCCCACTGATGTTTTATACGGTTCCCTAAACCTTGCCCTCACCCGAGACCTTCATTTTCCCTATAAACCATCACACAGGAAGCGGGGAACAATCACTTTCCTGAGAGAATAATAGACGAGAGAAAATCAACAAGGTGTCATCGGGTGCGATAAGGAAACGCAACAATGAGGTTTGGAGGAACTCCCTGCAGAGCTCCAGGAGACAGCTCGCCAGGTTGCGGGAGTCAAGAGTGGTGCAAGATGCACGTGCTGTGTGGGGGTGTATATTTGTATAGTACACGCCTCGCATCAAAAATGTGTAGAAAAAAAAGAAATCACACCCTGCCAGCATCTATAGACGTAAAAACCCATCAGAGATATTTGAACTGTTTGTACTGAGCAGCTGGACGGAGGCCGTGTCTTTACTAAAAGATGGTTAAGCAGCATTGTTCATATGGGATAATTTTATTGCAAATTATCCTGGAAGCCCAATAGTGTGCTAAAAGACACAGTATGTCATGAAAAACCTGCAGAAAGTGAATATGAATAAGACAGCTGGTCCAGATAATCTACCTGGCTGTGTAATAAAAACATGTGCTAATGTCATTACTGACGTTTTCAACATCTCACTGTCACAGGAGACGCTGTACCTACAAAAATCTGCTGTGTCTAGTCTTAACGACTACTGCCCTGAGGCTCACACCCCCATCCTGATGAAGTGTTTTGAGAAACTGGTTCCCCAGACCGCATCCATATGCCAGCCTGGACCTCACCGCTATGCTTTCAGAACCAACGTATACGCAGACGATGTGATGTCCGCTGACCTCCACTCAGTCCTCACACACCTTGAAAACAATAAAGTTATGTCAGAATGCTGTTTTGTTGACTTCAGATCAGAATGAATCAGAAACACTGATCAGATAATTTCCCACTCTGGGCTTGAGTTTCGTTATTCTGGTGCTGTAAAATGATAAAAATGAACCTGGAATTAAAAGGGAATCCAAAATGTTTCCATCGGATGATGAAAGACACGAAAGAGAAAATCTCGGGCCTCGGGTTTGAATATTTTACTTTATATTTCATGCTTCTGGATCACCAGCGGAAGGTTAAGGAGTGAACATCTTCAACATTTCTTCCACTCATCCAGAATTTACAGGATTTCCACTCGCTCCGAAGCCTGAGCCAACAGCTTACCCTCACTCCCCTAACCCAGCGGTTCTCAAACTTTTCTGTAGCATGCCCCCCTTCAGATAAAAAAGATCCATGTTAAGTTTTAGTGAAGGTTTCAGCACACTTCTATTTGTTTACTTTGGCCTTCCTTTTGCCATCCGGCCGCACCTGCAGTGGCTCTTTACCCTCCGAGGGGGGCGACCCCTGAGTTTGAACAACCTGTAGAGCAAATGTTAACGCTGTGCAGAATGTTTGAAGCGGTACATCCATGTTCGTCACGCCTGTACGTCAGGACAAAGGGGGGGTCACAGGAGTGTATGTACACACCCAGGTATCCTGTTGTTTTTAGCAGGAAGGTCTATTCTATAGGGACGTAAACCCAAAACAACTTCCTCTTACCTAACATCCCTTAAAGATCCTCACACTAACGAAGCCCGATCACTTTTCGCTTGTTTCAAATTGTCTCCTGAACATTTGCAATAATAATGAATCAGACTGTGGTGCTGTGTTTTTTGTAGTCATGCAGGTGAAACCTATACATACACTAGATGTCAGCATTACTTAAAGTTAAAGTCAAACTCATTGATATTCTATAGCAGGTAAAATACAGCCAAAGTTTTTGAAATAAATGGCCGACTGAGTCTAAACTCGTGGGGCGAAACACAGCCGAGGCCGAGCATCATTTTGCCCGAGACAGCCGGGCTACCTGGTTAAATTGAGGCGCACAGTAGTGTCACATCAATTTAAGAGCGAGGCCTGTCGGTTCTGACCTTTCCTTCCAGCCCGGCACAGAGAGTCCCTCATCCGTATGAGGCCCGTGTCCAGCGTGAGTCCACAAACAGAGGCTGCTCACTCACTCGGGTCCTGAGGAGACCAAATCAGATTACCGACACATATCTCCCACAATCTACTGCGACAGGATCGCCCCCCAGGCGGGGCTGAAATGGATACAGCAATATACAACAGCCACGCAAGAGGCAAGAGGGAGGACGGCGGGGTGTGGGACCGAAGAGGAGAGCGGGAGCTTGTGGGTCGGTGAAGGAGTCACACTGTTGCAAGCGCCGGCAACAATGTGACTTAATTGATTCCATGCCATCTCATCAATTTTGATTAAAATGAAATGAGCCTCTGTACGTTTGAAAAGGTTAAAACAAATTGAAGGTGGAAATCACAGCTGGTAATCACAGTTTGTCTAACAGCGTGCTTTTAATGAAGCGGCCCGCTCTCCATCATTCATTTCGGCCTCCGGTGTGTGTATACGGAGCAAGACTGTGCACTTTTTTAGTGTGTGTGTGTGTGAGCACATCGGCGTAAATCGTTTTGGAGAACAGCATATATAACATTTGTATTAGAGTCACGGCCTTCTTACAGATGAACTATTCTCCTGTTGTGCCAAAAAGGATTCATGGTTTAAGAACAAAGCAACGTTTTGACCAACGCAAAGATGGTGTAGTGGTTCATTTCTCTTTCTATTCTATATCATTTGTTTCTGATTTTCTTTATTGGTACAAAGTTATTCCACGACAACGCAAAGCTGTAACTGTGATCTGATGAAAATGTTTAAATTTTGCACATATGTGCTGTTACACTGACAGAAAAGAGGATCACATACGGTGAAGAAGCGTTCCCAATCTGTCAGTATCAACACACTACACTGTTTCCGAGCGCTTGCGTGTCCTTTTTCATATTGTTTCTGTTATGATAAAATGTTCCTGTAGCACACAGATACAGTATCTCTTCTCCCCGACTTCTAATGAAAACAGGTCCGTTCACGCAGAAGGGCCAAGCGAAACAAGCGCCCTACATTGCAGACAAGCCAGACGATTATAGTCATAAGTCACGTGTATAAAGTTATTTTCTTTACGATATTGCTGAGGTTTTCTGTGCTTCGACACACAAAAAAAGGACATATTTCTTGAAATATGTTCCTATAAGATTGGGCGGTCACTTTATGTCCTCCTGGTTTGACAGTGTAAAAGCCGATAACAGAAATTATTCATACGAGGCGCCTGAGGTTTCTGCACGAGGGACCACACAAACTCTGACGACACCCTCAGTGCTGTCTTGACAATAAAGGTATGTTCTTAACTTATACAAACACACACTGAGTTAGGTGATAAAGCTGATAGATTGCTCACTAGGTGGT
Source organism: Lagodon rhomboides (assembly GCA_039737535.1). Lineage (NCBI taxonomy): Eukaryota > Metazoa > Chordata > Actinopteri > Spariformes > Sparidae > Lagodon > Lagodon rhomboides. The sequence goes on from CM077784.1 coordinate 32,332,583, forward strand.
TAACAGGTGTTCAAGCTAACAGGGCAATAGTTGATACCGATGACTTTACATATTGAAGTTATATGTTGTGTCTCTAAGGCAATTGTTGTGGATGTTGACTTTCTTCACACACTGGACACTCCAGTTCACGGTGAAGCTGCGAGGCAGGAACTGCATTCTGACTTGAAATGGATAACATGACATAATTGCTCCCCGTCTCCTCCAGATGGTAAACTGCTCCTGTGAAAGAATGAATTTTTCCTAATACTTGACACTCATATCTGTCTTCTCTTGGGAAAAAAAAGAAAAGAGAGACAGTGATGACACTAACGTTGCCTCCTATTGTCCTCTAAGCTCGACAGTGACAGTGAAACGATTATTACAAAAGTTCTGACAAATTCGTTTAACGAGCACATTAATCCGCCCTGAGTCGGTTTCATTACGGATAGATTACCCTCCCCAACACTCAGTGATCGTGAAACATAATGAACGCTAATAAACTGTCCTGTTTGCTGTTATGTCTTTGGATGATCTGCCGGCTTTTGACCAAATCGCTGGCAAATAAATGTTTGCTTTTCTTAAAAAAAAGAAAAATGGCTTTAGCAAGAACTTTATGATTCTATTAAGAATAATTTATGCTTGTCCCAAATCCTCTGTTTTGAATAAACATCATAGATCTTCCTTGAGCTTTTATGTACCAGAGAACCAGACTGGTTCTGCCTTTTCCCCCTCTCTTGTTTGGGTCTAGCTCTCAAACGCATGGCTTGTTTTTATTAAAGCCAGTCTCTAAATCATTGGAATAAGGTGTGGCACATCTGGATGCGTCCAGTCTCGTTCTGATGGCCTCGTCTGTTAGCCTTTTGAATGTCTTGCTGATCATGTTGTGAATCTAGGGGATTTACATCGCCAGAAAGCCAAAGCCAAGTTTTCAATTTAATATTTGGATTTGATTGGTACGTGTAAGATCATGACAGATAAATGGAAACCCATCCTCTTTCTTTAATAGGGCGTGTCAATGTTAATAAAATGTCAGCGCTCCCTGAATTTGTTTAGCTTGTGCAAAACCAAACAAGACTTTCCTCTCCAGACAATAGTCTTTGTGGTCATGTTCTTTATCCGGGCAAACGAGTCCACCTATATCTCTTGGGCACGCTTGCAGAGGTCCATTGCTAAAGTTGGACTGGCCTTCCTGTTTTACCACATTATTATGGGCCTGTAATGCCAGAGCCTAGGTCTTCTGGAATCATTCTCCAGCTGTGGCAGAGGAGCAGCCTCTGCCCCAGTTGGCCTGAGACTTGAGACGTGTTATGCAGCGAAACTTTCACGGGGGACCTCCGTAACAGCCAAGATTTTGTTCCCTAAACTAAAATCCATCAAACGGCTGAAGGATAACTTCAGTTTGCGTAACATGTTTAACATTCCGAGGCACATCAAGGGCGTGCTGGGTCCTTCAGAGCTGTCAATTTCTGCTCCAATTTGTCAGACCCCCTCGTTTGAAGCCGAGCTTGATGGCTTGTCAGATAAGAGGCTGTCTTCTATTGAGGATCTCTGCATTAACACCCATTTTGGAGCTTTCACTCAGCTACAGGTGACATTTTTCCTCCCTCCTGGACACTTCTTTTGGTATCTGACATTTAAATTCACAGTTTTGTTTTGTTTGGTGGTGGTGGGGTTATCTCCTGGCAACCCTTCTCTCCACATTAAAGGGCAATGCATTGAGGATGGTACAGAGATTTCGTACGGGTTATGGGCGAAAGGGTTGGATAAGATCAAGGCACGTTCTCTAAACTATGAGACTTTAACTCATTCAGTTTGAAGTCATCCATCGGCTGCACTTTCCCAAGACAAACTGAGCGTAATCTTTCCTTCTGGCTGTTACCTGTGATCAGTCAGACCCTCGGTCATCTTATCTGGTTTCGCCCCAAGCTCAAGAGTTTTCTGGGATGGCAGTTTTGATTTGCACAGCGACATATCAGACAGCTCATCTCCTCCAATCTCTCTATGACACAAGGTTGCTCTCTGACTCTTCTCCCAGCCCTCATATCATGGTCATAGCGAAAAGGTTTTTCCTGAGAGGGTGGGCGTCTCTTTCCCCTCCTTGCTTTAAAGAAATGGTAAATGACATGATTTCTTCTTTCTGCCTTGGAGAAATGTTGGTATACTATGTCACATCCTGAGTTTAAGATCTGGGGACCCTTTCTTAAACTTATTAGAAGGAAGAGGTGTCGATCTGGGAACTAAATGTGTTGGTACTGTACTGCGATGATCCAGGATTTCAGTTTTCTAGCCTTCGTCTTGGGCCTTCCTCACTAGATCTTGGTTCTATGGACTCTAGACTCATGAAGACACTGAACTTTTTCTGTGAGATGGCGGTTACTTGTTCCATTTTGTTCAACTGTACCATGTCTATTTGTTGTATCTATAAAAGAAACTAAACCATCCATATCTTGCCTTACCTTGTGTTTTCATGTCGGAGTTCATTGATGATTAAATCAAACATTTGCTGCAACTTAAAACATTTGCACAATTACTGATTCATATGCATTCTTTTACCTTTCCCAAAAAAGCCAAACCTTGAATCTGATTCTTACTTTAAGCTCATTGCTGTCAAGCAACATTAATTCAAGGGGCAGGTCAAAAAGCCAAGGACCAGAACAAAAACACACAGAAAATAGAGATGCAATGGATAACTGCTGCCACCTGGTGGAGGTTTAGAGAACCAGACTTTACAGCCGAGGCCCCTTAATTGAACCTAGGCCTCATTATAAACAAAAAAAAGTCATTACAAGTTCCCTCAGTGGCGAATATGAATACACAGGCAGAATTACAATCGTGTTCTTGTTTTATTTTAAAAAGCAAACTTTGCAGTGGTAACAACAACAACAACAACAGAAAAAAAAAAAAAAAAAGAAATCACATAATTGCAATGCACCTCGCTAAATAAATAACAGTGGTGCTAGTTAATCAGTAAGCATACCCCGCTGGAATATGCTGTTGTGAAGCACTGTTGCCTTTTTGCTCACAAATTGCCCTATTTTTCAGTGGTTGATGTGCTTTAGTAAACTTAAAGCCGCGTGAACACGCTGCTGTCTCAGCAACAACAATCTTCAGTAGAAAATGCAAATGGATACACATGCAAAGCAAACCTCTGGCTAATTATACAGCCGTCTTACAAGGTCTGTGTCCCTGAGCGCTGGAAAAAAAAAAAAGTGTAACGCACAGCATGTACGCTCTTCGTAGACGGGAACATACGGAACATCCGTGGGGTTGCCAGATTGGAAGGATCTTAATAAAGCTTACTGTACACTAATTATACGGCAACACAGAAGCACGAGGACTCTTTGCTTATATTTAAAAAGGTGTTGGTTTGGCAATTTTTTTTTTTCATCTTCACTCATTTACAAAAAGGACCACAAAGACAAAAAAGGGAGGGTTCACGAAGCTGCGTTCATCTAAGTCCAAACGAGGGTAAACTCAGGCTATACAGGGAAGCATGTGTCCGTGTCAGGAGGCAGTTTACAGTCTGGAAAAAACGTACATCGTAAAACATTAACGTTAGAACTCTAAAGATCGCAGGGTTTAGACGATTACAACATTTTCCGGTCATTTTTAAACACATTTTCATCCTTTGACCCGCTTTTCATTTGTTTTTTTTGTTTTTTTTTCTAATAGACACACCAACACACGCACGTACGCACACCTTTAGGAATAGAAGAAGATATTTCTTGTGCAGTGTGGCTTGGGGGGCGGGAAAGTGACTCCTCAAAATCTCTATAAGGCACTAAAATTGAAAATAGAAGCACTCTTAAAACCATCTATAAAAAAGGCAAGCACATAACCTACAGTATGGCTCCGCTGTGTGGCAAATGACTGGAATTTGCTAAAAAAAAAAAAAGTCGTTGGAGGGCAGATGACACTTTTTTTTGAGTTTTTCCTCATCAGTGCAGTGGATACAGTGTTCCGTCTCTCGTAGAGAGAGTTCTCGGTCAACCTCGTACTCAGTCGTCTTTTTTGTCAGAGGTGCTGTCTTCCTGTTTATCCCCCGAACGGCTCTGACCGGCCAATTCCAGATCGCCCGGCGTCGCCTCCTGGGTCGCCTGGTATCTCTGAAGCTCCAGGTATGTGGTGAAGAGCTTGGCGTACTCCGGGTGGGTCATGGCAAAGGCTTGAAATTCACCTGGAAAAAAAGAAAAGACGGGAGCGTGAGGACACAGAGGAAGACCGAAAATTTAGCCTCGCGTCAGACCTCCTTCAGGAAGAGTCTACTAACTGAAGGTGATGAAACCGGAGCCGTCAGCATCGATCTCCTTGAAGAGCTTGGCCGTGTTCAGATCGCACACACCCAGAGCCGAGCGCAGCAGAGCGGTAAACTCCTCCCGGGTGATTCTCTCGTCCTCATCCGTATCAAACAGCTGCAGGAGAGATGACACAAACAGAGAGAAATGTATTTCGCTTTCAAACGTGTGCACGGCTACGAAAAAATGAGGGTTATTTTACAATGTGCAAATGTGTGGGGTGGGCTTGTCACAACGCCGAAACACAATTGGGTAAATTCTCTTTCATCGAATTAGTCGGGCCAAAAATAACTTTTCGGTAACATTACATAAGCACCAGAGCCGCTTGTCCAAAACCACGTTTGACATTACGGCCGGCAAAATGACTCCATGTTCTCCCACAACAGACACACATTGTTAACTTGACATTATCCAAGCCTCTCTGAAGGCTGCCTCTGTTCTTCCTACAGCGCTGCTGCTGCTGCTGCGACTGTCTGCTGAGCGCTGATATCAAATAAAGACAAGGCAGGGCTATTTAGCGCTTTTCTTTCCATTTCATGTGGATTTTTTGTTGTAATTTTAACATTTTCTTCACATATGTATTCTAAAAAGTAAACATTATATATGCTGTAGATCTACAGAGATCCTTTCTCGCAGGTTCTAGTTACAGCATCTCATAAATATCTGCTCTACGCGGTGCTACAACTGAAGTTAACCAAGTGGGGTGATAAAACCCAGAAAACAGAATATCCAGCTCTAATCAGTGTGACCAATGTGAAACATTTCTGAAACAGTGTTCGATTACACGCCTTGAAGAATTCAGGCTGTCCTTGTCCTGACGAGGACCATCTCTCGAGGTGGATACATTTCAAACACGCGTATCTGTGTCTTCTGTGTATTTATATTCAGCCTAGTCTTGTCTAAAAGTATAAAAATATCGATACATACTGATACTGAATATTTTCAGTGGTTTCAATGCTTCAATTATTGCATCGATACTCATGTACTAACTGTGTCGTTTCGCCCTCCTCTCTGAAAGCATGTTGACACGTGCACCGCTGTGCGCCCAACTCCTCCAGAAGTGAATTAGCTCAGATGCTGTTGTGCTTAACTGACAGTACATAAGCCGTCTTATATTAATCCTCAATTAAAAAACCCGAAATTTTACGCCCTCTGTGTTGCATCAACTTGTCCCACGGACGAGCACCGCGGCGTCAGAGTCGTACCTGGAAAGCCATTCGGAGAACGTCCTCGGTGTTCGCCGGTCGACACAAGATGGTCACGCCGATGACGTACTCTCTGAAGTCTATGGTGCCGTCTCCGTTCTGGACGGGGTCAGAGACACAGAAATAAATACACTAGAGACAGTCGATGCACAGATTGTTATGATGGACAGTACTTTTCCCTTTTACGGTCTAAAAATATAGAATTTAGTTTTTAATGTTTAAGGGCGTATAAGCCTGATTTCTAATACGACTGGAAAATAATGAGACACAAAGGCTCTGAGGAAAAAGGATCCTCAGCGAAGTGGATGTCAGAGGCTGTTTTTATGCTTCCCACTCAGACCTCTGGTACAAATACCAGGGAAGGAGGCCAGATTGAGTTGGATCATAGTTTCCTCTTCCAGGCTGCATCAATCCTGAACCCACACCACGATGACCCAGTTTGATTTCCACTGGTACACACGATATGCAGTGACGTTATGTGTGTGTGTGTGATTCTGTCAATGGAATATTAAGATTAAGATGTGTCGTGGCCACGGTGTACTAAAGCCAACCCTCCCAACACCCTGGCTGTGTGTCAACGAAAAGGAACGTCGCTATCTAATTGTCATTTATACACATGTCTCTCACTCTGTCAAACAGTGCAAACAGCTCCTCGAGGGCTGGGTTGACGGGTAGCTTCAGGAAACTGGCAAACTCCTGGATGGTGATCCGTCCTCCTTTACAAGAGCTGGCCATGGCCGCGAAGCCCTCCAGCTCCTTCCTCAAATTGTCCCACTTCAGACTGAGGGAGCAGGGGGACAAGGAGCCATACGTGTCATTGTTAATGTCCCCGCCTTTGGCGATGCCAACAGTGTGCTTAAAGTGGGGGTGTTCTTACTTGAGTTTACGGCTAATTTTGGTGAACTCGACCAGGCCGGCCTCCATCGGCAGCGTCAGCTCGCCGGCTGAGATCATCAGGCGGCAGTCTTCATACGTGTGGTCCGTCACCGGAACTCCCAAAGCCCTGACAGAAGACAGTTAGCATATGAAAAAAAGCTCAGCTCAAGTGCTTGTGATGCTCGATGCAGCAGGCGGAGAACATTTACAACCTTTGGACTTATCAGAGGAGTGCAAAAACCAAACTCACACTGTTTAACAGTTAACGTTTTGCTCATCTAAACATATATTTTGTGTGCGTTTCTTGCTACACAAAGTAGCACAAGTGCATGTACGGCCGGCGAACACTTACTGGGCCATGCTCGCTCGCACTCTACTGGCAAACAGAGCCGGGGTCTTCTTCTCCTCCTCTGTGGGGATGTGAGGCGGCAGGAACTGAAAAACGGAGCAGGCGGACGAAAAAAAGGTAAAAGATCAAACAGCAAAGAAAACTTTGCACTGGGAAACAAATCCGGTAATGCACTCGACACATCTGGCGCTTAGGACGTTACAGCACCAAAATCCAATGGCTATAATTCAGAAAATTATGGTTGCACACTTTCTTGGGTTAAACTCAAACACAGGGAGTGAAACCGATGCTGCCAATAAAGCTAACAATCGTTTAAGGGTCAGTGTGTAGGATTTAGGGGCTGAAATGGAATATAATATTAATAACTCTGTTTTGATCAGTGTATAATCACCTGAAACTCAGAATCATGAGCTTGGAATAAGTCTTTTTTATATCTACAGATGAACAGGGACCGCCATGTTGCACAGACATGTTTCTACAATAGCCCAGATCAGACACACGAAACACAGGCTCGACAGAGGGCGTATTGTATTTTTAGTGGCGACTGCAGGAGATGGTGAGATGATAAGATGATGGGTATATAGTTTGTGAAAACCATATTAGGATGTGAACTTTTTTCTGTTACCTCTATCTCCACCGTGGTGTACAGCTGGCTCAGAGTCAGCAGCAGCAGCGTCCTCCTGCGCAGAACACAAGCGGGACAGTCACAGGTTACATACTCGTTCACATGTAGCCACAGTGGTTGCAACACAAGGCAATAATATTGCAGTCACTGTGGTGCAAGCTCATTTATTGTCTAAGAAGAAGTAGCGGGGGACACCGCCTTCGCCGCATGATACGCACTTTAGGTGGAGAAACCTCTCAAAGACACACGAGTGCAGGAGGCGTACTTACGAGCTGAAGCCCTGCCAAGTCCAGGTCACTGTGTCCTGGAGGAAAAGCAGAGGGGGGGCGCATAAAGCTTCTTAAAACACTAACAGTGGCAGATAGACATGCTTTCGTGTGACACAGCTATGCTTCTATATATCAGTCTCTGTATATTTGTCAAGCTTGACAGCCATCACCCATGAAAACTGCGATGGCAAACACAACAGGATGTCAGCGACGACGTGGAGATTCCGCTCGCTGATAAATTTTTTGCCTGGAGGGCAAATAAACAAATTGCGAGTCCTGTAAGAGTGCGCACTGTGCGTTTCCCCCCTTTGACTCGGCCTTTTATTTTCTATGCAAACTATCAGAGTACGGCGATCCGCTGTGAACTCCGCTCTCGTCGTCACGTGAGACGAAACACGACACAGAAACACGCTGCGTGACGATCACTCACCAGTTTGTTGGGATATCTCATAATCACAGGCTGCACAGGGACCCCTGGGATGAAGGCACCTAACACACATAAAAAAAAAAAATTTCTCGTCATGAATGAATGAACGCCGACTAGTTTTGTCATGTATCACAAACCAAAACTAATTCTACCCACTTGCCCTCAAAAGCAGCTATGTAGGCGTCAGTTAGTAATAAGTCAATGCACAAAACCGCATCACATAATGAATGAATGCAGCAGTGTAGTATCTCTGCTGTGTGGCCCCTCGGCTTCCAGTAAATGGAAGATGTGCTCAACGTAACAAACGGAACTGTCAGCGAATGACAGATTGATTTGTATTTTTTCTTTCTGTTATTATTTTCCTTTTAATTGACAAGTTTTCTTGCAAACAGGAAAAAAAATGGCATTAAAATGACGTGAAATGTACGCGTCGCATCTCACCTTGCTTGAACGTGATGAGACACGTGCGATTTGTGCACGTTCCCTCTGGAAATATCAGAACCTGAGGAACAAAGCGTCAGAGCAAAGGTTAAGATCGCACGCTGTGTGATTCTAATCAAGTTTGTGATCTTGAGATGCCGCAGCTTACAACAGAGCGATGTGGGTGTGCTTTTGAAATAACTGCTTTGAAAAAAGGAACCACAATTAAAACGACGTGGTCTGAAACTGTGAAACCAGGCCGACATCCTGAGATGCTGGTGATAAGCTCAAAAGTTGTCTCCGCCGCTACACTCCATGTGCTCTAACAGGTTTAAACATCAGTGTTTTTTTTCCCGTGTTGTGACGGACCTGTGGCCAGTGGCCGCCTGACTTGGCTCTGCTGTCGATCTCTTGGATCGTGTTCTTCCTGGAGTCCGGATCCTGTCTGGACACCAGCACTGGCTGGAGACAGCGCACGAACCCTGCAGAGAGAGCAGATTGTGGTTAAATCACACGTTTTTTTTATTTGCATCAAATAGTGCCGGTGATATCAGTTGACAGCACACTTCTCAAAGCACATTGGTAAATATCAGTTATGATGTCTGATTTATGATTTCCACTGTGTTAAATCAAATGATATTCTATGCGGGAGGATAATGAGTTTTTATTACTCGTTTTACAAGCCCTCTTTAATCTAGAGGTGTGAAATTGCAGAGTCATATGAGGACATACAGAAATGACAAGCTGGTTTCACACTTCTGTGTAATCACACACACACGATCTAGAGGTCGAAAAGACCAGGAAGCTCCCCCCCCTGCAGACAAATACGCCCTCCACTTCCCTGTACTGAACAAACAGAGCATAATGGGAAGTTTCTCACTGCCAAAGATGGGCGTAGCCAGGTTCTCCACGCGGGAGACGGTGGAGGGCAAGCCCGCAACAATGCACACGATCCCGTCAAAGAAGGTGGAGTGGGGGGCCACGGCCAGGATGGGGGCCTCGCTGCTGCCGACCTGCTTGCCCTTCACCACCACCCTGAAGCCCATGCAGAAGTAGTACGCTCTCCCCAGGGCGGCCATCACTCGGCGACACATGAACCTGGAGGTGACGAGCACATTTGATCATTCAACGCGGGCCAATATGGAAAAAAACAGATTTGAGTTCAAAAGCGTATCTTTTCTTCACACTGGGATCAGCCGTGTTAAAACTGCATTAACCAATGGGCTGAACTGGAAGTGTTTTGGTAACAGGAAGGAGTTACACCACTCTGTACTTTCCTGAAGCGTTCCAGTTGCTTCCCCATAGAGAGAGAGAGAGAATGAAACCATAATATAGATTGAGACATTAGAGAGATATTGCGTGAGAACAATCCTATGAATATTTAAAGACGCATCAGTCTTTCCGCTCGATGGGGCAGGAAGTTAAATGCAACGCGACTCAGTTTTGAAAGAAGATAAAGCTGCCCAGACAAACACTATCAGCCGATCAAGATGCTACGGCGAAGATATTTGCCCACTTAGATAGGAAGTAGGCACAGAGTGACAAAGAGCAACACAGGTTTCTATTTAGAGCTCTATTTCCGTCCTCAAGAATGTACTGAACCTTAAAACCCTCTCATGGTTGCACAGTATCGTGGTACTGTATATGGTACACAATTAGTATCATCAGAAAATGGAATGAAAACAGTTTTTTGGGGGGGTTGAGCAAACTTTTTCTCATAATTCCACATCATATTATGTCCTGACCTGACCGAAAGTTGCCTTAAACTTGAAATACATGTTTGAAAACCATGAAATGCTCAAGCCACGCTACGCCTTGAAACCAGTAAACTGATACAACCTGATCTAAAAGTGACTCAAAATTAAGTAGATCTTAGAACGAGGTGCTGATTCACAGTGGGATGAGTGAGAACACACCTTTTTTTTTTTTTTTTACATAACACTGGTAATCATTTGCTTTAACCACCGTGAGAATGTCTGTGCTTGGTGAGAAAAGCAGTAAACTGGTGAACCTAGATAAGCTTGTCTCTGGTTTCGGTCGGTACCTACACCGTGTTTAATCATTATCGTTGAAAATCTGTGATCTATGGTCGCGAGAATGTGCTTGGTGCACACTGGTGAGGTAAAATCCAACAATCCAACTTCGAAACATCGCTGTCGCTCAGGAGGAAGATGAGGTCTTAGTAATCGGAAGGTCTCTGGTTCGAATCGCGGCTCCGCCTAGCTACATGTCGAAGTGTCCTTGAGCAAGATAATGAAACCCCAAATTGCTCCTGATGAGCAGTTGGCACCTTGCATGGCAGCCTCGGCCATCAGTGTATGAATGTGAGTGTGAATGGGTGAATCTGACAAGTGTTGTAAAGCGGCTTTGAGTCCATTTCCCCATTTACATTCAATGCCAATATATGAATTATGAAACATGTTCATCATAGTGTGTAGATAAAGACATATCCAACTGGGTTACCCATTCAGTTCATTGACAAAATACACATTATGCACATATCATTCATAGTATCTAACCATCAGATGATTAAAAGGCTCAGTTCCTTCTACGAATGACCCGCTAATACCGCTCGACTCCTTCCTTTTCCAAGAAATGAGGGGAAGTGAGCTTGGGTAATGCTCGCGCTGCAGATACGATCAAGAAGAAGAGCGTGATGCGGCAGCAACACGCGCAGCTGCACATTCTTCAAGTCATGTCAGGAGCTATTATTTCGAGAATATGCCGTCATGGCAGGAAACCGCAGTGCTTTTACTACTTATTCTTGCTTTCGTAGCATTTACTAGTTTGGTTCAGCGAGACTCAAGATCTTGTTCAATCTCAATCCCTGCACCATAAGGCTATGTTTACATGCACACATACAATATGGTGTTTGTGTATGTGACTGCTTTGCATACCAACGCGGCCTTGGTGTGCATGTACATGCACCAGGACAGGCCAAGTTCAACAAATCCACCTGTCTGTACATGTCAATAAGGCGGCTGTGCTGTGCAGTTATTTAGTTTTAGCTCATTGAAGCTGATCCCCTGCAGGCCATGGTTTCTGATGCCAGCCTGGTGGTTCTGGTGTGAGGTGTGTGTGTGTTGCACTGGGGGATGATGTGTGTTGGTATACACGTTACCGTCTCCAGCCCGTCATTGGCTCCACGGCTCCTTTCAGAGGGTGCTTGAAGGTTATGATGACGGCCACCGGCCATGTCACCATCAGCACCAGGGACAGGAGGATGGCGCGGACCGGCACCAGGAAGATCCCCAGGAGGACGCACTGCATGGGGAGGAAGAGGAGAGGAGTTTCACAGGCCTGTGGGATTCTGTATACATGTCTGGCCTGTGCCATAAAAAACTGAGGGGCTGGCTGTCAGAGTGAACTACGAGCCTGGCGTGTTGACATTCCTCAGAGCGGACACATGCACGGGTCTGGACAGCTTTTCTAGAAAGCGCACAACGGCTCTCATTGTGCGCGCTGCACATAACGAGGCTTTACAAGCCGATTGTCAAAGGCTCGCTGCAGAAGATTATCGGCCCTGGTTACACAGCAGCCAGTGTGTGTGTATGTGTGTGTGTATAGTGTGTGTGTGTATGTGTGAAATCTCACACATCGGCTGATACACTGTCGCCCAAAGCGATGCACACACACACACTCACACACACACATATATCTATTCTTGACAGGCTTCCCTCTACATGACCACTGAAGTCGATACTCACTTTGATGACGGCGGTTCTGGGCAGTTCGGTGTCCTGGACGAACGGGTTGATGACCGCCGGCAGGAGCAGGGACTGCTGCCTCGGCAGGGCGAACACTCGCTGCGGCGGCATTGCAGTCCGACGCAACGACGAGACCTTGTGTGTGTGTGTGCGTGTATGTGTGTGTGTGTTTGTCGGAGGCGCCGTTATGTGATCATGTCACTTCCTCAAAAAGAGACCCAACTCACTCATTTAGCCCGCAATATCGGACGATCAGTCGGAGGGGGCCGATCGAGGCGCAGACGCGAGCAGGCGCGGAGAGCAGCAGCAGACCCGGACTGGCGTCAGGCTCCACCTCCAGCACGGTCTGCTGCCGCCGCTGAGGGGGTCCGGCTGTGGTGTTTTTGCAAGCCGTGCAGGTGGATTTGCATCAGTTTACACGCACCGTCTGCAGGGTGCTGTCATCACAGTACAGGTGTTTCCAGTAAATGTGGCGAGGGAACGATTTGTGTCTCGTTTCGGGCGCCGTCGGGGGAGCGGCGCGCGCGGCATCGCGCGTGCAGAAACACCGATGGAGGATTCAGACGTGCGAATCCGTGCAGGACACGAGCGCACAGATGCCGGAGATAATGCACAAGAAGCGACCGTGCACCGTGTTGTGAATGTGTGAACATAAAACCGTGTTTATGCGTTGGCCTACTTTTTTTTGCGAGCTGTCAGGAGCTGTCCACCAGATGGCGCTGTTTCACAGCAAATTCTCATTTGGTCCTGCCCCTTAAAAAACAAACTCATGTTCCCCAATCTGATTTTTTTTTTTTTCAGCAGCAGTGGAAAGTCAATATTTACTCAAGTGTAGTACTTGAATTTTATGCTACTTCACACCTCTGGATTCACTACTGAACTAGCTCACTGTGTACAAAGTAGTTAGAAATTGCTCCATCACTGCTTTAACATCAAATCCTTGCACATAGACTCTATAATCAAACAATGTGTAAAAATCTGAACACTAGGGGCCGCTCTACCTGCATTAGAACTATTTTTTTACATTTTTGATTCAAGTAATTGTGCTGATCAATCTCACAGTATGTACTTTGACCTGTAAGAGTATTTTTTTATTGTGGTTTTATTACTTCTGTCCAAGTGAACGCCTCTGCAAGGCCCGTGATTGCAGTGCAACTGCACGCTTTTTGAAAGTATGCATCACCGATCCGCAATATATTGAACATCTTTATTGATGACAGTAACAAAGTGCACAAGCAATTAAAAACAACATAAAACACGTTGACTGTATTGTTAAAAAAAAACAAAAAAACAAAACAAGAGAGAAACAAGACTATAAAAAAAAAGGTTATTAAACAATACTACTGCGGTACTCTTGCCATGATTCCATCATGCAGCAAACCAATACAGCCTCTGGAGGCAACCTGTGCCTTTTTAATCTTTCTGTACCATTAATGAAGGGAAATGCAACGTGGAGTCGCCACGAAGAAGAATTTTGGTCTCCATGCTGAGCAGTTCCCATGTATAGTCCTATACAAAGTGCTAACCAAATGAAGAATAAGGTGTGCCTGCGAATACTACTTTCTGACATCCAGAGGATAATATAAAATGTATATATATATATACGTATAGGACTATATGCAAAAAAAAAAAGCGATCTCTAAAGCACCATTTTCGGTCAAACACATGTGCAAATTCATTTTTTCAAATGTAGTGCACACAACAATGAGAAAATTCAATCAAAAGTGATACATTTATAAAAAAAAAAAATGCACTAAGCACACTGGACATAGAAGTGATTCTACGCCAACATGAATTCCTCATATGGTCAAAAAAAAAACAGCTTTTCAGAATTAAATTTTGCATAAAACGGCAACATCTCACAGCACAGTATAGCACTGCGTTCAATGCAGTGTGGACATACCTGATGTCTGAGTTTCTTTTTTTAAAAAAACAAACAAATGTATAAAACAATTAAAAAAAAGGGGGGTACAAATGGTAATAAATCTGCATCAGCATAAAAAAAAAAAAAAATGAAACGTCATTATCACACAGTAATATAGCAAATATCCAGTCGCCTATGTCAGCCTGTGTGTAAGGTCCCGAGGTGCCTTTCCACAAAGCTGGAGGCTGGTTATACAGGCTGGAAGGAACACGTCTCCCACGGAAACGCGCAGAGTTTACCAGGATAAAAACTTAGAACAGTGTGCACTGCGGCGACCGCAATTTGTGTGCGATACTACGGCAATGTCCTCACGAGGCCGGGTGTCGTTGGAGGAACTGGGAGACATTTTGGGGGAGAAAAAAAAAATGCTCAACAGCCGAGCCAGTCCTTTGTGATTTCGCCCAGCTTGACGATCTTCAAGCTGCTGTCCTCCAGTTTGAAATAGTGGTCACCTTTGAAGAAGTAGCTGTAATCTGCGGAAGACAAGCACAACGTCAACAAGTCAGGGTTAGAAATGTCCAATCAGGGCGCTGCTGAAGCCGATGTCCAGCCTCTCTCTCTCTCTCTCTCTCTCTCTGGATCATGCTAATCAGCGAGCATACAGAGGCACCTCTGTAGAGCAGACAGCACAGACTTTGCTTTATATAAATATGTTTGTTCACCGTGTGGGGAAGGGGCTGCATGTGATGCTTACAGTAATGTGTGTAAGTTAGGAGAGCCGTAATGGAAAAATCCCTGGTTTGCATCCCAACCTCTAACCTCAAAGATACATGAGGAGAGAGGGGCCCGTTTCCGCGGATGTTTACCGGCGGTGTCACGACGAAAATTCACCAACAAGTATTTTGTGCTCACAGACGAGCAAAGCTAACATGAGCCATCGAGTGGTAGATATATAAAATAACCGCTCTCCCTCTGACCGTCTTCTCTGATCAGACCACAGATGACTCCCTAACTTCAGACCTCCTCCCCCTCTATTGTTTTTCCTCATCAGTTCCCCTAAACTGTTCATTTCTGGGATATGATGCCGAAGGGTGTCACTGCCTGTTGTTTCTGTGGATTAGGAGGAGTTTTTTATTAGGAGAGGCTCGGTGCCAGACTCACTGATAGAGCTGACGGGATTTGCCTTCATTGTGACCAGAAGGAATGTCTGGTCTCCTCAAAGATTCAAACAAGGCAGTAGGCCCAGGATACATTCGGCTATTTTGTCTCTATTCTTTCATTTTAAACCAATACAGTTGTTATTGCTGGTTTATCTTCACATTCTTTTATCCTCCTTCAGAGAGTGAAAGCATTTATATCATGTTGTAAAAGATTATTTGTCACTTATGTGGTCACTGGTTGAGTTTTAGCCATGCAAGCCACACTGGTCTTGGATTAATACTGTCTGTCTGTTTATCAGTAGGACTACCATTTGGTTCTTAGTTAAATATCTCACTATCCCTCCAATCTAATCTCTTTTTCTAACTATTAGTTTGACTTTTCCATGGATTGTTGTACAAACATTCATGGTCCTCAGAGGAAAAAGACTAATGACTTTGATTGTTCCCTGACTATTACAGCAGAGCCACCATGAGGTTCATGTTAATATCTTAGCATGAAATGTCACAACCGCCTTTGGATGGATTGCCATGAAATCTGGTTTTGTGTTCATCTGACATTGATTTAACTGTCCTGAATGAGGTGTGCAATTTGAATTTGTCCAATACTTTGGTGCAAAACTTATTCCCATCATCCTCAGGGCTAGTTTTTTGTTGTTGTGCTAATGCATGAAAGCATGCTAACATGCTAAATTAAGATGGTGATAATGGTTCCAATGAAGTCAAAAACAGCTGTTGAAGTGTTTTTATCACATCTTGCTCCATATCTCAACTTAACACCAGTATCAGGCCCAACAGAGTTTAGAGTTTGTAACTTCCTGGAAATCATTAAAAATGGGAGAACTTGGGAGTTTATGTTTATTTTTTCTTGTCTTTATTTTATTTATCTATTTTTTATATTTATTTCCATCGGACACACATTAGAGAGTTCCTGTAAGCCTAAGATTATACCTAAAAGCCTATAGAGGCCTACAGTAACATGTTAGCATTGTCCTTGTGAGCATGTTAGCATGTTAGCATGTAGCTGCAACCACAACTTTGTCCAAGTGCGGCCACACCGGGCCTTGAGCAGCCAATCACTTGGCTTGGAAAGTAAGTATGTATAATTTTGCATGATTTGTAGCAAAGGAGCCCACTGCAAAACCTCTATTATGGTCCTTTAATTTTCCAGGTTTAATCCATGCATTCATAGCTTGTGCTCTTCAAATCATTCAGATCATCTGAATTCATTAGGTAAACAGTAAGTTTTTACCGATGTTGTTCAGACTGAAGGCGGCGTCAATGCCGTCTGGGATGCCATTCCAAGAATCAGCAATGAGTTTGGGGAAGCCAGGGTCCATTCTCTTACTCTCTTCATCGTATCTGTAAACATAGTAAAAGTGCATTTGTGTAATCCTTTAATAAGCACAATACAACTCCCTCCCACACACACACCACTCATACTTTTCCATGGTGATTAAACATTTGTCAACTCTATAAATTCCCATGTTGTGCAAGGGCTAACAGGCCTGTTGGCGGTTTACAGTGCAGATTAGGTCACAGCGAACTCTAACTAGATCCAGACGGAGCCAAGTACTGCCCGAGGGAACTGATGGCGTCAACAAAACAAGCTAGGTTGCATCAGACAAGGGTTTTAGGGTTCACAAATGGTTCCAGTAACTTTGCTTCTCCTCACCTCCAAAACTTGTCATCGGAAAACAGGTAGGTCTTCCTGTTCTTCCTAAAGTTGAAGACGGCGTCGATTTTCTGCAGGTCGGTGGGGAGTTCGAGGCTGGAGAGCCTCTTGGGGTAGCCTTTCTCCAACTCATCTGCTTTGTAGACCCACATCTCGTTGCCTGGGAGGAAAGACGAAGTAAAAAAAAGGAGAATCATACATGTGTATGATTGTTGCAAGGGGATTATTTTAACACAGAACTGTCTGACAAAGCTATTAGCCAATAGTCCTGAATATCTGTTGACCAAATATCACATGATATCATCGCTTAATCATTCAGGGTAGCTCGTCTCCCTCATAGCCAAACCAGCTCTGCTGTTAATGTCTCCAAAGCTGACAAATATATTATGTAAATTTCATCAGTATTCAGGAAGGCTGTCATATAAGTAAAATGCAAAAAATGTTTCATAAACCACTAATAACCATGGTGGAAGATCTCAAGTTTCCCAAGAGTGCACACTGCACACAAGAGCGCTCCGCCAACATTCCTGCTTCTCCTAATGTTTCAGTTCGTAGAGAAGGGAAAGGCAGAGTGAAGAGAGCTCTTCATTACTCGTGGACGTGGAACTGTCTGTTTGTCTGATCACCGGAGGCGCACAGGGAGGATGTGAGCAGGGTGCACGGGTCATTTAAAGTAATATTCAACGAGCTCTAAAGCTGCTCTTTTTTCCTCCCAGTTTCTTGTTTTTCTCCAGCATACTGTACCTGCAAAGAACACCGTCTTCTCATCCACTGGGTTTTCATAGGCAGCGTCGATCTTGGAGGGCAGGTCCGGCCAGTAGGTGGCCACCAGCATGGGGCCGCTGGGCTTGCTTCTGAAGTTGACTGACCTGAACAGGAACCTGGCACAAAAGACAGTGAGTGGGTGAGCGATCGTAAGGGTCGATGAGCTGGGGATGAAATGAGAGTGGAAAGGGGGGCAGAGGGGGGTGATGAGGAGGTGGGGGAAGTGTGTGTCTGTGTGCGTCTGTGTGTAAGAGGAGGTTTTAGTGCAAGTGCTTCACTGGCCTAGCCAGCCACAATGGCCTGATTCATGAGCATCTGGTTCTCGTTAGGACTTAGGCTGCCGACGCCAGCGGAACAAGACCTATCTTGCCCGGATTTCCAATACACAGCTGCACAACAACGGCAGCTTCCCAAACTCTTTTCCACTGACCTATTTCTTAACAAGAAAAAAGATCTGCAATTGAAAAAAAATGGTTGCAGTGATGATAAAACGAGGAGAAGAATACATCTTTACCAACATATCCAGAGCATGGTCTACATTTGTCAGCATTAAAGAAGAGACATATTCTAATCTGAAGTAGCCATCTAAATTGCATTATTTTAGCAGTGTTCTTGTGGATCAACACCAGCAGTATCCAGAGGGCTTTTCTGTCTTTCCTTCCTGTCTCTATTTAATTTAGAACCAGAAAATAAATAAATTATCTGACTAAGTGGTCGTATAAGTGGACAGGGCATAGAGATTCTTCCAGACCATTGAGACTTAAAACCTTGAAGGAGGTAATCGGTTTATCCTGCATTTGTTGCTGTCTAAATCCTGTCAGAACTGTGTGGTAATGCAGGTTGATGTTTGAGGTCTGTGATGCATCAAGATGCAACAATAATGCAGCTCTGATGAAAATATCAGCAGGCATGCTGTTCATTTTAATGTGTTTTGTATCTCAAACAAGTTTCAAGCCGGAATGTGAAGACGTGATTTGTTGTAAACGGTCAAACAGATGCACAAAAAACACAAAAATCTTGACACACATTCCCAAAAATCTTACAAACTGATAGCTTCCTTGCATGTATTAATTATTAAAGCATCATTATGTCACTTTTTTTACCTTAAAATAACAGCTGTGGGGATGCCAAATTGCACAAAATGCCAATTTCTACATATTGTTGCTTTAGGCTAGACACTGGTAAGCAGTCTTGTGAGTATGAGGGAGGCATTGCATCTGATACTGTCACGTTAGAGGTTAATGCTAAGAGGTTAGAACATCGAACGTGACATTGAAAGCATCTTCTTTTCATCATAAACATCATAACAGAGACAGAAAAGTACATTTGTGGGAGCAGATTGTAGTTTTATCACCCTGTGCGTCGTAAGCTTGTTGTTCGCTCAATCGACGATCTGTTAACTTAGAGTTAAGCTAGCTACCTAGCTAAATATCAATCAAAAACCCACGTTTGCTTTCATCCCACCACTTGTTAGCACACTGCCAGAGCTTTTTTTCTCAGAATAAAACCTTTCCATTCTGTTACCACTGTAGATTCATGGAGATTACTCATCATCGCCAACTTTTTTATTTGAAAAAACACACATTGGAATAGTAATCGCAACATCTGATTAGTATTTATTTCTCCACTGTTCGAATTTGTTCCAACAGCCCGACCTTGCTGCGGTATTTAGGGACACTCGCTGCTGCCATGGCAACTACTGTTCCTTTATCAAATCCACCAGGATTGAAATCTTAACGACTACAACTTAATATATTTTATATTGCAAACGGCCTCTGTACCACGTTCGTCTACACAAGAACGTGAGCACAGGTTACTTTAAAAAGGCCTCGTCTGTAGGTCGGCAAAACTGCGTCTATGAGACACACTTTATAATTACCTTCTCCTTAATCCTCCAGACAGACACAGTTTTATGCTGAGCTCAGGGAGTGCTTCGAGAATGACTCACTGTATCATGTCAAGATTTGTCCGACATCACAAATATGCTGAGGCAGAAGAGAGAAAGGGGGGGATCCTACTTTTTTTACAACGGGGGAGTCAAGTGAGCATTAGCCCTGGAACCCAGAGGGGCGACACGTTTTCTCTGAAGCTGAACTCGGCTTGCACCGGAGCTCCGCAGCTTACAAACCTGTCACGGTCTTCAGGCAACTCATTAAGCCTCTGCCCTTTACCGAAACTTTACTAATCTCAGACTTCAGAGACTATCTACTATACTGTACATTCACCTCCTTGAGATTACCGTGTCCTCAATTTCTCTCCCTCGCCTTCGCATCAGTCTCGTCTCAGCCTTTTTTTCTTTTTTTCACGTAGAAAACTGAACTTTAAGGAATATCGAATCAAAACTCGCTGCTTGAAAGTATTAAACAAAGCCTCGGTTGGTTACACAAGAGAGCCAAAAACACAGCGAGCTGCCAAACATGGAGCGGAATAGCCTTTCAATGTCAAGAAGCTCTTAAATAAGTCTGTATGCATGTTTCTGCCACTGTACATGCAAAACCAAGGCGCCTTTCCTCACTGGCTGAAAACTATTGCTCCAGATTAAGTTTAACATCTTACCGGCTGCAAATGCCAAAAGATCGGTGTCACCCCTTGACTCCAACAGAACACAAGGACTGTAATGTAGATTGTAGCCACCCCACAACCCCCTAAATTACATTTTGGCATATGTGTGTTACAATTAATCATCATAGGACAGCAAAGCTGCACCAACAGTTCAGATAACTACCAGGTACACTCATCTGTCGGTTTGATACTTCATCAGTCTGGATTTTTGGCCACTAACGCATTATCTGAAGTGTCTTGTGATTTTCAGCCCAGCTTGATTTCCAAAAAAATGGGCCAACGTCTGGCGTGCACTGCAAGTGTGTGGGCCACAGCAAGGTAAAAAGCAGGACTGTGGCTTGTTTCTCCCCGTTTCTAACTCAAGGTTCTCCTAGAGGGAAACCAGGCTAACTGAAAGGCTACACTCTTCGGTACGGAGGTATGCCGGTCTGTTTGCTTTGGACACATTTCCAAAATGGCCATGACAGATATACAGCTCTGTTAGCCTTTAAAAATTGCAAGGAGTCTGCGCTTCTGCACAGCTAGAAGCGTTAACACATCATAACGAGCACGGATGCTATTTGTCTTTTTCTATCAGTTCCTTTTCGACAACTTTATTGCTTTGGTTCAAAGTGACCCTCGGGAGGATTTTTTCTATAACCAACTTCAGCTGCCGAGATGAAAACATTCACCTCCCTACGGTAAAACTCACTGAGTCACAAAGACTGTTGACAAAACCGCAGCGCTTGATGAAACTCCTCTTCTCCACAGGGTCAGCCAGTAGACACAGTCAGCTTACAAGACTTTGGATTCACTGGCGCCGGTGGAAAGAGAGGACTGTGTTTAGGACTGATGACTGTTTTGGTTGTCACTGCATAGAGTAGAGGGCTAGTTTGTTTTTCCCTCTCGCTAATTGTCGCATCACAAAAAACAATTATCTAAACCCCAATGTTTGAGTGGCACAAGATTACCATACGGGAAAAGATAATTAACGAGAAACCTCATGTGCAGCTGATCGTCGTTCACCGGGAAATGATTATGAAATCCAGTTTGTATACGCTTGCCTTATTTCACTCGCATGATTCATAAAACCAGCAGCGGGCTATCGGGTTCTGTGTTTGACGTTCTTCCTGGAGATCACGGACAGGAAATTTGACCAGACTTTGGCAGCGCTTGCAGTGTTTCAAGAGAATCAAACTTGGACTTAACGTTGCATTTGTGACTCAGGGAGCTAATGAAAACACTGTAGCTCGCAGATCCAAACAACACGGACTGTGGATGGATTGACTGACCCCGCTGAGCCTCATGTTTTAATACGGCATAGATGTAACTGAGGATTAGGACTTTTTGTTTGATTCGATTACCTGTCCTTGAAGAAGAAGGTCTCGCCTCTGATCTGCGCTACAGCATCAAAGATAACCGGCTCTTTACAGATGTCCATTGGAGTGACCGGGCCCTGGGTCGGAGAGAAAGGCTGGTCTGTCGATCCACCTGTTTACGAGAGAATTACCAGAATATTTAAACTCTCATGATACATTCATCTTTCCTGGCATCTAATGAGAAAAAACATTGCTTTTGTTCTGGTATTTGGCTTAATCCCTGCCGAGGAATCTAGCCAAATGTGACTTTTCATCTCACCGTAGAGCTCCTGGATGCCTTTGATGTCATCCTGGGAAAGTCTGAAGTCTTTGGTGTAAGTGTAAATGGGGGCCATCAAGGCTCCGGGGTCCTGAGAGTGCTCCAGGCCGAGGGCATGACCAAACTCATGGGCTGCCACCAGGAACAAACTGTAGCCTGAAACACACAACACAATCGGGAAACTTCACTTAGAACAGTGAATACACCTTTTATACAAGACATAGATACTTTACAGAAGAAAATGGGTATTGGATAATATGGATTAGCCAGTTGGTACATTTGGAGTCCTTCATCAGGAAAAGTCAGACTGACAACCTAAACCTGACGTCAAGCTTTGTCTTTCTGTTTATTGGGAATGTACCTGAAGTAAGCGCGACTCTAAACCTACCTTGATGTCACCCATTGGTTTGTTATGTCCGTCGCCGTCTTGTTTTTTTGGAGAAAGAAGCGACCATATGTAGTCGAGAGCGCTACCAAGCGAAGCCACGCCCTAAAGCATACCCGGCTTTATTTATCTATTTCACTCTAAACGGGACCACAACTTACAAAATGAATATTATGATGTGTTACAGAAGACTTTAAATTATGAATTGAAACCATAAAATCATAAGGAAACTGTTTACTGAGATAATAAATTAAGTGAAAGGTATGGTCATTTTCTCATAAGCTTACATACAATTTGTCTTCTTTATGCAACCAGTGTAGTCGCCCCCCGATGGCCGTTACAGAGAATGCAAATTTAAAGCACCTCTGCATTTGATCCGTCCTTTATTTTCCTGTTTATCAGTAAATGTGTCTCCAGGGTAACAAAATGACTAATGCATTGTTTTTTTTCTGTAATTCTCTAAACTGTCTGGCGCTCGTTATTCTGTCCTTTGTGGCAAATCCAGACAAAACACACAAATAGTGTTCATACCTTGGTCAGGACAGAAACCCCATTTGCGGTCGTCATCGTAGCTCTTGGTGGAGGCGCACCACATCTTGCCGTCGCTGCGTCCCGACGAGGTGCAGGACTCGTACGTGTCTCCCAAGAAGGTGAAGGGGAAGACACAGGGGCTTCCCTCTGCGTTTCCTCCCACTGTCGACATGGCTGTGGGAGGCAACAGAAAAAGGTAAAACCGATGTAAATGAAAAGTGAAATGTGCCGTGAACTCAGTTCCCTTCGCTGTCTGATGAACTCATTCACACGCCAAGAATATTTCCTCAGAACAGTTTGGTCTGTATTATGTTGTGAAGCGAGCGCAGATGATGTTGAAACAGCCTCATGAAAGCGCTGGCACAGCACACATCACATCAATAGCTAATCCACTGGGCGCGAAACCAAAAAAGCACCCGCCCACTTTGATTTTCTTTCAAAGACAGATAATTTTTCAGTCTGGCAAGACTGCTTTTTGTGCTGTTATTCAAAAAAATAAAAAAATAATTTCCTTTTCAGCACAAGCTATGACACAAGGCTAAACAACAGAGCTTCGTGCCTCATGGATTAGAACCAGATGAAGGCCGGAGCGGTCATACCTCTCCCTGTCCATCTCGCTGTATCTCTGTCTGCCTCCCTACTACACTGCCTCAACCTTAAAAACCAGTCCCACTGACAGAATGGAAAATAAGCCCTGCCACTGCACATTAAAATACTTTCACAGCCACTCAGCAGACCACGAGCAAGACTGAAAAAGCCCCAGCTGGAGCATTCCTGCAAGACCAGCACCCAGCAGGGGCACCATACACTGCACATCCAAATAAACACGGCCAGTAAAATGCACTGAATGCGTCGAAGCGAGCACGTAAACAGAGGACGATGTAAATAGTAGTATGCACATTTGAGGTTGTCTGCACTATAGAACAGGACGAATCCATTTTGTCCTTGTCGTTTTATTCTGTTCTGTGACAGATGTCACCACCTACCAGTCTCAGGGCAGAACCCGAATGACTTGTCGCGGTCATAGTCGTCAGTGGTGGCGCACCAGCGGTAACCGTCATCCCTGCCTGAAGTGGTGCAGCTGTCATACTTCTCTCCCTGGAAGTTGAAGGGGAATTTACAGGGAGCGCCCTCCGCGTTGCCGCCCAGGGTGAAGAGCACTGTAAAGCAAATATTAAAAAGTGTTACAGAGAAAATGTAAACACTTCACACAGCATGTTTTCACATTCATCCCCTGCTCACACATGTAAAGTGTCTCCCCTTGACCCCCGAGCGATGATGCAAGAGCAAGGGGGCTCGGAGGGGAAGAGAAACACGAGTTAAGAAAATAAATGGAATGATTTCAGTACAACGGCTCAACAGAACAGCCGGCACCAGCACAAACTCGTGTTCTCGTCGTATAAAACAAGTCAGTACATGTGTACTTTGGCGCTGAGCATCGGCAGGCATGTGATCATGTTAGTACCATGGACAGCAACGCAACGCAGATAAACAAAATGTTTAACAAAGCCCAGCGTTCTAAAGTGGGGCAGTGACTTGGAAAAGAAATATTCCACAATCCACTCCAAACACACACAAAAAAAACAACACTTTCCTGGCATTCCGCTCAACCTACTTTCTCTCTGTCCAAAATCAGCAGAAAAGCTTTAAATATAGCAAGAATCTGATATGAGGAATGATTTTGCCAGTATTAGGAGACGCTGCTTTTAATTTCAGCTCGGTGAGATGCAAGTAGGGCACGGCACCAGTGCTGCCGAGGTCAAACGGGGCCACGGCATTGAATATACGGACACGAGAGCGTGTTGTTACGTCACAAAGGAAAAGAAGAACCGCAGGATACACTTACATTCGTGGGGACAGAAGCCGTATTTGCCGTCCTCGTCGAAGTTGTACGTGGTCGAGCACCACAGGAAGCCGTCGTCGCGGCCCTGAGGCGTACAGCTGTTGTACTCGGTGCCCATGAACAGGAAGGGGAATTTACAGAACTCTCCATCAGCGTTGCCGAACTTCACCTTCACCACTGTTAACAAAAGATTAAAGCTCATATTGACATTTTTCCACATTTTAGCTAGAACTTTTAAGTGTTATTCTCCCAGATGGATGTAAAGGTAACGTGATATTCAATATGATAAACTCACAAATTCTGGATTACAGTATGTATTCAGTGTAATAAATGAGAATAAATCTCTGGATTAGCTATCTGGGTCAGGGCGTGCAAATAAATGCACGCAATAAGAGATTTTTTTTCTTCTATTTGGCTTCCAGATGGCTGAGGTTTGTCATATCAAGTGCCAGAAAAAGTTCAGACAAAGTTAAGAAAATCAAAACAAAGTGTTACCCAAGACTGGGTATGTATATCAAGCATCTTTCGACAAATTCGTATAAGCTATACTCTGTTCCTGCGTGAATCACAGTGAGTGAGATCCACTTGAATGCACTTGAATTGTTTCTCCGCTACCTTGGCCGTCTCCCAGCGTCCACTGCTCATCGTCGTCGAAGTGGGAGTCTCCTCCGATCCCTGGCCCCGGAGCAAAGGCGTGAGCCAAGAGGCCATCTTTCCCGTCGAAGGGGTAACCATCTCCGTGCTCTGTGGATGACATCATTCAGCGTTAACGCTCCAAGACAACAAACCGAAGTCATTTTTCTTTTCACAGTGAAGCTCCGTATATTAACCAGCCAGTATTTGTGCTTGTATTAAACACTCCTCGCTATTTTCGTCTCTGAAACAACATCCTCACATGCTCCGAAGTGGCTGCTTCTGTTTGTGTTCCGCTGTAATTATCAGATTCCTGCTCGACGGGGTCAGCTGTGGCGAGACGGACTGATGTTATGACACCGCGGGCGAATATCAAACGGTTATTTTGGTTGGAGTGACCCATGTGAAGCCCACAATTCCCATTATTGTATAAAGTGTTCCTTAAATGTAGGTTAGCCCGGTGGTGTGGAGTCACTGTAATAACACGTTGGTTATTGCTCCTTCGCCGTTACTCAGCAGGGCCGTGACCTTCTGCTCAACTCTTTCCCTAACTTGGGTTTCTGTTTGTGCTTTCGGAA
Source organism: Lagodon rhomboides (assembly GCA_039737535.1). Taxonomy (NCBI): domain Eukaryota; kingdom Metazoa; phylum Chordata; class Actinopteri; order Spariformes; family Sparidae; genus Lagodon; species Lagodon rhomboides. The sequence continues at coordinate 32,358,345 of CM077784.1, forward strand.
GTGGAAGGCGACTTCGCTTAATCAGCGCTGCTGTTATTACAGTGCTCAAATGCTCTTTTTAGGGAAAACATTTGAATTCTAACCCGCGATAACATTTCTGCGCCCCATTAAGTGTGTCTGCATACTCTTCTGTTACTCGTGTCCCAGAGCTGAGACAGAGAAGACTGATGTGACGGCGCGTGAGGACGTCTTATTGTGAAAGAAACCTCATTTATAATGGAATTTGAGTTGCAAATATAAATGAATAAGTGAATCCAAGTGGTGTCAGTGCCACCTGTTCATAAGCATTGACCTACAATATAGCAGCTCTGATTGGTCAGCTCACACACGCCTGAGCATGGTGAGCGCTCACCCTTGTCTCTGGTTGGCTCTGTCGTGTTTTCAGCTTCCAGTGAGCTTCACTTTTATGCTGAATATGAGCATCAAAATGATAAATAGGTAACATGAAACGCGGGATTAAAGGCGGGATGACTGATGAGGCGTTTCAGTTACTTCAGGAGCAGATTTTCCTGTGGGAGAAAGGAGTTCCCGTTTGTGTAGGCTCTTTTAAATGCACACAGGAACATTAACAACACACTGACGGACAGTAAAAACCGAAAAACACACAATAGATCTCCTTTAAGTACAGTAACTCATAAACACAATGACATACATTGTCTGTGACTCTTTATACGAGCATTACCATTGCGGCCAAAATTAATCATGATGTCAGCCTCTCCGTCCATGAGGCGGGTGAAGGACAGCGGAGTAACGTCGCTCCACACTTTGAAGGCTCTGAAGAAAGCGTCATTAATGACTTCCTCGTCCAGATCGGGCGTGTGGCCGAGGATTCTGTGGAGTTAACAAAGAGTCAGTTTCATCCTATAACGAGACAAAGATGGAAAATAAAAGCTAAGAAATGTCATAAAAAACAAAAAGGTGCGTGTAAGTAGAATTATCGTAAGTTCTCTTTCCTCTACTTGAGGTCGTGGAAAGGAATCCAGAGAACCCGAGTATGAATCATCTGGTGAAAATTGCTCCTGAAACATTGTTCAGCCACAAACCCTTGTTGTGTGCCTGTCTACACAGCCCTCTCCTTAAAAAACAAGTCTTAAGATCTCCTCGTTGTTATTGTCTTTGGCTCGCAGCCTTTCCTGACAAAACACACTGTAGGCAGACGGGCTGGAACGATCAGGGCGCACACACAAACATACAAAAAGAAAAAAAAAAAACGCTGATATAAATAAACCAATCCCACATTGCTGTAAACCTCAAACGCAACGACAACAAAAGACCTGACACATACTGTGTAGGAATGCTGCTGTTAGCAAAGACACAAGATGCAAGCTGCACGGTGACTGTCTGGGTGGATGGGGGTGGGGTGGACTGGTGGTGGTTGAGGGAAGGGAGGGGTGGAGAGGGTGGAGGGGATGGAGAGGGGGGTCAGGCAGGGCCAAGCTGTGGTCCATCTATCAAAGCAAACAGACTCTGGCTTTGTACTTGCACTCGTCCGACGCTGCTTCGGGAGTTACATCCAAACTAGCAGATTGAAGGGTTATTGAGCGGCTCAGACACGCTGGCGAGAGTGTTTCTCAACACTTCAGGTTTTATTGGTCAGGTTAGTTTACCTTCCTGCGACTGGCAAGCACTTGTGGTACATGCATCTAAAGAAAACTTCAGGCCAAGGTGCAACGTCACCTCCTTTCTTATAGGCCGTGTACTTAAAACTTCCATGATGTCATTATCTGAGTATTAGTGGGACCCTCACCCATCATAAAAAAACACAGCACATGCAGGATCAAAAAATTAGCACCCAAAGTGCAGGACAATCCAGTGCTTCTTCAGAAAAACTGTGCAGGTAATGTAAAATAATAAAAATCCCCTGACCTGTAAGTGATGTCTTTCTTCTGCCACATGGGTTTCCTGTGGAAGAAGTTGTAATTGGCCACATCTGGGACGCCACAGCGGGGCTTTTTCATGATGTCCACGGTTTTGGCATCAATCTCTCCGGTTTCTTGCAGGGAGAAGAACTTTTGCATTTTCTTCAGGGTGTCCTTGAGCACCATGAGGTTACATCTGTCTTGTGGGCACCCATAAAACTTATTCAGATAGTGCTGAGGGAGGAGAGACAAAGAAACATCAGAAAAATATGGAAATAAATAAATAATGGAGAGAAAAAATATCCCCCAACAGTTCAGCTTTTATAACTCCAGGAGTGCAAACTCTTATTCAACAGCTGTCTGACACTTTTTAAACACAGTTTGATTTAATTAATTATTTCTTATAATGAAAAACAAACTCACCAGAGCAACTTCTTTGTCTGTTTTGGGAGTAGTATCATCCCCAGGAAACCTGATAATAGGCGAGGGGGCAGCATATGTTGCTTGGAAGGCGATGAACTGCACCAAAAACACTTTGAGAACAATCCGACGACAGCTAAATATCGTCGGAGAGCCCATTTTTCTCCTGTTTTACTGGATCTCAGCCGCGGTGAACGTCGCTCGCTCTGCGCTGCAGTCTTTCCACCCCGTCAGCTTGGGTTGCCTCTGCTCCTCTGCACGGTTTTTCTTTTTTTCTTCTTCTTCTCCTTAACGGGACATCCTGCACCTCGGCTCTATGAACTTTCTCAGTTCTGCTTGCACATGCACTTTTTTTTTCCTTCAGCTTTCTGTCTGCGCAGTCTCCAGGTTGGGAAATAGGAGCGGGGGAGCCCACAAGTTATAAACCGAGGAATAACTCCCCCGCTTACTCATACGTTTGGGTATGCGCAAAACCTCGAATGGGTGAGAGGGGGAAGGACGGGATTTAAAAGGTCATAATGGCCAGAAATTACAACTAATTGCAGATTCTGCGTGCTTGTAAACGACTGTGTGGGTGTTCAGTTAATTCACTTGCAACATCTTGATGTAGACTAAATCTGGCAACTTTTGTTGTCCTAACAAAAAAAATATTCTTTCTCATGTTCCCAGATATCCTCTTCTCTGTTCACAAACTCATCTAATGCCATCCAGGGGTGCAGGTGGGTTAGATGATGTGCAGGTGAAGAGGGGCAGGTAGGTCCCACCTGCAGCAGGTTGAGAATGAAACCTACATCTTTAATCTTCTGTATGTGTTGTGATGGAAGGGCGTGTTTTTGTATTCTGGACATGTTTCAGGGTTGGACAGTAACGTGCACGCTCAGAGGCATGCAGGGTGATTAGCTTCAGACCTGATTGCAAAAGTAATTGAACTGTGCCATTGTGATCTATTAATTTTTGACCCCCTGACTTTAAAGTTAAATGCTCCTGTTTGTTTGTTTGAGGTCACCCTGTCCATGTTCTCAGCCTTCTTACTGAAAACCACTGTTTGCACATGACTATATAAAAGCTAGAAGTGAGTCATGCCTGTGCATCTATGTGTTTCATTGTCCTGCCTCACAGCTGTTTCATTACTTTGTCAACATCAGGAAAAACCCTTTTCCACCAGCACTTCCTAAAAATCCTGATAACAATTACCAAATTTGCTCTCGATGATGGCGATTATACTTTTTACCAAACTTGGACCCATCCCTTTTGCTTCACTGGGATTGTTTTTTCCAACATTATCAAAGGAACAAATGAATCCTCCTGCCATTCATTAACTTGTATAACATCCCTGACTTGTACTACTTTGTCAGCAGAGAGACAAACAGCTGCAGGCAGGCCAGAAGTTATTTAAAGTGATATACTGACATCTGGTGGGAAGATGTGGAAATTCACCTCAGCGTCGAGTTAAAAAAAGGGAGGAGTGGACCAGAGCCACAAACCTGGCAACACTTTATATCTTATCTTGAAATAAATAAATAGATATGGTTGGTTATCTGAAACATTTCCGTTTACTTACACCTACACCAGTTTGGTGTTGAAGATGCTCTCTTCACAACTAAATGTAAGTACCGTTAAAACCAATTATATGTATTATTTAGTCATATTTTTTCATTGTTTTCCCACTGTACCCTGGGGAATTACTGTGCTGTTAAGTCATCACCACGTGCTGCATGAAGTCAGATCACTGACTCATCACACACTCATGTTGTTCCCTGAAACAAGGTCCTGACCACTGCCAGAAGGTCAGACTTCTGTATATCGGCTCGGGGTAGGACTCAGAGAGTAACTCATGACAGGATATGATTCATGACACAGATGCAATAACTGATATGTTGCAAGACAATCATCTTTCACAATATTTGCCAAATTAGTGTCAGTGGGGGCCCAAAGGTTAGACAAGTGAGCTCTGTACGTAAAGAAGAAGGAGGTAAAGGTTAGAGAAGCAAATCTTTTTCTGGAGGCCCAACGGTTCGATTCCCCAGACCAGGAGGGGTAAAGAGAGAGGGCAACACTCTCATTACCATCAGTGAGTTGCCCTTGAGCAAGGCCCTAAACCCCAACTTCTCCAGTCGAGGTTGTCAACGGCTGACGGATCAGACTGTGGTTGTGCTGAGCAGCTTCCAGGTGTGAATGTGTCCCTGAAAGAGAAACTATTGCTTCACCCTGAACTCTCCACAAATGAAAAAAAGATTAAATGAAGTGCAGGCGTTATGTATTCATCATCATTCACACCTAAAAGGAAAACAGTTCTGTATACAACATGTTTAAAGGAACAATACCCCTAATTTTGACTCACCCTTTCTCAGGAGGAGACAAACTGGAGACGAGCTGTAGAGGGTGAGCTGGTTGATGTTGCAGCACTGATCCGTCAGAATCGCTGCCCTCTGGTGGCTGACAACACGCCTCGCATCTCTGTCTGTTTCCGAGGCCCTTGGAGCCAGTCTCCTCCACTGACATGCAGTCTACGGCACGGATATAGGATTAACTCTAACTCTCTTTGACATCTCTTTGTTTCCGCTCTCATGTGCTGTTCGGAGTAATCCAGTATGACTCTTTAATAGAGAAAGCTGAAAGACTTTTTTCGCAAAGACATCTGACAGATGGATAGCTCGCAAACAGGATTTTGTGGTATATCTAGCAAAGCAATTTCCTTTCCCTTTAGCCAGAGTACAGTTAATTTTTCATAGCCGGGGCTGCTGTTGCTGTTGGTTGCAGAGTGAATTTAACATCCATTTGCCAACAATATCCAGGGCCTGTCACTTTGGAGCAGGAGCTTTATTTCATGCACTGATACATGCTGCCATCTCCTCCAACTGACACACTCGCAGTGATCTCTGGCAGAGCCGGGGAACAGAATGGCTACCTATTAAATGTACATGGGCCTGCCTCTCCAAATAGAAAACGCTGAGATGTGAAAAGTTGAGCCACGGCTACAGTAATTGAATGCCTTTGTGCATATGAATGCAATTTTGCAGGCGAAAGTGGCATAAAGAGATTGAGATGATAAGGTTTGATTTGCATGTAAATTGTTTTCTTTTTTTTTTTTTCTGCCTCCCCTCGAATGCTTAAGCTTCGTCTGGATTGAAGCGCCTCACGATGTGTGTGTGTGTTTGTTTGGATGGAACAGCGTTGGCTTTTTTTTAAAGAATGTGTGTCTTGTTGCCGTTGATTGCTCGCATCTCTTCCATTTGTATTTGTTTGTTGCTGTGATGGTGGGTTTAAACACAATCACTGTTTTATGTAATGCCCCACACTGGTAGAGCTGATTTGCGCTTCGGCATTTACACTCCAACGTATAAATCATACATGTCGCCTTCATTACGGACAATTTCTTTTTTAGTTTGAAAGACTTTAAGGGTTTTTTACATGGAATTTAAAGGCACAGTGCGTCATTTCAGCTGCCAGGGTTCTCTAAATCAAAACAAAGCAAAAGACGTTAGTAGCGTTGGATTATACAAGTTGATGTCTTCGGTGTTAAACCACCACCGCTGCTTATAAAAGTCTAAGTGACTGAAAGAAATGTTGACAGACTAGGTAGCTTTGTAATATCTGTATTCATGTTATTGTTACTCAGGTTCGCCGTCGTCCTTCCTCGTTCTCTGACATGTCATCTGAGAGTTAATGGCGCAGTATGTAATAATTGGTACCTCTCAAATTCATCCTCGAGACAAGTAGTGGGCCTCAAATCACCAGGGAACCTGGGTGCAGTTAGCTTGTTAGCTCAGTTAGCCGTGCAGATAGCGGTCAGGACTGGAAACTTGGACTAGCACAGGAGTTTTGGACCAGGAAATGCCTGGCTGGTTGATTCCATAGATACACACAATACACAGACGCCATGATGTCACAATGGTTATTTCTTCACATTATGTTGATCATTTAAGGGTTTTTTTCATATATCATCAACAAAAAATCTTACATATTGCACCTTTAAAGCTATGGGCAATGATTTAACTTGAATAAAATTATGGATTTCTCTGGTTTAAACGTTGTTTTGGATCATGCAAGCACACAGCCCAACAGAATATATGACAAAGATCTAACTGGAGATGTTACATGTCATATCTTTACTGCGATCTTGCAATACGCTCGCTCTGGTCCTAAACCATACAAACTCATGTCATTAATTATGAGGACGAGTGGCTTCCTCCAGCGCGCCAGCATGGCCTCCTCTCGCGACTGGGAATGGGACATTCTGGACATGAAGGCCAGCCGTATCATGGCTCTCCAGCTGGCTCTGGATCTTCAGGCCCACTGATTGACCCCAGTCCAGCTGAACAGACCGCAGCGCTGGATGTCACCCTTCTTCCCTCACCCTGGTCCTCTGGCTCTTGCGAGGACCCAGACAGATTCTCTGATGGGTCATCAAACCAAACTGGCCGTATGGCTGGCTAGCACCAAGGTCATGAATGACAAATATCGCAGTCCCACTGCTGCTCTCCTCTCACTCCAACTCCGAGTGCTTGAGAGGAAAGAGAGCATAATGTTCTGTGCCGTTCGGGCCCGGGCTTGAATACATAGTTAGCCTGAGTGTGTAGTTAATACTGACACTGAGTGGTTTAGAATCAGTCTATTGGCATTGTTTGTTTTATGTGCTTTGCAGGAGTAATTAAGCAATGGTTGCTGAGTAAATGAATGCAGCAACAGCCCTGTCAATAAATCTGTTTCAAGATAACTTAATTTGGCTAAGCACTGTGTTACAGAATACTGTGACACATATTATATCACTCGGTTTGAAACATTCCGATGATGAATTATTGAACATAAATCCATTATCTTCAACATATTTTATTTATGAATGCGCCAAGACACTGGAGGACTTTAACACTGCGGGGTAATTATTGTTCCACATTGTGTCACCACTCTTCTCTCAGATGCAACTGCCAGAGCAAACCGCAATGAATCAAAGAATTGCGGGTTTTGATTGACACTTTTTGTGTGTGCACAAGGCCCAAAGCGACATTAGCCGAATTGCTTTATTTAATGCTTTCCCCCACATTCTGTTTCTCTTTTAGCACGCCTTGTAAACACTGATGCAATAATGCATTCCATTATACAGGGGAGAGGAGATGAGCGTCTCTCGTGGCTCCTCTCCATCTCAATAATAGGTCAACAGCTGTATTTAAAAAATTAATCACATTCTTGGCAGTTGCAAAGGTTAGCCGCGACGCTCCGAGATGCAATATTGGAAGCTCAGATCAGCGGCAAATCTCTGCGGAGATGAGGAAGAGTTGCCTTTGATGAGTACAGCATGTAAATGATTTGTGTGTGTTTATAGGACACGGGGCTGGCCCTGCCTCACTCCAAGACAGCGGCGTCGGCACCACTCTGTGGCAGAGGCTGGCAACAGCAGATGGGAAGAAGCGAGAGAGGGGAGGGCTGACCCGATCCGGCGCTTCACAGTTTGTACTCTCTCTTCTTCACTCAGCTTCCTCTCCCAGTCTGTATCCGCCTCGCACAAGTCTGTTTTTGTCAGGTTTCTTAGTTCTGGTATCTGCGTTCTTATTTTAACTTCTCGATGTCGATAAGTCCACTTGTATGTAAGTATCTGAGGGAGTTTGCTGTGAAGGAGGGTCGTGAATGGACAGAAGAGCCGAGATATACCTCTTAAATATACAATTTACCCCTTCAGACGTACAGGATGTAGATCTTTGGCACCTTAATTAAGTGAATAGTCATTAAGGCTCCAAAAATCCACCTTTACCAAATGGGGCCTGTTGTAGTTTTATTAATAAAAATAGGTTTATTACCCTTTGTTGAATATTTTCTCCTTAAACACTCTATTCATATATCAAATGTTTTCCTAGAGTAAATGTTATGCCTGTATTTTAACGTATTTCATTGCTATTATCATTATTTTTAATGTGTGTTTGCATGTTTTTCTATGTTGGAGTTGATATGTTTTATTTGCTATAGGTATTGTATAAAAATGTTAAAGGGAAAAGGGAGAAAAAGAAATGAAAAGTAAATACATTGTTCAAAAAGAGAAAAGAAGGTCATGAATAACAGTTTTCACGAAGGGAAACTGTTCACCGAATGCTAATGTGGCTGTTTCAGGGCCTCTGCAATAATTTACACACCTTTCCCCAAAACATCCTCGGGACTCTCAGGTTATAGTCGTCGCTATCACAACTTAACATGACTAAAAAGCTTCTTGTTAGTGCCGCGTCTCTCTGATGGAGACATCACCGGCCTGCTGGCGTAATCTTTTTAAGGAATCCAATATTGATGCCATTCTCACGTCAAAAACAAATTACTCGCCAAGATATCTTGAGGTACGAGGACATAAAGATGAAATATGAATGTCTGCCTCGGATTGCTTTTAGTAATTCTGAAATATTCACCGTGGTATTTTCGGAGTGCCGCGGCTCTGACGCGAGGGGGGATGAATTTTTGATCCGTGATCTGATTTGGCCGTCACAATAAAAGGATAGCCTCGATAAGTCAGGAACATTGTTACCTGGATTGTTGGATGAAAATGAAATACTGCATGATGCAAGTGAGTGAAAGGGGGAGTTGAAACGCTGCCGTCTGTCTGGCGCTCTTGACAGTTCTGAGAGCCGCGCCGCTGATGAGCTATTATGTTGTTTGCACATGTCGGCTTCGGAAGCTTCTGTCTGTCTACAAGTTCTCTTTTAGCTTTTAACCCTGCAATAATAACCACTTTGCCCCGATGCTCATCCTTCACTGGGAAGATTTCTCTTTGCACATGGTTTGTTGTATAATTTGAGGGTCCCACCTCGACCGTAGTTTATACGTAAACACTAGTTATTTTATGCTAATGGTGACTTTTTTCCCCTTGGAGTGTAATTAGGAATGAAAAAAACAATCAGAAGGTAAGTAATCGTCTATTAAACGAGAATGCGGAGAGTGTTTCCAAAACAACGGAGATCCTCGGGGATATCAGATTGACTATCATTTCCTTTCACTCATTAGAAGCAGAAGATGGCCAGGCCTGGCAACATCCTTCCTGGCTCCTCCAGCTTTAAAGCTGGCAAGCCTCCCTTTGACATATTTCATTGCCATTCAGTGTGCTCGCTTGCCAGGCAAGAACAGTTTCAAACGCAGTTTATCATTTAATTTCATCAAAAGGCCTTCGTTCAGAGAAAGTGTAACACACCCAGGTAAACAGCTGTAATCTGATTAGAGCGCACAAGCAGACTAACAAGGTGAGTTTGATGTGATGTGATGTGTACGTTTTGGCATGCTCACTTTGTGTAAAACAGCTGGACTTAATTTCTTCTTCTGTTTCTTCTTGCTGTTGCTCTCCCTCTCCTAAATTCAAACACGAGTCTCATTTGAAGTGGCTGAAACAAATCCCCGGCGTCACCTCACTGAACCTGCTTCCTGGAAGATAACAGTAATACCTTTAAAGCTCGTTCATTATTATGGTTTTGGGCCCACCGTCACAAATTCCAGACAAAAGTGAATTTCCTATTCCCTGTCAATAACAAGCTCGATGTCACCTCTGAAGCCGAGGGAGCATGATTCAATAAAGTTTTCTCTTTTTTTCTGTTTGACCCCTCGTCACCCTGCTCGTAACAGAGGGTTGAATTACAGTTTTTTTTCTCCCTGCAGGCTACCTAGAAACACACTGGATTGACTATCTTGTATAAACCTCTGATAAGGCAGCTCAGTCACTGTGCGGCTTTGTCCGCTGTTGAAATAAGCCTCATATCAAACATTAAACCGTGACATATTTGCAGAGGTTGATTGGTAACGTGACCGTTTTAGCAGCCGCAAAGACGAGCCTCCAGAGCTCAGACGTCAGTCGCTGTGAAACTTGCTGAGGTTGATGAAAGAAATCACATTTTTAAAGGTGCAGTATGTAAAAATTGGCCACCTTTCGAACTCCAAACAAATAGGGGCCAGCACGTCTGCTAACTGCTGCTGTCAGCTAGTTAGCTCAGTTAGCTGTGCAGCTAGTGGTTACAAAAATAGGACAGGCTGGGGCTAGCTGGTTAGCATGCTAACTTCCGTAGATATATCTGCAACACAACACATCAATGTCTTTTGAAATAATGTCAAAACTTGTATTTGTTTGCATTCTTTCGATCATTTTAGTCACATTTTTTAATCATGTTTTAAGGTTAAAAGCTTACATATTGCACCTTGAATGCTGTGTTTTGTGCTCCTCGCATTATGCCTTCTTTAACCATGCCCCCTGTGTCTAGACCTTGTTGCATGAAAACAGCATTGTGTGCGATGCGGCAGCGGAGGCGCGCCGATGTATGAGCCAGTGTTCGGCCCGTGGTGGAAGCCGACGCCTCCTCCTATTGCCGCTACCTGTGATCTGAGTGTTGTCGGGCCGTGTCTGCAGCCCATAGAACCCCCTGTGTTTTAAGTACCGGATAGCATGCGCGCCGCCGCCGTCGTCCGTGCTTGCAGGATATTGAAAAAGACCTTTGTCAGGAAGCTGAGGCCCACCGGCCATTGGGGAGCAGTGATCGTGCTGCTCCAAATTACCGTATCGCCTTTCTCTCTTCGTCCTAATAAACAACAAAGTCAGGGCGTCTGATGGGTGACACTCATGCAACCGGCTCTTTTTTGCACGAAAGAAGTAGCAAAAAATGAGTAATCTCCCGCTCTGTGTTTGATTTTCCATCAGAGTGTATTTATCGCGGTGTAAAATAATATATAACACGTGGCAGGCGCTAACATATCTCCCTGAGTGCATTTGTGTTGCAGCGTTGAAATGTGGCTCGAAATGAATCAGCGCACAAGGTAGCCCTGTTGCTATTACTATGCAAACCAGATAGATGGCTTACATTTAATTTATATAATATTCCCCCGTTGAATCATTTTTATTACGGAGGGAAAATCCTGCTAGGAATATTTGGCCTATAAAGAAATTAACTTTGTCTCTCTGCTAAGTACACCCATGCATCAAGCCATTATCTCCGTGATAGATGAATCAGATTTGATATTACGCAAGACAAATGTATTCATATTGCATATTTTTCTAATTTTTCCTGTCTGACCATCTGTGTGCGTTACGTCTTACCGAGATTAATCCGCTGATCCTATCGGGATAGAGGGCAGGTGTTTTTTTTTTTTTTATTCCCCACCCTAACACACAATAGTAAGTAAGAGCTGATATCCAAACATAATCCAACATATTATATTTTAGATCTTTGTAATATATCAGGGACAGTGATTTCCACAACTGGGCCATATTGAGACCTGATTTATTCCGTATTATTATTTTGCGTGTGTGCGTCAAGACTTAGCAAAAGGGGGCACACTGTGACCAGAGAAGTCGTATGTAGAGCTGATACGTGAATATCAGTGACATATGAAATAGTACTTTGTGTCCTTGGATCAGTGTGCTAAATCATTTAAGCAGAATGACCCTTGACTGGATTAGAGGGAGGAGGGGTGAACCGGAGGGAGGGGGGGATACTGAGACCTGTTTGGCTGGAGAGACAGAGGGCAGAAGGTCGCCCTCCACTATCGTCACCGCTGACCCAAATTCCATCCATCCTCCGCCACGAAGATCTGATGATTATTTTTCCAGGAAATTGCAGCATTTGATCTCACCTACACCTCTTCCTCCTCTTTACCTAAGTGGCTCCGGGTTCAGGGTGTGATTGAAGTCGGACGATGATTTACAGAGACAACACTCACCTCGCGCGCTGTTCGGCCTGTTACACCCTCTGTCTTACATGCGCCCTCTTAAATTCACTTATGTAGAATACTTGTCTTTCCCAAGGCGTTCGACAGAACGAGTGGATGCACAGACAGATTGCAAACTAGTGTTAATGATCAGCCTGTCAGGCAGAATCTGTATTACTTAATCTCCCGGTCCTGCTGTACATGATCAAAGCGATGCAAATGCGTCGGGGTATTGATTTCCACAGCAGCCGTGCTCTTGCACTTATAATGCTCCTTTTGCTCCGGCCCACAGCTTCCCTCCACATAACTGTTGTCATTATAACAGCCCGGAACAACAATGCTGACCTTGTCTATGTTTTTGCAAATGTTTAAAGCTGTTTTTATTTATGTTGGACCTAATACAAATGTAAGTACCGCCGGCTAACACTGCGTATCATATGCAATGTTTGTCAAAATCAAGTTTTTGTGTGTGTGTTTGTTTTTTTTTAATCTGTATATCTCATTGCAGATATGAAACTTGTCAATTGGAGATCAGGGGATTAAAGAAGATACAGAGCTGAAGCAGATGGTTTGCTGTGATGTGTCCTAAATGCTAATCCTGTCAGCACAGCCAGCTGTGATTGATACATTATGACATATTGTAAAGGTTATATTCATCTGTGATGTTTGATCGTCACCTCTGTACTTTCTAAAAAACCCCTTGTCTTCACAAGTGATAGGCTGTCCTCGGGAAAACGGGACGCTACAGAGACGGAGCTGTAATTGATGCTGTTTTGATCAAAAAGTCTGTCTGAATTTAGTTAAAATCCGTGTAACGACTCATGAAGAATGTTGCCGGACGGCGGCGAAACCCATTTAAAGTCCCATTCTTGAAACGTGAGCAGCCACAGTGAACTCTCTGTCACAATGAAACGCGGTGATTAAGACAGCCGGTGGGAGATGAAAATGAATTCCTTCAGCTCTGAAGAGGTGTTGTATGGAATTGTCACAGGTCACCCTCCAGGCGCCCGGCGTTTGCAAAGTAATTCATCCAACGCGTTATCCCAATAATGATAAATTTCAGGCATTATGAATCGAGATGTTTCCTCATACAAGACTTTAAATGATATTTAGGTAAAAGGTCTCAGGATCATTTGCCTTTTTTAGAAAAAAACACAGGCTCAGGCTGCTGCTGCAGACTTGAGAATCTGTTTAATCTCCAAAAGCAATTTGTGACACAGAGAGACACAGTGAAGTCTCTGCAGGCCTCGTCTTGTTGTCATACTGAAACCATTTTGCTATTTATTTTCCTTTACAGTATTTGGATTTCTTTTTTTCTCAAACTAGTTTAGATGTCACTTAAAAAATTCAAATACACTGGACTACTTGAACCTGCAATCACTGATTTTCTTTGGCCACTCGGGGGCAGCAGAAACAAGCAGTGAACTGAGATGAAGTGACTGAAGGGGCTGTAAAATAAAATTGCGAAGGGGAAAGTTTTTTTTTCATAAAATACAATGAATTTATTTTAGCATAGGATAGCCTCAGAAAGGCTAAATGACAACATAAGGAAGCTACTTTTTCAAAATCAAAAAAAGCATTTATTTATCAGAGCACTCACATACGAACGTAGCACAGAGCGCTAAATATGTTTTTCCTTTTAAAGGGCCATTTCTAAGCTAACGTTAGCTGCTGTTTCTCTCTGTTAGCGTAGTGGACAGAGGCAAGGTACCTGAGAACGTGCACAAAGTCACATCCATCGGACTACTGCGGAAAATCCAACATGAGTCCTTCGCTGAGAAATCCACTGTCCAGCGACGTTAAACAACTCAAACAAAACATCCACAGACAACCAAGAGCGACTGGATGGTCTCATTTTTCACATCACGTAAGTTCAAGGTAGCAAAAAAAGATTGAATTCTCCAATCACATTTGGATTGAGTCATCCAGTCAGCCATCCATTACTTCCAAATAATAAGTTAGTTGCATTTCTGAACTTCCCATCTTCTGTTGCATGCAAGTATGATTCATTTATGGAGACTCACTGTCTTCTATTTGCAGATGTTTAACCACTTCTCTAACTACTTTTTGTTTAGTATGCAGCAGATCGGTCATATTTCACCAGCTGAACTGTTTTGCTGATTAAGTTCGAACAAAAACAGGGAGGAATGTTGCAGACTAAGAGCGCCTATCATGTGACATCGTTGTTTATTGGTCCCATATGATTTTTGGGCCGGAAATCTTTTTCAGCAATGCTGTCTGCTCGACTCACACCCAAATAGTGGCTGCGCTTGTGTGTGGATGGCACCCTTCAGTTTTCTAATTGATGACTACTGGGTGCAGTCCGACGGAAGCAGTCTGCTGGCAAACACACGGGAGGAAACCACTGCCAAGACAGCTTTTCTATCAGATTGCTCTTTGAACTTCGGGCTTATGAGCTGCTGACAAACTCAGACTCTGCATGGCGGTGTACTGCAGTGCCCCTTGCCTTCCTTCCTCTGCTCAGTCCCTGAGACCTCGTGGAATCTACAAAGTCAACACGAGAGTCTAAAGAAGGGAAATATCCTGCTGTTTTTCCCTCACAAATGTGTCCAATCTTTGGCGCACTGTGATTCCGACTTAACTCTAAATGGAAACAGTGTTGTTTCTTTTCTTTCACGCCACCACCTAGCAGCAGAACAGCGTGTCAGACCACTTTCCTCTGGATAATTTCAGACATGAGAGACCCGTTTCAGCCCTCTCTTGCCCCCCTTTTGCCAGCGCCGCCTGGCCTTCATTAAGCCGCCTTATTGGTTGCACATGGCCAAAGTGGACTTTGTATTTATCCTCACGCAAAAGGTGCTGAGGAAATTGCTGAGTCTTCTGTCATAAGACAAGTCCTGAGGGCGATTTCCTTGGCTTGCTTTGCACGCGTGGCCTGGCGTCAGCCCGGTGGCAGGGGGAATAATGAGGCTTAGAGTGAGCAGGGCTGTAAGCCTGGCAGGTCCTCATGCCTCACAGAAAACCGATATCTACAGCGGGCCGGACACGGAGCCCTGAGGGATCTCTGATGCCGTCCTCTGGGAGATTAGCTTTGCTACCCTTTGCCTTGTATGCTTCCTTTCTTAATTCACTAAACTAATAGCGCGCTCGCACATCAGGGAGAAAAGAAGAAGATTAAATAATCACAGAAAGTGGCTGCTGTGAAGATTAGATGTGGTGTGGTAATTTTTATGATTAATGACATGAACAAAAATATGGCGGGCCTGAACCTGGCGCAGGCCAGACCAAACATAATGTAGTCCATCTGATATGTTCATGAATTCATGTGTCTGCTGGCAGCAATGCAGAATTTGGGCTTGTTTCATATAAAATATATTATATGAGACAAGAGGTGAGCTCAGAAAATATGATTCATGCATCATAAAGCACCTACCCAAAGAAATATATTACTGTGATGAACACAACAAGGCGCAGGTTTAAAAGAGAAACACACACATGTATAGACGCTCTATTATTTCGTGTTTATGTGTCTCTCGATGTGTGTGCTCTTGTGCCCTGGGTGAAGATGAAAAGTTTTTTGGACTTGTAACCCCTCTTCCCCTGCCGGTAATCACCCCAGAGCCCTGTAATCCCTGGCGCATGCAGATGCCGCCGGGGGAATATTACTGTTCATAATATTAATCTGCTCTCAAATTCCTTTCTGTTACCAAGATGAGGGGCCTCGTGCACCATGTTCTTATGGGTATTAAGTGTGCTACAAGAGATTCATCGAGAGGTAGATTCTGACTCGTCAGGGATCAAGCCCAGCCCGAGGTCGTATCGCCGCTTTAAGGAACACCCGTGAGCACGCAAAACCCATCTCCATATTCTCATAAACAGCCTGACATGAAAGACGCTGTGCCACAGCAGGGACACAAATCCACACCCAGCCCACATGAATCATGTCAGCCTGATCCAGAGGAGGGTTAAAGCCTCTTTAAGGTGCTCGGTCCCCGGCTGTGATACCTGACTTAGCAGCAGGTAAACCCTCGTGCCACAGGGCTGAGGCGAGCGGCATTGTCTCCATCAGCTGATCAAAGGCGCGGCAGCGCACCACCACCACCGCCGCGCACTCCTGAAACCACAGGAAAAAGAAATGAATAGGAACCCGCCAGATGGATTGGAACCCTTTTCCCATTCAGCTGCTGTTCATCATCCTGTACCTGGAATTTGGCATTGTAACATTTGTTGTACATAGCTTAGCGCCAGGGTGGATTTGTGGCTTTTCAAAGGGCCTCGGCACAACAGTGTAATCACACTAAGCCTCCGGGAATTTATTATTAAAAACATGCAAGGCTAATGACCACAATTACTTTAATCACAGAGTAGCTGTCTTTGAGGTGTGGAGACACAGACTATTTACCTAATAAGAGCTATTAAGCACTCTGATGACCCTTTTTCCCAAATGACAAATTTCTCCGCTTTGCTCATTTGTATGCTGACGATGCGCAGCATCACTTGAGGATATAGTTTTTAACACGAACCTCGCAAGTTCATGAGTTGAGGAGCCAGTCTTGCAGATATAAGCCTCGCCCCGTCCTTAACCGGCACTGTGTGTTTATTAGTTAATGTTTCTTTTCTTTCTCAACCCTCGTGCGCCGCCTGAGATGTCTGAGCGGCTGTGGAATTGGATGCAGTCCACTGTGTCACCGGGAGTATTTATGCAATCAGGAAGCGAGCAGGCGGAGGTGCGGTGGTGCCAGTGGCGTGTGAAATCTGCCGGCTGGATTGACACTTGGATGACGGATACCTGTAAAAATACATTCACGCCTCTGAGAAAGACGGATTATTTGTCTAGTGTTACACAGAACACTCAGCAACACTGCTGAGGGATCCCATCCTCCCTCCCTCCCCCCCCCGTGGTATAAGAAGAGAAACCCTGTCTGAAGTTAGGCTGAGGTAAAATGAAGAGAGAGGCCTCCACCGCAACATTCAGATCATTTTGATGTCTGGGAAATGCACATTCAATTATAAAGGCAGCGCCGCATGTAAAGCTGTTTGTTCTGTTCCCCGAGCAACAGCCAAACTGAGAACTTGTAATGGAAAGTCGCTCTTTTGAAACAGTGAGCATTTACACGCCAGGTGTTTGTGTTCTGCCTTCGCGCGGGGGGAGATTGGATGGAAATCTACATTATTTCTACATTATGTGTCTCCGTGTCTGATCTTGTAGAGAGGAACAAAGAGAGATGGAGGAATATGTAATGCAGCGTATTGATCGTGTTCGCCGGTGTCTCTGTATCGTTCTCCTGTAAGTGGTGTGGCGTGTTATGACCCTTAGCTTCCCTCTACAGGGGTATTAGTCACCATTAGCTGTTCTAAGGTCACCTTGCAATGAGCCGGCCGTCCCTGTGGAGGTGACACTGTCAGAGTGTCACTTGGCATGTGTAGACTTGTATCTTAACCTTGACCAAAGAAAATGTCTTTTCCAGTAGTTAAAGATTTCCAATTGGGCCCGGGGCTATAAAGCCTCGGGGATCTCACTGTCCAACCCCCTCTGCTTATCCTGCTGCCTACCCTGTTAGCTATCAGTATAAATGCAGACCACCAGTCATGCATTAAGTGCATAATTATTCCATTTCCAAGATAAATCTGGTGTATAGTGTCATATCCATCATGGCTGTCACCTCCTACATGGAGAGTAGGGCACTAAATGAAAGCCTTTTTGCTCATATGCACTTCTATATAGTCATCAATTTTGAGCAGTCTATTCATTGTTTGGTTTGACAGACGTGAGCTAATAATGAATGATCAAGCAATGCCCCTCAAACAAGAATAGCCAAGCATAAGCGTACACAGGCACTGAGGAGGAAGAGGAGGAGGAGGTGGAGGAGGGAGGGTGTCATTCCACAACAGAGACGGAGCTACACGGGCAATCCTCTTCTGCATCACCTCTTATTTTGTATTTTTTTTCAAGGTTGCTGTTCTGGCAATGAGGGCCAATGTCAAAAAAATTTGTAGCGATCAATATTTTCTGAGTATGTCTGATCAAGAGGACGACCAAGTATACAAGTGTTAACAAAGGGCCCAGGCCATACCAACGCCGGTTTACAGCTTGTATACACTGGGATCTGATGCGAAAACAGTGGTTCAGTCCTCAGCCGGTGGCCAAAGAGGAGCTCTGATCCTTGTCCCCGCCTTGTTTCACAATAAATAACATTGCTTGTCCACTCAGGGCGGACATGGAAAAGAGATTTAGGCGCTGACCACGGGATGATGTTTATTTTTTGGCTTTTATTATGTGTGATTCCGTTTAACATGGGATTAGGCATGTCACTGCCGGTGTAAAGCTGAAGTAAGGCTTCTGGGCTGATTGGAAGCAAAGCAGGTTATGTGATGGACATAATAAGAATATTCGGGCAATATTGGGGTTATTTTGAAAGGCTTAGTTGAGGACAGCAATCCAAAAAAACCCATTGCTTTAACACCGGTTTTCACTGCAGACATCCGGGTTTGAAGAACCCATCCATCCATTGAGTGTAGAAAAATACTGCTTTCAAAGTAAGGTATGTCCTCCTGTAACTGCTGTGACATTATCTCTTTTTTTCTCTTAAATTGGCAACCATTTCCACCGCTGCGATTGAATGACAGCTGAATACATCACCTTGTGGCCGAGTGTTATTTTGTATCTGATAAAGCGCTCTTTGTTGGCTGATATTAGTCTATCACACAAGATGCATTTAAAATGTACCCCGGCGTCTCCGAGGGGGATGTATGTGCCACATATTATAGATACCAGTTTAGAATAATGTTGCCGACCCTACAGAATCTCACAATAGATAGTCCAAAATGCTGCTTTAGGCTCCCCCAAACTGAAATGCGGAGATATGTCATGTGTTACATGCCCGACTGCCTCCGTCGCATTTACAGTAATTGATTCTTTTCAACGATTTCAAAATGCCGAGGCCCCTGGCGGCATTGCATGTTTTAAAAGGAGTGCAGGCATGTCACGCATGGCTTACCCCCACAGATACGTTGCTTTCTTGTAATTCAATCCGGCCTTTCTGCACCTCAACCAAGGTGATTAGCTCCATGGGACACAAGTGCCGCTGGACTTTCCTCCATCGGATTAGGCTCATTGACTATCATTTTCTCCGTGTAATCTCATGCATAATGACACACATTCACACACTCTCATTCTTTATCTGACTTGGCTTTGGAAATGTGGAAATTGTTGTTTTTTAATTTCTTCTTTCTTTCTTTGTTGCTCTTAACTGACAGCACTACACTCTTAGAAATAAGGGTTCCAAAAGGGTTCTTCTACAAGGGCTGAGGTTCTACCTGGAACCATTTGCTTCTGAAAAACCCTTTCCCGAAGAAATGGTTTTTCAAGGGTTCTTGGTAACACTAACGGTTCCAGTAAGAACCATTTTGATCCATAGAACCCTTTAAAAACCTTTTCCTGAATAAAGGGTTTTTCAAGGGTTCTTGGTAACACTAACGGTTCCAGTAAGAACTATCTTTGATCCAGAGAACCCTTTTTTGGAGAAAGAGTTCTTCAGGGATTGTTGAAAGCATGGGTATAAGATATTGTATGGGTTCTTTGTAGAACTTCTCATGAGGGGTTCTGGGTGGAACCTTACACACACAGTTCTAGGTATAACCCTTTATGTTGGGTTCTAGGTAGAACCCTCCACCTTTATAAAAGGTTCTACCTGGAGCCAAAAAGGGTTCTCCTATGAGGACAA